>CM049576.1:5519352-6119352 GCA_027123335.1 Amphiprion clarkii
TTCCATTTTACAATTTATACTTTACTGTGACATCGCAGTGGGAAATAATTCATAATTAAAATATAACAGAGAAATTGTGGTAAAAATGGCATGGAAAAAGTAATAATACAAGTTCACAAGTAGGATTCATGCATCCAAATATCAAAAGTCAAAAAATTTAAGCAGCAAAATGTTTATAAAAAAAAAAAAAGTTCAAAAATGGCTCAGCATGGAGCCAATTTAACCACAAAATATACAGTTTGGTGGTTTAATCTGCAAAATGCATCATGTTTTATTTGAAAATTGTTTGTTTTTTCCAAGTAGAATGTAAAAAATGAACAATATTTACCTCTTTGATGTGTTAAAATGGAAATATTTAGAAAATATAAACTTTTGCAATACTGTACTTGAATACAGAGTGAGAGACACAAATTATATTTAAATAAACAAAAACAAAACAACAAAATTAAAAAAAAACTTAAGCCAGTATTTTTGTCCTTGTAGAAAATCTATAGTACCACCAGGTAAATACATAAATACATGAATAAATAAATAGGAATATCAAAAGCTTCCAAATGAGAGTTGAGAGTGAAAATGTTTCAGCAGCAAAATGTTTGTAAAAATTCAAATAGAGCCCAAATTTAATTACAAATACACTGTTTGGGGGTTTAATCTACAAAATGTAGCAGTTTTTCCAAGTAGAATATCAAAAAAGGAACAATCTTTACCTCTGTGGTGTTGTAGAATGGATTTATCCAGCTGAGAAACAACGGAAAAACTTAGAAATACAGTCAGTAACATGAAATATAGAGCTTTAAAATGTGTCTCTTCTAGTATAAAATGATGTCATGTGTGTATAACCCCACAGTTAAGATGTACTAAAACACTTCATGTGACAACAGTCGATATATTCAAAGATTACGTTTTACATCTGAAATAATTTTGCCTTATTTTTTTGTTTGAAAACAGTATAATTTAAATTTTATTCCTGTTTTTTTGTGCTCCAGGCTGCAGAGGCGACACCAAACTGACAGCTTTTGAAGGCGACATCAGAGACGCTGACTTCGTTAGAAAAGCGTGTCGAGGAGCTTCCACGGTTTTCCACATCGCTTCCATTATCGACGTCACCGACGCCGTGGAGCCCAGCGAGCTTTACGGGGTCAACGTCAAAGGTAGGAACGCTTTAATCCACTGAAACATGACGGATTGTTCTCATTGCTGGGATTATTTTTAAAATGATGACGTTCAGGGACATCTGTTATGCAGTAAATAGAAATCTGTTGACTGTATTCGGTGCTTCCATCTCAATTCCTTTCTAATCAATAACTTTTTGTGAAACTTTAAGCCTTAACAGGTGACGTAAATAAAAATGCATCACCTGTAGAGTTGACCTGAATGAGGAAATCAGCTACAGAGACTAAAATCTTTTATATTCCACGCTGTAAACGTGTTTATTTCTGCTGTAAAGTTGCTCGTTTTAACATGGAGGTCTGTGGGAACCGACTCGCTTCAGGAATCAGCCTCTAGTGGACGTTTGTGGAACTGCAGTTTTTGAATGTTTTTCTTGAAGACGAGATAAAGTTCTCTGAAGACGTTCTAAAGACATTATTATCTATTTGTTATCTCAAAACAATGTTATCCAAAGGTTGCATTGAGAATGTCCTTCCTACGGTGCGTTCTCAACTGCAACATCTGCATAACAACTTCTGAATATTGCAGACAAAACGTTCCACCTTTGTTGATATGTCACATTATAGGAACGTTTTATAAAAACTAATTCTGTCTTTGAAGGCCTCAATAACATCTTCATTCTTGCATAATGATACATTAGAAGTAGAGCATTTTGTTTTTGTTCAGGGGATGCATTGTAGAACGTTCTTCTATAGGACGTTTCCACAGTGATGACAAAGGAAGGATGTTCTTCAGTAGAACATTTGGAAAACATTTTTTAAGATTTTACTGAGGTCTCCGATGACAGAACAACATCAAAGGTGGAACATTCTTCCTGCTGTGTTCTAAGGATGTTTTGGGGATGTTGCTGTTGAAAACGTTCTTCTGTAAAATGTTCTCACAATGGACGTTCTCAATGTGACATTCAGAAAATGTTGTAAGAACATTTTTAGAATCTCTTTAAAGAACTTTATCCTGCCTTTAAGAATGTTTTGGGAACTTACCACTACAAACATTACAAGAACTTTCTTAGAACATTTTTAGATGAAACTGGCTAGGGTCCAGTTGTCTGAGATAATTAAATGTTTGCTTATTCGAACTGGGGAACGTCTTTGCGTTGCAGGAACCCAGCTGCTCCTGGAGGCCTGTATCCAGGAGAACGTTGGGTCCTTCATCTACACCAGCACCATCGAAGTGATGGGACCGAACCCCAGAGGAGAGCCCATAGTCAACGGGGACGAGGACACCGTCTACCAGAGCAGCCTCAAGTTCAACTACAGCAAGACCAAGAGGGAGGCCGAGGACAGAACCCTGCAGGCCCACGGAGAACCTCTGCAGAATGGCGGCCGGCTGGCGACCTGCGCCCTGCGACCGATGTACATCTACGGAGAGGGCTGTCGCTTCCTGCTGGGCCACATGAGCGACGGGATCCGAAACAACGACGTTCTGTACCGGATGTCTCTACCGGAGGCTCTGGTGAACCCCGTCTACGTGGGGAACGTCGCCGTCGGTCACCTCCAGGCCGCCCGGAGCCTCAAAGACCCGCGAAAACGAGACGCCGTCGGTGGAAAGTTCTACTTCATCTCTGACGATACGCCCCACGTGAGCTACTCCGACTTCAACCACGTGGTCATGGCTCCTCTGGGCTTCGGCATCCAGAAGAACCTCATGGTTCCGCTGAGACTCTTCTACATTTTCTGTTTCTTCATGGAGACTTTTTGCCTGATGCTCCGGCCGTTTGTTCACCTCATTCCGCCGCTGAACCGGCAGCTGCTCACCATGTTGAACACCTCGTTCAGCTTCTCCTACCAGAAGGCCAAGAGGGACCTGGGCTACGAGCCGAGGTTCAGCTGGGAGGAGGCCAGAAGATCCACCGTGGAGTGGCTGGCGTCCAAGCTGCCGGCCGAGAGGGAACGGATCGCGTTGAGCTAAGTCGCTAAAACTACAATTAATGACATTTAACATAGTTTTTTCAGGTCCACTTTATAAATACTTAAACTACACTGTAGAAGAAACACTTTAAAAAAACTACAATATTCAAGAAACTGGGCCCAAGTTTCCCCTCCTCATTAAAATACAGTCATTTTCTTAAACTGAAACACATCTTCTGGCCTTGTTTTTCTCTTTTCTTTTTGTCTTTCTGGGACATTTTGCGACAATGTTGAGCCTCATTTCAACTTCAGTTTATAATTTTTCATCTTTTAATGGTTGTTATTGTCCCATTTTAGTTATCTTGAGCCCCAAATTGTTAATTTTGTGTCACTTTGTGGTTGGTTTTGGTCCATTTTGGTCCTTGTGAGTCGCATCTGGGACATTTTATGTCTGATTCTATACATTTTGCATCTTTTCATACTTGGTTTTGCCTTATTTTGGTCCATTTGTGTCACATTTGGAACATTTATAGTCTGAATTTAGACATTTTTCATCTTTTAATGTTGTTATTGTCCCATTTTGGTCATTTGGGGCCCAAATTGTTAATTTGTCACTTTCTGTTTGATTTTGTTCCATTTTGACATTTATAGTCTGAATTTAGACATTTTTCATCTTTTCAGTTGATTTTTATCCCATTCTGGTTATTTTGCATTTCATATTGTTATTTTTTTTTGTCTGTTTATGGTTGATTTTGTTCCATTTTAGCTCATTTGAGACACAGTTGAGACATTTATAGTCTGAATTTAGACATTTTTCATCTTTTATTGGTTGTTTTTGTCCCATTTTGGTTATTTAGGGACCCAAATTGTTTGTTTTTTTCATCTCTTTTTGATTGATTTTGTTACATTTGGGACATTTTATGTATAGTTTTGGTAATTTTATTCCTCTTTGTGCCCATTTTGTCTCTCTGTGCTTATTGTTTGTCCCAGTTTGGTCTATTTGTGTTCCATTTTGTTAATTTTGTGTCTAGTTTTGCTAATTTTGCCTGTCTTTGCTGCCATCATATCTCATTGTAGTCCAGTTTGGTCTATTCGTGTTCCATTTTCTTGATTTGGTGTCTCTTTGTGGTCATTTTGCATCTCTTTATGGTTGGTTTTCTTCCATTTTGTTCCTTTTGTGTCACATTTGGGACATTTATAGTCTGAATGTAGACATTTTTCTTCTTTTAATGGTATTTTTGTCCCATTTTGTACTTTTTGTGTTACATTTGGGACATTTTATGGCACATTTTGCTAATTTTTCTCTCTTTGTGCCCATTTGGTCTCTGGTCTTGGTTGCTTTTGTCCCATTTTGGTTATTTTGGGCCCCAAATTGTAATTTGTTTTGTCTCTTTATGATTGGGTTTTGTTACATTTGGGACATTTTATGTGTAGTTTTGTTAATTTTACCTCTTTTGACTCTGTGTGTTTATTTTTTGTGCCAGTTTGGTCAATTTTATGTCCCATTGTGTTAATTGTGTGTCTCTTTATGGTTGGTTTTGTTCCATTTGGGACGTTTATAATCTGAATGTAGTCTTTTTTGTGTTGTCTACCAGTTGTTGTGTTCCTGTGACCACCTTACATGGGTAGACTGAACTCTCACAGACTTGTGAAACTGTAGAAACACAGAATTTCCAAATCCACAAATTCCTTTGGCGTCAGACCGAGCAGCGGTTTTTCCTGCTTTCATGTGTTTACACAAGTTCCTTTGAATTGATTCATTTCTAGAGAAACAAAGAGACAACAGTATACTAATAATACTTGTCTCAGTTTGTTTTTATTTGAAGGGCTGATGGAAACACATTTCATTCAACATTTGCATTGTTTGTAATTATACCAGATAATTTCAGAACTAATTCATCCTTTTCTGCTAATTGTCATGAATTGTATGTAATTTCAGAAACATATTTCCAATGTTGAACATGGATTTAAATAGATTAAATGAAGAGGGAATATATGTGAAATTACAAAATACTTTAAATGCATTTAAACAGTTTTTTATGTTAAAAAAAAAACAGTTTTCCTTAAAAACTGGAAATTCTGTGGTTCTGTTTGTGGACTTTTTGTGTGTTTTACTGTTACTCATGTTGTTGGAATGAAAATCAACGTCTCATGATGTAAATCAGTAACTTTAAAAGTGAGTCTCCGGGAAACAACTTCCTGTGAATAATCTCTGATCCACTTTTCTTCCGGCACGTTCACAGAAAACCACCGATTATGTAAAAGACAGCGGAACAATCAATCAGCTGATTATCGATTATCAGGTTTCCACGGCGACCTCTGCTCACTCTGTGCCGCTGACAAACATGGAACGGGGTCCTCCCACTCCGACCACAGTCCAAGCACTCAAACAAACAGCCATTGAACACAAATGAGGTCACGGATTCAGCACCAGGCAAAGACCTTCAGACACAAACCCATTCTGGAGGGAAAAGCAGAATGTAGCCAAGCAGCAGAGAGACGGGGACAGATTCAGGCTGAACGTGGAGCTGAACGTGGAGGAAGCTGCTCAGTTTGTGCTTTTCTTTTTATGGATTCCCTCCTGGCTCGGTGCCGGTTTTTGTCTGGAGCTCACAGCTGATCTCCATCCACCGACTGAAGCTGCTCCTCGCTTTCTTCACTCCTCTGCCGGTGCAGAAATGTCTCCACGACTCCAGACCTTCCTGCTCTGCTTCCTGCTGCTCTACGTCTCGTCTCTGGTGGACGGTAGGTGGAGGAATCTTTGGTGGTTTTCATGCTTCGGTCCAGCAGGAACAGCAGGGATTTGGCTCAGTGACGTTCTTACATAAGTCTCCTGCTTACTGGAATACAGATTTATGGTGCAATTCACACGGAAATCTGTGAAAAATCATGGAATTACAATGATTTTTACAAAGCAAATAGGGGATTTTTGCAGTTTTAGAGTCACTTTTGTCAACTTCATTGAATTAAATGCAGATAAATTCACTAAAATAACAACTTTAACATCGAAATTAGATGTTTTTTCTGCTGGAGTACTTTTTTTTAGGAGAATAAAGTGTGTTTGTTTGTTAAAAAAAACAAAAAAAAACTTTGTTATGATATAATTAGAATGATGCTGATCATGCAAATAGAAGTGTTTTACAGTTTTAGATTCATTTTTGTGAACTTCACTGAATTAAACGCAGATAAATTCACTAAAATAACAACTTTAACATCGATAAAAGGTGTTTTTCTGTGTTTGACTATATTTTTAAAGAGAATAATGTGTTTTTTTTAAAAACATTGAATTGTGATATAATTAGAATGATGTTGACCAAGCAAATAGAAGAGTTTTGTAGTTTAAGATTAATTTTTGTGAACTTAATTGAATTAAACACAGATAAATTCACTAAAATAACAACATTAACATACTTTTTTTTCTGTGTTGAGTCCATTTTTAAATAGAATGAAGTGAGTTTGTTTTAAGAAATTGAAAAAATGTATAATTAGAATGATGTTGACCATGCAGATATTTGATTTTTACAGTTTTAGATTCACTTTCATGAACTTCTTTGAATCAAATTCAGAAAAACACACTGAAATAAGAACTTTATCGTCTAAATAAGGTGTTTTTTCTGTGTTTCAGTATATTTTTTGAAGACGATAAAGTGTGTTTGTTAAAAACACTCTAAATAATAGTGAATAATTATATAGTTGGAATCATTTTGAGCAGGCAAAGAGGTGATTTTGTAGTTTCAGAGTCACTTTTATGAACTTTATGGAATTAAACACAGATAAATACACTTAAAAAAGGAATTTATTGTCTAAATTAGGTGTTTTTTTCACTGTTTGAGTATATTTGTTAAATAATGACGTGTGTTTGTAAGAATAAGTGTTGCATCACGACTTTACTGGAATTCCCATCCTCTTCTAGTTTCTGTTTGGTAAACTGTGGACGGTCAAACAGCACAGCAGATGCATTCAAAGTTCTCCTGAAACAGACAAATGTACCAAGATATCAAAAGTAAAAGTACTTTTTTAAAAGCACAGATGATTAATGAATCATTATAAATGATAGTTTTAGATTATTACATTAGATGTTTTATCAGTGGTTTGACTTATTTGACATCTAAAAGGGATCAAAAAGCCAGAAAACTAAAAAAATATATATATTAGCAAAAAACTTTCTACATCAACAAAACTCTTTATTTTTGACCAAACAGGTTTAGTCAGATTTACAAAAGTAAATCTACCTGTGATCAATCTAAGAAAGAATCTAAACATAGGATTGTTTTTTTGTGTTTCAATGATTCCATCATAGAAAATTCAGAGTTCCAGGAGTCATTGGAGTCTCCAGACTGAGATGATGAACATGGACTTTACAAGTGGATGGAAGCTTTAGTTCATGACGTTATTTACATCTATTTGACTGCATTCCTTGATGATGTTGAACTAACATTATGTTCTTGCGTCCACCAGGTTTGGGTGGAGGTCAGGAGGAGGAAGAGTGTGCAGAACTGAACAACACCACGTGGACGGAGTACCGGCAGCACCGATCCAAGCTGCAGGTCCAGTACCTGCTGCTGACCAGGAGAAGCCTGGACTGTGCCCAAAGGTTCAGCCAGGAGTCTCTCAGCAAACACAACTCCCACTTCAACGTCTCCAGGCCCACCAAGGTCATCGTCCACGGATACCGGTGAGCTGAGGGGGGAAGGTCTGGACAAAAACCCTGGTTCATAAGTAGATCACTTCCTGGGATTTCTTCTGACAGATTTCTATGTTTTCGTTGTAAATTCTCACCTCTTTAAAGTTTGCGAGGGTCAGTTGTATAGATGTGATCTAACAGCACATCAACATCTGCTAACATCTGGTTGTTTGTCGCTTAAATCTGTTAAAATTGAGCTGATAAAGCAAAAAACTCTCCATCAATCACAACTGAACGTGTTTTTACTGTAATTCTGATTGTTTCTCATTTAATTGTGGATATTTAATGACATAGAGACGGAAATGAGGTGTTTTTAGCTGTTTTTACTTCCTTAAACCAAGTCTTACAGCAAAAGTCACCGTTTTCCAAGAAAGTTCTCCTGATGTTTTCTTTTAGTTCCCAGAATGTTTCTCTTAAAGGCAGGATCAAGTCCTCCAACGACACCCAACATATAACACTGTGAGAACGTTTTACACAAGAACGCTCTCAGCAGCAACGTTCCCAGAACATCCTCAGAACGTTGCAGGCAGAATGTTCCACCATGATTAATACGTCAAATTAACACAACATTAAAAACATTATATTAACTTTACAGGTGCATGACTGCAAGTTAAAACATCAGAAAAACATTCTTTGAACATGTAATTAATTCAGTTAATTTTTGGAAATGTTCTTCTAATTAAAGCTTTTAGATGTTCATTTTCAGTTCTTGTAGATGTTGACTTTGGCCATAAATGTTCATGTTCTTGGTTAAAGGATCAGTTTAACACATTTTACTACGGTTTTTTTAAATTAAATGTCTGCTGGCCTTAATTTTACACAAAAGACTCGAGAAACTGGCAAACGAAAACTAGGAAACTCAAGTTTATAAGATATTTATTCAACGACTGCATGAGCACAGATGGATCCTGAGCCTTTCTACAAGCTAAAACCAGCCTTTACTAATGTTCTTCTGCGTCTTGTTGCCCTGCTTTGCCTCCATTAATTGCCCCCACCCCTGCAGGGCTCTGGGCAGTAAGCCGTCCTGGGTGAAGGAACTGGGCCGGGCTCTGCTCAGGGCTCAGGACGTCAACGTTCTGGTGGTGGACTGGATCTACGGAGCTTCGTTCGCCTACAACCTGGTGGTGGAGAACTACAAGGAGGTGGCTCTGCAGATCTCCGTCCTCATCAACCAGCTGCAGGTCACAAAAACACCAAAATCCACAGTTTTCTTCTGGTTTTGGTGCTAAAAATACCATGAAGTTGAGCTAAATAGTTGTAATCTCATTAAGGATTAAAGAGATCTACGACTGAGAAACCCATAAAATCATCAACCCATGATTACTTTACATGATTAGTTCAGTAGTAGAAGGAAAATATTATGACTTTCAGATATTTTAACATCTTTAATGGCTGATAGAACACTGAAAGAACAACTTTAATCCATTGCAGCTTTTATTAGTAAGAAATAAATGAGATTATCAGAATTGTTCAGTCGATGGTGAAGCTTCAGTTACTTTAAATCCACCTGAATTCATCTTTTTTGTGTGTTTCTGAAAAGCATTTTTTCCCTTAAAAGAAGATCCTGGTGACCGACTCAAACATTTCTTATTAGATTGAGGTTTTTGGAGTCTTTTCTGCATAAATTCTGATTATATTTTTGTTGTTTTGATGGATTCTGGTGCCTCAGATCCATTGAAATTAGGATTATTATCTAGAACTCTCTCAAGCAGAAGTATGTTGTGGAAACTCTACAAAAGTTAGAATCACTGTTTTACATCTAACCAAACTATTTCGATAGAGCTTCATGGATTTATTTGTGTGGATCTTCCTTTTATCTACCCTTAAACTCTCTGATTTAATCAAGAAAAGACAAGATAAGGTCTCATGTGTTCACCAAGACCCCAAAGCGACAAACACAAAGAATAATAGAAGCAATAAATGTAAATTTAAGAAGTAAAATATTGAATTTCCACCAGAAAGTGCCAAAGCACAGTGGTGCAGATCTTCAAAACTTTAAAAAATAGACATTTAAGAGTGCAAATAAGTGAGTTTAATTAAACTGCAACCTGGAGACAGAAGCAAATCACATTATTACATGGAGACAAACTCAACTGAAGTTCAGCTTTCTCCTATTTTCAACCCACTTCTTTTCAGAAACACGTCAGAAACCAAACAAATCTTAATAAACCTTGTTTATATCTCAGGGTTAATTCCATTATTAATCATTTCTATCAATATTTAAAGCAGTGTTGTTCTTTATCTCTCACAGATCAGGGTTCAATGGGGACAAAACACTCGTTTTTCATGGAAAAAATGCTGGTTAGAACTTTTTTTAATGTAAATTGGACAGACCTACATATAAAATAAAATAGTTTTACATAGCATTGATTTATTTTTTCAATTTACTTTACATTTTGAATCTTTTTCTTTTCATGGAGTTGATAAATGAACACGAGACACTTCTTCTGTTCAGGGTGAAATGAACCATTTTCACTTTATATGTTGATTACACTTAGTAAGTCGAGCAGAAAAAGTTTAATTTTTAGATTTTTTTAACTTTAAAATGGGTCAGTTTGATCCACAAAATAACGGGAGGGTTAAGAAGTTGAAGAAACTCTAAAAGATTTAAATAAACTGTGAAATCTAAACCTTTCACAGAAACACGGCTGTAAACTGGAGTCCTTCCACTTCATCGGCGTCAGTCTGGGAGCTCATGTTGCTGGTTTTGTTGGGACTCTGTTTGAAGGGAAGATCGGACGAATCACAGGTGAGTCCAGAACACCTGGTCCACTTCACTTTTAGAGGATTCTATCAGCTTGAAATCACACTTTGTTCCTTTAAACTGGTGTTCTAGTTTGCAGAAATTAGATTTGCTGCTCCTTTAGAGTCGTAAAATCCAAGTTTCTTCAGTTTTTCTGCTGCAAATCAACTGTTTATATTCACAGAATCTGGAAATATCAGCACCTTTGCACTTATTCATTTATGCAGCTTGTATTTATTTACTGAAAACACACATTTACATACAGCTGCACCTTATATGTCATTTTTCTTCACCAGTTTAAATGTTAACTTTTCCATTTATGTCCAGAAGTTTTTATAGTTTTTAATAAGTTTCCATTAACACTCTTTCATATGCAGTTTTCTTCTAGATTTTTATATTTTATATTTGCAGATTTCTTATGGTATTTTATAAAATGTTGGACAGGAGTAAAAGAATTCCATTTTATTCTAAGGAAAAGGAAAAAGCAGCAAATCTAATGAGCAAATCGTGTTTTTTCTACATTCAGGTGAATCACATTTGAAAAAATGTTGACTTTCATTAAAATGAAGTTGATGTATTGCAAAATGTTCATTTGCGAGGATTTAAGTTCATCTAACTGAAACTTGTTAACTTGTTAACTTTTTACGTATGTTTTTTATGAAATTCAAGAAAAACTGCGTTAAAAACCCCCATTGAAATGAATGGGAAGTCTGCCACAACTCATCCATCTTTGGAACCCTGTGTCTCCTGTGATTTTCCAGTAGAAGTTTAATTTAACATTTAAACAGCTCACAAAGCTTTGATTATTATTCATCTAAATCTGTGTTTTGATATCTTTGAAGGTTTTTATGCAAGCACAGTTGAAGTTTTATGATTTTGGGGAAAATCCAGAAGTTTTCTTCTGCTAAAGTCTAAATTTTGAATAAAAAAGTCCAGTTAACTTTGTCTCCATCTCACAATTTCTCCTCTAAAAGAACAATTTATACATATAAATGTAGGTATTTTTATCTTCTTCCACTCAGTGTGAGTCTCATGGCTGTAGGATTTATGATTTTTCCATAAATCATCACAAAGCAAAGAGTGTGTCGACCAAAACTCCCATTGACTCCCATTATATCAAAACTCCAAAATGGAAATCTTATACAATCAATGATTAGGTTTCATGAAATATGCTGGCTTTTCAAAATAAAATGTACTTATAGAAATGATAACATAATATAATAGTATTTCTAATCCTACTTCACTCGAAACACGACCTGTGAAGAGAATTTCTACAATTTGTTTGGTTGAACAACAGGACAGTGAAGGTTTCTCTGGAAGATCTTCAAAGAACAACGGCACTTTGATCAGAGCAACACAAAGCTCCACTGTTCTCTTGTTTATTTCAGGTCTTTCTGTCTGAGTGGAGACGCTTGTGTCGGTTTTAATGCGACGCTGTTCAGAGGCTTCACAGCTGCCGACCGGAATACATTTGGAAAATCATGAAATGCAAGAAAAACTGTCGTCAAACTTCACTTTTGGCTGTAAATGTTTGGTTTTTTCAGTTCTGTCAAGTTTCAGACTGTCAAAATTTGAGAATTAATTCATTTTTTAGCATGTTTTTCTTTGATGTCTTCATATAATCTCATGAAAATAAGGTAACGTAAGAATAAATGACAGAAAAAGATTCAAAAGCAGCAGCAGTTCTACAAAAAACAAACAGAAGCAAAGAGCAAAGTGAAGCTTAACCCTCCTGTTGTCCTTTTTTACCAGCACCAAAAATATTGTTTCCTTGTCTGAAAAAATTCCAGAAATTCAGCAAAAAATTCCCCAAATTTCTGAAAATTTGCAAAACCTTCAGGAAGAAAATTCCAATAATTCCTTAAAAGTTTTATTTTTTTTAAAAATCCCCAAATTTGGCAAGAAAATTCTTGTAAATATTTTCGAAAAATGAGCAAAAATCTTCCAAAAAATTGTAAAAATATCTAAAGTGATTACATATATGTCAATAAAACTTCCAATATTTTCTTTAAGAACATTCACAAAAAATCAACCAAAATCCAGCAAATTTCACTGGATTTTGGTTGATTTTTTTGTGAATGTTCTTAAAGACACTTTTTTTTTTAAACATTTCTTGTTTTCCACAAAAAAAAAATGTTCAAAAAATTTCCCAGAAATGTTGAAAACGTGGACATCAATATATATTTTTTTTCCACATTTTCAAACAGGAAGGTTAAGGCTGAATCCAACCAAACACACCGTTTACTCTAAGCTGAGTTTCTTTGGTTTTAATATTTACTTTCTGCAGCTGCTTCCTAAAAACAGCAGCAGCCGTTTCATTCCCACAAAGCAAATTTCCATCCAGTCAAACGTCGCCACAGAAACCAGACCCAGACTTTATTTAAGGAACAACATGAAACCAAAATGAAACAGCAGGAAATAAAAACTCCTGTCTTTGACGTCAGGTTTCACAACAGATTCAGGACTTTTATTCCCACAGAAGTGCAAGAAAATAATCCTCCTGGGTTACTGTGTGAATTTTGTGCTTTATTCTGAAATATTTTTCAACACATTTTTCCTGCTTTTTGTCTTCCAGGCCTCGACCCTGCTGGTCCCATGTTTAAAGGATCGGACACCTTCGACCGGCTGGATCCGTCCGACGCTCGGTTTGTCGACGCCATCCACACCGACTCCGACTGTGAGAGGAACTTTTACTGGATTTGATGCTCATTGTTAATAAAAGAAGCCTTAGAAAACCTGTTTTAATCACATGACAGACAGATCCACAGAAAAGCTGCAGAAGTTTTTCAGAAAGATGCTCAGGTTTGTGCTTGAGACGAGAAATTAGAAACAGACTTGTTGTTTCAATACCTAAAAAACTGTTAAAGTAAAATTCTGTAGCTTCAAAAAGAACAAATTTCCTCTTTAAAATGAAATGTTTCATTCATACTAACACACACTTGTAGTTTTTTTGTTACAGGCAAAGTTTCTTGTTCATCTTATGAAACCTAATGTTGGCAAATTTCAGATTTATGTGTAAACATTTTATTTACAAACAGCTACAATAGTGTGTCATACTTTTTGTGATGTTTGGGGGTAAAACAAAATGTTCAACAACATCAAGAACAATAAAAAGAAGAAAAAGAAGAGGAAGATGAAGAAAAACAAGTAGAACAAGAAATATAAAGATGAAAGAAAAACAGGAAGAAGATGAACAACAACAACAAAACCTAAAACAAGAAGAGGATGAAGAAAAACAAGTGACAGATCAAGAAGAATAAAAGGACGACCAAGAAGAAGAACAAGAAAAAGAGCAAGAACTAGAACAAGAAGAACAAGCTCAAGGAAAAGAATAAAAAGACGAAGATGAAGAACAACAATAAAACCTAAAACAAGAAGAAGGCTGAACACAACAAAGATGAACAAGTACTAGAAGTAAAAGAAGAAAAAGAACAAGAACTAAAACAAGAACACAAACAAGAAGAACAACAACAACAAAACCTAAAATAAGAGGAAGACAAAAATGATTAACAAATACGAGAAGAAGAGGAACAAGATAAAGTACAAGAACTAAAACACAAAGCAAGCACATGATAAAGAATAAAAAGAGCGAGAAGATCAAGAAGAACAAGAAGTAGAACAAGAATAAGGTGAAGAAATAGGATAAGAAGAAGAAGAGGAAGAAGAACAATACCAACAAGTATTAGAACAAGTATAGGAAGAAAAAGAAGATGAGGATCAAAAAAGACAACAACTAAAACAAGAAAAAGGACAAAAAGAACAAGTACTAGAACAGGAAGTAGAAGAAGAACTACAACAACAACAACAACAACAACAACAACAACAAGGGTTTCCATGATTAACCATTTGAACTCCAAAGGTTCCTCCACAGTGGTGATGGTGAGGAACCCAAAAGGTTCCTGGAGGTTCCTCTACAGCTTTAACTGTGGTTTGTTCTTCACCAGACTTTGGGATCTCCATCCCCGTCGGTCACGTGGACTTTTTCCTGAATGGAGGGAAGGACCAAACCGGATGTGCTCGATCCAGGTTCCCCTCCAGTAAGTTGTGCCTCAGCTAGAAGCTGAAGACTTTGAGCCAGCTTTAATGAGTGCATGTCGTCGCTGTGCAGACCCCGAGCTGCCTCAGAGCTCCTGTGTGTTGTCAGTTCTTGTGTACTTTCCAGTGTACGGCTACGTGATCTGTGACCACATGAGGGCGCTGCACGTCTACATGAGCGCCCTGAACGGATCCTGTCCGCTGGTCGGGATCCCATGTTCCACCTACGAGGACTTCCTGGACGGAGACTGTGTCCACTGTGACGTGTTCAAAGGAACGTGTCCAGTTATAGGTCAGAAAAACAGCTGAGATGCTTTAAAGCTGCTGCTGCTGCTGCTGCTGCTGTGGGTTTAATGTTATATTCCTGGAACATAAAACCTGTAAATGAATCTTATCTAAAACATATCTGGCTTTTTATACTAAAAAATACAGATTTACAGCAATGAAAGGTTCTGTTAAGAGTTGAGATGTTATGACTGCTATGGGTTCCTGCTTTTCCTGTTCCTGCTAATGCAACACATGCAGCTATTTCTAGTAATGCAGTTTATTAACTATAGTTGGTCTGTCTCAGTTTAATGATTAGAATTTGGAAGCCAGAGTTTTACAAGAATTAGAAGAACAACAAGCAGAACTAGTACAAGCAGAAAAAGAAGACTGAGAAGAAAACAGAATAAAAAGCACAAAAACAAGATGAGCAACAAGAAAAAGGACAAGAGGAGCAAGAAGAACAACAAAAACATAAAGAACACCAAGAAGAAGAAGAAGAACTGAAACAAGGAAAGAAGAACAACACATTAATGCAGTTTGTTAACCTTAATTACTGATGTAGTTTAAAATAGTGCTACTGCTCAGTCTCAGGTTGTTTTGATTATATTATAGAAGCCAGAATTTGAGAAGAAGAAGAACTAGAAGAAGAAGAAAACAAAGAAGAAAATGAGGAACAAGATGTTCTGGAACAAGAAGAACGACAACAACAAAACTTGAGAAAACAATGAGAAAATGAAAAAGAACAAGAACTAGAACAAAAAGAAGAATAAGGGGAACAAAAAGAACAAACAGAACAAAAACATCATAAATGAAAGACACTGAACCTTCAGCAGCAGTAATAAATGTTGGACGACTTCTGTTTCAGTAAATTAGATTCCGATTACAGGAGCTGAATGGGAATTTTTAAAACTTTATATGGAACTGAATTCAGTTTCAATTTCGATTTATGGAATTCAAAGTAAACTTTTTAATACAGCTGCGAAAGTTAAACAGCTCAAATTCAAACTATGACTTAAGTTCAGGTTCTTTCAGCTCATATTTCTCCAGATTGTTCCTGTTTTATTGTGTCTTCTGCTTGTGTTTCAGGTTTATCTAAAAACAGTGGAATAGCCGAAACATCTCCGATCCCTAAAGAACAGAAAGTTTTCCTCCTCACGACGTCTTCGCCTCCGTTCTGTGGTGAGTGTTTGGGTTTGTTTGTGTTACAAAAAGGCAGAGTGAGTTTAAACAAAAAGAACAAAATGATATTTGTAGCTCAGGATTGTGTAAATCAGATGTGAACAATGTGGATAAGCAGAGTTGTTAGTCTTAAGTAGAGAGCAGGATGGTGACTGAATCAAACCTTTAACAGCTGCAAGATGTCAGATTTCCACAAAACCAACAGAAATTATATGCTGAGGTTTTATATATGGCAAAAGAAAAGGAAACCAAGAAGTAGAACAAGACAGAAGAAGACCAAGATGAAGAAGAAAAACAAGAAGAGAAAGAAAAACAATGAGAACCAGAAGAAGAACAACATCAAGAGGAAGAACAAGAAGATGAGGAACAACTACTAGAAGAACAGGAAGTAAAGATGAACAAGAAGAACAACAGTGAGAACTTGAGAATGAAGAACAACAAGAACTAGAACCAGAATAACAAGTACTAGAACAAGAATGAAGAAGAACAAGACCAAGAAGATGAAGAAGAAAATCAAGAACAAGAAGATAAACAAGAAGAGAACAAGAACTAAAACAAGAACAAATAATGAACAAGAAACAGAAGAGGAAGGAGAAGAAAAACAATAAGAACTAGAAAAAACAAGGCGAAGAACAAGAAGATGAAAAATGACTACTAGAAGAAGAAGAAAATGAACAACACAAAGAAGAATAACAAAAACTACAAGAAGAAGAACAGGAAGATGAACAAGAAGAACAATGAGAACTACAGGAAGAAGAACAGAAAGTACTAGAACAAGAATGAAGAAGACCAAGAAGAAGATGAAGAAGAAAAACAAGAACAGGAAGATGAACAAGAAAAAGAATAAAAACAATAAGAACAACTGTTGAAGAAGAAGAAGAAAGAGAAGATGAAGACAACAACTGCTAGAAGATGAAGAAAAAGGAGAGGACAAAGAATGACAAGAAAAACAAGAAGAACAATGAGAGGTAGAACCAGAAGAAGCAGAACAAAAATGAAGAAGAAAAACAGCAACTACTAGAAGATGAAGAAAAACAAGATGAACAAGAACAGAAACAACACAAAGAGCAAGACGACAAAGAACAACAACTAAAACAAGAACCGAATCTCTTGGAGTTTTTTGTTCTTCCTGATAAAGGGACGGTTCTTGGTTTCTTCTCAATGTTTGCCCAAAGGAACCTTTAGATTTGTTGAGTTTCTCTGTTTAAACTTGATCAGGTTTTTATTTTACTGTGTTGTTGCTTTGAGATGATTTACGTTGTGTTTTGCCGTCATATAAATAAAACTAAATAGAACTGACTAAAGTCTTCCACCACCAGTTAGATGTTCTAAAACCTAGAAACAGACCCAGGAGGGGGAAGCTGTCTAGTTTCCTCTCAGATTACTTTAACTACAACATACTGAATGTTTTCCTGAATTTCATAATAAAAGTCTTTGTAACTGTCTTCAGCTCATCACATCCTGCTGCAGCTGGAAGTTTCTCCTCTGGATAAAAGTGCTGAAGTTGAAGTGACGCTGATGACGGAGAACCTGGGAACTGAACAGAGACTCAGACTGTAGGTTCCACGTCTAACAGAACCATAAAAAGCTGTTTTATTAGGAAAACTACGCGAATAATAGACTGACATCAGTAAAACACGTGGTCAGGCACTGATTTCATGGAATTAACCAACAACTGTCTGCCTCTGAGTTTTCAGAAAAAGTAACGAAACATGTTTGACTTTTAATCAGGTTTTAATGTTAACGTACGCTAAAGTATTCAGACTGTCCAGGTCACATGTCGGGTTGTAGATTCATTGTAGAATTTAAATAGCAAAAACTTTACCCTTCAAAAAAATGTCTTTCTAGTGTCACTGACCACTTTTTAAGGAACACCATCATGGATCTGAAAAGACAGTTTGTTTGCTATTTTAGCTTTATTTTAGCTCAATTTTGTCTGATATTATTCTCATATTTTTGAGATTGGTGTCTAATTTTGGTCATTTTGAGTTTCATTCTGGGTTTTTGCATCACTTTAGGGTCATCTTTTGACTTATTTTGGTAGTTTTTGCATTCTTTAGGGGTAAATGTTTGTCTTATTTTTGGAACTTTGAGTCTTATTTTGGTTGTTTTTATGTCTTTTTGGTTTCTATGTCTCTTTTTGGCCATTTCACTTTGGTTGTTTTATAGACTAAAAAAAGTCTATTTCTAGTGTGACTGGCCACTTTATTAGGAACATCACACCAGTCATGGATCTGGAAAGACAGTTTGACAGTTTGTTCCAAGTTGACTTGACGGCATCAGATTTGTTGCAGCACTTTTTCCTTCTTCTACCACGTCCCAGAGGTGTTCTGTTGGATTGAGATCTGACTCTGGAGGCTGGAGAAGCCACTTTTCAGTTTCTCAAAACCAATTTGACTTTTCTTTTCTCCTTTTTTGCGGTATTAAACCTTTTCAGTTTGCACATTTGCACATGCAAGTCTCACATTGTTGCCTGTATCCCAAAGAAAAGCAAGAAAAAACAGCAACTGTTTCGTTAAAGTTGAAACAATTCTGATAATAGGTACTGAACACAAATCACAGAAAGAAGGAACTGAGGCCAGAGGATGTTACTCAAACAAACAACACATTACCAAAATAAAAGCTCTAAAACCCAAACTTATCGATAACAACCGTCCAAAAGCACCTTTATCTAGTTCCTAACAGTTCTTCCACAAACCACAAGTAGATTTCAGTCAAACAAAAGTCTCCAAACTATCTCAGAAATCTGTAAAAGACCCTCAAATTCACACTGGTGAAGAGAAACAAAGGCTGAATTATGGGCTGGCAGCACTTTTGCAGTTTGGTCCATACGAAAGCCAAAAGGCACCATCCTCAGTAAATTTACAAACAAACTGAACATAACACCGTTTGTTGCATCGAGCATCATCCAGCTGGAATAAACCATTAGAGGACAGTAAACTGAAGACATAAAGGAACTCAGATGGACAGCAGCAACACTCAGACAATGGCTGATGGGTAGTAATGGATGAAAAATGAGCCAAGAGGTCCAGCAGTAGCAGCCTGGACTGTTGACAGACGGCAGATCGGCTCCATAGATTTATGCTGTTGATGCCAAGTTAAACAGAAAGCAGGATCCATCAGACGAGGCCAAGTTTGTCCAGAGTCGAGCTGTTCCATGTTTTGTTCATCCTGAGATTTTAGTTATTGCAGGTTTTCAGTCTGATCCAACCGGTCTGACGTCTCTCAACAACAATCTGGATGTTTGTTTGTTTTATCATCTCTACTGAATAAACTCTAGAGACTCTGTGGAGGAAATCCAAGAACATCAGCAGCTTCAGAAACACAAAAACAGCCTAAAAAAATCTCCTTCTAACCCGGAGGAAACGTTCACTGCTCCAAGATGCTCTTCTACAACTCAGGAGACAAACTCCAGACTTTCAGCCTTTTAGTTTCACTTCAACAAGTTTCTCTCATTTTTCTTCTCAAACTGACAAGAAATAGTGACCGGAAGTAAAAACAAAAGCGACAAACAAGGAAAGGCAATTTAAAAACAAAACCGGAAATAGCAAAAAGGGCCTTGAAAACTACGCAGACTAAGAAAAACACAGGGAAGTTAGAAGAGACGGGAAAAACCTGCAGTTAATGACAGAACAGAAAAACAAACTGAAGCCAAAAAAATCCAAAAAGGTAACAGAAGCATGAAATAAACCAAAGCAAGAAATAATAATTAAAAAAAAAAAAAAAGAGAAAAAGGCTCCCAAAAAACTAAATTACAAAACCATTTAAACACTAATTGGAGAGGCGAGACTCAAAAGAAACTAATCTAAGCATTTAATCCTTCTGTTGTCTTCATTTACAGGCATCAAAAAATATTGTTTCCTTGTCTTAAAAAAAATCCAAAAATCCAGCAAAAAAATCCCCAAATTTCTGAAAATTTGTAAAACCTTCAGGAAGAAAATTCCAATAATTCCTTAAAAGCTTCCCTTAAAAGTTTTGAAAAAAAAGTCCTTGTAAATATTTTCAAAAAATGAGTAAAAATCTTCCAAAAATATCATAAAAATATCTACAGTGATTACATATATATCAGTAGAACTTCTAATATTTTCTTTATGAACATTCAGAAAAAAATCTACCAAAATCCAGCGAATTTTGCTGGATTTTGGTTGATTTTTTTTCTGAATGTCTCTGAAGAAAATATTAGAAGTTTTTTTTAAAAAAAAAATAAAATTTCTGAATGTACCAAAGAAACATTTTTTTTTTAACATTTCTTCTTTTCCACCAAATATCTTTCAAAAATTTCCCAAAAATGTTGAAAATGTGGAAGTTTTCACTGTGAAAATATATATTTTTCCCACAATTTCAAACTTTAAAATGGGTCAATTTGACCCGCAGGACGACATGAGAGTTAAAAGGGAAGGAAAAGAAAGACAAAAACACGTGACAAATAAGGAAAGGCAATTTCAAAATAAAACAGGAAGTAGCTGAATAGGGACACAAAAACTACCCAGAGATGAACAAAAACACATGAAAGTTAGAAAGTGGAAAGGAAAACAGGCAGGTATGAATCTCAGAAAGAAATGAAAAGCCAAATCCACGACACCTTGTTGTGTTTCTAGGATTTCAGACCCACACCTGCTTATGCATCCAATTATCCAATCAGCCAATCACGTGGCAGCAATGCAGTGCATACAAATCCTGCAGATATAAGTCGGTTCATGTTTAAAATAAACATTTCCAGATGAATATTTTACTGGTCAAAACTTGCTCTTATATAGCTCAGATGATAAAACTGATTCTCATTTCAGAATAATTCTAGTTTTGATTCTGTCTGATATATTTCTCATATTTTTCTCCTAAAATTAAAGCAGAAATCCTTCCTGACCTCAGCGACTGGCTTCTTTTTGTCTCTGATTGGGCTGTAAATTAGCTTTAAATGCATAAATAAATATGAAATAGTTTGACAAAATATCAGGAAGATCTCTTAAGATAACTCAGTAGAGTTGTTGTATTTAACTTGCATAAAATAAACCTCACCTTTGCAAACATTAACAGCAGAATGTGAGCCTCACATTAAAGCCAGAGTGAAAGTAGAGCAGTGGCAGATGCCCTCTGTTCTGGGTTGTGTCTTTGAGCGTATTTCCTCCCAGAAAAGGTGAGTTTGCAGCTTCTATTTTCAGAGCTGAGCTACTGTAAAGCCTCGGCAGGTGCAGAGGGAAGTTTGTTTGCTCGGGTTCATCTCGGTTCACTCGTTCTTTGCTTGGCTTTCAGGCTGACTTTCCTGCAAAGTCAGATTTATGTGAGTTAAAGAGGGAAAATAAAGCAGAAACAGGCAGTTAATCCTGGATGTAAACACTGGGGGTAATAACTGTGATGGATGCTGATGACCTGGATGTGTTCTGCAGACGTTATTTAGTGCGTTTACTGTGCGTTTATTGCAGTCGGACGGATACGACGGTCTACAGGACGGTGTTGGCTCATCCTCTAGCTCTGTGTGAGATCAGCTCCATCAGCCTGAAGAACACCGGAGCTCGGTTCTACCGACAGGCAGAGATCCAGGTCCGATCGGTCTGCGTCTCCGAGTTCCCGTCCATCAGGTTCGTATTCATGTGGAAACAGAAGAGAAACAGCCAGAACGTTTCAATAGAGATATTTAATCCTCCTGCTGTCCTCATTTACAGGCACCAAAGAATATTGTTTCCTTCTCTGAAAAAAATCCAAAAATTCAGCCAAAAATTCCCCAAATTTCTGAAAATTTACAAAACCTTCAAGAAGAATATTCCAATAATTCCTTAAAAAAAATTCCCTTAAAAGTTTTATTAAAAAAAAAAAAAATCCCCCAAATTTGTCAAGAAAATTCTTGTAAATATTTTCAAAAATCAGTAAAAATCTTCCAAAAAAGTCCTAAAAATATCTAAAGTGATTCCATATATATCAGTAAAACTTCTAATATTTTCTTTAAGAACATTCACATAAAAATCAACCAAAATCCAGCGAAATTCGCTGGATTTTGGTTGATTTTTATGTGAATGTTCTTAAGAAATATTTTTAACATTTCTTTTTTTTCCACCAAAAAATGTTCAAAGATTTCCCAAAAATGTTGAAAATGTGGACATCAGAAGTTTTACTATGAAAATATAGATTTATTCCACATTTTCAAACTTTAAAACGGGTCAATTTTGACCTGCAGGACGGCAGCAGGGTTAAGAGTTGAAATATACGAGCAGTGAGTCAGAATCAGCTTCTAATTTGGCTTTTTTAGTGCAGAATTACACCAATTCTGACGATTTGACAATCAGATTCACAACATTTACACAACATCTTCAGGTCTTGGTTTGCAGATTTACTTCCTGTTTTGTCAACTTTGAGTCTTATTTTGGTTTTTTTTGTGTCTCTTTGGTCTTTTTTGCCATTTTAGTTTGGTTATTTTAAATGTCTTTGAGTCCGTTTTGGGCATTTTGTGTCTCAGTTTGGTAGTTTTTGCATTCTTTGGGGTAAATGTTCGTCTAATTATAGGAACTTTGAGTCTTATTTCAGTTGCTTAGTGTCGGCTGTCTTTTTGCATTTTATTTTGGCAATTTATAATGTAATTTGGATAATTTTGAGTCTAATTGTGGTCATTTTGTGTCTTGTTTTAGTAATTTTGTATCTCATTTTGGTTGTTTTTGTGTCTCTTTGGTCTTTTTGGCCGTTTTGCTTTGGTTATTTTAAATGTCTTTGAGACCATTTTGGGGCATTTTGTGTCTCATTTATCATCTTAGAAACAAGAAACACAACAAGACTCCACCTGAACCTTTTTAGTCCAGTTTTATTGAGTCCAAAGCTGTTTTCTTGTTGTTTCCTCTTGCAGAGTTTAATATTTAGATGGCATTTATTGATCTTTCAGACGTGAGGATCCGTTGTGTGTGAATAACTTCATCGTCCGGCGAGGATCTCCGTGGTCACATGACTTTGTTCAGGTTTGTGGCTTCTACTGAACATCTGCTCTGAAGAAACTGGAATAAAAACTGCATCTACAGCGAAGTCGCCACATTTTCACCACTTTCTTTAACATTAAGCAAAAATAATCAGTTAAAAGTCAGTCGGCCAAAGAATCACATTAATAACAGCTAATTTCTCTAATTCTCACCGACCCTAAACAAACCGAGTTAGTCAGATAATCAGCTGATTTTACCACGTCGCGACTGAAACCACTAGAAAAACCTTGATTTTTATTTGTCGTCTAGTTTTGTGTAATTTAAGTTTTAGCTCTGAGACCATTAATATAATAAAACGTGTCTGTTGTGATCTGTTTTACTCTCAAGTCTGGCTTTGTTTCGTATTTATTTGTGAGTAGTTGAAGCAATAAACAGAGAAATAAACTCTGAGCTGTGGTTCTGGTTTCCTCTGTCAATGTTTTAATGTCGAATAACTTAAAAATTCAATTCAATTTAAAAGGCAAAATCTGTAACACAACAGTTTAAAAAAAAACATTGCCATGATTTAAATAATTTGTTTTTAAGATTACTATATTTTTGCTGCATTAAATACAAAAAAAAAGTAATTTTGTGGTCAAACACTATAACAAAAAACAAACGTGTTAAAATACAGATTTTCGATGTGAACATAAAATACAGTTAATTAGACCTTTTTTCTTATTTACTTTTACAGTGAACAGGTAAATTAATAATTGTTTCCTGTTATTTTGTATGATATTATCTGTAACTTAACAGGGAAAATCTGGAAAACAATAGTTTAAAATTCTTACCATGATTTAAATAATTTGTTCTGCAAATAACTATATTTTTAATTACTTAAATACAAAAAATAGTGTAATTTTATAGTAAAATACTTTAAGAAAAAATAAAATATTATTTAAAAATACAGATTTTTGCTGTGGATGTTCTTTACAGTTTTAACCTGTTTAGTTATTTTTATTTTTTCAGTTAATATGTAAATTAATGCATTTATCTTGCTATTTACTAGTTATTGTCTAATTAACTTAACTGACTTGTTTTTTTTTTCCAGGGAACATCTGTAAAATAATAGTAAATTAAAATTGAAAAATGAAGTAAAAAAATAGAATTTTGGGAAAGTTTAAGTTGAATTTCCTTCAAGTTTTGCTGCTCATCTGGGAGGAATTGAATAATATAAATACATCGAATCTTACTTGGTAACTGGATAAACTTAATTTACTTATTTAAAGTTGATCCAATATATACTTTAGAGCATAATTAAGTGTTTTTGACAGAAAGCAGAGTCAGAAAATAATTCCACTGCACACAAAGATCTTTATGGAGAAAACTTGGCCCCATGAAAATACTTTTTTACAAATATTTCCTCGTTTTTCTGACGTCAAGCAACACGATTCACAGTTTACACGTGTGTATGAAACACTCCATTAGTTATAAAAAATAAAAAACACATGGTCGACAGGCAATTAACGGAAATAAAAGTGTTTCCTCTACCTCAATTTGGCTTCAAGCTAAAAAAAAAAAAACAACAAAAATCATCTTTAAAATCAATTTGTGATGGAAAAATAAACATGAAAGTGAAAATCTGTCAATGTTTTAACGTCTAACAATTTAAAAACTGCAGAAAAGATTTTTATTTTGTTGATTTTTAGCTGTAAAAGATAAAAATCCCAGTTAAAAAAAACGGTGAAAATCTGTCAGCGAGGACGTCAATCAGCAGTATTTTCAAATCATTTTTAATAACTGATGTTTGAATTTGAGTGAAAGTGTGAAAAATAAATCTTTACATCAAAACAT
The DNA here is from genome assembly GCA_027123335.1 of Amphiprion clarkii. Classification (NCBI taxonomy): domain Eukaryota; kingdom Metazoa; phylum Chordata; class Actinopteri; family Pomacentridae; genus Amphiprion; species Amphiprion clarkii. The sequence continues at coordinate 5,544,010 of CM049576.1, forward strand.
CTTATTGATTCATGCTAATTTTTTGTCATCAAAACCATGAAAAAAATCCTTCAGATCCAGAAAATGTGTGACTAAAAGTTAAATCATTTGTGAAACAAACAAGAAAAATCAAGTTTACACTCATAAAAACGTGAAAATAAAATCTGAACCAAACATTTAGAGTTTAAACATCGACATGAAACTAAATCTGTGTGTTTCAATGAATTTAAATCAACTTTTAAATAACATTTCAGGTGTTAAATATGATCTTAGTTCTTGGTTCCTCTTTGGATTTGCTTCTTTATTTTATTAATTAAATCTCCAGGTTTGTGATATTCGTGGCCTAAACGTTGTTTCAGGGACTTTAAATGTCTGTTAGAAAACGGAAAACATTGAAATTAAACGTCCAGATGTGGAAGGAGAACGTTGATTACTGAGGCGGTGCTGTGAGACACGTTCATGCTGCAGATATTCGGAGATAATTTGGACTTTCCAGAGTTCGTTCTCAGAGTTTCGGGGTGTCGGTCGGAGCCAGCGGAGCTCTGATCCTCTGGAACCGAGGAGGAAGATTCACCTCATCGTCAGATTCTGCAGAGACGAAGCCTCAGTTAGAGCAGAAACAGGAAGTGAAGGCTGAGGACATAAAATACATCTCAGATCATCAGGATTATTCTGCTCGACCATCTCTGGTAAGTTTGAAACTTTTTTATCATAAACTTTATCATCTGTTAAAGTGGAGCTCCAAGTAGAACTATCAATATTCCTGTTTCTGTGGTTCAACCTGTCAGTGTTCAATGAAAGTAACTTTATTTTCACTTTTGTGGTCAAATATTTCATATTAAAAGTTTTGTATATTTTTACTTTTATATTATTATTGCAAGAAACTACATTAGGTTCAGAAAATATCCTGGAAAATGTTTGATACTTGAAGCTAAAAACTTTCAAGCAAATTAGTGTTGGTCGAGCAGAAGGTTCCTGATGATCTGAGATAGAATAACTCTTACATTAAAGGTTAGAAAAAAGATCATTTGTCAGTTTAATATATGAAGCTGAATACTAAGACACAATAAGTTTTCTAAGAACATAAACTTCAAGCACAAACAACCAAACAGACGTGCAGCAAAAGAAAGCAAACATTAAAGCAGCATGAAGGTTGTAAATGGGATGTTGGTTTTTATTTCCATTTAATTATGACTAACTTCTGTAGGGAAATATTGTTTTCTTTCTGAAATATATCAGCACAAGAATGAGCTGAGAAAACCTACAAGGAGGTAAAAATATCATAATGGACCCCAATTAAACCAACAATTTAGTCAGAATTTGATGAAACTCTTCCAGTGAAAAGAACTGTACAGGTGTAGAAAATGTCTGAGTCTAATGAGTGGATCTAATGGGTTCTATTTAAACTGGATCACAGGAAAATCTGATTAACACAACTTTCTACATCACCAAAACTGATAATTCAAGTTGCTGTATGTATATTTATGACTCAGCAGATTTTGTCATATTTTCAGAAGACCTTCAATAAATCTACGAAACAACCAAAATACATGATTGTCGTTTTGTGACAAAGATTCATGTGTTTCAATGATTCTAGAAAATTCAGTTATCAGAGTCATTGGAAACTAAAGACTGATATGATATACATAGACTTAACAAGCCTGTAAGGCTCCAGTTCCACAGAGCATGATGCTGCCACCTCCATGCTTGATGGTAGGTGTGGTGTTCTTGGGGTTAAAAAAGACCCACCCAAGACAGTCTGGAACCAGCCCTAAACCAGTCCTTAAAAGGTCCTAAACCAGGACCAAAATCACACCTAAACCAGTCCAAATAAATGTCCAGAACCAGTCAGGATACAATCTGAAACCAGTCCAAAATCAAAACTGAAACCAGTTTTAGAAACAGTCTGAAACCAGTCCTCATGCAGGACCAGATCCAGAGTAAAATAAATCCTAAACCAACTTTAAATCACATCCAAAACCAGGAGAACCAAGACTGAAACCAAACATAAACCAGTCCCAAGAAAGTCCAAAACCAGTTCAACATGCAGAAAGCCCTAGAGCATGATACTGCCACCACCATGCTTGGTGGTAGGTTTGGTGTTCTTGGGGTTAAAAGCCTGTAAAACATATCCTCTAAATGTACAGTTGTAAACATTTGTTCACATGTGTACCTTTCGTTGTTTGTCTACTGGGTTTGAGTCATTCATTACTACTGTGGTACAGATTTGAGCTTCTACTTCACAGCTGCTCTGCGACATAAACCCGACCCGACTGTCCTGCTGTGAAACGTGATCCTCCACCTGTGATTGGACGACGGCTGCCGTTGGGACGAAGGAGGAGGGTGAGCAGAAAGCTGAAGGGTGGGCACACCGGATTAAAACTGTAGCACTGGCATTTTTTGGGCACCCCCTGAATTCACGAGCGCTAATCCTCATCACAGCTGGTGCCGGACCCAGAAACAACCTGATTTACCGGGACAGTCGAACCAATCACTGGATCTCGTCAAGCGTCTGAGCCCACAGCATGTTCATTTACTGTTAAACTGTTTTTACTGATCTATTTTAACTCTGCTACTGCACCACACATGACTGTAAGCTTCTTAGAGGCAACGGGAACGCTAATGCAAAGCAGCTGGCACTGAGGGAATTTTAATTTTAAAGTATGGTTGGAAAGTAGGATAATAATCCATCTGAGCCTAAAACTGAGGAGGCCAACGGAGAAGAATCTCAGCCACCATTTAGTGTTGATCTCTGAGCTGCAGATGGTTTGGTGGTTCAATTAACCAACGAAACATTAAGTCAGACTTTTACAAACTAAACTTAAATGACTTTAAATGCAAAACGGCAAGCAGCCAGAGCATGAAATCCTCACAAGATGTATAAAAGAGCCAGAAAAATTAAATAAATATGGCGTCGTGTCTTGCAAGGGCTGGACGATAATTCTGTATTACTGTGTATTGATGTATGTCTACAAAACGATGTAGTAACTGAGCATTTAAAGGTAACATAAGGCAACGTACAGAGGTACAAAGTGAAGAAAACACTCAGCAGTATGAATTGATGTATAGGGATCCTCCACTTATGGTGGAGTTCCGTTTATACGGATCAACGTAAGTCGATTTTCGACGTAAGTCGGAACTTCCGCAAAAATGTAAACAAAGCCATTGCGTGTATCACGATATCGGTCAGTTCTTTGGAAAAGTCATGTTCCGAGCGTTTTATTATCTAATTTCACTTCCATGGAGAGGACTTTCCTTTTCTTCAAAGCACTGTCATTTGCTACCATAGAACATGGAGCTGGTCCTGACAACATCCTCCAAATATCCTCTGAATGACGCCGTTAAAACATTTTTAGTTCACTTTTAACCTGATAGGAATATTATCGGAAATACTAAATATCCTAAAGATGTTCTTTGAGCATTAGGTTGAAATATTATTAGAACTTTTATCTAGTAATAGTCAACTTTGTAGGAACTTCCTCTGCTAGCTTGGAAACAAAATGTGTTGTAGTTGAATAAGTGCATCAAGCAGCTTTTCAGATGTTGTAAATCTGTAATTTAACGTTGGATAAATATAGTTCCATATGTATCGTCCAGTCCTGTGTTGTTCTACAGAGTTGGGTTAGTAAGAACTGTGCACCGCAGACCTTCCATGCTAACACATCGACCCCCGGTCCGCCCCGGTGAGGTACTTACATGTAGCTTAAAGGTGACCCAGTGTGTTAGCTGCAGAACCCTGCACCCTCTACCTCAAATAATCCCTCTCACTGCCATAGTCCGTTAAGGAGCCCGCCACATCAGCAAAGTCCTCCAGGACCAGGCTGGTGGAGTCCTCACCAGAGGGCAGCTCCGGCTCCGACGCCCAGGGGTGCTGGTAGCGCTGCTGGGGGGCCTGCAGGGGTTCATCTAGGGTCGCCTTCCCCGGTCCCTGAGGGGGCCTCTGGAGGGGCTCAGACCGGCCTGGATCAGATGTCTGGTAGGCCGGCGCCGGTTCCTGGTCCCGCTGCTCCCTGGGGAGGCCGCCGCCATCGCTACCGCTGCCTCCCTCGCTGCCCTGCGAGGACGGCGCCAGGACGTGGTAGAGGCTCGGCAGGCGGATGTCCAGCAGGACGCCGCTCTTGATGTAGAGCTTGTTGTTGAGGTTGTAGAGCTTCTCGGCGATGTCGTATCCCAGCATGACGGAGAAGAGGCGGGCGATGTAGCGCTCCTTCGATATCAGCATGTAGAGGCGGCGGCGACGCCACGAGACGTAGCGGGAGTCTTCCTCCGCCGTCAGGGTCACCTGGGGGGTAAACAGGAAGCTGCATTAAGGTGTTAAAGGTACTGTTTGTTATGTTTGGCCACTGGAGGCAGCATGGAGCATGTTGTTAAGAGTTTAAAAGCATTGCAGCAACTCAGTCTCACCAGTCATTCCCTCCTTCATATCTGTAACTACTATATAGTGAACTTGTTGAAGTTCCTCGACTTAAGAACCACTTTCAGACTCTACTTCTGTACTATAAACTACGTCACTGCTGTCGTCAGTTAAAAGTATCAGATGGATGTCGGCTATAGTAGTGAACTGACCGCCATTTTTGTGATAAATTCATATTATACTAAGCATACTTTCCAAAACTCATGGATTTATGTCGTAGCAGTTGTCTCATTGACAAGTAGCACATGTAGAAAAGACATAATCAGTAGGAAATATGGCTTCACACTAGAAAATGTGTCTTAATACTGTAAAATACGTCTTAACACTAGAAAATGTCTTAACACCAGAAAATGTGTCTTAACAAGCAATAAAATTAGTCTTAACACAAAAAAATATGTCTTAAATTAGAAATTACGTCCTAACACTTTAAAATACATCTTAACACTGGAAAACACAATTTAACACTAGAAAATGTTGATGCTAGTACTAGAGATACTGGCATTAATGCACAGTGAAGTGTAGCAACGCACCCACAACAACAGGGAAGAAGCTCGTCAACACAGATGTAACCAATGTATGATTTTAAATTTCATAAAATCGGCTTTGCAGACATTTTATGGCGGAATGAATGCAATCAATGCATTTGTTGAACATTTGCATTTAATAATTGTAGTCATTATTTTAAGCAGCAATGCCAGAAAGTCTCTAGAATTTCCAGTAATTTCTAATAGTAACATGAGTTCTTTGGGTTTTAGACTGTTGATGTAGTAAAACACAATATTTGGATAATATTATCATGGACTTTTTCACTATTTTCTGGCATTTTAAGCACAAATAATTCATTTAATTAATCCAGAATACAAAATTGTTGCCAGTTGCATCCCTATTTCTGTTTGTCCAGATCTCATTAGTCCAAGCAGGAGCTGTGTTTGGACCGTAGACAAACCAGAATCTCCAACGAGACCTTAGGCCTTGTTTCTACTTTAGCAGAACTGATCTGTGAAAGACAAGAGGACAACTGCTTTCCCTGTTCAGCTTTTCGCTCAGATGCTGAGTCCGATAGGAGGGAACAAAAGACAACCCCATACACTCATCTGGTTTCTGCTTCCAGCTCATTCAGCAGCAGAACTTCAGGTTCCTGAAAGTACCGGTACCTGGAACTTCCCCTCCTCGTTGGGTCGGAGAGATTCCCACTCAGGAGAGTCCAGGAACTGGTGTCGGTGGATGTAGTGCAGGAACTGACCCTCCAGAGACACGTTTATCCTGCACAGATACCAGAGGAGAACCAGAGACGGATTAGGAGGCGATAATCAGAGCTGGAGGTCACTTTGTAGGACCAGAGGCGCTGGAAGAACTCAGTGTCCAGAGCAGGAGTTTAAAGAACCTTAAATGTTCCTTTGAACCAAATGTTTTAAGAACATTTTCATTTTCAGTAATGTTCCGATAAAGTCAACAGAAAGTTTTAACATCAACATTCAGAGGACGTTGTCAGGAACACAGATTATGTTCCACGATAACAAAAGAAAAAGACCTCCAATGGTTTTTAGAAAATGTTCCTGTAATGTTCTAAATTAAAGGGAGAACATTTTGCCTTTTTTGTTGAAGGAACATATTACAGATCTCTATAAAATGCTTCCAAAATGATAACAATGGAAGGATGATCTCAATACTACATTCAGAAAACGTTTTTAATGTTTTGTTATAAAGACCCCTGGTGACAGAATGTTTTATAACGTTCCTGTAATTTGATACACTTAAAGTGGAACGTGTTGCTTTGTTGTTGAAGGAACACATTATACAACATTTAGAGGATGTTGTAGGGAACAACATTCAAACAATGTTTTTATAAAACATTCCAGTAACGTATTACAATAAAGGTGGAATGTTCTTCCTGCAGTGTTCTTAGAGTGTTTTGGGGATGTTCTTAAGGGAACACATTGTAGAACGATCTCTATAAAGTGTTTCCTCAATGATACAAAGGAAAGATTTTCTCAAAGCAACATTCAGAAAACATTTTCAAGATGTCATCAGGACAGAATGTTCTTTATCCAGAACATTTTATGGTATCTAATACATTAAAGGCAGAACGTTTTGCCCTTTTGTTTGGGAAAACATTATAGAACGAGCTTGTGTAAAATGTTCTTGCCATGATACAACGTCTGGAAAACGTTTCGTGGAGACCTCAGATGTTATAACAAACATTTTTAAATGTTCTTGTAATGTGACTTATTAAAGGTAGAACATTTTGCCAATCCAGCGTCTTTATGCAAACAGAGGAGTCGCCCCCTGCTGGCTGATAGAAAGAATGCACTTCTACTTTGCTTTTCAGATTAGGACACTAAATAAATCCTTCTTCTATGTACAGTTTATGGTGTCGACACAACTTTTCTTTGTTCTGGGACTTTGGTGTCTGTTTTCCTGGTTTGATTTAGAACCTCCATAATGTTCTTGTGGTTGAATGGAAGCAAATGCTAGAAGCCTGAAGTCATAAATCTGGGCAAAATCATAATAATTTCCTTTTTTTCCTTACAGTGAGACCAACAATTGCATGTTTAGATGTCCAAATACTGCCTGGGGATCGAACCGACGACTTACTGCATTTGCATTCATTTGGTATTCGCTTCAGCTATCAGGTCACCTTTTCCTTTTGGCCATCTACTGCAGCCATATCAAACATGAAACTGAATAGTAAAACAGATGCTAAAGACAGAATAGTAAGTCTTTAGTGTTGTATTTTTGTGCATCTGACCTAATTGTCCCATACATAGTTGATTAATCGAGAATAAAGATGAACAAGAACCTTAAAAATGCGAGGAAAAACGAGTCATTAACAGCTTTTTTTTCTCTCATTTTGTTTGTTGTTTCCAGTTTGGCTCCTTCACTCCGAGTCGAGGCCAACATTTAATTTAAGGTAAGAGGAGCAGCGAGCGTCCACTCGGCCGCCTCGAGTACAAAGATATCCTTTAACCAGCTGGCAGGGAGCGGAGGGACGACACGCCGCTGAGTCACCGACTAAAATACTCTGTTTACAGCATTTCTCTTGTATAAGCTCCAGCTCTCTGCTCCTCTGAGGATGTTTGGATGAAGAGAGCAGATTTCCTGGGACACTTTCAGGCTGCCAAGAACCACAAACTAGAAATCTAGTCCATTATGATGTCTTTAGAATGATTTCTGTTAGTTTTTCTGTCACTGTAAGAACAATTTAAACCTTTTATGAATTCAGTGGCACTAAAATCTGATCCTGCTGCAAGAAATGGGCAAAATAATACTTAACCTTGAGGCTGAGTAGAGTAAAATATTCATTAGTAAGTGTGAATAAGTATAATTAGCCCATATTATACTAATGCAGCACTCTTAATGTGGACCATGCTGCAGAATTAGTGGTTTTACATCTTAAGGGCAACTTTACAAAAGCAGATAAAGCTGAGTATTCAATGAATTGAGGAATAAAAGGGAAATTTTTTTTTGTCTTGTTTCAACAATAAAATGTTTTGTAAATATAGGTGGTGATTGACATATTGTATGAACAAAAAACTTTTACTGCAGATAGAAATCAAACCGGAAAGTTTGACATATGTTCTAAAGTGGAGAGTTTGAGGAAATTGAATTTGTAATTTTGAATATGCAAATGAGGTATTGTCGAATTGAGGTGTGCTCATTTGAATTCATGTCCAATGTATTTTGGATGTGTTCTTTCCACTAGTCTGAAAGAAAACATGTTATAGATGCAAAAAAACACAAAATCTCTCAAAATTTGTTTTAGTTTTTCTCTGTAGTGTCTTCCTTTGAAGGAAATATTGTAGAGCACCAAAGTTTCCATCCACTTCTAAAGACCATGTTTATCATGACAGTCTTGAGTTTCCAATGACTCCTATAACTGAATTTTCTACAATGGAATCATTGAAACACATGAATCTTTGTCACAAAAACAACAATGAATTTTGGTTCTTTCATAGATTTATTAAACGTCTAATTGAAATATGATGAAATCTGCTGAGTCAAAAATATACATACAGCTATTTCAAAAACTGAGCATTAATATGTTTGGAGAAGAGAAGGTGAGGCCTTTAACCCCAAGAACACCAAACCTACTATCAAGCATGGAGGTGGCAGTATCATGCTCTGGTTCTTTCTAGAAGAGCTTCTGGACTGGTTTCAGACTGGATGTTGGACTGGTTCTGGACTTTCTTGGGACTGGTTTATGTTTGGTTTTAGGGTTTTGGATGTGACTTAAAGTTGGTTTAGGATTTATTTTACTCTGGATCTGGTCCTGGATGAGGACTGGTTTCAGACTGTCTTGGGTGGAACTTGGACTTTTTTTTAAGGAGTAGTTAAGGTTTGGTTTTGGTCCCAATTTTGTATGGGTTTTTGAATTTTTTATGACTGGTTTTGGACTGTTTCTAAAACTTGTTTCAGTTTTGGTTTAGGACTGGTTTCAGACTGTATTCTGACTGGTTCTGAACATTTTTTTGACTGGTTTAGGTTTCATTTTGGTCCTGTTTTAGACCGTTTAGGACTGGTTTAGGATTGATTTAGAACTGGTTTCAGACTGTCTTTAGCAGGTCTTTTTTTAACCCCAAGAACACCACACCTACCATCCATCATGGTGGAGGCAGTATCATGCTCTGAGGAACTGGAGCTTTCCACAAAGTAAATGGAATAATGGAGAAGGAGGATTACCTCCACGTTCTTCAGGAAAACCTAAAACCATCAGAAGAAGGTTGATCTTGGACACAGTTGCATGTTTCAACAAGACAATGAGTCCAAACACACATCAGACGTGGTAAAGAAATGGTTCCATCAGGCTGGAATGAAGGTTCTCGACTGGTCTCCCCAAAGACCTGACTGAAACCCATCAAGAACCTGTGGACTGATGAAGAAACAAGTCTGAGACAGAAAGACGACAAGTTTAGTTGAACTGAAGCAATTCTGCCCAAAGGAGTCAAAGATAAACCAGAAGATTGAACCCAGAAGAACCCAACTGAGGTGGAAATGGACAAATTTAACCAAATATTTGCATTTCTGGTTATAAATTTATGACCCAGCAGATTTTATCATATTTCCAGAAGACCTTTAATGAAGCTATGAAAGAACCAAAATGCTGTAGTCAGTTGTAATCACTTTCAAGAAGGTGTTTGAGTCTAATGAGTGGATCTAATGGGTTCTATTTAAACTGGATCAGAGGAGTCAGCAGCTGTAGTCGACTGGAATCACTCAGAAGAAGTTAAGAGGTCATGAAACTAAGAAAATTTGATTAACACAAATTTCTACATCAGCAAAACTGATAATTCAAGTTGCTGTATGTATGCTTTTGACCCAGCAGATTTTGTCATATTTCCTGAAGACCTTTAATAAATCTATGACAGAACCAAAAAGCATGATTGTTTTTGCGCGACGAAGATTCATGTGTTTCAATGATTCCATCAGCGAAGATTCAGAGTTCTAGGAGTCATTGGAGACTAACGACTGACAAGTTAATGCAGCTTCACTTGCAAGTATTTTTACATAGTTTTGTTGCTGCTCTCTCTTGAGGCAGTTGTTGGTGGTGGTTTGTATTTTGCTGTACAGGTGTCTGGACGTACAAACACACAGTTCCCACCTGTGTTCTTCTATGACACATTTTCACAATGTTCCATGATAACAAAGGAAGAAGTTCTTAAATCAACATGTTTTTAAGGCCTAAGATGACAGAATGTTCTTTATACAGAACATTTTATACCTAGATGGAATCTAGTACATTAAAGGCAGAGCATTATAGAACATTCTTCTACAAAGTGTTCTCGCAATGATATAACATTTGAAGAACGTTTTGTTGATACCTCAGATGTCAGAATGTGTCTCAATGGTTCTAGGAGGCATTGGAGACTCAAGACTAAGATGATAAACATGGTCTTTACAAGACTGTATGTGGAACTTGCATTAAACTGGACTCTGAATGGATGCTAATGTTGCTCCAGGCCAAATGAATCTGCAAATGTTTGCGCATTGGTGCATGAAATAAAGCTAAACACTTGATTCACTTGCAAGTATTTTTACATCGTTTTGTAGCTGCTTTCTCTTGAGGCAGTTGTTGTTGGTCTGTATTTTGTTGTACAGGTTTCTGGACGCACAAACACACAGTTCCCACCTGCCGGACAGCAGAAAGGCGAGCTGGTCGATGGGCGTCTTCCCCTCCATGGCGTACATCTCTCCGGCCTTCAGCTCCACCACCTTGTTCTCGAAGGCGCTGGAGATCTCCTTGAACACCTGCACGGGGACGCCCAGCGGCAGGTAGACGGCCTGGTAGAGGGCGGTTAGCTCCTCGCTGTGGATCCCCTCCTGGTGCAGCCGGAACAGCAGGTGGCAGATCTGCAGGAGGGCGGCCAGCAGCAGGATCAGGTTCCAGGTGAAGACGTCCAGGCCGCACATGGTCAAGAAGCCCCAGAGGGTGAGGCAGAGGAAGGCCGGCGACAGGAAGCAGAAGATGAAGAGGCACCCGTAGGCGCCGCTGCCCCCCATGTAGCCCAGGAACAGGAAGGTGTTGCCCAGGTGGTAGATGGCCCCTTCGGTGTTGTTGGTCCAGCCATCGCAGAGCGGCGGGAAGAACAAACTGTCCAGCAGAGTCCAGTTTCCTGCGCTCATGTTTGGAAGTTAAAACGACCCAAAAAACCCTCTTCGAGCTCGCTGCTATTTCTGCCCTGTGAGGAGCTCCAAATAAACAGCTGCTGGATGTTTGTTCCGTTGGCCTGCAGTGGAAAATTCTTCAATGGGAGAAAGTTCTCACGGCTCAGTTAAACACAGCTGGAATGAGTTGCTTCTTGTCGTCTTTCTTGCTGTGCTTCTACTGTCTGTTTCTTCCACCGCCGGCCTGCCAACAGCTGGAGGAGATAGGAGGCGGGGGGCGTCGATGGAGCCCTACAAGGATAACCATGTTTGGAATTGAAACCCAAGGAGGAGAGAGCGGCGGACAGAAAGCAGGCCCGCTACTTAACATAACAGTCGGAGAGTCGGGGACAGGAAACAGGAGGGACTCCGGCTAATATCTCACAAAGTGTCACACACTTTAAAACACGGCAAAAAAAAAGAAGTTCCTCCAGAGTTTCATTCAAACTCCACAAGGCCGAGCGACGAGGGTCTGCCGGTGCATATTTAGAGGCACTGAAATAAGCAGAACGGCAGCGCAGGTCGGATTTCAGGTACAAACACCCACTGACAGCACTAACACAACGGCTACCAGTCTGGAAAACTCACCGATCACTGAGACAACTTCATCTAAATCAGTACGACAACATAAACAGACAATATAATAACACAATGCATGCTGTCAGAATGAAAAACGTAGCACATAAATGCATCACAAGCAGAATTATGGCCCCAGAAAGAAGAATTAAGTAGTAGTTTTACTCCTGTGGCAATAAATTATAGCTGTTTATTATTGCAATGACTGGAGAGTGTCAGTTTTTATTCATTTATTATATATTCTGGTACATAGAGCTTAAAAAAAAGGAAAATAAAGCAAGATTACCTTCTTAATTTTGTCCTTAGTCTATTTTCTTTAATGAAAAAAATGCACATTAATTTCTAGAAGAGCATTCAATAAAGCCTTAATAGCTTAGCTTAGCTTAGCTTAGCTTAGCTTAGCTTAGCTTAGCTTAGCGTATTCCAAGGTGTCAGAAGTCCCTGTTATCAGTGTTGGGAACTGACAGTCTTAAGGTAAATTTTTCTCATGAAGAAGTTTGTACTTTAACTTAAAGCTGCTATAATTAAAGTTGATATGAATTAGGGTTAAAATAATGTGACCTGCTGGAGAACATAGTCCAGATTGTAGCTGATGACAGCAGATAATTGGGTGTAAATCCTTCCTCATTATGCACAGTTGATTTGCATCATTACAGACATCCATCTTGCTGAGAGCTGCATGTGTCCTTTTAAATATCTACAAAATATAATGTGACATCTGCACCTTTCCTCTACTTTAAGCCTTTACTCTTTTATGTTCTGCAACGTACAGTTTGTAGAAGTGCAGCATCATTTACTGTTTTTATAGTTCCAGAGAATAAAGATATGTCTGATTTCATAGATACACTTGCATAGAGTGTAGTTTCATGTAAGGATTTTATATTTGCACATCTACTACTGTACTTTTAAAAATGTCAGATTTAGCGAATGCACTGACAGGATTTCTGCTTATTTTTGTTGTACACTGCAGTGACAATAAGAGGAATTCTGGTCCACTGATAGGATTCCCATTGATCCACATATTGATTACTACTTATATCCACATTCCCCAAAGTGTTGTAAGGTTCAGTCCTTTAAAGCTGCGTGTTTCTTAGTTTCAACAAAAAGTCTATTTAACTGTAAAAGTGAAAACGGTCACTAATATTTTGCTCAAGCTCCAGTTAACTAAAGTTAAACTGTGTTAAAAGTAACGCAGTGCTTTCTATTTTAAGATTAAAAAATAACTAGAACTTGTTCTGCAAAATTTTGCTCAGAAAATAATTAATAATCTAATATGAAAAAATATGAACAAACTCAGTGCCTAAAAGAAAAACAACAAAATGTAAGTATGTTACTGAAAAATGAAAATATGCTACAATAGTAATAGCTACAAATGAAAGATTGCACATTAAAATGAAATAATACACATAAAATACTGCATATTACATCAACATGTTGTACATGAAAATGAAATATTACAGGATACGGAAACTGACATTTCACAAACTGTTGAGAAAACTAATAATGCCAGTAACATTAAACTGTCAAATTGTATATCATTGCACTTTTTTAAAACTTTAAACCTATTTGTATGCTTTTCTTTTTTAAAAATCTAAGATAACAGGTAATTAAGTATTCAGTGTTGAACTAAGGTCTTTTTTATTCCACTTGTAGGAAGCATTTTTGCGTTTTTCAGCAGTTACGCTGTCCAGTTAAGTGAAAACAGCAGCTAAAATTTAGCTCAAGCTCCACTTAGCTAAAGATAAACCAGCTTAATGCTAACATTATTTTTTTTTAATATAAGAAACTTGATTGCTCACCAAAATAAATTTACAACAGAATAAGATAAAACTCCATTAATTGTCAGTTAGAGATGCCTCAAAGGCTAGTTCAACTTCATCACACATTTTAAAGTCGTTTTTTTATTGCTTTTCTGGAAAACTTTTATCTTCAAAGAGCTTTAGTAGCAGAAACACAAATTAGCGACATGAATGCACATCAGAGCGTCTCATATTTGCTAAATCACCACCAACTCTACTATCTGCGTTAATGCGGCTGTTTCCAGCAGCTTCCTTCATAGCGTGACAGTCGCTGTCCTCGGCCAGACACACCTCAGTAACAGCAGGGAAAGAATGCAGATATGCCAAGTATTGCCTCTGCAGGGGCAGGAGTTATTTTTAAGCAGAAGTGAATTCCGGGAGCAGCAACTGTGGACGGCAAAACGTCCAGCAGCGAGCCTCGAGACGCAGCAGAAATCAATAAAAACAGTCAACGGTCGTATTGCATAGGACTTTTATTCAACTTCAGACAGCATTTTAGAGATTCACACAGATTCTGCACACTTTAAAAAAACTAGAGACAGTCAGACATCCCATGCGGTTCATCATCAGCGCTTCCCTTCCAGTGGAGTATAAACAAGATGGGAGAAGAAGAAAAGGAATATCCAAGGTCGTCTTCCACTCAGCAGCACACTGCAGGACAGATTAAAACACACACCGTGAGCATTTAACATGGACTGCTACACTCCGATTTTAACAGTAATATCTGCATCTTTGATGGATGCTGGGATTTTAAAAGCCAGAACTAAAGATCTGAGCGACTGTAGTGACTAAATTACAACAACTAGAAATGTAGAGAACAAAAACTTAGATGGTGTCAAAGAAAAAGTTCTGAAAAAACAGAAACTCAGCATTTAGAAGAAGTATTGGAGTCTAAAAAAAGAAAAGACTGGTGGATTAGCGTTCATGATGAGCATTTCTCTGCAGTGTTTGTGTAATTATTGTCCCTGCCAGCAGGGGGAGACAAAACCGTCTAAACCCTAAAATCAATTTAGAGGTTTGAAAAGCTTATTATTCTGAGAATAATCTGTGTCTCTGTGGTCATTTTGAGTCTAGTTTTGGTCTTTTTGTGTCTCTTTGTTGTCATTTTGTGTCTAGTTTTGGTCTTTTTGTGTCTCTTTGTGGTCGTTTTGTGTCTCTGTGGTCTTTTTGTGTCTCTTTGGGGTCGTTGTGTGTCTCTTTGTGGCCATTTTGTGTTTCTTCGTGATTGTTTTATGCCTCCGTGGTCGTTTTGTGTCTCTTTGTAGTAGTTTTGTGTCTCTTTGTGGTAGTTTTGTGTCTCTGTGGTAGTTTTTATGTCTCTGTGGTCATTTTGTGTCTCTTTGTGAATGTAAAATGAATGTCTAGATGGACTGACTATAAAGTGTTGAAACAGAACATTCAACTATTGTGTCATTCAAAGACAATGTTAAATGTGTTGTATGATGAAATAAATGTAACTTTTGACATATTCTACACCCAGAAGCCAAGAATAAATCCTAGGAAACGTAACTAACCCAGCTTGGTAGCCTGCTACCCAACCAGCTGCGTATTCGCAGCCACTAATATTCTCCTTTACAAGAGGAAGTGAACATTAAAGGGATGCAGCGATGCCGGTGGAAGTGCTGAAACATGAACTCAGCTGCACGGCTTCAGGCGTGTTTCTGCTCACACGACACTTCCTCCATCTCCGGCCCTCGTTACGTGATGCTTTAATCCCACGCTGCACTTAACGCACAACAACGGATTAAATCAGCAGCCCGCCAAGACGCACAACTGACCCAGCAAAAACAAAACTCAAGCTGTCGATCCGGCAAAAATAAATACGTCCGTTACCGACGATGTGTGTTTTCACGGTTCACGGAGGGGGCAGGTTCCCATTTACACAGCAGACTGACTCAATTCAAGCCGCTTTAAGCTGTCAGAGCGGATCTGTCAACTCACACATGCAAACACACAGTTTTTATTCTCCTAGCTTCACAAAACTGACCGAAGAGTGTTTCAGCAGAGATCACACCTGAAGAAGACTCTGGACTCATGAACAAACAGCAGTTCTTAATTGAAACGCTCGTCTGGGGCAAAGACACAAAAACGTGTTTAGAAAACGGAGTCTGAGCCCCAAGTTTTCAATTTGTCTCTCTTTGTGGTTGTTTTGTCTCTCTTTGTAGTCGTTTTGTGTCTCTTTGTGGTTGTTTTGTGTCTCTTTGTGGTCATTTTGCGTCTGTTTTGTGTCTCTTTGTGGTTGTTTTGTGTTTCTCTCTTCTTGATATGTTATTTCATTTCTATTTTAGTTGTTTCACTTCTGTTTGAGGTCATTTTGTATCTCTTTGTGGTGGTTTTGTGTCTCTTTGTGGTGATTTTGTGTCTAGTTTTGGTTGTTTTGTGTCTCCAGAGGTCACACCTGAAGCAAAATTAATGAATAAGCATGTGCTCCTAATTTAAATGCTCATGTGGGACAAACTGGACGTTCTTTTTAGGCTGCTTTAGCTGCAAGTTAGTGACTAAATGACCAACAGCTGAGGGACACAAATGACCCCAGAACTAGTAAATTATACTTGCAAAAAGCTGAGTGTGTGGAGGCTGGTTTTATTTTCAACTCACCACACACAGACGCACAAAACGAGGAGTTAAATCTTGAACCCGAGCGCCCTCATGCAATCCTTATGGGCCTCGATCAGCGCTGTGCAGTTTTCCTCGCCTTTCTCAATGATGCTGGTGGAGAAAAAACACAGAAACAGGAAGTATAGATAAACATTTTCACCTGCAACAAGGACATTACGTCAGTGTCGGTGGTCGGGAACCTACCAAGCATCCCGGACTTTCTTTGTTTCTGGACAGGCGCAGCAGGGCCTCAGCGGCTTCTTCTGCTCCGTGCTTTCAGCTGCAGGAGGCGACTCCACGCTGGCTGCAGAAAGTGACGACATCTCGTACCTAAACTACACAAACGAGGGAAACGTTTAGTGTCTCTGTGGTTGTTTTGTGTCTCTTTGTTTTGTGTCTTTTTATCGTCGTTTTGTGTTTAATTCTGGTTCTTCTGTGTCTCTTTGTGGGTCTTTTGTGCCTCTTTGTTGTCATTTTGTGTCTATTTCTGGTTGTTTTGTGTCTCGTTATGGTAATTTTTAGTCACATCTATTGTCCATCAGCTGCTCGTATTGTTTTCCTTAACTGGTGAACCAAACAGTAAAATGCTATGGAGTTGCTTGTTTTCTCCAAACAAAAAACAAAGATTCACACAACACAGGTTCCTTTATACAAAACAAAAACTTTTCATGATTTGCTGCTTTTATTTAGGAATGTTCAGGAAGTCTCAGTTCTGTAATAAAATCACGTATTTTGAGTTTTTTTCCACGAAAATGATCCCTTTTTGACATAAAATTTCTTTAGCTGCAACTCAGGCAAACCTTCTATATACTTAATATTTTTACTACTATACTGTATATAGACTTTTTCAATACTCTTTTTTTATATACTATAAATAAACAATTTGCATTTTATTTTCCTTATGTTTCATGAACGCAACACACCGGCTCCACCACCGCGCTGCTCAGACACTGTAAAAACCACTCCACACTACACAATATTAAGCTGTATCATTTATATAATTCAGCTGAACATGTTCAAACCAGAAACTGATTCTTAGAAACGATTAATGAAACAGAAAGCTCCACCCTGCTGCTCGTTGACAGGATTAGACTCCATGTTTTTGAGTCTGTCGTTGCTACACCACAGATTCAAGGTGAAAACGGCACTGACAGCTTATTTTAATCATTACATGTTTTCCAGCAGATAAAAAACACAACATGGACATTATTACATGATGAAAAAACTACATTTCACTCGAAATTTGCTGCTAGATTTTCAGCCATTCCAAAAAAATAACAAACAGAGGAGAGACACTTTAAAGAAAACTAATTTCTTGTTATTAATCATCACATAATCTAAACTGCAACTGATCTGAGCTAGAAAATTGGTGCAAATGGAAGCAGATGAGGACCTGGCCTTCAGTTTTACACTACATCTCATTGCTGGCTCTTTGTTCAACCACTAACTTTGTCAGAAAACAAAAATATAACTTGTTTTTGCAGCTCCGTTTGCTTTACGCTGCACAATAGTGAGCTGTAGTGCTTAAATAATTCAAGATAAAGACAGCGCCACTATGCAAGCTAACAGCATTGGTTCCTTAGGTTTGGTATAAATAAAATCTTAGAAGCCTGACTGCATGTATTTTTCATGGGTTTGTCATTGCTACACTGCAGATTCAAGGTGAAAATGGCATTGACTACACATTTAGCTCATGACGTGTCTTCCAGCACATTAAAAATAAAATCACCATATGGGCATTTTAACATAACTTCAAAACAGAATTTTACTACAGGGGGCTTTAAAACTTGCTGATGTGGTTTCTGTCAGTCGCTTGACGCCAAAAATACTAAATTTTTTATTAATAATCTTCACATAATCTAAATTCTACCTCATCTAAGTCAGAAAATGTATACAATTTAAATTAAATAAAGACCTAAAATTGGGTTTGGGGGGTTTAATTCACTGTTGACGTTTTGTACAACCACTAACCAGATATCTTCTTGTCATAAAATCTAAATATGACTTGTTGTTAGCAGCCTTGTTAGCTTGTTTTAAACGTGCAGTGAAGGACGATGAACTGATGTATCAACAAAGATGACAGCAGACATACTAAACACACAGCTAGCTGACAGGCTGAGGTCTATTACTTTCAAATGTCTACGTCTTGTTAAAGTGGAGGAACAACCCAAGTGTTTATCTGTGTTTTTGTTCGCTAGCTTTACCGTTTTCAGTCATTGCATAACGTTACGGCGAGTTAGCATCAAGTTAGCTACCAGCGGCTAACAGATGACATAACTCTTCACTCGGACGCGCCGCAGTTGCGTCACGGCGGACAAACGTCTAAATTAAACCGACACCGGACGTCGCGTTGCGTTAAAACCGCCTCTTGTTATCAACGCTGGTAAATAAATGTCGTGTAACTCACTTTAACGGAGGCCCACGTCCACGCTGACAGCCGCTTCACCTTCAAAATGAAACCAACACGCGGAGAACACGCCCACGTGCTCAACTTCCACAAACAATCACATGGTTAGCAGCAGCCGGCTGAGGCTTCTGGGTAATGTAGTGTTTCTTAGCAACGACGGGAAGACGCCGGAAAGGTAATGTACTAGCATTAGCATGATAAAAACCGAGTTTCAGGGTGTAAATAAAGATGCTGTAAGTTTTTAAAAAGTATTTCCGGTTATTATTTAAGGCCACATTGTTCAAAACTTAACTCAATTCTGTTAAAACGTCAAGCTAAAGCGAAAATAGCAGAGAAAGTTTGTTAAAGCTCGACTTAGCTAAAGCTAAATTAGCTTAATGCTAAACTAGTCTAAAGCTAACGTGAGCTCTTTCATATTGCTCACAAAATAGTTACAAATATAATATGAAAAATTAGTAAAATGAAAAAATGTAGTGCCGACAAAAGCAACAAGATATAAGTATGACGCTACCAAAAAATTAAAAAGCAAACTTTTTAAAAATGGAAAAGTATATAATACTGGCAAAGACTGCAATAGTAAAGTTATAGCAAACATTAAAATTAAATATCAGACATGAACTCTAAATATTTCTACCTTAAAAAAAATATATTGCACATTACAGCAAAATGTTTTACATGGAAATTAAATATTACACATGAAATATTGCAAACTGTTGAGAATTTAAAAAAAATGATAGTTTATTATTATTTGTGCACTTTCTGTCAAACTTTTCTTTTTTGAAGCAAAGGGACAGCAAATAATTATTCAGTGTTTATCTAAGGCTTCTTTTTATTCAACATGTAATATAAAAAATAAAAGAGTAAGCATTTTTGCTTGATAAATTATGTGAAAATGATTATTATTACAGCATTTCAGCACTGCAATCTTTTTTTTCCGGTAAAATATGAAAATGTCAAGTCACCATATAACAATACAATATATATTTGTATAGCGCATTTAAAACAACAGCCTTTGAGCCAAAGTGCTTTCCACTAGAGAAGCAAAGAGTGAGACCCTATAGCAGACCTGGGCATCCTACGGCCCGCGGGCCACATCCGGCCCGCCGGATGACCCTGACTGGCCCGTATGAGGTCATTGGAAAATATTAAAAGTCAATGCAAATATATATCATCGCAATACATGCAAGGAATACGCCTGCACTGCTTTTATTTTGAAAGATCTGCTAAATTAACGTTTTTTCTCGCGTGCTTTCCGTACTTAGCATAAGGTTTATGCGCTGATTGGTTTGTTGGTCAGCTAACGGCAAAAAAAGAAAGATCGATTCCGAATGCGGAGTTTTTAACAAGACATGGACTTCCAAGTATTTCTTCACTGCAGTCAGAGGTAAAGCTGTGGACTAGTTTGTGGAGAACAGATCGCGGTGCTCAAGGATTATAATCTGAATCGACATTACGAGACCAAACATGGCGGAGAAGTACAAACATTTGACTGATGCAGAGCAGGGAGGATGTCTGAAGGTTTGCTAGCTAAACTGCTAAAGCAGCAATGACTTTGTTTTACCAAAGCTCACATCAAGGGATGCAGCAGTCAAGACGAGTTTTCTAATATTCTACAAAGTCGCCAAAAACAGTAAGCCATTCTCTGATGGAGAGTTTATAAAAGAATGTCTGGTGGACTCTGCAGCGTTTATATGCCCGGAGAAGAAAGGAGCGTTCGTTAATGTGCCCCTTTGGAGGCGAACCGTAACGAGGCGGGCGGAGAGCAGCGCCGAAAATCTGAAGCTTCAGCTGCACAACAAAGTGGACGATTTTGACGTTTTGTCCTCGGCTCTGGACGAGAGCTGTGATGTCCGTGACACAGCCCAGTTACTCATCTTTGTACGTGGACTAACAAAAACCTTTGAGATGACGGAGGAGCTGGCAGCTGTGCAGCCAATGAAGGGAACCACGACGGTTCACTGAGGTAAATACATGCATGAACAAGCTGGGACTGAAATGGGAGAATTTGGTTGGTGTTACAACTGATGGCTGTGCAAATTTAACAGGGAAAAATGTTGGACTTTTGAAACGGATGCAAGATAAAGTGACTAAAATAAACCCAGAACAGAATCTGATATTTTTGCATTGTATTATACATCAGGAGGTGCTGTGTAAGTCAGTGCTAAAAATCAACCACGTGACTGATGTTGTAGCTAAAGTAGTTAACTTCATCAGGGCAAGAGCATTGAATTACAGACAGTTTGTTGTCTTTGTGGAGGAGATGATAGTGAACATGGTGACCTTGGTTACCAGACAGCTGTCAGATGGATCAGCCTGGACAAGGTGCTGAAACCAGTTTAGGATCTGAGAGCAGAGATTCAAGAGTTGGGCATTGTACATCATTGTGTTGTTTCATTTACTGTTTTTATTGAGATATATTGAACATTGCTGTAAGTGTAGTGGGGAGCTGTTGTCTTTCTTTATGCTTCACAGTCATCTTAGTGTAGATTTAGAAAAACTGACAACACCTCATAGCGTTCATGATGAACAAAAACTGACATGATAAGGCAAGTTTCAAATATCTGCCAGCTGATGGTCATATTGTTGTAGAATAAATTCTGAGTGATGGCTTACTTACTTCGTTTGTAAAAACAGTGACTGCTGAAAAGTAATTAAAGCACTTGGAAAATCAGTTTCACATTTTAAGTATGTCTTTATGATAGTAAATATCTACAACTCAATAGGCAGCAATCATAGTTTGAATGAAAAAACAAAATCTTTCATTAAATAGTTGTGTTCTGTGTTCCGCATTTTCATTATATCGTATTGTTTCATTTACTGTTTTTATTCAGATATATATTGCGCAGAGCTTTTAAGTGTACTGGTCCGGCCCTTAACAACCGTCAGAGTTTCTCATGTGGCCCCGTATGAAAATTAATTGCCCACCCCTGCCCTATAGTAATATTTATTATATACTTACTATACTTATTTACCTGAGTAATCTAAATGTTGAGGTTAAAACTTTGCCATAAAAATTAATAAAATAATAAATAAATAAAATGTAGAAACAAAAGTCACCATATTATTATTTTGTGCTACTTGACTAATTAAAACTTTATGGTTCAGACCCGACAGTATTATTTATTCTATATGTTCACCTGAGTAGTTTAAATGTTGAAGTTAAAATCCTACCATAAAAAATAAATAAAAAACAGAAACAAAAATTTACCATATTATTGTTTTATGCTTGTTTGTCTGACAAATTTAAATTTTAAGGTTAAGACCCCACAATATTTTATAAAATAGAAATTTACCTGAGTAGTTTAAATGTTCAGGTTAAAACGCTATCGTATTATAACTTATGCTATTTTTAAGGTCAAGACCCTACAGGATTATATATAATTAAAAAAAAATTACAAGACTAACTTAAGTGTTATTTTTAAAAGGGTATATACTCTAACAAATTATCCGACTAATTTCAGAAATTATGTTCAAAATTCTACAAAGTTTTCCATGAAAAACTTAACAAATCCAAAGATGTTTGGCTTTATAAGTGCTTCCACATTGGATTTATAATGCTTCTTGTTTTTTAATATGTGTATTAGCTGAACAGATTTCAGTCACTGCATAGATCTGTTGTTTCTTCTGTACAGCTACTTTGGTACACATATTATTCTGTTATATAAGACGCAGTAGCTGCTGGTAGGAACAATATAAAGCTCAGCGTCCTGGGAGCTGTGCGATATGAAAAATGTTGGTATTTGGTCCTGAAGGTAGACGAGGTGTCTGCTGGTGCGTCAGCAGAGCAAAGCAGTGCGTAAGCAGTCGCACTGAGGCACTTATTCCGGTTTGAGGGCCAGCTGTGTGCTAAATAAATGAGCCAGTAAGCATGTTGTTCATTTAGATCACTTCCACTGGAGACGCTCCGCTGTGCAGTCTTTGCTGCTCGGTCCTCACAAATACATCCATAACGTGTAGATTATTGGAAGTAAAGCATTAAAGTCAGGCTTTTTAGAAAGATTTTTGGTACATTTGATGATTAAGATGTTTAAAGACATTTTCTATTGGGTTTAAATTGAATGAAAATGGATAATTAGTTTTCACACCATTTTTCATTTGATTTTAATGGTGCAAATGGAATAAAAATGGATAATCAGAGCTTTAAAGTCATATGATACTGATGGTGCAAATTGACTAAAAAAATAAATCCATGTTTCATTGAATTTTAATGGGGAAAATTGAACAAGTATGGGTAATTAGAGATTTAAAGCCATGTTTCATTTGATTTTTATAGTGCAAATGGAATTTAGAAAGTGGATAGTTATAGTTTTAAAGACATTTTCTACTGGATTTTCATGGTTCAAATTGAATGAAATGGATAATTAGAGTTATAAAGTCATGTTTCATTTGATATTGATGCTTCAAATGGAATGAAAATGGAAAATTGTGGTTTTGAAAACATGTTTGATGGATTTTATTCATTTATTACTTTTATTAGAACCAACTTTATACATTTTTCTCTTAATTGATCCACTAATTTACATATTGCTTCATTATTATTATTATTATTATTATTATTATTATTATTATTATTATTATTATTATTATTATTGTTATTATTTTCTTATTCATAACCCATGAACACTTAACTTTTCCAGAGCAATATTTTGTTGTACATATAGTTTTATTACTTGTAAAAATGCCTAAAATTGCTTGTTTTCATGTTTTTGTTTGATGGAAATAAACAAATACTATAAGTGCAGGGTGGTGTTTTATTAAAAGGGTCAAGATCACAGTTCTTTTTTAAAATTCACACCTTCAAAACGAAGCTGTGAAACTTTGATTATCCACTTTTATTTTTTGTCTCTAAGTTTAATTTGTATTTATTCACGTTTGGGGTTTTTGCTTCAGAATCGAATTTTTGCATAATAATAATAATGATTAAAAAATGAGTCATTATTCAAATTTTCAGTTTTGTTGTGGTTGGACTGTACCATTTTCAGCTAGAGGGGTGCAGCCTGCAGCCAGCCACTGACTCCTGTTGTTTTGTGCATTATAAAGCATAATGCAGTAATTAATCAGCTGTGTTGGGGTGGGTTTGGAGGCATTTGTGTGGACATTATTCACAGACCAGAGCCACAAGCTGTTTTATTATTATTGTTGTTTTTCTGGTTATAAATAGAGTTGCAGCCTTTAAATATTTTTCTGACTTTGTCTTCTTCCACATAAAAAAACCCTCTAACTGACCCTGAGGATGTGTGTGTTTGTGCAGAAGATGAACAAATGAATAAAAATAAAACATGCAAATTAATTAAAGCTTTGCATAAAGTACAGGAATAAATTGTTGCCTGGTAAAATACTGTAGATGGTTGTTCAGCTGGTTCTAGGCTGTTCCCCCGGGCAGTAATGGTACAGTCAGACTACAAGTAGTTAAAAATTAGAATAATGAGTCTATTTTTTTAAAATTATGTGCAAATTCTGAGGCAACAACACAGATGTGAATATTTAATAACTGAACCTAGAGACAGTTATTGATGCATGAAGCAGTGACAGAGCCAGACCACTTTTATTGAGGTGGTCAGACTGACCCTTACTTAAAAACGTGGCACAGAAATGGATTTATCTGTGTGGTGAATCGCTGCAGGGCAGCTGGTGAATGTTTTGGTCACTTATTTTGACCGTTTGCTGATGCAGTCGTCACTGACATGTAGGAGTTCACCATGAGGACTCGCATGTAAAAAGCTTTTTTTATGTAACCCTCAACACATGCTCACTTTTTAGAAACACGCACAGCAGCAGCCAGCAGAGGCTTCTGGGAAATGTAGTGTGTAGTGCCAGAAAGCTAACATGTAAGCATAACAAACAAACAGAGCTCAGAGTTTATATGAAGGTGCTGTGAGCTTCAAAAATGCTCTACAGGGTATTTTTAATGCCCTAATTTTCTAGCTTTGATAAGAAATACATTTAACTGTGGAGTTAAAGCGAAAACAGCAGCTAAAATTTACCTCAAGCTCCACTTAGCTAAAGCTAAACTAGCCTAAAGCTAATGTTATTTCCTTTTTTTAGAAAGACAAGATAAACTTAGCAATCCAGAAAAAAGTTATAGTCCAAGAATGTCGAGAAAACAAAATTACATACCATGAAAAATGTAGTGCCTAATAGATAAGCAACAAGATGTAAGTGTGATATGTTACTGAAAAATAAAATAAGTAAGCTAAAATAAGATCGTGGAAAAATAAGAAGGAACACTGGAAATGATTGAGGTAGCTTAGCTACACCCCTGTCATGAAGTAATCAATAAAAATGGATCATGAGAATTTTAAACCCATATTTCAATTGATTTTAATGGTGCAAATAAAAGAAAAATGGAAAATTCGATTTTCAAAGCCATGTTTCATTTGATAGTAAGGGTGCAAATTGAATGAAAATGGATAATCAGAGTTTTAAAACCATATTTCATTTGATTTTAATGGTGCAAATGGGAAAAAATGGAAAATTAGAGTTTTTAAATCAGTGTTTCGTTGGATTTTGATGGTACAAATTGGACAAAAATTGATAATTATTGTTTAAAAGCCATGTTTCAGCACTTTTTTATGGTGCAAACTGGATGAAAATGGATAATTTGAGTTTTAAAGCCATGACTCATTTGATTTTAATGGTGCAAATTGGACAGAAATGGATAGTTATAGTTTTAAAACCATGTTTCATTTGATTTTATTTTGATTGTGCAAATTGGGCAAAAATGGATAATGATAGTTTAAAAGGCATGTTTCATTTGATTTTGATGGTGCAGATTGGACAAAGAACTACAAAGTTTTACAGGGACCATCTTTTCCATTATTAACAGTAAATATTAGAATCTCATAGCCATGATAATAACCAAAAACAGTCATAATGAACAGTTTCTCCTTCATTTTCTATCAGATCCATTTAGTTTCATGTACTTAGAGCCCCTGCCCCTTTGGAAACCACATTTTTTATCTTGTCCATACTGTGTATATATATATATATATATGTATATGTATATGTATATGTCAGGGTTTCCTCTACATTCATTCAGCAGCGGCAGTAAGTTACAGTACTGAGTTACATATAAGCTATTTGGAGGGCTGGAAAAACATGCAACACTGATTCACAGAAATGAACTTGTAGGGGTTTAATCAATGACTTGAGTGTGACTTTATCCACAATTTAGAGCTAAAAGTAGCAGAATAGTGAAAAAAGAGTCCATTTTAGTAGGTTTTGTCCTGTTTTCCACCTTATTTTGCAGACTTGATTGGGCCCAAAGTCGCACAGTTCAGCCTTTATGCTCAGAGCAAGATTAATGTACTATTTAAACTATGCAGCCTGGATTTAACAGCTCCTGACAGAAATAACTGCAATCAATGTGACATCCAACTTATTTTCTTTATTCTATTGGAGGTCACGGGGGGTGAAGCCTATTTCAGGACTCTCAGTGAGGGAGACACGTTGTGCACCTGGACATGTTGGCAGCTCTTCACCTGATAGAAAAACCTGCAAAAAAGAACTTCACTCAGCCGGAGACAAAGTTGTTTTATTCCCTCCATAGTGTTACCGCATGGAAAGATGGAAAACAAAAAACAAAGTCTAATCTCATAAAATGTCCCTCGTATTATTAGACACATCCCATCCCAGCTGCCAGCGATTCACCTCGACGTCCGACCCGTCCGCTAATCCGTGCCGTGCCCTAATCTTTTTATGTTTTTCATTTTTCAGATTCGTAACGAATCATCCCACCCCTCTCTTCCAAGAAAATGAGATGTTGAATTATATCCCCTTTTTTGGAATCCCCTAACATGAAACTTTTTATCCTTAACTGACTTTGTTTTTTTTCAATTTTTCTGTTGTTTTTGAAGAATGTTGTTATTACATAAAGTTGAGGAACAGTCACTGCATTTCACTGCACAAACTGTATGAGTTTGTCACATAAATACTTGTAAATCCAGAATATTTTTAGATATTTTTTTGTTAGTGTCAGAGGCAGCTTCTCAATTATTCTTATCTTTCTGTAGTTTTTAAAGAATGTTTTCATTGCACGACATTGAGGAACAGTCACCGAATTTCACTGCACAAACAAAATGAGCGTATGACAAAAAACTCTTCAATCTTGAGAAGAAAAACTGAATGTTTTTAGATTATTTTAGTGTCAGATGCAGCTTCTCAATTGAATTTATTCCTATGAATGTTTTCACTGCACGACGTTGAGGAACGCTCACTGCGTTTCACTGCACAAACTGTACGAGCATTTGACAAAAAAAATGTTGAATCTTGATTTGATGCTGAATGTTTTTATATTCGTGTCAGATGCAGCTCCTCTGTGACTTTATTTTTGTTTTTCTCTAGTTTCTAAAGAATGTTTTTATTACACTTCCATTTCACTGCACACTGCAACTGCATGAGTATGTCCCATAAATACCCTTAAATCCTAAATACTTTTAGATTAGTGTCAGTGCCACTTTATTTTGTATATAGTACTTTGATTCTTTTTATTTTTTAAGAGTATTTTTATCTATTTTTATTCTTATTTGCACTGCTGCTAATTGTCGTGTTCTTCCAGACAAATTTCATTGTACTTCTGCACAATGACAATAAAGTCTCTTTATCTTTACATGCAGCTTCTCAACTGAATTTTTCCAATTTTTCTGTAGTTTTTTGAAGAATGTTGTTTTTGCACGACGTTGAGGAACAGTCACTGCATTTCACTGCACAAACTGTAAGTATTTGACAAAAAACCTCTTGAATCCTGAATATTTTTTTTGATTTTATAATGCCAGATGCAGCTTCTTGGTTGACTTTATTCCTACTTTTCTCCTTTTTCCCCCTGCTCCTGATGTTGCCATGCAGCAGCAGAGGAGCTGGCTCAGAGCTGAGAGCATATGTACAGCATCAGGTAACACAGGAGTGGGTTTAATTACATCCCCGGCCGCCCCGGACTGAACTTGCAACCAGATGTCGAGTTCACATGGCACGATAACTGCGATCCCCCTCCTCATGCACGCTCTCACATGTGCCATTGTCTCTGGGTATTAATGTGAGCCGGACCTCTTGACGTGGCTTGATTCATGTGGGGACGAGTCGCAGATACTGAATAGTTGATGAGCTGGAAGAAAGGGACGGCGGGGTGGGGGCAGAAATAGAGCGAGAGGAAGGGAGGAAGGGAGGGAGCAGAGAAAAGGCTGCTGATCCACTCCAGTCGCTCCAATAAGCCCCGAGGTCGGGACGCCTGCATGGAAAACTACCTCGCGGCCGAGAGGAGGGCAGTTGTGGGCTGAGGATGGCTTTCGGCTGAGCGGACCCAGGCGGACCATGGAGAAGCTGAAGGGTCCCACGGCGGGATGCTCCACGGCGACCTGTGGATGGAGGGCGCTGCTCCTGCCGCAGCTCAACCGCCAGTCGCTGTACGTCTACGGCAGCGAGGTGGCCGTGGAGAAGGAGTGCATGCGGCAGCTGCAGAGCGGAGTCTTTGTCATTCACCCCTTCAGCCTCATGAGGTATTTAATACCCCTGATAGATTCAGGCCAGTCCCATACATCACCTCACCGGCTCCTCTGAAGGGTTCGGCAACTTGATAAAGTTTGATCCGTGCAAGAGCCGAAACAAAGCAAGATGCAGCTACTCAAGTGACTTTTTCTCTTAAATTTTTCAGGAATGTTTTTACTGAACGACGTTGAGGAACAGTCACTTTGCCTTTCACTGCACAAACTACACGACTTTGTCACGTAAATACTGTTAAATCCTGAACATGTTTAAATTTGTAGTATGAGATGCAGCTTCTCACTGGACTTTATTCCTATCTTTTTGGAGTTTTTAAGATTGTTTTTATTGCACAGCCTTGACGAACAGTCACTTTGTATTTCCCTGCATGATCTGTATGGGTTTGTCACATAAATATTCTAAAAACTATAGAAAAATAAGAATAAAGTCAACTGAAAAGCTGCATCTGACACCAAAAATCTAAAAATATTCAGAATTTCAGAGATTGTTGTTATTGCATGACGTTTTGGAACAGTCACTTTGCATTTCACTGCACAAACTGTATGAGCATCCAATCTTGATTCGAAGAAAAGCTGAATATTTTTACATTTCCATCGGCTCCTCTGAAGGGTTCAGCAAGTTTTGGTAGTTCTTCTGTCATAAATGATAAAGTTTTATCTGTGCAAGAGCCGAAACAAAGCAAGATGCAGCTTCTCAAGTGATTTTTCTTTTCAATTTTTCAAGAATATTGTTATTGCACAACGCTGAGGAGCAGTCACTGCACTTCACTGCACAAACTACACGAGTATGTCACATAAATACTCTTAATCTTGAATATTTTTGATTTTTTAGTGTCAGATACAGCTTCTCGGTTGAATTTTTTCCTGTTTTATAACTAATTTCTGTTGTTTAAGACTGTTTTTATTATACAACATCACTTTGTATTTCACTGCATAAACTGTATGAGCATTTGACAAAAAAACAGAATATTTTTACATTTTTTAGTGTCAGATGCAGCTTCTCAGCTGACTTCATTCCTGTTTTTGTGTAGATTTTGAGGCATGTTGTTATTGCACTGCCTTGAGGAACAGTCACTTTGCATTTCACTGCACAAACTGTATGAGTGTTTAATCTTGATTTGCAGAAAAACTGAATATTATTAGATTTCCACCGGCTCCTCTAAAGGTTCCTGCAAGTTTTTGTAGTTCCTCTGTCACATTTGAAAATGTTTTATCCATGCAAGACCCAAAGCAAAGCAAGATGCAGCTTCTCAAGTGACTTTTTCTTTTCAGTTTTTCAAGAATGTTGTTCTTGCATGACGTTGAGGAACAGTCACTGCACTTCACTGCACGAGTATGTTATAAAAATAGTCTAAAAACTATAGAAAAATAAGAATAAATTCAACTGAAAAGCTGTATCTGACACTTAAAATCAAAAAATATTCAGAATTTAAGAGAATGTTTTTATTGCACTGTGCATTTCACTGCACAAACTGTATGAGTATGTCACATAAATACCCAAAAACTACAGAAAAATAAGAATAAAGTCAACATTCTTTAAAAAACTACAGAAGCTAGTTATAAAATTGGAATAAAGTCAACTGAGGAGCTGCATCTGACACTAAAAATCAGAAAAATATTCAGAATTTAAGAAAATGTTGTTATTGCACAACATTCAAGTTCAGTTTAGTTAACATTGAGGAACAGTCACTGCATTTCACTGCACAAACTGTATGAGCATTTGACAAAAAAATGAATATTTTTAGATTTTTTTAGTGTCAGATGCAGCTTCTCAGTTGACTTTATCCCTATTTTTCTGTAGTTTTTAAAGGTTGTTGTTATTGAACAGCCTTGAGGAACCGTCATTTTGCATTTCACTGCATTTAATCTTGATTTGCAGAAAAAATGAATATTTTTAGATTATTGAGAGACTTTTAGGGAAAACAAGGATGTTGCATCAGTTTGTTAGGAACAGTGTGAGAGCATTAGGAACTGTTATCTGACTTCATAACTGATTAATTCATTGAGAATTGATCCTTATGCTGCATTTCTACTTCCAGTGTTTACAGTTTGCATCTTTTTTTGCAAATTTTGCAATCTTATATTCTTGAGATTTCTCCATTTTGTTTTGTTTTGTTAAAGAGTTCTACTGTTTCACTAATGATGTCGACTTGACGGCTTAATTAGTCCGAAGCATTAATCAATAATTCAACAACTGATACTGATAATTTATGTTTCATCTCTGGAAGCACATTGGAAAAGTGGTTAAAAACAAGAAAAGATTAATATTTTTAGATTTTGCAGCTTCTCAGTTTCACCAATTTGCACAAAAACTGAATATTTTTATATTTTGAGTTCTTTTTTTTATTTTTTAGGGAAAACCAGGGTATTGAGTCAAATTGTGAGTTAGGAATAATTATGGTCTGTTTTTGGACTTTTTACCTAATTGATAAATTAAGAAAATAATCAGCAATTAGAAATAATTTTTAGTGCAGCCTATGTTTGCATTTTAAAATTTTGCTATCTTTTAAATTTGCTCTTCTGAGTTGTTCCTTCTGAGATTTTGTTTTGTTTTGTTAAAGGGTTCGACTGATACTGATAATTTGTGTTTAATCTCTGGAGGCACATTGGGAGCAGATTAGAAACAAGAAAAGACAATTATTTTTCACATATTTGCACAAGAACTTAATTTTTTCTGATTTTGGAGTTTGTTTTTTTAGGGAAAACAAGGATGTTGGATCAAATTGTGAAGTCTGAAGGTAATTAGAAATTATTTTCAGACTTTTTACCAAACAGATAAATGAGGAAAATAATCAGCACATTAAGTCAACAATTACAGGAATACTTAGTGCAGCCTTACTCTACATTATTTGTTTGCAATCTTGTTAATCTGCTTTTCTGTTCCCTGCTCCTGAGGTTTCTCCGCTTTGTTTGTGTATTTTTTGTCTCCAGACTTGACACCTTAATTAGTCTTAAGCCTCACTAAATAATTCAACAGCTGATCGTTTGTGTTTTACTTCTGAAAGCACCTCGGAAAACCCATTAAAACACAAAAACAGACAAAGAACTGCAAAATAGTATGTATAAAACTGAAAGTATAAGTGAACATCAATTCAAAATGAGTGATCTACAGGAACAGTTAAAGGTTGATGAGCAGTAAAGGAGAATCAGAAATGATTTCTGGTGTTTAAACTCTGGAGGATTAGAAGAAAGAACTTGTTTGAGGAACTTGTTTTCCACAGATGGCCTCTTGTTTTTTATCTGTGTGCAGCATTATTATTATTAGTCTGTAAGGTGATCAGAGCGGAGTGAAAACAGAGATGGAATGAAACAATCGGGATCAGAGAGCAGCAGAGTCATCTGAGCTGGCAATCGAAGCCGGACCGAGGAGATGTGCAGTTACAGTATCGCAGTATTTAGTGTGCAAAAATCAGCTTCTCTTACCGCCGGCTGCATGACTTTTCCACTACAAACCAGACCTAGAGGTCACTCAGAAGTCACACGTTTTTTTAATTATTTCCCACAGGAGCTACTACATCATGTGCATGATGGCCATCACGTTCCTGAACCTGATCGGGATTCCCATGGAGATAGCGTTTCTGGACGGACACAGCGGCCTGGCGTGGGAAGGCTTCAACGTCTTCTCAGACACCCTGTTCCTCATCGACGTGGCCCTGAACTTCCGAATGGGCATCATAACGGAGGACGCAGAGGTGAGAGTGGCTGTACTCTATTTTCAGACACAATCTGGAGGACGTTAATCCCCGCGCAGACGAGCACATACAATCCATCTCTGGCCCATCTGTAATCTACTCAATACACGAAAGGCTAGATTAACAGCCTCCCCCTCTGCTCCTGAACACGGGGCCAAATTGGCACCTGCTGTGTGATTTTATAACCGGGATTACGAAGTGGAGAAGTATAACATTTCCAATTAAGCATTATGCCGACGATATCCTGTTGTTTGTTTTGCGACTTCTGTCTCGCCAAATGGCCCATCTGGATTGTTGTTGTTTACTTTCAACCACTCCAGCATCTGGTTTTTCCAGAATTACCCTGTTTTAAATATTTATGCTTTGGCGATGTTTCAACGACACGTCAAACAAACGTGGAGCTTCTTTGAGCGCTGCACTCCTCCGACGTCTCTCAAGTCTGGATCGACTCCCAAAAAATGTCGGTTCAGTTCGAGTGTCGTCTTCATCCATCTGCATCCATCTGCCACTAGCTGTTAGCGTAGCCTTAGCCACTGTAGAAGCAGCTAATCTCCTGATTTGTGCAGATGATTGTGCTTCTTGTTGAGTTGTTGAAGGTTCTGTTTCTGGTAGAGAGATGTGTCTGTAAAGTCTTTAAATCTGACATTACAAAGATGCTATAGCACTGTAGGTCACCTCTGGATTGTTGTTGTTTACTTTCAACCACTCCAGCATCTGTTTTTTCCAGATTTACCCTCCGCCTGTTTTAAATATTCATGCTTTGGCGACGTTTCAGCGACATGTCAAACAAACGTGGAGCTTCTTTGAGCGCTGATCTCCTCCGACGTCTCTCAATTCTGGATCGACTCCAAAAACTATTGGTTCAGTTCGAGTGTTAAATTATACATCTGACCGTGCTGCGAGGCATCTTCATCCATCTGCTCGTTCTGCTGCTCCCTTTCTTTTCTGCAGGAAGCTATTCTGGACATCAAGCGGATCCGAGTCAGTTACCTGAGGACATGGTTCATACCGGACGTCATCGCGGCTTTCCCAATCGGCTACATACTGCTGTTTGCGGTAATAATGAACAGACTGTTGAGACAGCAGAAGCAGCTCAGAAAACAATGATGCACCAACTTTCACCTAATTAAAAAGCCTCTGCAGCACTTAAATCTGCAGGAAAAGGCAATAAAACGAACAAAAGAATGAATTAAAACTGTAAATGCAGTCAAGATGTGAATCAGTCTAAGACGGGTGTCAAACATACAGACGGATGACTCTGCAAAATGTAGAAATGACAGAGAAGACACTGTACACTGTGCAATATAATGTCAGTCAGCAGCTTCAGTGCTTTTAATATTGCCCAAAATGACTCAAACAATGCCTAAAAGTAACTTGAAATCTGTCCAAAGTAAACAAAAATGTCTACAAGACTTGAGAATTGTCCAAAAATGCCTTGAAAATAGTCAAAATCACTTGAAACTGGTTCAAAATTACTCAAAATTTGTTTAAAATGAAAATTTATTCAGTCATTATGGACAACTTAAGTCATTTAAGACAATTTTCAGTCCAGTTTTGAATCTCTGCCCCATCAACTATAGAAAGATGTTTCATCATTGTGCAATATAATGTCAGTCAGCAGCTTTATTACTTTTAATATTGCCCAAAATGACTCAGTGTCAAACAATACATTGAAATCCGTCCAAAATAGCCAAAAATGTCCAAAAGACTCAAGAACTGTCCAAAAATGCCTTGAAAACTAGTCAAAATGACTTGAAACTGGTTGAAAATTTGTTTAAAATGACATTTTTTCAGTCATTATGGACAACTTAAGTCATTTAAGACAATTTTAGGGCATTTTTGAGTCTCTGCACACCAACTACAGAAAGATGTTTCATCATTGTGCAATATAATGTGAGTCAGCAGCTTTAGTACTTTTCATATTGCCCAAAGTGATTCAATGTCTAAAAATACCTTGAAATCAGTCCAAAATAGCCAAAAATGTCCAAAAGACTTGATAATTGTCCACAAATGTCTTGAAAACTAGTCAAAATGACTTGAAACTGGTTCAAAATGACTCAAAAGTTGTTTAAAATAAAAAAAAATTCAGTATTATGGACAACGTCATTTAAAACAATTTTTGGTCCAGTTTTGAGTCTTTATGTCAGTCAGCAGAGTTTGGCTTGGTTGAACCCTATTGTTATTGTACTGCCACAACTTTTATGTATTTTTATGTATAAACTTCATACATTTACGAGGCAACGGGATAAATTAATCTTCTTCCTCAATGGTTTCCACTTTAGTTTGTTTGGTGTGGTGTCAGGATTACTACAGGGATGTGGAAATTAATGTAAATTTAAAATCATTTCTAGATCTTGACAAGTCGTTTCGATCATAAAGTAAAATACTATAAATACTATCCTAAAAGTTTTGTGTCTTTGTAGATACTCTGTAGATACTTTTTTGCACTAAAACAAAGTGGAAAATTGGGATTATTAATAGGTTGTTATGCTCTGATTTTACTGGTCACTTGAGATCAAATTAGACTGTATGTACGCCTTTGTTAAGATGAGTTTGACACCCCCGATCTAAGATAATTAAGCCTAATATTTCTCATCTGAAACCCCAGGACTTGCATTACAACAATGACGACAACCCCTCCAAGACCAACAGGATGATGAGGATCCTGATGTTCGTACGGATCCTCAGTTTGATCCGACTGGCCCGGGTATCCAGGCTGGTCCGTTTCTTCAACGAAGTAGAGAAAGTAAGTTTGAAACGTCAGACAGCCTTCAACAACCCTCACCTCTGAAACCCAACCGGCCTTTCTCCTCCCCGCCGACACCTTACCACGCCAGGCTCCGATGACTAATCTGACTTTGCGATGCCATTTGTAGAACAAGAGCTGGCAGCTGAGTTTGACTCTTTCTAATCTTTCCAAAGCGTTCGGCTCAAACAGCAAAGACCTTGAGGTAGCAAAGACTCCATATCCGTGATAATCTCATGATGAAACACAATACGACCCTGATATTGGATGATATTGGATGTGTGTCCTTTAATCGACCACTGGTGGCTAAAATAGACGTTTTGGTGTCGTGGGGTTTGCTCAGGAATCCTGCTTTTCCTGGAATACCTGGAAACTTTTCAACATCTTTTTCCTTTCATTAAAAGTAAAAAAAAGAACCATAGCAGCTGGTAGGACTCTGCTCAGGAAGCAGATTATGTTGTTTTGAAACACTGTCTGCTTTTTGTTTGGTGGGGACTCGTCTGCTTTCTTAATAGTGATTTCTTAATGCTGGACTTGAACTTTTATACAACTTTTGCATTGTAGTTTTGCTTTTTGTATAACAAGGACTGAGATCTGCATTTTCTAGAGGAAACAACAGTGAAGAATTATTCCAACCCTACATCTAAGTCAAGAAAAGGATTATTTTAATGGAAAAAACTTCTAAATATCCATGTTTTTAGGGGTTGAATTGAAGAATTCAGGGGCTATCAGATAAATAACTGTTGTAACTTAACCTGTAGTCCATTCGTAATTGGATTTACTTCCTGTCATGTACATAAACTTTTTTTTGTGTATATTTTTTGGATTTGCAGCTGCAACTTTTGGAGATGTATCTTATACTTGGGTGTTATGCTTTTTGAAGGCTGCTTTGGTTGTGCAAGAAGTGTTGCGTTAATGCAAATCAATGGAACTTTGGAGGAAACTTTTTCTGTCTCTGGTGCTAGTTGGTGGTAATAAATATGTTTGATTAGTTTCATTCATTTAGACATTAGATCAGGAGCTTAAGGGATAATTCTGACTTATGGCATTACAACCTGGTTCTCTTTTTAAACTTTAGGTCTTGGTTTTTGTCTCCCAAAGCTAATTATTGAAATCTAGAAACACAAAGAAAAACAGAATTAAATTATAGCATGAAGCAGTCAGATGATTGGACAGGTTTTACTATTTGGACGAGGAAACTTAAAAGTATGTCCATGACCAGCTGTACTGACTGAAGTTGTGTGCAATTAGGGCTCATTATCATTATTCCAGGTGCAAATTAGGTGGTTCATATAATCTGGCTAAAGCGTTGGCTCACTTACAGCCGTCTGATCGTCTGACTGCTCAGATTTCTTGTCCCGTCTGACCTTGTTGTAGATGGGGCCATGTGATGGCCTAGACTTCAATAAAGAGCAAAACTTTGGTAACGTTACACAAATTGCAAAAGATCAGAGTGATAAAAACATGAGAAGGCTTTATGTCTTATGTTAAAATGATAAATGACCAAAGCATGACAGACAAAATGATAAAGGACCAAAATTTGATGCAAAATGACCACAAAGTGATGCAAAACAACCAAAATATGATACCAAATGACCAAAATTTGACACAAAATGACCAAAATATGATACAAAATGACCATAATTTAAAGCAAAATGACCGAAAGCGATTCAATATGACCACATAAATAAATTAACTTTATGTAGATTTTGCCCAACTTTGACCACTATGGATGTTTAGCACAAAGTCTATTTATGGTGGTTGTTGACATATTTATTGTTTATTTACCATCTAAGTTGGGAAGGAGAATGGCTGATCCCAGACCAGCTTTAAGCCCACTGTGTTGCTGCTTCATTGCAAACACAAAGCTGACATCTGCAGTTTGTCTGATTTGCTTACCGAGTTTTTTCGTGTCATCTCCTGTCGTCAGGTGTCGAACGCAAACCTGGAGGTGGTCCGTCTGTTCTTTCGCATCTTGTCGCTGTTCATGATGATTTTCCTGCTGTGCCACTGGAACGGCTGCATCCAGTACTTCGTCCCGATGCTGGAGGAGTTTCCCAGTGACTGCTGGGTCCGCAAGGAAAACCTGATGGTGACGCTCATTTTACAGAACTTCTACTAGATGAACAGAGTGTGAATGGTGATGGTTATGAAGGGTTTAGTTTCCTTTTTCTACTTTAAATTAACTGTCAGCTATGTTAACAGATTAAACTGATCATTTCCTGCTTATTGGTAATTGAGAAAGGCCAAAGACTGATATCTTGAACCGATATACATTAAAAGTTATTTATTAACAGGATGTGATAGCAGAGAACCTGTCATTCATACCTGGGCTATTTCATTACTAAGGATTCCTGCAACTGGATGTGTACAATAGAAACAGGAGTGATGACAGTGGAGCTTCACACGGCGCTATGATACTCTGCTGTTTACTGTCAGATCAACTGATTGAGATCAATAATTGTTTGTCTCCTGCAGTTCTTTGCTTTGTTAATTTTTCTCTATTCCATCACTTTTATTACCCACTAAGACTCAGATCTTTAAGCATTATTGTTTTTCTAGAATCTATCCACGATACTGTGAGACCATAAAAAGTGAAACATGATATGGTGCGGGACGACTGTAATCTAAAAATACCAAATATCAGCATCAGTAATCGGTTGATCTCCACTAGAAATGCATGACTTGAACTGTAGGAGATTGTTTATCCTAAAGATGAGCCCTACAAAATATCCCTAAAGATGAACCTCTTTCTTCCAGAACGCTACCGTGATCGTAAAATACTCTTGGGGAGTTTTCCGAGCTCTGTCGCAGATGATCGCTCTCTCTTACGGCTCCATGGACGCTCCAACAAGTGAGAATTAGACATTTTCTTTACCTCATTCTCTTCCTGACATGAACACTTCCTGTGAAATATATGTCCTTGTTTTGTTCTTCAGATTACGTTGAAATGTGGATCGTCATGGTCAGCATGGTGTCCGGCTGTCTGATGTACACCGTCCTCGTTGCCAACGCCACCGCCATGATCGTCAACGTCGACCCGGCGGCCAAAGAGTACAAGAGCAAGGTACTGCACTATGTGATATTAAAATACTTCAACCGCAAACACAGCTCAGACTTAAATAAATATTAAGTAACAATGATTACCCATAAAATCTGTTGTATTTTCATGAATGTTTTGCTGCTTCATCACACATTATCATATTTTTATTCACAATATATTACATTAGATTATAAAAAGAAATAAAATGAGCCATTTTTAGTTACTAAAATTATCAATTGGTAAAATTTTATATAAACTGCCACTTAAAATAGCAAAACGATCTCAGTGACCTGCAATAGGTTGAGTATTTAGGGCATCATTCCCATGTCATTATTATTATTATATAATAATAATAATAATAAAAATAATAATAAAAATAATAATAATAATAATAATAATAATAATAATAATAAAAATAAAAATAAAAATAATAATAATAATAATAATAATAAATATACTGCTTTATTATTTCAGATATAATGGTCATTTCTTAAATAATTACTTGTCTGCTTATAAATTCTAAATTGCTTTTTATATTACATTTATATTTTTCTTAAAATATATTTTTTTATTCTAATGAATCTATTTATTCATTGTTATATATTTATATTTTTCTTGATATTATTTCCTAATTAAAGTTTGTTTATGGTTAAACATTTAGATTTTCTTTGGTAGTTATTTCTTTCATTCTAAATTATTGTTTTTCATGGTTAGACTTTTTTTTCATATTTTCTGATATCTCTTTAAATTCTAATTAATGTACTTATTTATGGTTATACATTTGTATTTTCCTTGATGCTTATTTTTTAATTAAAAAAAAAAATTTCTTTCATTTCTGATTTATTTATATATTTATTTAGTATGGTTATCCATAAATTTTTTAATATTTATTTATTTAAAGTCTAATTCATGTATTTATTCATGGTTAAACATTTACATTTTTTAATACATATATACACTATTTTTTATTAATTTTTATTTTTATATATATATATATATATATATATATATATATATATATATATATATATTTTTTTTTTTTTTCATGGTAATATATTTATATTTTTCGTGACATTATTTCTTTGTTTTCTACATTACCCTATAGTATCTTTAGTAACAAAATAATGTGAATAAATAATAACACGTGACCCAAAGATCTGCACAGAAATAACCAAAAATAACCAAGCGGAAGACTTAAATCTTTACTTTGTAAGTTTAAAATGTAGTAGAGATAAAGTTGGTGACTGTTGAAAAATGCTAAAAATCCATTTCTTTTCAGAGGTGTTTCTAGTCGATTATAATTTTCTTCTCTTTGCAAGCAGATATGTAATGATGAATCTTTAATTAATGGATCTGAATGCCAGTGTACTGTAAGTCTCACACCCAGCAGTGAAGTGAAGCTGTTATGAAACATGATTAAATATGCAGCTTTGGTAGATGCTGGTCTTGTAACGCCTTGTTTCATGAATTATGTGGATAAATGTTGTGACTCTCCACAGATGAGCCGGTTGGAGCACTACATGACCTTCATGAAGCTCCCTCCAGAGCTGCAGCTCCGCATCAACAACTACTACCAGGCTCGGTATGGAGGGAAGTGGTTCGACGAGAAGGACGTCATGGACACGGTGTCCTCGGCGCTGAAGGAGGTACAGCTGAAGTTAATGGTCTGATTGGTTAGGATGCATCCACTAATTTAAGCCTTTACTTTTAGATATGTAAAAATACACACCGGTTGCAGTTTTAAGAGTTCTTAATACCCAAAATAGGCAGTTTTCATAGCTGCTCTTGAACATATGATTTTTATTCTTGATTTTTATTTTTTTACATCTCTTTTTGTACGTTAAAAATGTCGAATTTTATACATGCACTGACAGTTTGTTCCACCTCTTTGGTCAGGCTTTTGATTGATTTATTTATTAATCTTCTTCAAATG
Organism: Amphiprion clarkii; assembly: GCA_027123335.1. Classification (NCBI taxonomy): domain Eukaryota; kingdom Metazoa; phylum Chordata; class Actinopteri; family Pomacentridae; genus Amphiprion; species Amphiprion clarkii. The sequence continues at coordinate 5,583,333 of CM049576.1, forward strand.
AGTTTATTGATTTCTCAATTTGGTCACTTTTTTACATATTTTAGTCAGTTTGATGTTTCATTTATTATGTAATTTTTTGGTAATTTTTTTAATTCTATTTTTGTAAATTTTGATGTATATTTTGCCCTTCACCTTTGTTTCCATCTATATTTAGATAATATTTTTTTATTTATGTTATATTATGCTATGCTATGCAATATTATGCTATGTTATGTTATGCTACGTTGTGTTACGTTGTGTTAGATTACATTATGTTACGTTATGTTACGTTACATTACGTTATGTTATGTTACATTGCATTATGTTACGTTATGTTGCATTATTTACTTTATGTTACGCTACCTTATGTCACGTTACCTTGTGCTATGCTATGTTACGTTACGTTCCCTTGTGTTATGTTACCTAAGGTTACATTGTTACCTTGTGCTATATTATGCTATGGTATGTTATGCTACACTACCTTGTGCTATGTTATGCTATGCTACGTTACACTACACTACCTTGCACTATGTTATGTTACACTACATTATGTTACCTTGTGCTATGTTATGCTATGCTATGCTATGCTATGGTATGTTATGCTATGGTATGTTATGCTATGGAATGCTATGTTATGCTATGTTATGCTATGGAATGCTATGTTATGCTATGCTACATTATGTTATGTTATGTTTTGTTGCATTATGTTACGTTATGTTGTTACCTTGTGCTATATTATGTTATGTTATGCTATGCTACGTTACATTACATTCCCTTATGTTGTGTTATGTTACCTTACTTTACGTTGTTACCTTGTGCTACATTATGCTATTCTACGTTATGCCATGCTACATTATGCTATGCTACGTTTTGCTACATACCTTGTGCTATGTTATGTTGTTACCTGGTGCTATGTTATGGTATGCTATGCTATCTTATGCTATGCTAGCATGTCATGTTATGTTAGGTAGTCCTTCATGTATAACATATTTACAGGTTGTTTGTCTTGTTTTACTGCATTTTTTATTCTTTTAATCTGTAAAGCACCTTGTGTTGCGTTCTATTAGCATGAAAAATGCCGTAGAAATAAAATCCGACTGATCGACTGTGTTTGTTTTCCAGCAAATCCTGATGGTGATGTGCAGCCGGCTGCTGAGAAACGTGCCGATCTTTCAGAACAGAGACGAAAACTTCATCAGCGTCATCCTCCAAAAACTGGAGTACGAGGTTTACCAGGAAGGAGACGTCATCGTCCGGCAGCACGTCCCGGGAGACCGAATGTTCTTCATCGACCATGGCCAGGTTCTGGTGGAGGCCGATTCCTACGAGAGGGAGCTGTGTGACGGAGACTTCTTTGGAGGTGGGTCGGATTTACTACTGATTACTGCGTATTTTCTTTTAGCCCAGTAACAATATTATAGACCTCTTACAGTTGGGAAACTACTGGCGTGGTTTCGCCATCACACCTGCTCAATGGATGGTCAAATATTGGCCATAAATGCAAAAAACATCATTTTAATACTTTTTTCTCATGCACTATGCCTGTAAATGGCACCATAATCTACATTCTTAAAATTCCTCTTGGTGCCTGGAAAAAAAAAAACAGCCTCTTAGGGTGCAAATAAAGGTTTTATGGATGGTGGAACATCAGAATAGACAGAAAAATCAACATTTTTGACCAAATTCGCACCATGATGGAATTAGTTTGTACTGTTTCATTAAAGCAGGGTTGTTCCATTGGAGACCGGCTGTATCTATCAATGAACCCGCAAAATTTCAAGACTCTAACTACATTATTTCTCAAGTTATGGCACTTTAAAAGTTGATCCACAGCATGATGCTGCCACCACCGTGCTCTGCAAAAATCTAATTTTTTTGACCAAATTTGCACCATCATATAACTGGTTTGTATTATTCTATCAAAACAGGATTATACCATTGGAGACCAGATGTACATACTAATAGACCTGCAAAATTTCATGACTCCAGCTACATTATTTCTACAGTTGTGGCACTTCAAACAATAACCCATGGTATAATACTGCCACCACCATGCTCCGCAAAAATCCACATTTTTTGACAAAATTTGCATCATCGTGTAACTGGTTTGTATTATTCTATCAAAGCAGGGTTCTGCTATTAGAGAACATATGTACATATCAATAAACATGCGAAATTTCAGGACTCTAACTACATTATTTTTCAAGTTATGTCTCTTTAAACATTGATCCACAGCATGATCCTGCCACCATCGTGCCCTGCAAAAATCGACACGATCCACCTTCTTTAAGAAAGTTTAGCTCAAAAACTAATATTGCCTATGAGACCGGAATTTAGAAATGGTTAACTCAATCAGTAATCAACACTTTAAATAAAAATCAGTCGAATTGCAGATGGTCAAATATGGGGTATTTGGTAAATTGAGGCGGAACGCCCCACTAGATGATAGGAAAGCTTTATTATAGGGTGAGCTCATACAGATTTTAGCTTTTGTTTTGTTGTCAAGATGTTGAAATATTAACTTTTTCCTTCTGCCTTCCTTCCAAATACAATAGCAGTGAATGGAATTTATTTGTGGCACATAAAGCCATGAAACTTTACTTAAAACTCCTCCGGGAACATCATCTCTTAGAATTTGCTGTCGCTTTTCATCAGAACTATTTTTGCTACAAAGTAGTTCCATTCAGAGCTGTTCAGAGGCCCTTTATAATAACTGTAATTAATTTTTTTTGTTGTTTAAACCTTGTCAGAAAGATGTCACACCAAAAGGTTACAGGGATTTAAGTTCATTGTTTGCCTCCGCCTCTCTTGCCAAACTCCATTTAAAAGTCTGTCAGTTTTACACCGACCTCATTAGAAGTACTTGGTGTAAAAAACATCTGGCTGCTCACTGCACGGATTATCTGAAGTGACACGGAATGTTTCTAGGAAAAGTTATTTCTGGTGCTAAAAGCTGCAAGAAATGTCACTTTTTTGGAGAATTAAAACTATCTGCTGTCCTACAGATGCTACTGTAGATAGGTGATTGAACTAATTTGTGTATTTAAGAGGTTTTATGTGCAGTTGGAATGAGTAAAGGAATGAAAAATGAAACTTAAACAGCTGCCGTGTGGACATTTTTGATACTAATCAGTTAGCATAAATATTTTTAGATTTTCTGATAAACTTACTGTTGAGAAATGGAAGTAACTGATCCGTTCTAGTGGGTTAAGATTTAGATTTTATGCACGTTTTAGTGTTCTTGCAAAAGTTTCAAGAAGTCATTGGTTTTTCAAATGTCACATTTATTTCTATACGTGAGAAAGAGACATTTTTGGAAGAGCGCTGTCGAACCAAAGTTAATAAATCTGTCCTTTCCAATTTGTGTGATTTATTTAATTCTCGGGCTTTAAGTGGGAGCGGGTCCTAATCTTTTTTGGCAGCAAACCTCGGCAGAGCTAAGCAGGCTTCCCCCGAACAACCCAGCGAGGTCCGGTTATTTAATTTGGGATTAATTGTCAGATCTCATCCCCGTCATGAGGGTTTACTCGCTCATTAACCACGGCCTTGTGCCTCCTTCTGTGCGTTCAACAGAGACATGCGTGCTGACCAAAGGCAAACATCTGGCCACGGTGAAGGCGCTGACCGACTGCCAGTGCTTCTCCCTGTCCTGGGACGACTTTCAGAAGGCCCTGGAGGGTTTCCCAGATGTCAAGAAGGACTTAGAAAAGATGGTCCAGATCAACTCAGATGGTGGCCTCGTGTGAGACCAACAACAGAACATTTTGCTTCATGAATTGGACAGACGCTATGCATTTCCAGGGCATTTTATGCTATTATATAAGACTTTGCTCACATGGACGCAAGCTGGACTCTTATTCTCTGAGACGGATGGTTTTAGAGCATCTTATTCTCTCTAGGAATCATCCTGTCCTCTGATTTATCCATAATAATCAGCAATAAACAAACACCTCAACAGTTAAGACTCATAACATTTGATCTCCTTGTTGGCGTTGCAGTTTAGCATCGATGTTTGGGGCATTTCTTAGCTACAAGACAAGAAAGACTTCTATCTATCATACTCTAGAACAACCACTGGTTTAGTTTTGCTCTGCAGCATTGAACAGCCACAACTTTTAAACCACTGACAGATGAAGGAAGTAATAATATCCCCTGAAACACCACATTTACTGCTCAGGAACAGCTCGAGGAACACGACCAAGAGCTCAAAGGCATAGACAACCTCCAAACTCCACATAACCCAAATTCAATCTGATGGTGGGCTTGTTTCAGACCAAAAACAGGACATTTTACATGGTTATGCAAGACTTTGCTCGCATGGACACAAGCTGGACGCTTTTAGAGCATCTTTTTCTCTCTAGGAATCATCCTGTCCTCTGATTTAACATAATAATCCGCAATAAACAAAGACCTCAACAGTTAAAACTCAAAATATTTGATCTCCTTGTTGGCGTTGCAGTTTAGCATCAACGTTTGGTGGATTTCTTAGCTACAAAACAAGAAAGACTTGGCAGATATTGAAGAGAAATTAGAAGTAAGACTGGTGGAGGAAACAGAAGAAACAAATTGTGATGTTAGATAAAGTTATTCGCACCACGATATTTAGGAAACTATTACTCATCCATCAAAATTTAGACCAACCCCTGGTTTAGTTTTGCTCTACAGCATTGATCAGCCACAACTTTTAAACCACTGACAGATGAAGAAAATAAAAACATCCCCTGAAACACCACATTTACTGCTCAGGAGCAGCTCAAGGAACACGACCAAGAACTCCAAGGCATTGACACAACCTCCAAACTCCCCATAACCCAAATTCAGTCTGATGGTGGGCTTGTTTCAGACCAATGAAGAGAACAAACGCTATGCATTTCCAGGGCATTTTATGCTGTTATATAAGACTTTGCAAGTTAGACTCTTATTCTCTGAGATGGATGGTTTTAGAGCATCTTATTCTCTCTAGGAATCATCCCGTCCTCTGATTCATCTGTAATAATCAGCAGTAAACAAAGACATCAACAGCAAAGACTCAACATTTGATCTGCTTGTTGGTGTTGCAGTTTAGCATTGAATCTTGGAAAGTCAATGCATTTCTTAGCTACGAAACAAGAAAGACTTCTGGATTCTGGTTTTTGAAGTAGAAATGGAGAAGAAACAGAATTATTCAGATTATCACACATTTTAAACAAATACTGTTTAGATAAAGTAATTCAAACAACAATATTTAGAATAACTATTACCCATCTATCGTAGTTTATCGTAGTGAACACAGATGAGCCACAACATTCAAAACAACTAACAGGGAAGGAAATAATATTGATTATCTCATTACAATACAGTGTTCTGATAGGAAAACTTGGGTTCTGGATGCTACCTTGAAGTCTAACACCTAGCGTTGCCATATGAAGGAATCGAGGAGCACGACCAAGGTTCCCAACGCATTGACTCAGCCTTCAAACTCCACAAAACGCAGTCCGATGCACCACAACAAATTAAATTCATTGATTGAAGAGTCTGCTCCTAAGATCCTTGTGACACCCCCATAGATCCTTTGTCCGTGTTCCAATGGGAGGCTTACACACTATTAAGCTACTGGTTTTAAATGTTGTGACTGATCAGTGAAGCTTCAGTGACGTATTATTACCTGCATTTAAATCTCACTCAGACCAGTTTTACCACCAAAGAGTCACAATCTGGCTAAAGTTATAAACACCGAATGTCCAGGTTTCTTGTGTCTCTTCCCTCTGTGGACTTAGCTGTTGTGATATCTACCTACAAACGTATACCAACTTATATCAACATACAAGCTCGTGTGAAATGACAATGCTAACATTCTATTTTGGCACTGATTGTATTTGCCATAATTAGAAACTGCAGGTTGTGGACATGTTGAGTTTTGCAGGTATTTGGTCATAAACCAAAGTATTATACAAAGGGAAGTTCTGACCTCACAGTGGTTTTGTTTTTGTGACCAAGACTGCACAACACTTAATGCAGTACAGCCGATGTTGGTTTGAGATATTTCAGTGTAAACCAAAGCTGAATGTGTAAATGCTATACATGTGTAGTCCATTTACCATTTCCTCATATCCAACATGCTCACTACAAAAAACAGCTGTTCTCTTAACATCTAATTCATCTCAGATTCTGACATTCGTCCACATTGACCTGAGATGAGCGAACCAATAATTCCATCTGGTTTTCGCTTATTGGTGTGGACAAAACCAAAGTTAATCGAACTTTACTTCAAAAGACAGAAGAAACTCATGTATGTATTTTTGTCTCTGAAATAACATTTATTTGTAAGTAATATTACACACGACATGCTAATGCCACTGTGAAAGCATCAAATACAAAGCTGATATTGTACTATCGAACAGCAGCTTGTTTGGTCTTACTTTCTCTTTCACCCAAACACGCAAACAGTGCCTGAAGCCAGCCGGTGTTTGTACTCGTAGAGGTAATAAGACGCGGGAGGGAAGTTGCACTTCATCTCCATCCTGCCCGGCACCACGTGGACGGCGACGTCGGATCCCAGACCCTCCTGCAGCTTCTTCAGCATCCGCGAGGCCAGGTAGCGCCTCGCCCTGCCCGGGTCTTCCTCGATGGAGGCGTACACCTCAGGAGGCGGGTTCGGGATCTTCCACTCCAGGTCCTGGATGAGCTGGTGGATGCGGCTTTTGTCCAGCGAAGTCGGTGCGTCGCGGTAACACGCCATCACGTGAGGGATCGGAGCTTCAGACGCAACGGAAAGCAGATTGTTGGATTGATCTTCTGTCGGTTCCTTTTCGCCTTCCTGCGTCTCCTCGTCCTTGTCGTCCTCCATCCGTCTGACGGCCGGGTGGAGCATCACCGCCCAGCGCAGCCAGTCGTAGTTCTTCTCCAGGGTCTTCAGGATGTCTCCCGCCGCCTCCTCCGGTGGTGCTCGTCTCTGCACGGCCTCCTGCAGTTGCTGCCGGATGTCGTCTTCGGCCTGTTCCAGGAAGTAGCCCAAGCAGCGGCCTCCAGAGGTCTTCATCTTCCTGTAGAGGGCTCCCATCCGGTCGGACCAGGTCTTCATCAACAGGGCCTGGTCTCTGCCAGTCAGAGACGCCTGAGTGAAGAGACACAGCAGACCAGTGCCCAGGACAAAGTTTATCTGTCAGGAGAAAGACAAGGAAGAGGGCAAAGTGTGAGCTTTGACACAGCGGTAAAGACAATGATTTCTAATGTCTGTTTTACCACATGGCCTCACCGATTTCCAAACTGTTTTTAGGGACAAATATCGCTTGGATTTTATGGCTATCGATACTACTCTCTATAATTAGATGCAGAAAATAAAGATAGACGTATTATAGAAGTGCCTAAATCAATGGGAACAACTGTGACAGCAAATAACAAACTGTATAGCCTTGATTGTGTACAATTAACTACTATTGTTGCCTGGATTTTTAGCTTTGTTACTCACTGCAGTCCATTGGAGTCATTGGGGCTTGGAGGCTCCACTACTGTATTAGCATTAGCTGCTTTGCTAAAGCTATCGAACACACTGCAGTGCTTTATATTTATGGAGTGTTGCACTTGTTTAATGAGGTTGCTGGTGTTGTCTCCTTTGCACCAACTACCCTTAAACACATGTTGCATGTAGCTCAATAAAACTAGAAATGGAAGTCGACACTTTGGATTGCTTTTCCGTCATTAAGCTAAAGCAGAGAGCAGCTAACAGCAGCACAACAATGCTACATCATCGTCTGACCACGGTGGTTCCAGCATCATTAGGGTACGTTTGCAGATAGCTTGAAAATAAGTTGCACAATTTCCATCATAAATACCGATAACAACACAGTTTGTCAAGGAGCTTAACGGTACTAAATTATCGACCGAATCAACAATTAATACCAGTGCTCAGTAGCCATCCCTGCTGTTTATTGTTCTCTTATGTTTGTTTGTCTGTTCTCCGTCTGCTATCCTGCTGACCTCACCCCAACCAGTCCAGGCAGACATCTGCCCTCCCTGACGCTGGTTCTCTCTGAATTTTGTTGTTTTTTAAAGTTCTTCATGGAAAATGGGAGTTTTTTTTGCTTCTTCTACTACTGTCAGTGAGTGCTTTCTCAAAGGGAATCCAAAGGAAACTTGAGAATTTGGGGGTTTTCTGGGTTTAAAATTTGTAAGGTCTTCACTTTACTAAGTGAAGCGTGAAAGATGACATATGCTGTTAATTGGCGCTATTAAAGTACAACTGAAAGTGAATTCTACTGAAAAAGTTCTCCAAGAAATGAAGAAATCCCTGTGGAACAAAACAACCCTTTCAAGGAAATGCTGTTTGCCTTCAGTGGAAACTTACCAATAACAGAATAAGAAGGAGATGAGGCACAGAGAACCAATCGGTTGTAAAAAAAAAAAAAAAAAAAAAAAGCTCATAAAACTTGGCGGTACACGACACAAAAATGTGAACAGCTCAGGGTCAAGGACTGTACAGCAGATAATGATGAGTTACAGGAGAACAAACGGGTCTTAGTCCTTGTTCTGTGATCTATTTCTGAGTTTTCAGGTTTATACGTCAGACCTTGGCTTTGAAAGTTCTTCCACATTCAGGTGGTTCCAGATGGAAGATCTTTCTTTGGTTGTTGCTGCTGCTTTCCTTTCTTTTCTTCTAACTCATCTGTTGGCTCTGAAAGCTTTCTCCTTCTCAGATGATGGTTTGCCAGAGTTTTCTTGGCGTTCATTGATGCCAGTGTTATTCATGTTGGATTTTAAGATGTTTTTGTGTCTCTTCTGTTGTCTGCTGCTTTAACATTTGCCTTCTTTAAACTGAGAGTAGAAGATTAGTTTTAGTAAACGGTCATGTTTTTAACAGTCCACAAACCAACCTGGGATTTCTGTTGACCACACTGACCTTCAAAGAGGCTATTTACAGGCTGGTTGTAGTCGTCTGGTCTAAGAGGGTAAAAGATCCTGTTTACTGAAAATAAAACCATGCAGACGTCACAAACGTTTGGGATGAAATTATATCCAAAGCTGGTGAACAGGGAGAAACTAAAGCTCTTTTAGTGAGAGTTTTATAGATGGAACGGAGTGATGTACTGTTGTGGCTATTTGTGGCTGTTTTACATCTGCTTTTGGTCATTTTCTGTCTGCGGTTGTTTCGTAACTTTTTGTGTTTTTGCGTCTCTTTGTGGTTGTTTTTCCATTTTTGCGTCTTTGTCATTGTGTCTCTTTGTGGTTGATTTGTCTCATTTCATGGTCATTTTCTGTCTGTGGTTGTTTTGTAACATTTTGTGTTTGTTTTGCGTCTCTTAGTGGTTGTTTTGCCATTTTTGTGTCTGTGGTTGTTTGTGTCTCTTTGTGGTTGATTTGTCTCATTTCGTGGTCATTTTCTGTCTCTTTATGGTTGTTTTTTGTTGGTTTTCAGGGTTTTGTGTCTATTTGTGGTTGTTTTGTGTCATTTTGTGGTCATGTTCTGTCTCTTTATGGTTGTTTTGTTATTTTTTTTGGGTTGTTTTGCATTTCTTCGTAGTCATTTTCTCTCTGTGTGGTCATTTTGTGTCTCTTTGTGGTCATTTTCTGTCTCTTTGTTGTTGTTTTCTGTATTTTTGTGGTTGTTTTCTGTATCCGTGTGGTCATTCTCTCTTTCTTTGTGGATGTTTTGTGTCTCTTTATGGTCATATTCTGTCTTTTGTGGTCATTTCCTGTCTCTTTGTGGTTGTTTTCTGTGTCTTTGTGGTCATTTTCAGTTGCTTTGTGGTTGTTTTCTATCTCCTTGTGGTTGTTTTCTGTCTCTTTATATATTTAAAATCATCTGTGGCTCATTGGTGTAGACAACACATACTCAAATATTGCTTCAACCGTTGGCAAAAACTCATGTATGTCTTTACTTTGTCTAAGACATGCACATGTGTGTGTTCTTGTTGCAGCAGGACAAATAAAAGCCTTTGTGACGCATTAACTTATCACCTAAACCATGTTTGTCCACGATAAGTTCTCTGAGGTTACAGAAACTTTGCTTAACGAGGTGTTCTCCTCCGTGTCCTTGACTAAAACGTCCTTCTTCAGAGTCCTTTAAACTGTTTGTTTTACTTCTCTGCTCCCAGGAGGGTAAAACTCTGTGCACTTGAGTGAAGGCTGCAGCTTTTATATAAGAATATTTATGCAAATCAGCCCTTGAAAAAGAGCAACCAGACCTCTAGTTCAGACACCGGCTCCGGCATTAAGGCTAATCCAGCAGCTAAGCCCCTTAATAAGTGGACTCTGGACTGATCTTAATTTCTGGGACGAAAACTTTCCTTTACGGTGATGTTTTAAATAGAAAAACTCCACACAATGACCCTGAAACAGCCGAATATAGTGTATAATAGGAGGTAAATGGTGGTCAAACCAAGATTTAACAACATTTCTGTTCAGAGTCCACATTTAAAACTCAAATCTGTCACATTTCAGTTGCTTCACAGAGAAAATAGTTTAATTTCAGCTCTAAAACTTGACTTTTTGCTTATTTTTGGGGGGTAAAAATGGGGAATTTGCCAACTCAGCTCCAGGAAAAGACAACAGCAGGTCATAGCTGTGCAGAGTTAAATATTCAGTTTATTTTGGAACGGAGAAGATGGATGCAGCACGCCTGGTTTCCCTCCATGTTTTTCTGTCTCTGGAAGCTGAATATTTAATCCTGTTCAGCTGAGCTCCTCCATGAGCTTTTATTTCTTATCAAACTTGTTCTCTGAGAGAAATTACAGTATTTCCATTATTGTTACTGAAATCTGAAAGAAGTATTTTAGTTCTCAGATTCAATGCGATGAAGCTCCAGTTTTAAAAATGTTTTTTGCAAATGTCCTCTGTGTGTGTGGACAGTTTTTATAAGCATTAAACTGAGTTTTGGTTTGTTTTACATTACTTTTTAGATGTTTTTAGTCTCTTTGTGGTCGTTTTGTGTCTTTTTGTGGCCATTTTCTGTCTTTTTGTGGCCATTTTCTGTCTTTTTGTGGCCATTTTCTGTCTCTTTGTGGTTGTTTTGTGTGTTTCTCTCGTCATTTTTCTTCTCTTTGTAGTTGTTTTGTGTCTCCTTGTGGTCATTTTCTGTCTTTTTGTGGTTGTTTTGTGTCTCTTTATGGTCATTTTGTGTGTCTTTGTGGTTGTTTTGTGTCTCTTTGTGGTCATTTTCTGTCTTTTTATGGTCATTTTGGTCTCTCTGTGGTCATTTTCATTCATTTTGTTGTCGTTTTGTGTCTATTTGTGGTTGTTTTGTCTTTTTTTGGTCATTCTGTGTCTCTTCCTGGTTGTTTTGTCGCTCTTTTTGCTCATTTTATGTCCATTTGTGGCCATTTTGCTTCTTTTCATGCTCATTTTCTGTCTTTTCATGGCTGTTTTGCATCTTTTTGTGGTCACATTGCATTATTTAATGCCCATTTTTCATCTCTTTGTGGTGGTTTTGTGTCTTTTGTGGCCATTTTCTGTCTCTTTGTGGTTGTTTTGTGTGTTTCTCTGGTCATTTTCTGTCTCTTTGTGGTGGTTTTGTGTCTTTTTCTGGTCACTTTTCATCTCTTTGTGGTTGTTTTGCTCATTTTCTGAGCACCAAACTGAGTTGGGTGTGATTGGTTTCTATAAAATGAGGACATTTTGGTCAATTCTCATTTTTAGCTCCACTTTCAAATGGCTGTTTGAGGGTTCAGGCTTCATTTTAGAGTTAAAAACAGAGTCGGGTTTAGGTTTGAGACAGAAGCACAACAAACATGTTTTTTTGTTTGTTTGTGCCCCAGAGGCTGACGTCACCTCCGGCTTGCGTAATTCTGTGTAATGAAAGTAAAATCAGAGAATGAAAGTTTAATGTCCCTGTAGGGAGGAGACCCTCCACCACCTCCACCAACCTTGATGCAGAACTCCCGGAGCTCCCAGCGTTTGGGTTTACGGTTGAGAATGAGCTCCTCCAGCAGAGTGGGCTGGTCGCTCAGCACAGAAAGCCCCATCAGACGGCTGTAGAGCGCCGTGAGCTGCCTCTCCAGACGGTAGTCCTGGACGTACTGCAGGAACACCTCCGTCTCCTTCTGGGTGAAGTCTGGATGGGCCCTCACCTGGAGCTCAAGCACATTAAAGCCCTTCAAGATCGGCCGCTTTGTGGCTGCTTTGTTGTCTCTTTTTTGGCCTTTTGTGATTGTTTTGTGTTAATTTTCAGTCCTTTTGTGATAGTTTCTTTGTCTTTGTGGTAATTTTCTGAGTTTTTGTGGTTGTTTCTTTTCTTTTCGTGTCTGATTTGTGCCTCTTTGTGGTCATTTTTTGTCTTTATGTGGTTGTTTTGTTTCTTTTTGTGGTCATTTTCTGTTTGTGGCTGTTTTGTGTCTCTTTGTGGTCATTTTCAGTTTCTGTATGGCTGTTTTATATCTGTTTTTGGTCATTTTCTGTTTCTCTGGAATTGTTTTCTGTGTCTTTGCGTTGGTTTTCTATCTGTGGTTCTTTTTTGCACCTTTTTATGTTCATTTTCTCTCTTTTTGTGGTCATCTTGCATTATTTAATGCTCACTTTGTGTCACTCTGTGGGTTTTTTTTGTTGCTTTTTTGGTATCTTTTCAGTTATTTTGCATCTTTTTATGATGATTTTTTGTGTCTTTGTGGTTGTTTTGCATCTCTTTGTGGTCATTTTTGTCTTTTGTGAACATTTTGCATGTGTTTGTGGTAATTTTCTGTAGTTGTTTTTTAGGTAATTTTCTGTCTCAGTGGTTATTTTCTCTTTGTGGTTAATTTTTGTTCCATCATTTGTGTCTTTTCCCAGATGTTTCCTAAACTCTGCAAACTTCCCTTCATTTCTCAATAATAGCACATATTAGAGTGATTTTATTGCTAACAGGCTTCACCCACACGACTTTTTACAGTCAGCTGCTGGAGAACATTTGGTCTTTTTAAGAGATAAAAACCTAAACCTGAAAGCCAGGAAGGCGTTTTTGTTTTATTTTCTACCTTCAAATGAGAGAAAACATATGAAATGAAAAAGCAGCTGAAATAAAAAGCAGAACATGAAAGACGTAAGCCTGTTAATGCTGAGTATTAACCCTGAAACTAAACAGATGCTTTAATCATACATCTGCTCACATGCATTTACATAACGCACTCAGCGTGATGAGTTCATGCATCTGTTTACAAAGACATGAAAATCACCTCATACAGCAGCAACGGGGCTCTGAACGTCTCTTTGAAACACATATTTACTCTGAAATATCTGCTTTTCTTCCTTCATAAACTACGTATGTTAAAGAGTGAAAAAAAGGTTTTATATAGAGATTTTTTATAGTTATTTTGCAGATTTTTTTCTATTTAAATTACAGATAAATCACTGAAAAATATATTTTTATTTGCAAACAAAAAAATTTATTTTCACAAGTAGTAATTTCACAAAATTACACTTTTAATGTCTTTAAATCTGCTAAAAAATATAAACATTTTACCCATAGTGCTGTTATTTTTTACCTTCTTTTTTAAAAAAGCATTTTGGAATATTACAGTATTTTTACAATTTTTTAAACAGTTTTTCTAGCACCCATTTTTTTTGACAGGTTTTTTAAATATTAATTTTATTTTATTTTTTCCCAGTGTATTTATAATGAGCATAAACACACATTTAAACCTTCAACTTCTTACTTCAGCTGCTTGTTTACTTATTTTCGTGGATTTGAATTTGATGCACATTGAGGTGAAATTTTTTCTATAAGCCTCAACATTTTTTTATCTACAAATAAAAGATTATTTAAATTATTTGTTATTAGGTGAATTTTTTAAAATTTGTTTACTATTTGTTTCATCCAGAAAGTGTTTATTTGGTCCCAGAACTTGAGGATTGATCTAGAAGTTGTTTATTTCAGCTGCAAATTTTCACCAAAGAAAAAGGCAAAAAAAACATTAAACCATTTTCAAAACTGTCGATGAATAATTTCCTGAGAGTAAAAAGTCAAACTGAGGTCATTTTGTGTCTCTGTGTGATTATTTCACACATTTTGGGGGTAATTTTCTGTGTTGTTGTGATTCTTTTGCATCTTTTTGTGCTTTTTTTTTCCATCTCTCTGTGTTTGCTTTGGATCTTTTTGTATTTATTTTCCATTTCTTTGTACTTGTTTAGCACATTTTTGTTTTTATTTTTTGTGTCTTTGTGGTAATTTTGCACATTTTCTGTGTTTATTTTCCATCTTCTTTTGGTAATTTTGCACATTTTTGTCATCACTTTTCTTGTCTTCATTTGTGTCTTTTCCCTCCTGGTTCACTGTTCATCTTATATTGTAGACTGCATTGCTGTCAAACAACAACTAGAATATTTATCCCATCCTCATGTTTCTGGACTGAGTGACGTTTAACCACTTTTTCCTACATTATCTCTCATATTCTCACCAGAATCCTACATAGAAACTGATGCTGTTTATTCTTTCCTTTAATCCTCCTGTTGTCCTCATTTACTGGCAACAAAAAAATATCGTTTCCTTGTCTGAAAAACAATCCAAAAAAATTCCCCAGATTTCTGAAAATTTGCAAAACCTTCAGGAAGAAAATTCCAATAATTCCTTAAAAGTTTCCCTTAAAAATTTTATTTAAAAAATCCCACAAATTTGGCAAGAAATTCTTGTAAATATTTTCAAAAAATTTGTTAAAATCTTCCCAAAAAATTCCTAAAAATATCTAAAGTGATTCCATATATATCAGTAAAACTTCTGATCTTTTCTTTAAAAACATTCACAAAAAAATCTACCAAAATCCAGTGAATTTCACAGGATTCTGGTTGATTTTTTTTGTGAATGTTCTTAAAGAAACTTTTTTTTAAAACATTTCTTTCTTCCACCAAAAAAATTTTCAAAAATTTCCCCAAAAATGTTGAAAAGTTGGACATCAGAAGTTTCAGTGTGAAAATATATTTTTTCCTGCATTTTCAAACTTTAAATCGGGTCTATTTGACCTGCAGGACGACATGAGGGTTAATTCATTCACACTAATCAGGAAAGAAATCATCTCTGTTAAATCACCTCATTCTGTTCTCTTCTTCCACACAAATGCACACAATAATGTGACTTTTCTAGTTTCCACTCATGAAGCTGATGTCAGTTGATCCTCCAACGTCTCCACATAGATATAATGTAATGAGGTGTAGTTTCCTCACCGCGGTGCCCAGCTGGTAATAAACCACCGTCAGGTCGTCCTCCAGCTGATGGACCTCCGGATCCTCCAGAAGACCTCCTCCTGAAGCTCCCAGCTCCTGGTCCATGTGGTCCAGGTTCTTCTTGGCTCCTTCGGCCTCCTCAGCGCTGGAACTTCCTCCCAGATAGGAGCAGATTCCCTGAACCAAAACCCTGTGAACCACAAAACACACAAACAGCTGATTTCACTTCATATGAACCTTCATCAGACGGTTTAACCATCGTGTCGTCCTGCGGGTCAAAGTTGATCCGTTTTAAAGTTTGAAAATGTGGAAAAAATATGTTTTCACAGTGAAACTTCTGATGTCCACATTTTCAACATTTTGGGGAAATTTTCGAACATTTTTTGGTAGAAAAAAAGAAACATTAAAAATGTTTCTTAAGAACATTCACAAAAAAATCAACCAAAATCCAGTGAATTTTGGTTGATTTTTATGTGAATGTTTTTAAAGAAAATATTGGAACTTTTACTGATATATATGGAATCACTTTAGATATTTTTGGAAGATTTTTACTCATTTCTTGAAAATATTGACAAGAATTTTTTTGCCAAATTTGGGGGATTTTCTTTTCTTTTTCTTTTTTTTAATAAATAAAACTTTTAAGGAATTATTGGAATTTTCCTCCTGAAGGTTTTGAAATTTTTCAGAAATTTGTTGAATTTTTTGCTGATTCTTTTGGATTTTTTTCCGACAAGGAAACAACATTTTTTGGTGGCTGTAAATGAGGACATCAGGAGGGTTACTAACCTGGTCTAAGGTCTCACCTGACGGTCTGCATGTAGCCCACCGGCTCCAGAACTTTCCCAAACATCGCCATGACTCTGATCCAACTTCTGATGAGTTCACTGAGGAGAAAAACAACATTTCACGAAGTTTAGCAACAAATGAACGTGTTTTTCTTCTGGGAATCTTGAAGCTGTCTGAGTTGTTCGAGCTCCTCACCTGAACTGTTCGGTCTTCAGGTTGATTCTGACCTTCACAGCTTCTCTATTTATGTCCTCCTGAACAAGCAGAGATCTGATAAGAGCTGCAACAAAACTCCCTCTGAACTTGAAGAATGAAGCCAGAATTAGTCTCTACACACAGATGAAGGAGAATTCAGACAGAAAATTCAGGTTTTTATCATCATTTTGTTTTATTTTCTCACATTCAAACTGTTCAGGTTGTTGCTGTTTGTCCTTGAAATACAGAAAATATGGTTGCGGTTCAGTAAATCTGCTGGAAACAAACATTTTAAGCTCAGTTTGTTGTGTTTTTATTCTTTCATGTCTTCACAGCTCCATCTGGTGGCAGCAGAGCCTCAGGATTTAACCTCTGAGATCGGAATAAAAACTGACGTCTGCATTTAAAACGGAGAAAAACTCCACAGAATCCATCACTGGTTCCTGTTTAATGAGTAAATATGAACCTGGACAAGAACTTTTTAAAGAAAATCTGTATTTTTACAAATAATAATTTGTTCTTTTACAGTGTTTTACCATAAAATTAGAGTTTAAATGTCATTAAATCTGCTAAAAATGTCATTATTTTACAGATATTTGTTGCTATATGAAAGAAAAATTGTGAATATTAAGGAGAAAAAATAATAATTTCAGAAAAATACGTTAATAATGTTATTATTATGTTAAAGATTTTTCCTCCTAAATTACAGATAATATCTAGAAAAATCACTGAAAAGGGTTTTAATTTACACATTAAAAGTTAAAGAAAAAAACTAAGCAATATCTACATAAATAATATTTTTTATAAATAGAAATAAGTTTTTTTTCACAATGTGTGACCTTAAATTAGAGCTTAGATGTCTTTAAATCTGCTACACAGATCATTATATCTTATATCATCTTTAACATGAATGTTAAAGCAACAGCTACATAAATTATCATTTTTTACAAATAGAAATTAATTTTTTCACAATATGTGACCATAAAATTAGAGTTTAAATGGTTTTTAATCAGATTTTTTTTTTTTAGAAAATTTGCAAATATTTGCTGCTTTTTAAACAAAAAACTTAAAGAGTAACAATAATAAGTAATTGTTTTATGTTATTTTGCAGACGTTTCCTGTTGAATTACAGAAAATATTGAGAAAAATCTAATTAGAAAAGTATTATTCATTTGTTGAATAAAAAATAAACAACATCAACGTAGAAAATCTTTTTTTTTTACAAATAAAAATAGTTTTTCACAACGTGAGATCATAAAATTTGAGTTTAAATGTCTTTAAAGCTGCTAAAAATGTCATTTTTTGCAGATATTTGCTGTTATTTAAACAAAAACGTCATAGTAAGGAATAAAAATACTTTATAAAAATTGTGATGTTATTTGACAGATTTCCCTGGTTTGTTAAATTACAGGTAATAATTAGAAAAATCTGAGGAAAAAAGTATTAATTTATACATGACTGAAAACAAACTGCATGTAATATTCACATAAATAAATCAATATTTGTTTTTAAATTTGATAAAATATCATTATTTCACAGATATTGGCTTTTATTTGAAAGAAACACTAATAATTAAAATGAACAAATAATTTAAAAGTTAATGTAATTTTACAGATTAAAAAATAAATCTAGAAAAACAGCAGATAAATAGAAAAATATCTAAATTTACAAGTGACTGAAAACAAACTGCAAACAATATTTCCATGAATAAATCTTTATTTTTACAATTAATAATTAGCTTTTTTACAATGATCATAAAATTACAGTTTTATTGTCATTAAACCTGATAAAAATGTTGTTATTTTGCAGATATTTGCTGTAATTTAAAGTAAAAACTGTGTATACTAAGGAGTAAAAAATAGTAACAAAAAAATTATATTATTTCACAGATATTCCCTGTTTTGTTAAACTAAAAACTAAAGATATGTTTTTTTTTTAAATCTAAGAAAAAGAATTGAAAAGAAAACTGTGAGCATTGTGGTCGGTCCGTGTATTTATCTGGTAATTGGATTTTCCGTTCTGAAACGGGTATTGAAAAACAAAAAAAACGAGTGGTTATTTGATTTTCGTTTTAAAATACAAAAATTAAAATTGAAATACAAGGCGTTTTTCCTTTTCATGATCAAAAAGGGATATACGAAATTTTAAAAATGCTTTGATTTTCATTTTATATTTAGAATAACAAAAAAATAAAATCAGTAAGAGACAGAAACGAAAAAAGGTCCGTTTTTTCATTTTCTGAGACCGGAAGTGGTCATCAGCAAGTGTGGAGCCAAACAGCAACAAGATTCTCAGAGGGCGGAGCCAGAGAGCAGTGATTGGTCAGACTGACTGAGCGTCAGAGAGCAGTGATTGGTCAGACCATAGATAATAGAGAAGACAGCGCGCTGGCATCTAGTCTATGTATATCTATGGTCGGCACGTCTGGTAGCATCTCTGGCTGCTGTTGACCTGGTTTTTGGAGTAAAACACGGTAAGAAGATAAATACTTCTAACCAGTAGCGTTGTCTTGTTGTACGTTAAGTCAGCGACTTGTGAAGAGTTGTGTTTTGTCGTGTTTGAGCAGTTGGTCCGGACGCGTTAGCGAGCTAAGCGGCTAAGTTAGCTAGCTAAGCGGCTAAGTTAGCTAGCGGGCTAATCAACACAGGTGGCTAACTTACCGCTGAACACCTGTGTTAGTTGCTGCTGCAGCTGTCCTCATTATTAGAAGGAACTTCTCAACCTGTATTTCTCTGCTGTGTATTTTAGCTTTTAAAAAAGTTATTTTACTTTAAGGTTCACTGAAACCCGTTCAGCTGCACTGAAGTTTAACATTCAGCTGCTTTGAATTAAACTGCGCTTAACTTAACATTGTGCAACATTACCTCTCTGAAGCTCCATAATTTCATTAAATTCCTTCTCTCTTCCACTGCTCAAGTTCAGTCCAGTATATAAAGTGACATTAATAGTGAATAAACTAACAACCAGCCATTGTATTTATTTATTATTGCATGTATTTGTAGTAAAACATGAGTTGAAACATCCTACTTTTGGATCTAGAACTGCACAAGCCGTTCATTTTCAGTCACCTGATGAGTTAAACTCCCCTTTTTATGTGAGGTTGAAGCAGAAAGTCTGAGTTAACAAAGAAAGTTGTTTATAATTTGCGATACCTGTTATCTCTGACTGAGGCTTTAGTTTTTGTTGAGCCGATTTACACGTAGAAACTTTGTTCAGGCAGATTTCTCAGTAGCTCAGAGGACAGGCTGCTTTTTACACAACCTTGGAAGAGAATGTCTGTCAATGCTTTCAGCAGAATTTAGAAACACAACACTTCCTAAACAGATATTTTGAGGCTGTGAGGTTGAACGTTTGAGAGTCTATCAGTGTGTTTGTTTGTGGTCTTTCTGTTTCTAGGTGGAAGCTGAATTAGTGAGGATGACTCCTGCTCCTGTCATCTCTAAGCTCCTCCCACATCTTTACCTGCACATGAGGAAAATCACTCCTGTAGAATGCAGGTATGTTTGTCATTATTATAAAAAGATGTTGCCTGGTGACCTGTCAGAAACCCATCATACAGAGTCAGCCAAAATAATGTTTACACACATCAGGAAAAGAAAAACTTGCATAAATATTTCAATACCAAATTTATTCAGACATCAGGAGATTAATAAAAGTTATCTTTGGCCTCTACAATTACAAGAGGTGCTCAAAGTGGTGGCCACTGGCTTCCAGACATTTCTGTTGTGTTGTAGACGTCACTTGTTGATGCTCCATTCATGAGGGTAGCGCCATCTGTTGGGAAAACATCGCACAACAGGACACAGAGTTATCGTGATCTGATCAAACTTAGAAAGAGGAATCTATATGTATCGAAGTACTGATACAAATGAAATATTTATAACAGTTTTTCTTTTCCTGATGTGTGTTTACATTATTTTGGCTGATTCTGACTCTGTGAACTTAATGAGAACAAAACTGTCATTTAATTGTTGCTCTGAAAGCTTCTTTAGTGAAAACCAGCTGGTGTTCTGCTTTGAAACAAACTGCTGTTGAGGTCTGTGTTTTTAGGTTTAACCCCACAGTTTCTGAATCAACTGATAGTTTGTTTTTTTCTTGATCAATGTGGACGTTCTAATTGATGGTAACATTTACTGATCATATAATCAGCATGACAATATAACAGTAGAACATTCTGACCACCTGACTAATACTGTGTTGGTCCCTTTATGCTGCTAAAACTCCTCTGACCCAGTGGTTCATCAGAACCTCTGGGGATCCTGTGGATCCTGTGGGTCCTGTGGGTTGCAGGGTGGGTCCTACCTAGACCAGGCTGATCCTGGACCATCCCACAGATGCTCCATCAGATCTGGATGTGGGGAGTGTGGAACCCAGGTGAACAGCTGAGCTCTGTCGTGTTCCTCGGACCACTCCTGAGCAGTTTTAGTTTGTCCTGCTGAGGGTGGCAGCTGGCATCAAGGACTGCTGTTGCCATGGAGACTAGGGGGTTGTTTGTCCTGCAGTGTTTAGGTGGTGGTACATGTCAAACATCCACATGAACGTCAAGGTTTCCCAGCAGAACGTTGCATTAGAACAAGATGATGGATGTTGTTCTCTTCAGCTGTCAGTGGTCAGAATGTTGTGGCTGATCGGTGGATCTGTCTGCCTTTACTCTGACATCCAGAGTTATACAAAAGTGGAGAATGTGTGCAGTGCAGAAGATTTACTTTAATGGATGCAGTTTTAGTGGTTCCATCAGAGAAAATCATATCCATATACAGATTTTTATTAATTCCAGGGCTGGTTCAATAAAGATTCTAATAATAACTACATCAGATAATTCTTGGTCGCAGTTGGAATTTTGCAGACTGAGAGATGGTTGAGAAGGTTTCAGTTCTTGTTTTAGCAAAATATGTTATAATAGAAGATCTTTATTGTCATTGTACATGAAATTATCTGCAAACCAGCAAAGTGTATCAGTCTCAGGTATCTAAAAATAAATAAGTAAAGAAAAATGCTTCTAAAGCCAATAATAAACTGAATATTTTGAGGGAATATTCTAAAAAGGAAAGAAAAGCTCCATTCTCACTCCTCTCAGGATAAACTGTCATTAAAATTGACTTTAAATTTAGCTTCAACACGAGATAAAAACATTTAATTTCATTACTGATGTTGTCAAGTTTTAATAAAGTTCATGCTACTTTTATAAAATGATGAAAGTGAATAAATTGTATTTCTGTGATCTGTGTTTGATTTCTGTCTTTTCTCCTGTCATCCAGATGTTCAGAGGGAGATGATGCCACATCTGGTCCAGCTGATGGAAGGTCTTGAAGTTCTCTGACTGGCCTGGACTGAAGATGGTCGTCTCACTGGATTTAAGGTTCAGATGCTCAGTAACAAACTCCACCAATGAGCCAACAGGGAAGCTTTAGGTTTATTAAATGTTGCTATGAAGGTTTCGCTGTTTTTCTTTGTGAATGCAATGAGCTCCAACTGAAACCTGAATTAGAACTTAGAAGTAAATCCTTCCATCTGAAAGGATTTAGTTGCATTAATAACCTCATAACATTCTAATTTTTATTCCAGTCTTGGTTGGAAATAGAATCTCTGTATTGATTCAGGTAAAAACTGAACTTCACAGCATGTTGGAGCAAAACAACCAGATGAAAACTGTGATGGTGTTGGATTGTCAGACCGTAATGTTGCAGCTCAAAGCAGCTTTTCTATCTCAGTTCATTCTGACATTCAGCTATGAATCAACACAGCAGATGGTGATCCATGCTGTGGAAGTCTCACATCTCCTGATTTAATGGAGCTGCTTTGCACTTTTTACACTGTTTATTCACCAACACTTTATTTAGTAAAAGTCCCATCTAGTTTTTATGAGGAATGTGATGTTTTAATTTCTCTGAATAACTGCAGTCTAATGGAACAGCTGGAATTGTAACATCTGTCCTGATATTGATCATGAAGTATTGCTCAGAATACTTATGGTCAGCAGTCATCCCTGAAGTTTTACATTAAAATCTTTACTTGTGTTGTGAACTTTGGTAAGAAGCAGAAACTTTAGCGTTGCCATGGATACATGAGTGTTAAATTCTGTCCATGTTTCCATTTTGGGAAATTCAGTCCAGTTCCAGAATGTGGAGGAATTTAGTCTCAATCACAGACAATAAATATTATCTGAAAGTCGGGTTATTGTTGTTTATCAGCACAATACAAAAAGATTAATGTTAGAAATATTCCAGTTAAGACTCTAGAAATATCATGATTTATGTAAATTTACCTCAATAATATGAACGTTCAGGTTAAGATTGTTCAGTGATATTTATTATGCAAGTTTAGCTGATTAAAGTTTATGACTCTGCACTAAAATATTATTTAAATTGACATCATTATTATAATATTTAGGGTCAGATCCTACAGTATTGAGATTAAGAAATCAAATATTCTATAAAATGTAAATACACTGAACTCATTTGGAGATATTTAAGTGAGACTCTACAATATTCTTTGACTAAATCAAAATTTTAATCATTTTTACTCCCAACATTTACTGGACTGATTTAAATATTAAAATCACTCCTTTCTAATCCTCTGCTGTACGTTCAAACCTGAGGCCTTAAATAGAAACACACAAGTATCTGATTGAAGAAACTTCTGCAGAGTCCTGGTTCCAGAACATGATGATAGAATTATAGACAAACTTTAACAAAAGCTGCCTGAGAGTTTACAGCTTTTTATGTTAGATTTCTTCAGTAATTTAATGAGTTATCAGCAATAATCAAGTGTTCATTTGATGAACTTCATTTCCTAAAACATCCAGAATTGGAGCTCATATCTTTGGCAGCTGTAAAGTTTCTGCTCCTTCAAAGTTCACAACACAATGAATGAATTCCTAAAACACTCTCAATGCTGGAGAGCGTTTGATGCTGAAGCAGTGAGCAGTTTTTCTGTTTCTTCTCTGGAGATGCACAATGAGGGACGTCTGCAGAGACTGAGAAAGAGTCTCACCACATCCTGACATGAGAAACAAGACTTTATTGAAGACTACAATGAGAAAAACTATCAGACAGCAGACGGCTGCATTCAAGGTGAGCTCTGAACATTTGATCTGGAACAGGAATTCAATCACGGCAGCATGAGCTGCATTTCAGTCTGTAGCTGCTGAATTCATGGATGAATCATCTGGCACTAGAGAGGAAGACCATCAAACATCCACGTCAGCTGATGGAGGTCCAAGAGTCTCACCCAACAAACAACCTACAGAGTGAAGACCTCCAATCTGATTGGACGGCCTCCTATTCAGCCACATGTGTGAACAAATGCCTCTAAGTTGATTTGTTTTCTAAAATAAATCTAGTTTGAGTCCTAATCTATGCCTGTGTGTTTGCTTCTTTACACCGCTGTTAACAGTTTAGGCTGTTAGATTGTTCCAGATAAGACGAGTACAAGATTCATCAGAGCCGTTCTACCAGGAGCCTGACAGGAAGAACTCCAACAGCTACTGGATGTTCCTGTGGTTCCCTCAAGGCTACAGGAGGAGCCCTACGAGGACGAGCCGGTCCACCTGATGGCGGCCAGTCGCTGCGGTTCAAAGCCAACACAGACTACGTGGACTTCTACTGGACCACACAGAGGCCTTCAAACCGGACCAACAAGTTCAGCGACTTCCCGACTCGTGGGTCTGAGGACGCCGCCGAGCCTCGGCCCAGCCGGCCTCCTGTCTGTGGGTGTTTGAGTGCTGAGAGGTTTATGGATGCATGTGAACGTTCTGTGTTGAAACAGCAGCTTTGGACTCAGTAACGCCAGG
The DNA here is from genome assembly GCA_027123335.1 of Amphiprion clarkii. Classification (NCBI taxonomy): domain Eukaryota; kingdom Metazoa; phylum Chordata; class Actinopteri; family Pomacentridae; genus Amphiprion; species Amphiprion clarkii. Next base: position 5,607,184 of record CM049576.1, read on the forward strand.
AAAAACCAAGAGCTCCTTTATTTGTGACTTCCACTAAAAAAACTGATGAAAATAAGTTTGCCGGGGTTCTGACTGATAACAGATTATTAAATAATGAAAATAATCCTTTAAATATTCCTTTAAACAATCATTTTAGGTCTACATTGAAGGATTTTTTCTAAACCACCCTTTCAGGTCTATATTTGGGGTTTTAGGTGGAATATTCCTTTTAACCAGCCCCTCAGGTCTCTTGAGGATTTTGGATGGAAAACTCGGTTAAATCAACATTTTAGGTGCATGTCCAAGGATTTTTGGTGGAATGTTCCTTTAAGGTGGATGTTTGAGGACCTTGTAGGTGGAATACTTCCTGAAACCAACCTTTTAGGTCAACATTCAAAGATTTAAGGTGGAATATTCCTTTAAACCAACCTAAATTTCATGTTTTGATCATTATCAAGTGAGAAACCTCAATCCAGACTCCTCATGATGACGTTTGAGATTTATGCTGCTGTTATTTGTTTAGTCCAGACTAAATGACAGAAATCCACAACTGTAATTTTATTTCAGGACTCAGTTATTAAATGTCAAAACAATCCATGTGACTCTAAAAACTCAACAGCTTCACAAACTCTAAGATTAAACTCTCCACAAGGATCCAAAATAAGTTGGACTTCTACATGAGAGCTTTAATTATTCTTCATCTACTTCCTGAAAAGTTTGGTCAATAAAAAAGACAAAAACTAATATTTTCAGCTGAACTAAAGACAGACTTTGTGATTTTTCTGCTCACATGTTGTGTTGTTGGAAACTTCCTCTTTCAAATAAATATCCTCCTAACCCCCTGGAATCCAGCGTTTGTCCTGTTTTTGTGTTGCTCCTCTGCGACCCTAGACAGCCGGGTCCTAATGTTTTTTGAGCAACACACCATACTATGACGTTTTTACAGTGATGGTTCTACTATGGAACCAGTTTGACATGTTCAGGTGTTCTTTGTGTGAAAACTCAGAGATTTCAGGTATCAGAAGGTGGTTTTCAACTTTCTTTGTTAACTTTCTGCTTCAACTTTAAACTAAATTTCCTTGACTAAGCCAGCCCTCTGGACTTCCAGGAAGCTGTGTTCCTATTGGCTGTCCAGGTGGCTGCTTGGTGTTATCAGGAACACCTGAGCAGCTCAGTGTCTTCCTGCTTTGTTTAGCTGCAGTCAAACATTTCCTCTGTTTCTCTTCACCAGTGAACTGGGTTTGGCTCCGTTGCTTTAGTTTGCTCTTTAGGCGTTGGCTTGCAGCTTCTAGCAGTAAAATCATCTTTAATGTGTTTCTTGGTGTGTTTTAGGGCTTTGTACTGGATAGTTGTCTTGGTAAATGTGGTTCTTTAGCCACAGTTAGCACATGGTGCTAATGTGTGCAGTGATTAGTGGATTTGCTGCAGCTGGGTTGTGTCTTTATTTTGGCTGTAGTGAGTCTTTAGAGGGTTTTGGTCAGACACATTCTGTATTCTTGTTTGAGAACCAGCGTTGGTTGTCCAGAAGGTAAGAGTTCCTGTCCTGATTCTCTGTTCTCAGAGGTTCTCTGGTAGGCTGCAGGAGACTTTAGCGTTTGGGTTGTACTAGTTTGGTTTTTGTATGGTTTCATTTGGACGACTATCTTGAGGCTCCTCGATGTGGTTTAGTGAGGTTTTCTGGAACAGTTCTACAAAGCAACCTGCAGCAGAAGAGACTTTGAGAGTTTTTAGGAAGTTCTGGAGACCAGACTTTAGAGCAGCAGAAACATTTGTCAGCAGTTTGAGCAGGAGAAGGTGAGCTTCAGAGTAGAAATGAGACGGAAACCTTCTTGACCCGTGTGGTGAGGTCCTGTACCAAGAGTTTGAGCAGGTTGTGAAGCGTCTGTAGTTCTTTGGTCTGAAAGCACAAGAAAAGTCGACTCATTAAAGGAGAAAACAGGAGATATTGTTGGTTCTTCTGTCGCTCTGCAGTTTCCTTAGACTGAATATCAAGTTTATATTTTAAATGATTTACCATGTGAGCCCAAGAAGACTTCAATAAACTCCCTCCATCCCCTGGACACAACACATTTTATTACCATGTTAAATCTTTATTTAAAAATATGTTTTTGAGTTTCAATCATAGTTTTAGCATAGTTTTTTTTCCTCTTGTTTAGTTTTGTCATCTGTGTGAAAGGTGCTAAACAAATAAAGTTGAATTGATAAACTGAATAATTGACTAACTCATGACTGTGACAACAGAAGTATTTTCATTGTGATTTAAGGGTTTTCTTTCATCTTTAAGGTTGGGGTTAAAATCTTGACAGAAAAAAAGATTAAAGAAATAAACTACATTAAAAAAGCAATCAAAGGAAAAAAACATTTAATACAATAAAACTTTAAAAAAAACATTAAATACAAGTAAATGATATTAAATGCACAAAATGTTGAATTAGATAAACAGAAGATACAAAACATGTAATTATGAAAATAAACAAAATTTTAAAACAAAAATATTAAACATTAAAGATGAAATGTTTTAGATAATTAAACATTTAAAAACTACAATTAAACAAGAACATTAAACATTTAAAAAAATACAAAACATTTCATTAGATTATTAAACATTTGAAAAGACAAAACATTTAACTAAAAAATTAAATGTTTAATTAGAAAATTAAATCTTAAAGACAATAAAACTTTAAATAGGAATTAAAAGGAAAATACAATGAAGTATTTAAAAAGAAAATTAATCATTAAATGGTGGTAAAACATTTAAAGAGAAAAATCGTAAAGATTTAATCGAAAAATTAAACATTGGGAAGAAAAGGAAAATTTTCAAACAAGCCGATAAAACGTTTGAAAAAACAACAATTAAACATTAAAAAGACAAAACATTTTGAAATCAAATCAGACATTAGAAAAGATTAAAAGGTGAGGAAAGAGCAAAACTAAACATTTAAGAAGAATCAAACTAAAGACAAAACATTTGAAAAGACGCCAGTTAGACTTTAGAAGATCAAATTAAACAGAAGAAACAATAAAACGATCAAAAAGAGCAAAAACAGATAAAGGTCTTAAGGCGTTTTCTAGTCTGAAATGAAAACATCAAGTTGTTTCTTCAAACATTTCCTCTTTCTATGTTCTTGGTTTGATTGTGGACAGATTTACTAAGAACTCATTTCAGAAAACTGCTTTCCAGATAAAGTCTACTAGTAGTTGAAGGCATGGATCAAACTAATGTTACCTTCTGATCTCCACAAACTTTACTGTTCAGTGAAGAGAATCAAAGTTTGTTGAGGATTTCTAAAAAACCCACAGGTGAAGGTCTGAGAAGAACTCAGATGGATGGTCTAAATGTGAAATCAAGACTCATGGTCACAAGTTTTAAGGCTTCTGTTAACCAGAAAGTTCAAACTAACAGAGAAGTACTGAGAAACTTTTAAGATTTCAGTCCTCAGACTGTCTGAAGGTTCAAACTAACAGAGAAGTACTGAGAAACTTTTAAAACTTCAGCCCTCAGACTGTCTGAAGGTTCAAACTAACAGAGAACTACTCAGGAACTTAGAAGATATCAGTCCTTGGACTGTCTGAAGGTTCAAACTAACAGAGAACTACTGTGGGACTTAGAAAATTTCAGCCCTCAGACTGTGTGAAAGCTCAGGTCCTGAGGACTCGGGAGGTGTGGAGGCTTTGGAAAGTCTTGGAACTGAGGGTTCCACCCTCCAGCACAAAGGCTGAAGTCCAACCTCCTGAGAAAAACGGTCGAGACGAGACTCGAGTTAAAAAAAAAACTCGAAAACGACAAAAAATAGATGATAAATGCGCAAAAAAAAGAATAATTTGTATCTGAGCGAATAGCTCAGGGGGTTAAGAGGATAGACTACCAAGTGGAAGGTCGCCGGTTCAAGACTGGCCACCGGCAGTTTTCTTTCTTTGTCTTTGTCAGGATTTTGATAAAAATTTAAGAAGGGTCTGGTCTTGAACCGGCGACCTGCCGCTCCATAGGCAAACCCTTAACTCACTGAGCTACAGATCAGATAAAAATAAATAAATTCGTCGTCCCTTTGACATCGTAGTTCCTGAAGTGACCACATGGGCAGGGCCAAGGCGGAGTCTGGGTGGAGTCAGGGCGGAGAGTAGGCGGGGAGGTGGGTGGCGGCCTCCCCCCTCTACTCCCCCACCTCCCCCCACCACCCACCACACCTTCCCCCGCCCGACGAGTTCTTCGAGTCTCCACGAGTTCTTCGAGTCTCCACGAGTTCTTCCAGTCTCCATGGGTTTTCCCGAGTTTCTGGAGTTTCCACGAGGTCGGAGGCAGAACAAGTTGTCATGAAGAGGTGTTGAAGTCGGCCAGGATGGACTGACTTTTTACAGCGACTAGAAGGAAGACCACTAGAAGAGCAGGTCTTTAACCACCATCCATAAAATCCATGGAGTCGCTCCAGAGAAATGAAGGGAGGTCAACTTTTATCAACCTCCATCCAGATGTTCTACTTGATATCTTTACTTGGAGATTTTTAGCACCACAAACCTTTAGTATCACACTTTATTATCATTTATTAGGAGTTTAATGGAATCCACCAGCAGATTTAGTTTTTGTTGACAAACTTTATTCTTGTCGTCGTGGGACTGCAGTATTTAAAACTGTTCCTTCTATTTGACCTCATGTTTATTAGTTTTAGTGGAGAAAGTTACTTTAGTTGTCGATTAGTCTCTTAAAAACCAAATAATAAACTGGATTAGTCAAGAGGTTTAAATTTCTTACTTTGTCATATTTTAAATATGACAAAAAATATAAAAATAAAGCGTCTTGAGACAATTTGACCTCTAATTGGTGTTAAATAAATAAAATTGAATTCAAATTGTATGTATCTTGTAATGTTGGAGTAATTCAGCCATATATGTTGTAAAACACATTTTCTTTGTCCATTACTCTGTTGATTGTTTTCTCCACTAATTCATTTCTTGTTTCGGTTGATAAAATGTCAAACCCAAAATGTTCAGTTTACTGTCATAAAAACCAAAAAGATTTACATTCATGATGCAGGAATCAGGCAGTTTTTCACTTTTTATCTTAGTTCAGTCAGAAAGATAATTGGTAATGTGTGAATTGTTGCAGCTTGTGAGCCGTAAAAGGTTTTAATCTTTGGGGCCGAGTGTCAGAAAACATTTAGAAACCAACATCAACAAAACACTCAACAAAGATTTGAACATCATTAAAGGGAAATCCAACTTTTGCATGACAATGTCTAATTAAAGGACATTTATTTCCAACGTAAATGTGTGATATTCATCCTCTGGAGCTTTCTCTTCACATCGTCTTCCACCTGGACTGGTTTGGTCGGGAGCATGTGCAACAAACATTTGAAAAACTGCACTTTAACATCAATGAATGACACTGAAGTTTAATCTCTACATAAATGAGACTGAGTCTGGATGTGCTGCTCTGTCATTAACTCCTAAGTTTAGGGAAAGTTCAAACAAAAGAGGACAGTTCAGATCAGACTTGAGAATGAGCTTATTTTGAACAAACATCTCAGACTTTCTGAGCTTCAGCACCTCTAGCAAGATATTTTAACAACAAGCAACTCAAGAGATCCAGAAGTTGGAGAGAGTTAGCTTTAGCTGAGCCAAAGAACATGTGGGACGCTAACCTAGCAAACATTTCAGACTTTTCTCTGTGAATTCTGAGAAATAATTTACTATTTAATGACAGAGCTACACATCTTAACTCAGTCTCATTAAAACAGACTCTAATTCAGTGTCATCCATCCATATTAAAGTGCAGTTACCCAAAATGTTTGTTGCATGAGCTCCAACAAAACCTGTCCAGGTAGAAGGCCACTTTGACAAACAGGAAGTGGAAGATTCCAAGCAGATTTATAGAAGGGGGAACCGGACTGTACTAAGTGTGGTCCAGTATAGAGGGGTGTTTTGTGGGTTTTTAAGGCTGATAATGATTATTAGTGAGACATTTGGAGTAGATATTCATTTGCAGTAAATGAAAGTATTTAAAATCTTGGAGTTAAACTTAGAAGAACACAAACTCTAACAGAAAACTTTGTTGATACGTTTTTGTTTTGTTTACAGATGTTAAGTTAAAGGAGTTTTATTCGTGACGTATAACCAATCAAATCACTCCAGAAGACAGAGCGACCACAGGTAGATAATGGTTCAGAGCCAAAGTAGCACCATTTTTAAATTTATTACCGTAAATCAGTAAAAAATAAAATACTGCTAATCAGTAAATCAGTCAGCCCACAATTACTACAATTCTACAATGTATGTCTCTTTCCTTTGACTTGTTATTTGTACAATCTACGATGTATATGATGGCGTTTTTTCATACCAAAGGCTCTACTATGATGTTTTCTAAGAGACATACCATGCTACTCTGGTTGTTCTGGCTCTGGGCTGCTGCACTCCTCCTCTGTTGTTTTCTGGATTGTACTCAGCTTCATGCCTTCGTCCACCTGGCCTCCGTTGACTCGTCCCGCCTGCCGTCTCTGGAGCTGAAGCTGGATTGGAACAGACCAAAGTACAGTCCAATCACGATGCCAGCTGCCTCTCAAAAGGCTCCTTCATCTGGCAGGTGGCGGCACTTCTTCTGAGGGGAAGCTGAGCTTTTTGAGCAATTTAGAATGATCAATTAACCTCAGCATATTTTTGGACTGTGGGAGGAAGCCGGAGTATCCGGAGAAAACCCACGCATGCACAGGGAGAACATGCAAACTCCATGCAGAAAGAGCCCGGGAAAGCCGGGACGCGAACCAGGGATCTTCTTGCTGCAAGGCGAAAGTGCTAACCACTACACCACTGTGCAGCCCTTGTTGGAAACTTCCTCTTTCAAATAAATACTCGTCTAACCCTCTGGAAACCAGCGTTTGGACTGATTTTGTGTTGCTCCTCACTTACTTCAGACAGCCGGGACATGACAACATTTTGTGGACAAATGCTATACTATGACGTTTTTAAATCAAAGGCTATACTATGACATTTTTTGGACGACTATGTCGAAAAAAAATACCATTTTTCAAACATGTTGTAAAAACGTGCCATATGATGAAATAATGTAAAGGAGGGCGTGAAAAACACTCCAGAAAGGTTTTCTTTGAAAAAAAAACCATCATGAATTTTGGCGCAAAAAAAACGCCTTACTATACTATGTCGAAAAAAAATGCCATTTTTCAAACATGTTGTAAAAACGTGCCATATGATGAAATGATGTAAAGGAGGGCGTGAAAAACACTCCAGAAAGGTTTTCTTTGAAAAAAAAACCATCATGAATTTTGGCGCAAAAAAAACGCCTTACTATACTATGTCGAAAAAAAATGCCATTTTTCAAACATGTTGTAAAAACGTGCCATATGATGAAATAATGTAAAGGAGGGCGTGAAAAACACTCCAGAAAGGTTTTCTTTGAAAAAAAAACCATCATGAATTTTGGCGCAAAAAAAACGCCTTACTATACTATGTCGAAAAAAAATGCCATTTTTCAAACATGTTGTAAAAACATGCCATATGATGAAATGATGTAAAGGAGGGCGTGAAAAACACTCCAGAAAGGTTTTCTTTGAAAAAAAAACCATCATGAATTTTGGCGCAAAAAAAACGCCTTACTATACTATGTCGAAAAAAAATGCCATTTTTCAAACATGTTGTAAAAACGTGCCATATGATGAAATAATGTAAAGGAGGGCGTGAAAAACACTCCAGAAAGGTTTTCTTTGAAAAAAAAACCATCATGAATTTTGGCGCAAAAAAAACGCCTTACTATACTATGTCGAAAAAAAATGCCATTTTTCAAACATGTTGTAAAAACATGCCATATGATGAAATGATGTAAAGGAGGGCGTGAAAAACACTCCAGAAAGGTTTTCTTTGAAAAAAAAACCATCATGAATTTTGGCGCAAAAAAAACGCCTTACTATACTATGTCGAAAAAAAATGCCATTTTTCAAACATGTTGTAAAAACGTGCCATATGATGAAATAATGTAAAGGAGGGCGTGAAAAACACTCCAGAAAGGTTTTCTTTGAAAAAAAAACCATCATGAATTTTGGCGCAAAAAAAACGCCTTACTATACTATGTCGAAAAAAAATGCCATTTTTCAAACATGTTGTAAAAACATGCCATATGATGAAATGATGTAAAGGAGGGCGTGAAAAACACTCCAGAAAGGTTTTCTTTGAAAAAAAAACCATCATGAATTTTGGCGCAAAAAAAACGCCTTACTATACTATGTCGAAAAAAAATGCCATTTTTCAAACATGTTGTAAAAACATGCCATATGATGAAATGATGTAAAGGAGGGCGTGAAAAACACTCCAGAAAGGTTTTCTTTGAAAAAAAAACCATCATGAATTTTGGCGCAAAAAAAACGCCTTACTATACTATGTCGAAAAAAAATGCCATTTTTCAAACATGTTGTAAAAACGTGCCATATGATGAAATGATGTAAAGGAGGGCGTGAAAAACACTCCAGAAAGGTTTTCTTTGAAAAAAAAACCATCATGAATTTTGGCGCAAAAAAAACGCCTTACTATACTATGTCGAAAAAAAATGCCATTTTTCAAACATGTTGTAAAAACATGCCATATGATGAAATGATGTAAAGGAGGGCGTGAAAAACACTCCAGAAAGGTTTTCTTTGAAAAAAAAACCATCATGAATTTTGGCGCAAAAAAAACGCCTTACTATACTATGTCGAAAAAAAATGCCATTTTTCAAACATGTTGTAAAAACATGCCATATGATGAAATGATGTAAAGGAGGGCGTGAAAAACACTCCAGAAAGGTTTTCTTTGAAAAAAAAACCATCATGAATTTTGGCGCAAAAAAAACGCCTTACTATACTATGTCGAAAAAAAATGCCATTTTTCAAACATGTTGTAAAAACATGCCATATGATGAAATGATGTAAAGGAGGGCGTGAAAAACACTCCAGAAAGGTTTTCTTTGAAAAAAAAACCATCATGAATTTTGGCGCAAAAAAAACGCCTTACTATACTATGTCGAAAAAAAATGCCATTTTTCAAACATGTTGTAAAAACATGCCATATGATGAAATGATGTAAAGGAGGGCGTGAAAAACACTCCAGAAAGGTTTTCTTTGAAAAAAAAACCATCATGAATTTTGGCGCAAAAAAAACGCCTTACTATACTATGTCGAAAAAAAATGCCATTTTTCAAACATGTTGTAAAAACATGCCATATGATGAAATAATGTAAAGGAGGGCGTGAAAAACACTCCAGAAAGGTTTTCTTTGAAAAAAAAACCATCATGAATTTTGGCGCAAAAAAAACGCCTTACTATACTATGTCGAAAAAAAATGCCATTTTTCAAACATGTTGTAAAAACATGCCATATGATGAAATGATGTAAAGGAGGGCGTGAAAAACACTCCAGAAAGGTTTTCTTTGAAAAAAAAACCATCATGAATTTTGGCGCAAAAAAAACGCCTTACTATACTATGTCGAAAAAAAATGCCATTTTTCAAACATGTTGTAAAAACATGCCATATGATGAAATGATGTAAAGGAGGGCGTGAAAAACACTCCAGAAAGGTTTTCTTTGAAAAAAAAACCATCATGAATTTTGGCGCAAAAAAAACGCCTTACTATACTATGTCGAAAAAAAATGCCATTTTTCAAACATGTTGTAAAAACATGCCATATGATGAAATAATGTAAAGGAGGGCGTGAAAAACACTCCAGAAAGGTTTTCTTTGAAAAAAAAACCATCATGAATTTTGGCGCAAAAAAAACGCCTTACTATACTATGTCGAAAAAAAATGCCATTTTTCAAACATGTTGTAAAAACATGCCATATGATGAAGTGATGTAAAGGAGGGCGTGAAAAACACTCCAGAAAGGTTTTCTTTGAAAAAAAAACCATCATGAATTTTGGCGCAAAAAAAACGCCTTACTATACTATGTCGAAAAAAAATGCCATTTTTCAAACATGTTGTAAAAACATGCCATATGATGAAATAATGTAAAGGAGGGTGTGAAAAACACTCCAGAAAGGTTTTCTTTGAAAAAAAAACCATCATGAATTTTGGCGCAAAAAAAACGCCTTACTATACTATGTCGAAAAAAAATGCCATTTTTCAAACATGTTGTAAAAACATGCCATATGATGAAATAATGTAAAGGAGGGCGTGAAAAACACTCCAGAAAGGTTTTCTTTGAAAAAAAAACCATCATGAATTTTGGCGCAAAAAAAACGCCTTACTATACTATGTCGAAAAAAAATGCCATTTTTCAAACATGTTGTAAAAACATGCCATATGATGAAGTGATGTAAAGGAGGGCGTGAAAAACACTCCAGAAAGGTTTTCTTTGAAAAAAAAACCATCATGAATTTTGGCGCAAAAAAAACGCCTTACTATACTATGTCGAAAAAAAATGCCATTTTTCAAACATGTTGTAAAAACATGCCATATGATGAAGTGATGTAAAGGAGGGCGTGAAAAACACTCCAGAAAGGTTTTCTTTGAAAAAAAAACCATCATGAATTTTGGCGCAAAAAAAACGCCTTACTATACTATGTCGAAAAAAAATGCCATTTTTCAAACATGTTGTAAAAACATGCCATATGATGAAATAATGTAAAGGAGGGCGTGAAAAACACTCCAGAAAGGTTTTCTTTGAAAAAAAAACCATCATGAATTTTGGCGCAAAAAAAACGCCTTACTATACTATGTCGAAAAAAAATGCCATTTTTCAAACATGTTGTAAAAACATGCCATATGATGAAATGATGTAAAGGAGGGCGTGAAAAACACTCCAGAAAGGTTTTCTTTGAAAAAAAAACCATCATGAATTTTGGCGCAAAAAAAACGCCTTACTATACTATGTCGAAAAAAAATGCCATTTTTCAAACATGTTGTAAAAACATGCCATATGATGAAATGATGTAAAGGAGGGCGTGAAAAACACTCCAGAAAGGTTTTCTTTGAAAAAAAAACCATCATGAATTTTGGCGCAAAAAAAACGCCTTACTATACTATGTCGAAAAAAAATGCCATTTTTCAAACATGTTGTAAAAACATGCCATATGATGAAATGATGTAAAGGAGGGCGTGAAAAACACTCCAGAAAGGTTTTCTTTGAAAAAAAAACCATCATGAATTTTGGCGCAAAAAAAACGCCTTACTATACTATGTCGAAAAAAAATGCCATTTTTCAAACATGTTGTAAAAACATGCCATATGATGAAATAATGTAAAGGAGGGCGTGAAAAACACTCCAGAAAGGTTTTCTTTGAAAAAAAAACCATCATGAATTTTGGCGCAAAAAAAACGCCTTACTATACTATGTCGAAAAAAAATGCCATTTTTCAAACATGTTGTAAAAACATGCCATATGATGAAATAATGTAAAGGAGGGTGTGAAAAACACTCCAGAAAGGTTTTCTTTGAAAAAAAAACCATCATGAATTTTGGCGCAAAAAAAACGCCTTACTATACTATGTCGAAAAAAAATGCCATTTTTCAAACATGTTGTAAAAACATGCCATATGATGAAATGATGTAAAGGAGGGCGTGAAAAACACTCCAGAAAGGTTTTCTTTGAAAAAAAAACCATCATGAATTTTGGCGCAAAAAAAACGCCTTACTATACTATGTCGAAAAAAAATGCCATTTTTCAAACATGTTGTAAAAACATGCCATATGATGAAGTGATGTAAAGGAGGGCGTGAAAAACACTCCAGAAAGGTTTTCTTTGAAAAAAAAACCATCATGAATTTTGGCGCAAAAAAAACGCCTTACTATACTATGTCGAAAAAAAATGCCATTTTTCAAACATGTTGTAAAAACATGCCATATGATGAAATGATGTAAAGGAGGGCGTGAAAAACACTCCAGAAAGGTTTTCTTTGAAAAAAAAACCATCATGAATTTTGGCGCAAAAAAAACGCCTTACTATACTATGTCGAAAAAAAATGCCATTTTTCAAACATGTTGTAAAAACATGCCATATGATGAAATGATGTAAAGGAGGGCGTGAAAAACACTCCAGAAAGGTTTTCTTTGAAAAAAAAACCATCATGAATTTTGGCGCAAAAAAAACGCCTTACTATACTATGTCGAAAAAAAATGCCATTTTTCAAACATGTTGTAAAAACATGCCATATGATGAAATGATGTAAAGGAGGGCGTGAAAAACACTCCAGAAAGGTTTTCTTTGAAAAAAAAACCATCATGAATTTTGGCGCAAAAAAAACGCCTTACTATACTATGTCGAAAAAAAATGCCATTTTTCAAACATGTTGTAAAAACGTGCCATATGATGAAATAATGTAAAGGAGGGCGTGAAAAACACTCCAGAAAGGTTTTCTTTGAAAAAAAAACCATCATGAATTTTGGCGCAAAAAAAACGCCTTACTATACTATGTCGAAAAAAAATGCCATTTTTCAAACATGTTGTAAAAACATGCCATATGATGAAATGATGTAAAGGAGGGCGTGAAAAACACTCCAGAAAGGTTTTCTTTGAAAAAAAAACCATCATGAATTTTGGCGCAAAAAAAACGCCTTACTATACTATGTCGAAAAAAAATGCCATTTTTCAAACATGTTGTAAAAACATGCCATATGATGAAATGATGTAAAGGAGGGCGTGAAAAACACTCCAGAAAGGTTTTCTTTGAAAAAAAAACCATCATGAATTTTGGCGCAAAAAAAACGCCTTACTATACTATGTCGAAAAAAAATGCCATTTTTCAAACATGTTGTAAAAACATGCCATATGATGAAATGATGTAAAGGAGGGCGTGAAAAACACTCCAGAAAGGTTTTCTTTGAAAAAAAAACCATCATGAATTTTGGCGCAAAAAAAACGCCTTACTATACTATGTCGAAAAAAAATGCCATTTTTCAAACATGTTGTAAAAACATGCCATATGATGAAATGATGTAAAGGAGGGCGTGAAAAACACTCCAGAAAGGTTTTCTTTGAAAAAAAAACCATCATGAATTTTGGCGCAAAAAAAACGCCTTACTATACTATGTCGAAAAAAAATGCCATTTTTCAAACATGTTGTAAAAACATGCCATATGATGAAATGATGTAAAGGAGGGCGTGAAAAACACTCCAGAAAGGTTTTCTTTGAAAAAAAAACCATCATGAATTTTGGCGCAAAAAAAACGCCTTACTATACTATGTCGAAAAAAAATGCCATTTTTCAAACATGTTGTAAAAACATGCCATATGATGAAATGATGTAAAGGAGGGCGTGAAAAACACTCCAGAAAGGTTTTCTTTGAAAAAAAAACCATCATGAATTTTGGCGCAAAAAAAACGCCTTACTATACTATGTCGAAAAAAAATGCCATTTTTCAAACATGTTGTAAAAACATGCCATATGATGAAATGATGTAAAGGAGGGCGTGAAAAACACTCCAGAAAGGTTTTCTTTGAAAAAAAAACCATCATGAATTTTGGCGCAAAAAAAACGCCTTACTATACTATGTCGAAAAAAAATGCCATTTTTCAAACATGTTGTAAAAACATGCCATATGATGAAATGATGTAAAGGAGGGCGTGAAAAACACTCCAGAAAGGTTTTCTTTGAAAAAAAAACCATCATGAATTTTGGCGCAAAAAAAACGCCTTACTATACTATGTCGAAAAAAAATGCCATTTTTCAAACATGTTGTAAAAACATGCCATATGATGAAATGATGTAAAGGAGGGCGTGAAAAACACTCCAGAAAGGTTTTCTTTGAAAAAAAAACCATCATGAATTTTGGCGCAAAAAAAACGCCTTACTATACTATGTCGAAAAAAAATGCCATTTTTCAAACATGTTGTAAAAACATGCCATATGATGAAATGATGTAAAGGAGGGCGTGAAAAACACTCCAGAAAGGTTTTCTTTGAAAAAAAAACCATCATGAATTTTGGCGCAAAAAAAACGCCTTACTATACTATGTCGAAAAAAAATGCCATTTTTCAAACATGTTGTAAAAACATGCCATATGATGAAATGATGTAAAGGAGGGCGTGAAAAACACTCCAGAAAGGTTTTCTTTGAAAAAAAAACCATCATGAATTTTGGCGCAAAAAAAACGCCTTACTATACTATGTCGAAAAAAAAATGCCATTTTTCAAACATGTTGTAAAAACATGCCATATGATGAAATGATGTAAAGGAGGGCGTGAAAAACACTCCAGAAAGGTTTTCTTTGAAAAAAAAACCATCATGAATTTTGGCGCAAAAAAAACGCCTTACTATACTATGTCGAAAAAAAATGCCATTTTTCAAACATGTTGTAAAAACATGCCATATGATGAAATGATGTAAAGGAGGGCGTGAAAAACACTCCAGAAAGGTTTTCTTTGAAAAAAAAACCATCATGAATTTTGGCGCAAAAAAAACGCCTTACTATACTATGTCGAAAAAAAATGCCATTTTTCAAACATGTTGTAAAAACGTGCCATATGATGAAATGATGTAAAGGAGGGCGTGAAAAACACTCCAGAAAGGTTTTCTTTGAAAAAAAAACCATCATGAATTTTGGCGCAAAAAAAACGCCTTACTATACTATGTCGAAAAAAAATGCCATTTTTCAAACATGTTGTAAAAACGTGCCATATGATGAAATGATGTAAAGGAGGGCGTGAAAAACACTCCAGAAAGGTTTTCTTTGAAAAAAAAACCATCATGAATTTTGGCGCAAAAAAAACGCCTTACTATACTATGTCGAAAAAAAATGCCATTTTTCAAACATGTTGTAAAAACATGCCATATGATGAAATGATGTAAAGGAGGGCGTGAAAAACACTCCAGAAAGGTTTTCTTTGAAAAAAAAACCATCATGAATTTTGGCGCAAAAAAAACGCCTTACTATACTATGTCGAAAAAAAATGCCATTTTTCAAACATGTTGTAAAAACGTGCCATATGATGAAATGATGTAAAGGAGGGCGTGAAAAACACTCCAGAAAGGTTTTCTTTGAAAAAAAAACCATCATGAATTTTGGCGCAAAAAAAACGCCTTACTATACTATGTCGAAAAAAAATGCCATTTTTCAAACATGTTGTAAAAACGTGCCATATGATGAAATGATGTAAAGGAGGGCGTGAAAAACACTCCAGAAAGGTTTTCTTTGAAAAAAAAACCATCATGAATTTTGGCGCAAAAAAAACGCCTTACTATACTATGTCGAAAAAAAATGCCATTTTTCAAACATGTTGTAAAAACGTGCCATATGATGAAATGATGTAAAGGAGGGCGTGAAAAACACTCCAGAAAGGTTTTCTTTGAAAAAAAAACCATCATGAATTTTGGCGCAAAAAAAACGCCTTACTATACTATGTCGAAAAAAAATGCCATTTTTCAAACATGTTGTAAAAACGTGCCATATGATGAAATGATGTAAAGGAGGGCGTGAAAAACACTCCAGAAAGGTTTTCTTTGAAAAAAAAACCATCATGAATTTTGGCGCAAAAAAAACGCCTTACTATACTATGTCGAAAAAAAATGCCATTTTTCAAACATGTTGTAAAAACGTGCCATATGATGAAATGATGTAAAGGAGGGCGTGAAAAACACTCCAGAAAGGTTTTCTTTGAAAAAAAAACCATCATGAATTTTGGCGCAAAAAAAACGCCTTACTATACTATGTCGAAAAAAAATGCCATTTTTCAAACATGTTGTAAAAACGTGCCATATGATGAAATGATGTAAAGGAGGGCGTGAAAAACACTCCAGAAAGGTTTTCTTTGAAAAAAAAACCATCATGAATTTTGGCGCAAAAAAAACGCCTTACTATACTATGTCGAAAAAAAATGCCATTTTTCAAA
Organism: Amphiprion clarkii; assembly: GCA_027123335.1. Taxonomy (NCBI): domain Eukaryota; kingdom Metazoa; phylum Chordata; class Actinopteri; family Pomacentridae; genus Amphiprion; species Amphiprion clarkii. The sequence goes on from CM049576.1 coordinate 5,622,962, forward strand.
CATGTTGTAAAAACGTGCCATATGATGAAATGATGTAAAGGAGGGCGTGAAAAACACTCCAGAAAGGTTTTCTTTGAAAAAAAAACCATCATGAATTTTGGCGCAAAAAAAACGCCTTACTATACTATGTCGAAAAAAAATGCCATTTTTCAAACATGTTGTAAAAACATGCCATATGATGAAATGATGTAAAGGAGGGCGTGAAAAACACTCCAGAAAGGTTTTCTTTGAAAAAAAAACCATCATGAATTTTGGCGCAAAAAAAACGCCTTACTATACTATGTCGAAAAAAAATGCCATTTTTCAAACATGTTGTAAAAACATGCCATATGATGAAATGATGTAAAGGAGGGCGTGAAAAACACTCCAGAAAGGTTTTCTTTGAAAAAAAAACCATCATGAATTTTGGCGCAAAAAAAACGCCTTACTATACTATGTCGAAAAAAAATGCCATTTTTCAAACATGTTGTAAAAACATGCCATATGATGAAATGATGTAAAGGAGGGCGTGAAAAACACTCCAGAAAGGTTTTCTTTGAAAAAAAAACCATCATGAATTTTGGCGCAAAAAAAACGCCTTACTATACTATGTCGAAAAAAAATGCCATTTTTCAAACATGTTGTAAAAACGTGCCATATGATGAAATGATGTAAAGGAGGGCGTGAAAAACACTCCAGAAAGGTTTTCTTTGAAAAAAAAACCATCATGAATTTTGGCGCAAAAAAAACGCCTTACTATACTATGTCGAAAAAAAATGCCATTTTTCAAACATGTTGTAAAAACATGCCATATGATGAAATGATGTAAAGGAGGGCGTGAAAAACACTCCAGAAAGGTTTTCTTTGAAAAAAAAACCATCATGAATTTTGGCGCAAAAAAAACGCCTTACTATACTATGTCGAAAAAAAATGCCATTTTTCAAACATGTTGTAAAAACATGCCATATGATGAAATGATGTAAAGGAGGGCGTGAAAAACACTCCAGAAAGGTTTTCTTTGAAAAAAAAACCATCATGAATTTTGGCGCAAAAAAAACGCCTTACTATACTATGTCGAAAAAAAATGCCATTTTTCAAACATGTTGTAAAAACATGCCATATGATGAAGTGATGTAAAGGAGGGCGTGAAAAACACTCCAGAAAGGTTTTCTTTGAAAAAAAAACCATCATGAATTTTGGCGCAAAAAAAACGCCTTACTATACTATGTCGAAAAAAAATGCCATTTTTCAAACATGTTGTAAAAACATGCCATATGATGAAATGATGTAAAGGAGGGCGTGAAAAACACTCCAGAAAGGTTTTCTTTGAAAAAAAAACCATCATGAATTTTGGCGCAAAAAAAACGCCTTACTATACTATGTCGAAAAAAAATGCCATTTTTCAAACATGTTGTAAAAACATGCCATATGATGAAATGATGTAAAGGAGGGCGTGAAAAACACTCCAGAAAGGTTTTCTTTGAAAAAAAAACCATCATGAATTTTGGCGCAAAAAAAACGCCTTACTATACTATGTCGAAAAAAAATGCCATTTTTCAAACATGTTGTAAAAACATGCCATATGATGAAGTGATGTAAAGGAGGGCGTGAAAAACACTCCAGAAAGGTTTTCTTTGAAAAAAAAACCATCATGAATTTTGGCGCAAAAAAAACGCCTTACTATACTATGTCGAAAAAAAATGCCATTTTTCAAACATGTTGTAAAAACATGCCATATGATGAAGTGATGTAAAGGAGGGCGTGAAAAACACTCCAGAAAGGTTTTCTTTGAAAAAAAAACCATCATGAATTTTGGCGCAAAAAAAACGCCTTACTATACTATGTCGAAAAAAAATGCCATTTTTCATAAATGTTGTAAAAACATGCCATATGATGAAGTGATGTAAAGGAGGGCGTGAAAAACACTCCAGAAAGGTTTTCTTTGAAAAAAAAACCATCATGAATTTTGGCGCAAAAAAAACGCCTTACTATACTATGTCGAAAAAAAATGCCATTTTTCAAACATGTTGTAAAAACATGCCATATGATGAAGTGATGTAAAGGAGGGCGTGAAAAACACTCCAGAAAGGTTTTCTTTGAAAAAAAAACCATCATGAATTTTGGCGCAAAAAAAACGCCTTACTATACTATGTCGAAAAAAAATGCCATTTTTCAAACATGTTGTAAAAACATGCCATATGATGAAGTGATGTAAAGGAGGGCGTGAAAAACACTCCAGAAAGGTTTTCTTTGAAAAAAAAACCATCATGAATTTTGGCGCAAAAAAAACGCCTTACTATACTATGTCGAAAAAAAATGCCATTTTTCAAACATGTTGTAAAAACATGCCATATGATGAAGTGATGTAAAGGAGGGCGTGAAAAACACTCCAGAAAGGTTTTCTTTGAAAAAAAAACCATCATGAATTTTGGCGCAAAAAAAACGCCTTACTATACTATGTCGAAAAAAAATGCCATTTTTCAAACATGTTGTAAAAACATGCCATATGATGAAGTGATGTAAAGGAGGGCGTGAAAAACACTCCAGAAAGGTTTTCTTTGAAAAAAAAACCATCATGAATTTTGGCGCAAAAAAAACGCCTTACTATACTATGTCGAAAAAAAATGCCATTTTTCAAACATGTTGTAAAAACATGCCATATGATGAAGTGATGTAAAGGAGGGCGTGAAAAACACTCCAGAAAGGTTTTCTTTGAAAAAAAAACCATCATGAATTTTGGCGCAAAAAAAACGCCTTACTATACTATGTCGAAAAAAAATGCCATTTTTCAAACATGTTGTAAAAACATGCCATATGATGAAATAATGTAAAGGAGGGCGTGAAAAACACTCCAGAAAGGTTTTCTTTGAAAAAAAAACCATCATGAATTTTGGCGCAAAAAAAACGCCTTACTATACTATGTCGAAAAAAAATGCCATTTTTCAAACATGTTGTAAAAACATGCCATATGATGAAATAATGTAAAGGAGGGTGTGAAAAACACTCCAGAAAGGTTTTCTTTGAAAAAAAAACCATCATGAATTTTGGCGCAAAAAAAACGCCTTACTATACTATGTCGAAAAAAAATGCCATTTTTCATAAATGTTGTAAAAACATGCGATATGATGAAGTGATGTAAAGGAGGGCGTGAAAAACACTCCAGAAAGGTTTTCTTTGAAAAAAAAACCATCATGAATTTTGGCGCAAAAAAAACGCCTTACTATACTATGTCGAAAAAAAATGCCATTTTTCAAACATGTTGTAAAAACATGCGATATGATGAAGTGATGTAAAGGAGGGCGTGAAAAACACTCCAGAAAGGTTTTCTTTGAAAAAAAAACCATCATGAATTTTGGCGCAAAAAAAACGCCTTACTATACTATGTCGAAAAAAAATGCCATTTTTCATAAATGTTGTAAAAACATGCCATATGATGAAGTGATGTAAAGGAGGGCGTGAAAAACACTCCAGAAAGGTTTTCTTTGAAAAAAAAACCATCATGAATTTTGGCGCAAAAAAAACGCCTTACTATACTATGTCGAAAAAAAATGCCATTTTTCAAACATGTTGTAAAAACATGCCATATGATGAAGTGATGTAAAGGAGGGCGTGAAAAACACTCCAGAAAGGTTTTCTTTGAAAAAAAAAACCATCATGAATTTTGGCGCAAAAAAAACGCCTTACTATACTATGTCGAAAAAAAATGCCATTTTTCATAAATGTTGTAAAAACATGCCATATGATGAAGTGATGTAAAGGAGGGCGTGAAAAACACTCCAGAAAGGTTTTCTTTGAAAAAAAAACCATCATGAATTTTGGCGCAAAAAAAACGCCTTACTATACTATGTCGAAAAAAAATGCCATTTTTCAAACATGTTGTAAAAACATGCCATATGATGAAGTGATGTAAAGGAGGGCGTGAAAAACACTCCAGAAAGGTTTTCTTTGAAAAAAAAACCATCATGAATTTTGGCGCAAAAAAAACGCCTTACTATACTATGTCGAAAAAAAATGCCATTTTTCAAACATGTTGTAAAAACATGCCATATGATGAAATGATGTAAAGGAGGGCGTGAAAAACACTCCAGAAAGGTTTTCTTTGAAAAAAAAACCATCATGAATTTTGGCGCAAAAAAAACGCCTTACTATACTATGTCGAAAAAAAATGCCATTTTTCAAACATGTTGTAAAAACATGCCATATGATGAAGTGATGTAAAGGAGGGCGTGAAAAACACTCCAGAAAGGTTTTCTTTGAAAAAAAAACCATCATGAATTTTGGCGCAAAAAAAACGCCTTACTATACTATGTCGAAAAAAAATGCCATTTTTCATAAATGTTGTAAAAACATGCGATATGATGAAGTGATGTAAAGGAGGGCGTGAAAAACACTCCAGAAAGGTTTTCTTTGAAAAAAAAACCATCATGAATTTTGGCGCAAAAAAAACGCCTTACTATACTATGTCGAAAAAAAATGCCATTTTTCATAAATGTTGTAAAAACATGCCATATGATGAAGTGATGTAAAGGAGGGCGTGAAAAACACTCCAGAAAGGTTTTCTTTGAAAAAAAAACCATCATGAATTTTGGCGCAAAAAAAACGCCTTACTATACTATGTCGAAAAAAAATGCCATTTTTCAAACATGTTGTAAAAACATGCCATATGATGAAGTGATGTAAAGGAGGGCGTGAAAAACACTCCAGAAAGGTTTTCTTTGAAAAAAAAACCATCATGAATTTTGGCGCAAAAAAAACGCCTTACTATACTATGTCGAAAAAAAATGCCATTTTTCATAAATGTTGTAAAAACATGCCATATGATGAAGTGATGTAAAGGAGGGCGTGAAAAACACTCCAGAAAGGTTTTCTTTGAAAAAAAAACCATCATGAATTTTGGCGCAAAAAAAACGCCTTACTATACTATGTCGAAAAAAAATGCCATTTTTCATAAATGTTGTAAAAACATGCCATATGATGAAGTGATGTAAAGGAGGGCGTGAAAAACACTCCAGAAAGGTTTTCTTTGAAAAAAAAACCATCATGAATTTTGGCGCAAAAAAAACGCCTTACTATACTATGTCGAAAAAAAATGCCATTTTTCATAAATGTTGTAAAAACATGCGATATGATGAAGTGATGTAAAGGAGGGCGTGAAAAACACTCCAGAAAGGTTTTCTTTGAAAAAAAAACCATCATGAATTTTGGCGCAAAAAAAACGCCTTACTATACTATGTCGAAAAAAAATGCCATTTTTCATAAATGTTGTAAAAACATGCGATATGATGAAGTGATGTAAAGGAGGGCGTGAAAAACACTCCAGAAAGGTTTTCTTTGAAAAAAAAACCATCATGAATTTTGGCGCAAAAAAAACGCCTTACTATACTATGTCGAAAAAAAATGCCATTTTTCATAAATGTTGTAAAAACATGCGATATGATGAAGTGATGTAAAGGAGGGCGTGAAAAACACTCCAGAAAGGTTTTCTTTGAAAAAAAAACCATCATGAATTTTGGCGCAAAAAAAACGCCTTACTATACTATGTCGAAAAAAAATGCCATTTTTCATAAATGTTGTAAAAACATGCCATATGATGAAGTGATGTAAAGGAGGGCGTGAAAAACACTCCAGAAAGGTTTTCTTTGAAAAAAAAACCATCATGAATTTTGGCGCAAAAAAAACGCCTTACTATACTATGTCGAAAAAAAATGCCATTTTTCATAAATGTTGTAAAAACATGCCATATGATGAAGTGATGTAAAGGAGGGCGTGAAAAACACTCCAGAAAGGTTTTCTTTGAAAAAAAAACCATCATGAATTTTGGCGCAAAAAAAACGCCTTACTATACTATGTCGAAAAAAAATGCCATTTTTCAAACATGTTGTAAAAACATGCCATATGATGAAGTGATGTAAAGGAGGGCGTGAAAAACACTCCAGAAAGGTTTTCTTTGAAAAAAAAACCATCATGAATTTTGGCGCAAAAAAAACGCCTTACTATACTATGTCGAAAAAAAATGCAATTTTTCAACATGTTGTAAAAACATGCTATATGATGAAGTGATGTAAAGGAGGGTGTGAAAAACACTCCAGAAAGGTTTTCTTTGAAAAAAAAACCATCATGAATTTTGGCGCAAAAAAAACGCCTTACTATACTATGTCGAAAAAAAATGCCATTTTTCAAACATGTTGTAAAAACATGCCATATGATGAAGTGATGTAAAGGAGGGCGTGAAAAACACTCCAGAAAGGTTTTCTTTGAAAAAAAAACCATCATGAATTTTGGCGCAAAAAAAACGCCTTACTATACTATGTCGAAAAAAAATGCCATTTTTCATAAATGTTGTAAAAACATGCCATATGATGAAGTGATGTAAAGGAGGGCGTGAAAAACACTCCAGAAAGGTTTTCTTTGAAAAAAAAACCATCATGAATTTTGGCGCAAAAAAAACGCCTTACTATACTATGTCGAAAAAAAATGCCATTTTTCATAAATGTTGTAAAAACATGCCATATGATGAAGTGATGTAAAGGAGGGCGTGAAAAACACTCCAGAAAGGTTTTCTTTGAAAAAAAAACCATCATGAATTTTGGCGCAAAAAAAACGCCTTACTATACTATGTCGAAAAAAAATGCCATTTTTCAAACATGTTGTAAAAACATGCCATATGATGAAATAATGTAAAGGAGGGCGTGAAAAACACTCCAGAAAGGTTTTCTTTGAAAAAAAAACCATCATGAATTTTGGCGCAAAAAAAACGCCTTACTATACTATGTCGAAAAAAAATGCCATTTTTCATAAATGTTGTAAAAACATGCCATATGATGAAGTGATGTAAAGGAGGGCGTGAAAAACACTCCAGAAAGGTTTTCTTTGAAAAAAAAACCATCATGAATTTTGGCGCAAAAAAAACGCCTTACTATACTATGTCGAAAAAAAATGCCATTTTTCAAACATGTTGTAAAAACATGCCATATGATGAAGTGATGTAAAGGAGGGCGTGAAAAACACTCCAGAAAGGTTTTCTTTGAAAAAAAAACCATCATGAATTTTGGCGCAAAAAAAACGCCTTACTATACTATGTCGAAAAAAAATGCCATTTTTCAAACATGTTGTAAAAACATGCCATATGATGAAGTGATGTAAAGGAGGGCGTGAAAAACACTCCAGAAAGGTTTTCTTTGAAAAAAAAACCATCATGAATTTTGGCGCAAAAAAAACGCCTTACTATACTATGTCGAAAAAAAATGCCATTTTTCAAACATGTTGTAAAAACATGCCATATGATGAAGTGATGTAAAGGAGGGCGTGAAAAACACTCCAGAAAGGTTTTCTTTGAAAAAAAAACCATCATGAATTTTGGCGCAAAAAAAACGCCTTACTATACTATGTCGAAAAAAAATGCCATTTTTCAAACATGTTGTAAAAACATGCCATATGATGAAATGATGTAAAGGAGGGCGTGAAAAACACTCCAGAAAGGTTTTCTTTGAAAAAAAAACCATCATGAATTTTGGCGCAAAAAAAACGCCTTACTATACTATGTCGAAAAAAAATGCCATTTTTCAAACATGTTGTAAAAACATGCCATATGATGAAGTGATGTAAAGGAGGGCGTGAAAAACACTCCAGAAAGGTTTTCTTTGAAAAAAAAACCATCATGAATTTTGGCGCAAAAAAAACGCCTTACTATACTATGTCGAAAAAAAATGCCATTTTTCAAACATGTTGTAAAAACATGCCATATGATGAAGTGATGTAAAGGAGGGCGTGAAAAACACTCCAGAAAGGTTTTCTTTGAAAAAAAAACCATCATGAATTTTGGCGCAAAAAAAACGCCTTACTATACTATGTCGAAAAAAAATGCCATTTTTCAAACATGTTGTAAAAACATGCCATATGATGAAATGATGTAAAGGAGGGCGTGAAAAACACTCCAGAAAGGTTTTCTTTGAAAAAAAAACCATCATGAATTTTGGCGCAAAAAAAACGCCTTACTATACTATGTCGAAAAAAAATGCCATTTTTCAAACATGTTGTAAAAACATGCCATATGATGAAATGATGTAAAGGAGGGCGTGAAAAACACTCCAGAAAGGTTTTCTTTGAAAAAAAAACCATCATGAATTTTGGCGCAAAAAAAACGCCTTACTATACTATGTCGAAAAAAAATGCCATTTTTCAAACATGTTGTAAAAACATGCCATATGATGAAATGATGTAAAGGAGGGCGTGAAAAACACTCCAGAAAGGTTTTCTTTGAAAAAAAAACCATCATGAATTTTGGCGCAAAAAAAACGCCTTACTATACTATGTCGAAAAAAAATGCCATTTTTCAAACATGTTGTAAAAACATGCCATATGATGAAATGATGTAAAGGAGGGTGTGAAAAACACTCCAGAAAGGTTTTCTTTGAAAAAAAAACCATCATGAATTTTGGCGCAAAAAAAACGCCTTACTATACTATGTCGAAAAAAAATGCCATTTTTCAAACATGTTGTAAAAACATGCCATATGATGAAATAATGTAAAGGAGGGCGTGAAAAACACTCCAGAAAGGTTTTCTTTGAAAAAAAAACCATCATGAATTTTGGCGCAAAAAAAACGCCTTACTATACTATGTCGAAAAAAAATGCCATTTTTCAAACATGTTGTAAAAACATGCCATATGATGAAGTGATGTAAAGGAGGGCGTGAAAAACACTCCAGAAAGGTTTTCTTTGAAAAAAAAACCATCATGAATTTTGGCGCAAAAAAAACGCCTTACTATACTATGTCGAAAAAAAATGCCATTTTTCAAACATGTTGTAAAAACATGCCATATGATGAAATAATGTAAAGGAGGGCGTGAAAAACACTCCAGAAAGGTTTTCTTTGAAAAAAAAACCATCATGAATTTTGGCGCAAAAAAAACGCCTTACTATACTATGTCGAAAAAAAATGCCATTTTTCATAAATGTTGTAAAAACATGCCATATGATGAAGTGATGTAAAGGAGGGCGTGAAAAACACTCCAGAAAGGTTTTCTTTGAAAAAAAAACCATCATGAATTTTGGCGCAAAAAAAACGCCTTACTATACTATGTCGAAAAAAAATGCCATTTTTCAAACATGTTGTAAAAACATGCCATATGATGAAATGATGTAAAGGAGGGCGTGAAAAACACTCCAGAAAGGTTTTCTTTGAAAAAAAAACCATCATGAATTTTGGCGCAAAAAAAACGCCTTACTATACTATGTCGAAAAAAAATGCCATTTTTCAAACATGTTGTAAAAACATGCCATATGATGAAATGATGTAAAGGAGGGCGTGAAAAACACTCCAGAAAGGTTTTCTTTGAAAAAAAAACCATCATGAATTTTGGCGCAAAAAAAACGCCTTACTATACTATGTCGAAAAAAAATGCCATTTTTCAAACATGTTGTAAAAACATGCCATATGATGAAATGATGTAAAGGAGGGTGTGAAAAACACTCCAGAAAGGTTTTCTTTGAAAAAAAAACCATCATGAATTTTGGCGCAAAAAAAACGCCTTACTATACTATGTCGAAAAAAAATGCCATTTTTCAAACATGTTGTAAAAACATGCCATATGATGAAATAATGTAAAGGAGGGCGTGAAAAACACTCCAGAAAGGTTTTCTTTGAAAAAAAAACCATCATGAATTTTGGCGCAAAAAAAACGCCTTACTATACTATGTCGAAAAAAAATGCCATTTTTCAAACATGTTGTAAAAACATGCCATATGATGAAGTGATGTAAAGGAGGGCGTGAAAAACACTCCAGAAAGGTTTTCTTTGAAAAAAAAACCATCATGAATTTTGGCGCAAAAAAAACGCCTTACTATACTATGTCGAAAAAAAATGCCATTTTTCAAACATGTTGTAAAAACATGCCATATGATGAAATAATGTAAAGGAGGGCGTGAAAAACACTCCAGAAAGGTTTTCTTTGAAAAAAAAACCATCATGAATTTTGGCGCAAAAAAAACGCCTTACTATACTATGTCGAAAAAAAATGCCATTTTTCAAACATGTTGTAAAAACATGCCATATGATGAAATGATGTAAAGGAGGGCGTGAAAAACACTCCAGAAAGGTTTTCTTTGAAAAAAAAACCATCATGAATTTTGGCGCAAAAAAAACGCCTTACTATACTATGTCGAAAAAAAATGCCATTTTTCAAACATGTTGTAAAAACATGCCATATGATGAAATGATGTAAAGGAGGGCGTGAAAAACACTCCAGAAAGGTTTTCTTTGAAAAAAAAACCATCATGAATTTTGGCGCAAAAAAAACGCCTTACTATACTATGTCGAAAAAAAATGCCATTTTTCAAACATGTTGTAAAAACGTGCCATATGATGAAATAATGTAAAGGAGGGCGTGAAAAACACTCCAGAAAGGTTTTCTTTGAAAAAAAAACCATCATGAATTTTGGCGCAAAAAAACGCCTTACTATACTATGTCGAAAAAAAATGCCATTTTTCAAACATGTTGTAAAAACATGCCATATGATGAAATGATGTAAAGGAGGGCGTGAAAAACACTCCAGAAAGGTTTTCTTTGAAAAAAAAACCATCATGAATTTTGGCGCAAAAAAAACGCCTTACTATACTATGTCGAAAAAAAATGCCATTTTTCAAACATGTTGTAAAAACATGCCATATGATGAAATAATGTAAAGGAGGGCGTGAAAAACACTCCAGAAAGGTTTTCTTTGAAAAAAAAACCATCATGAATTTTGGCGCAAAAAAAACGCCTTACTATACTATGTCGAAAAAAAATGCCATTTTTCAAACATGTTGTAAAAACATGCCATATGATGAAATGATGTAAAGGAGGGCGTGAAAAACACTCCAGAAAGGTTTTCTTTGAAAAAAAAACCATCATGAATTTTGGCGCAAAAAAAACGCCTTACTATACTATGTCGAAAAAAAATGCCATTTTTCAAACATGTTGTAAAAACGTGCCATATGATGAAATAATGTAAAGGAGGGCGTGAAAAACACTCCAGAAAGGTTTTCTTTGAAAAAAAAACCATCATGAATTTTGGCGCAAAAAAAACGCCTTACTATACTATGTCGAAAAAAAATGCCATTTTTCAAACATGTTGTAAAAACATGCCATATGATGAAATGATGTAAAGGAGGGCGTGAAAAACACTCCAGAAAGGTTTTCTTTGAAAAAAAAACCATCATGAATTTTGGCGCAAAAAAAACGCCTTACTATACTATGTCGAAAAAAAATGCCATTTTTCAAACATGTTGTAAAAACATGCCATATGATGAAATGATGTAAAGGAGGGCGTGAAAAACACTCCAGAAAGGTTTTCTTTGAAAAAAAAACCATCATGAATTTTGGCGCAAAAAAAACGCCTTACTATACTATGTCGAAAAAAAATGCCATTTTTCAAACATGTTGTAAAAACATGCCATATGATGAAGTGATGTAAAGGAGGGCGTGAAAAACACTCCAGAAAGGTTTTCTTTGAAAAAAAAAACATCATGAATTTTGGCGCAAAAAAAACGCCTTACTATACTATGTCGAAAAAAAATGCCATTTTTCAAACATGTTGTAAAAACGTGCCATATGATGAAATAATGTAAAGGAGGGCGTGAAAAACACTCCAGAAAGGTTTTCTTTGAAAAAAAAACCATCATGAATTTTGGCGCAAAAAAAACGCCTTACTATACTATGTCGAAAAAAAATGCCATTTTTCAAACATGTTGTAAAAACGTGCCATATGATGAAATAATGTAAAGGAGGGCGTGAAAAACACTCCAGAAAGGTTTTCTTTGAAAAAAAAACCATCATGAATTTTGGCGCAAAAAAAACGCCTTACTATACTATGTCGAAAAAAAATGCCATTTTTCAAACATGTTGTAAAAACATGCCATATGATGAAGTGATGTAAAGGAGGGCGTGAAAAACACTCCAGAAAGGTTTTCTTTGAAAAAAAAACCATCATGAATTTTGGCGCAAAAAAAACGCCTTACTATACTATGTCGAAAAAAAATTCGATTTTTCAAACATGTTGTAAAAACATGCCATATGATGAAGTGATGTAAAGGAGGGCGTGAAAAACACTCCAGAAAGGTTTTCTTTGAAAAAAAAACCATCATGAATTTTGGCGCAAAAAAAACGCCTTACTATACTATGTCGAAAAAAAATGCGATTTTTCAAACATGTTGTAAAAACATGCCATATGATGAAGTGATGTAAAGGAGGGCGTGAAAAACACTCCAGAAAGGTTTTCTTTGAAAAAAAAACCATCATGAATTTTGGCGCAAAAAAAACGCCTTACTATACTATGTCGAAAAAAAATTCGATTTTTCAAACATGTTGTAAAAACATGCCATATGATGAAGTGATGTAAAGGAGGGCGTGAAAAACACTCCAGAAAGGTTTTCTTTGAAAAAAAAACCATCATGAATTTTGGCGCAAAAAAAACGCCTTACTATACTATGTCGAAAAAAAATTCGATTTTTCAAACATGTTGTAAAAACATGCCATATGATGAAGTGATGTAAAGGAGGGCGTGAAAAACACTCCAGAAAGGTTTTCTTTGAAAAAAAAACCATCATGAATTTTGGCGCAAAAAAACGCCTTACTATACTATGTCGAAAAAAAATTCGATTTTTCAAACATGTTGTAAAAACGTGCCATATGATGAAATAATGTAAAGGAGGGCGTGAAAAACACTCCAGAAAGGTTTTCTTTGAAAAAAAAACATCATGAATTTTGGCGCAAAAAAACGCCTTACTATACTATGTCGAAAAAAAATGCGATTTTTCAAACATGTTGTAAAAACGTGCCATATGATGAAATAATGTAAAGGAGGGCGTGAAAAACACTCCAGAAAGGTTTTCTTTGAAAAAAAAACATCATGAATTTTGGCGCAAAAAAAACGCCAAACTATACTATGTCGAAAAAAAATGCCATTTTTCAAACATGTTGTAAAAACGTGCCGTATGATGAAATAATGTAAAGGAGGGCGTGAAAAACACTCCAGAAAGGTTTTCTTTGAAAAAAAATAACATCATGAATTTTGGCGCAAAAAAAAACGCCTTACTATACTATGTCGAAAAAAAATGCCATTTTTCAAACATGTTGTAAAAACGTGCCATACGATGAAATAATGTAAAGGAGGGCATGAAACACACTCCAGAAAGGTTTTCTTGAAAGTTTAACACCCATCAAAACGGAACTACAGACAGTTAAATCTGAGCTGTCGGTCAGTATTTCAAACATCATGTCCGACCCGGCTGCCCTAAAGCACGCTGTGGGTGAAACGGAAACTTCACTCTCCACATCACCATTGACATCGTCACACTCCAAAGCAGATCACCTGTCTGCTGAACTTTTAAAAGTGGACAATAAATGTGAAGAATGTGAGCAGCAGCAAAAATTAAAGTCAAATTAAAGCTGATTACTGACAACTAGAACATTAATGTTACTGTTTTAATCACATTTAAGTTTCCTGAACGTTACATTAATGTCAACCAGCCACAGTTTTATGAACTTAATGAACCACATTACTGGAAAACAACACACTTCAGCTGTTTACATGAAACTCAACACATTAGCTTGATGCTACGTTAGCTTTAATCAGGCTACGACTGAGCAGCTAGCTCGGTTAGCATCGCTAACATTAAAGCTAATATTTACTGGATGCTAACTCTCTTCTCTGGTCAACACACACAGAAATAAACTCCACCAACATCTGGAGTGCATGGCACACATTATATCTGACACTAAAGCTGCATATAAAGTGCATTAAAAGCGGCACCGATACGAAAATAAACATTTACTTACCGAACTATCAGAGTCCTTTCAGTGTCTGCTGGTAGAATCAGCCAAAGGTAGAAAACTGGTTAAAACAAGCCAACGGGCAGGAAAACTGTCTGTGGAAAAGGTTCTGCTGCTCCACTGATAAATAAACCAACAGTTATTATATCAGAATTAATCCAAACGAGGAGAGCAGAGTCTCTGCTTCCTCCTCCATAGGACCTGTCAATCATTCCAGACCGGACTGTCAATCAAGTCGTCCCGCCCCCTGGCTTCGCTAAACTTTAACGCTCTATAAAAAATCAATATTGATTTATTTTAAGATCGACCACCTGATCTCTCATTCTGACCATTAAAACTAACGAAAAAAAAAAATGTATATCCAGTCTATGCACCGAACTCTGTTTGGCTCCACACTTGCTGATGACCACTTCCGGTCACAGAAAATGGAAAAAACTGACCTTTTTTCGTTTCTGTCTCTTACTGATTTTATTTTCTTATTCTAAATATGAAACGAAACAAAGCATTTAAAAAAAATCGTATATCCCTTTTTGATCATGAAAAGGAAAAATGCCTTGTATTTCAATTTTAATTTTTGTATTTTAAAACGAAAATCCAATAACCACTTGTTTTTTGTTTTTCAATACCCGTTTCAGAACGGAAAATCCAACTACCAGATTCGTACACGGACCCATTATCTACATAAATAATTGTTTGTTGTTTTTACAAGCAGTAAACCAGTAGTTTGGTGAAGGAAATATCTTGTTCCAATTATAATCTTAAAATAAAAATTTGCTTAAATTTCTTTTGTTTTATTAATTTTTCTATTTACTATTAGATTTTGTCAACAAAAACATGAAGTTAATCTTATATCTGCATGACTTATTCTCTGTAGGTCTGCTGATGTTCCTATAAAGATGTTTGCTTGTTGGTTTGCAGGTGATAAAATCAATAAAAGATCAATAAACTATTCTATACTTTACCTGCAGTGCTGCTGATCGTCCAGCAGGTGGCGGAGCAGCACCGTGGAAACATTTAACAGCAATCAGAGAAAACAGAAGAAACAAGGAGTGAAAACAGTCTCTGAAGCAAGGATTCAGTCTCAAATGTCTCTCTGTCTCTCTCTGAGATGGATTTTATCAGCTAAAAGAATCAATGAATCAATGAATCAATCAATCAATCAATCCTTATTGATTAAGCACCTTTCATACAGTTTGAGAGTGAAATGAAGCTGGATTTAAAACGATAAAACAAGAAAGTGACATAAAATGATTTTAAAAAATGATCAAAATCAGTTTAAAAAGACACAGAGACAGAATAAAATAGGGAAAAGATGTTTTATTAAAAAAAAAAACAGCCTGATGTTGATGTTAAATGCTGTTAAATGCTGTTAAACGCTCTAAAAACCTGAAAACTTATTTTAAAAAAACCCCTCAATCTTCAAATATTAAAAACTAATTAACCCAGAAAAAACCCACCATCAACAGGTAAATATGGATGAAGTCTGAGCTGAAAACATGAATCTCTGAGTCAATCCTGCTGCAGGAATCTGGATTAAACCTTTATTAAACTTTTATTAAATCTGGATTATGAAGCTTCAGGTTGATTCTGGAAACGAAACCAACAAATGTCTTAATTATCAAAAAGATTCACAACATTTTCTGTAAATAGTGAAGCTGATGTTGGGTTTATTGACAGAAAACGACTAAATACTGAACAAATATCAAGTTCCAGGTTCATTTCTGGAGCTCGATTCTAGAAAGATGAACATATTATAAGACAACAGGCCGAATATGTGCACAAATATTTATGAACTATACAAAAATATTAATGAAATAATCAAAATGCCAAAAAATGAAAAGAAAATGAGAATAAATCACCAGAGATGTGAAGAAAATCTAAAAAAATAATAATCAAATTACTTGAAGCAAATGAAATGTCCCAAAAATGTTTAAAACTTATTAATAAATTGTGAAAAAAATCTAAATATTTTAACAAAATCTGAAAAAGATATTAACAATATTTTAGAAATGTTAACACAATTTTTTTAAAAGCATTAACTAAATAAAGAAAGAAAGAAAGAAATGGATAGAGCTTGTAAAATAAACACAAATATAAGAACTGATGTCTAAAATAAAATATAAAACACAGAAACTCTAGCAGATGTATTTATTTATTTATATTTTATTTATTTTATGTATGTATTTATTTATTTATATTTTATATTTTATATATTTATGTATTTATTTATTTATTTCCATGTCGACTTAAATCTTTATTGTCATAGTTAAATAATAATATTAATAAAGGTAGTATAGCAGCTCTTTTGTTTTGCAGCAAACAAATGAGCAAAAAGTCTTTAAAAACTAAAAAAAAATTAAACAAATTATTAAATAAAAATTAAATAACAGTAAAAATTTAAATTTAAATAAAATAATACAAATTTAACATACATTTATTTAAGTCATAATTAAATTAGAATTAAATTAAATTAAAAATAAATAAAACCCTACATAATAAACAAGCAGATTATTACACAAATGACTGACTTTTAATTAACTTCAGTATAAAATGCTGCTTTTTTTCTCTGTTTTTAATCCTAAATTGTTTTCTGTTATAAATGAAAAACTAAATGCAGCTAAAATATAAAACCATCACCTCAATATTTTTTAAATTTTTTTGTATTCATTTTTACTGCCTCATATCTGACTGTTTTTCTTGCTCCACTTGGACAAAATAGAAGCTGGTCGGTGCAGGAGGAGGGAGTGACCTGTGGTGATGTCACAGCGTGTCAGTGTGATGTCATCACCAGCTGTCCGTCAGCATTAGAGTCTCTGAATGTTTAATTTGACTTCAGAAGGAAACGTTTCTCTGCTCCAGTTTCACTTTTATCAGAGTAGCAAATTAAAAACGAGCTTTGATGTCGACAAGGAGAGAAGATCATCCTCACCCTCCTCATCCTCACCCTTCATCCTCCCCTTCTCATCCTCACCCTCCTCATCCTCACCCTCCTCATCCTCACCCTTCACCTCACCCTCCTCATCCTCACCCTTCATCCTCCCCCTTCTCATCCTCACCCTCCTCATCCTCACCCTTCATCCTCACCCTTCATCCTCACCCTCCTCATCCTCACCCTTCTCATCCTCACCCTCCTCATCCTCACCCTTCATCCTCACCCTTCATCCTCACCCTCCTCATCCTCACCCTTCTCATCCTCACCCTCCTCATCCTCACCCTTCACCTCACCCTCCTCATCCTCACCCTTCATCCTCCCCCTTCTCATCCTCACCCCCATCCTCACCTCCATCCTCACCTCCTCCTCCCTCATCCTCACCCTCCTCATCCTCACCCTCCTCATCCTCACCCTTCTCATCCTCACCCTCCTCATCCTCACCCTTCATCGTCACCCTCCTCATCCTCACCCTTCATCCTCACCCTCCTCATCCTCACCCTTCTCATCCTCACCCTCCTCATCCTCACCCTCCTCATCCTCACCTTTCTCATCCTCACCCTCCTCATCCTCACCCTTCTCATCGTCACCCTCCTCATCCTCACCCTTCATCCTCACCCTCTTCATCCTCACCCTTCACCTCACCCTTCACCTCCTCATCCTCATCCTCACCCTTCACCTCCTCATCATCACCCTCCTCATCCTCACCCTCCTCATCCTCATCCTCACCCATCCTCAAAGCTGCAGTTTTCTGTTAACCCTCCTGTTGTCTTGGGCTCATAAATGACCCGGCTGCTATGTTTAATAGCACAGAAAACCCCTAAATGACCTTTTTAAACTTGAAATTTGATGACGTTTCCCCAACTGTAGAAAAAGTGAAACATTGTTTTTGTTTACATTTTCATCAAAGCTGTTCATCAACAAGGAACAAAGATTGTATTCAGGTCATTTTAGACCCCATAGTTAAAAATCACAGTTAGATAGGACTAAAACACACACACACACACACACACACACACACACACACACACACACACACACACACACACACACACACACACACACACACACACACACACACACACACACACACACACACACACACACACACACACACACACACACACACACACACACACACACACAGGCTGAGTGTGCTACTGATTGATCTCAGAAAAAGTCAAACTTTCTTGTGCAGATGCCACGTCACCCAGCAACAACAAATCTCAAGTTTTAACAATTTCAACCAAATGAAACATTTCTAGAAAGCATCGTTTACTAACAGGGAATGAGTTCAGAGGCTATAAAGGTGCTGCAGATGACAGCACCACCACTTCTCTGTTTGCTGAAGCCATGAGGGCAGTTTTCAGGTTTCAGAACCCAGCAGGTCACAGATCAGATTTTTTCAGACATCCAGGAGTAACAGGAAGGACTAAATAAATACTGTGTGCTGCACATGTGAGAAACACATCTGTAAAGTCCACACACTTGCATAATGTCCCACATGCTAATTAGAGTTTAATATGTTCTTCATATCTTTGTTTTGCTTCGATTATTTTATTTTATTCCTGTTATTGTAGCTGTAGGTTATACACCTTGTGGGTGGGAGCAATGATTCAAAACATGTGAGAGGACGAGTATTTTGTAGTTGAGTTTTGTAGTTTTCCATTCCATCATACAGTAAACAGCACACTGTTATTTCCCTTCAAAAATGCATTTCAAGCTACTTTCTGTACATTTCTGGTACTTTCTTAGAGATAGAAGTACTATCTCTTGCTAAACAAACAATGTTTACACCTGTATAGTACCTTCAACAGCAATAATAGTGATAACAAACCTCTACTTTAGCAAAGAAAACAATTAAAACGTGTGTGATGTAATAAAAACGAGTGGTGTCCACTGATTAAATACAAACTTTATGCCCTCTGAAGAGGGAAAAATCCAGACGTTCACAAAGTGTGTCATGGTTGACAGGTTGTTTCTTCATGTAAAATAGATTTTTGGTTGAAATTTCAATGAAGCTGCTCTATTTCAGAGGAGGCGGGTCATTTTTGATCCTGAGGACAAGGAGAGTGGACAGGATCTGAAGACAACACGAGGTTAAACATTTCAATTATTATTGTTGTTTTCACTCATTTATACGTTTATTCTAAATCAGTCATGGAGCCTCGTCTACTGTCAAAACATCCATCCATCATCTATACACTGTTCAATCATCGTTAGGGTCATGGGGGGCGGAGTCTATCCAGCTGACTGAGGGTGAAGACAGGAGACACCTGGACAGGTAACAGTCTGTCACAGAGACAAACAATCTCTCATGTTCACACCTACAGACAATTTAGAATAATCAATTAACCTCAGCATGTTTTAGGACTGAGGAAGATGGAGAAACCTCCATGCAGAAAGATCCTGGGAAGGTCGGGACACGAACCTGGGATCATCTGGCTGCAAGGCAACAGTTTTAACCACCACCCACCGTGCAGCCTCCTTTATCCTCACTGTTAGTTCATCTTTCTTCTCTATAGGTTAATTTTCCTTATTATGGGTTAATTTTTACTCACTGTGGGCTCATTTTTATACATTATGAAGTCATTTTGTCCTCACCATGTTTTCATTTTCCTTCGCTGTAGGTTTATTTTACCTCAATGTTGGTTCATTTTTCATCATTATGTCATTTTTTTCTCATAGTGTTTTAATTTTTCCTCACGGTCGGCTCTTCTTTTTCTCACTGGTCTCATCTTCCCTCACTGTTGGTCTTTTTTTTTTATCTTAACTTTGTCTATTTGTATATTTTGTATACAATTTTATATTTATTAATATTTATTATTCTATTTTATTTTTATACAATTTTTTATATTTTTTGTATTTGTTTATTGCATGTCTAAAATATTTGACCTTGTTTATTCATTTTGTGTCTTATTTTGTGTTTCTTTTTAAAAAAAACATTTTATGTCTCATTTTTGTCCTTTAGTGTCTTATTTTGGGCCTCCTTTTTTTTTACCATTTTGTTTGTTTCCATGGTATGTTTTGTTTATTTTGTACCTCTTTTATATTATTTTGTGTGCCACTTTTTGCATTTTGTGCCTCTTTTTGTTGTTTTGATGGTTTTTTTCTCCTTTTGTGTCTCTTATTTCTATGTTTCCTCTCCAGACTTTTTCTCTCATCAGCTGTAGAAAGGTTTCAGGGTTCAGAAGTTGAAAGTTATTAAACATTAAACCAAATAAATCAAGTAAAAAAGAGCATCTAAGCATAAAATAGGATTGAATTTGGAACCTGGTGGATAAAAACGTGTTCATTTTCAGGTTATTCCAGTTAAATCAGTTGGTATCTGCAAGTGTGATCCAGTTATTAGACAGTGTTCGGTTTAAATCCACATTAATTTAAAACAAGCATTAAAAATAAATCAAACCTACAAACTACCACTGATCCGTGTGTTCAGGTTTACGCTTTAATCAGAATTGTTGACGTTGAAGCTGAATTTTGTGCTGATTTCTTCGTTGTTTGTATCGTTTTCAGGTCAGAACGTTTACAGAAAGGCGTCTGGTTTGGGAGTTGAAATGTCGGCTTCAGGCCTCAGAGAGCGATGAGTGGTTGGGTTGGGGGAGAGCTGGAGGGGGAGGAGGGGGGAGGCCTGTCTCTAAAATGAGCTTTCATGGTTTTTAATGAAGCTCGGAGGACTTAATCAAAGCCCTCTCTGAGCCCCCCGAGTGTCAGCCTCTCTGTCCAACACTTCATTATTGCAGAGCGACAGTTTGAGGCTGGGTCACAGCGCCAGGCTTCTTCCTTTTGATGGAAATCTGCGACTCGCTCTGGTTTATTTTGGGGGAAGAGACGGCGAGGAGAGGCCAAGCTGCTGCTGCATCAGTTTCTATCTGTTTCAGGTGTCTGATCACACCTGTTGTTGACCGATGCATGTTTTCCTGCACGGAAACATGCAGCCTGCAGACGTCCATCAGCTGCTATGAGGCGGTTAAAGAGACGACAGCAGCAGCCAGCGGAGGTTTAACTGCTGAAATCTGTCCGACTATTAAAGGGTCCAACGTTTAACCCTTTAAAACCACTGTTCAAGGTTTTATTTTGAAGATAAATAAGCAACACCACAAGTCTGAGAGCTGACAACCTGCAGAAAACATCTAGGCTTTATATCAGAGGCTAATGCTAACAGGCTCAATATCATGGTAACAGAATCATGCTAGCACTGAAAGGCTTTATATCACGCTAACAGTTTGACCATAATGCTAACAGATTCTATATCATGCTAACAGACACACTTCAGACTGAAGCTAATGCTAACGGGCTCAATGTCATGCTAAAAGAATCAGGCTAGCACTAAAAGGCTTTATATCAAATTCAGGCTAACAGGTTCCATACCAGCAAACAAACACACTTCATGACACGCTAACAGACTGAGGCTAACAAACTGCATATCATGCTAACAGACTGACGCTAATGCATACGTCTCCATGTCATGCTAACAAAATGACACTAATGTTAGCCAGTTTTATATCATGGTAGTAGACTGAGCCTAATGCTAGCCGGTTTTGTATCATGCTAACAGACTGAGGCTAATGCTAGCCAGTTTTATATCATGCTAACAGACTGAGACTAATGCTAGCCAGTTTTATATCATGCTAACAGACTGAGACTAATGCTATCCAGTTTTACACATGCTAGCAGACTAAGGCTAATGCTAGCCAGCTTTACATCATGCTAACCGACAGAGCCTAATGCTAGCCGAATTTATATCATGCTAACAGACTAAGGCTAACGCTAGCTGGTTTTATATCATGCTAATAGAATGAGCCTAATGCTAACCAGTTTTATATCATGCTATCAGACTGAGGCTAACACTAGCCGGTTTTATATCATGCTAACAGACTGAGGCTAATGCTAGCAGGCTCCATAGACAGAAACAGAGCTGTTCTTGTCCTTATTAATGAGTAAAAACAAAGGTCCTGAATAATGAATGAAGGTTCAGACTTCATGAATATTGATCAGTTATCAGTGTTTAGTTCCAGTTTCATCCTTTCTAGATTGTAACTGAATTTAATTATATTTGTAGAAGCAGCACCGAGGTCAGGCTGATAATTTAAATACTAGTTTAACAGAACGAGAAGCTGAAGCTGATTCTAGACCATGAAGTGATGTTTTTAAGTGTTTCTGTAAAGTTCCTGACACCTGATAAATATATCAGTGTTTCACTTTTCATTCATTTATATGTATAGAATGAACTGAGTTACACTGACCTCATTTATAAATAAATAAAATAAAGAAAGAAAATATTCATATTTAGGAGTTTCTGGGTGTTTTTTTGTCACATTTTTACTCCCTGTTGGTTCATTTATCACCACATTATAACGTCCTGCATAACATAGTTAGTGTCCACAGATGAGGGCTCCACACTACAGATATTTAATTATTTACATTTTACTCTTAATTTCTGTTCAATTTTCTGTCACATTTCTGTTAGTTTTTGTGTGTTTGGGACAGTTTTGTCTGTTTAGCATCATTTATGTTGTGTTTTGTCTCATTTTTCTTGTTTTGTGTCCTTTAATGTGTCTATTTTTTGTAATTTTGTGTCTCATGTCTGTAATGTGTTTTTTTTTATCTTGTCTTAGTTGTTTTGCATCTCATTTTCTGTTTTGTTTTTGACATTAGATGTCTCCTTTATGTCATTTTGTGTCTTGTTTTGTTTGCTTTGTGTCTTTTTTGTTATTTTGTATCCCTTTCTGTTGTTTTTATAATTCTTTTTGGTAATTTTGCAATTTGTTTTGGTACAGCTGTCTTATCTTTGTTATTTTTGGGGGGGTTTTGTATAATTTTTGTCACTTTTCATCTCTCTTCTGTTATTTTGTGTCTCATTTTTCTTGTGTTTTGTCCTTTTATGCGTCAGATTTTTATCACTTTGTGTCTCCGTGTCATGCTACACACTGATGCTAACGCTAACAGGTTTATGGACACACTAACCCTCCACTAACGATCACATTAAATGATCCTTGGGAGCTGCTGCGACTCGACTGCAGCAGGAACAGTTTCCAAGGATAACAACAGAAACGTGGGCGCCGTGGGATCGGTCTAATCCCTGAGTCAGGTCTGCTGTCAGCTGTCCGCCAGATTGACGGGGGGTCACGCTCGCTGCCTGCGACCTCTCTGCCGTCCTGAGATCAGCAGTCTGCAGGTCCCACATGAGGCGGCAGGAAGTGACCTCAGCGCCTGGCCGCGGTCCGGTCCGGGCCGAGGGGCCATCTGGCTAAACCTCGGCCCCCGGGGGCCCGTCCCATCAACCCGTCAGCTCTCCTCCATATTCACCAGCCTGCACAGGAGGCCGTGTCAGATTTATGAGGACTGGAACATCCCCCCCGGCTGCGCCGCCGCCGCTGCGCTGGTCTGTTGGCTTCGCCGTTTGCCAAACGCGCCGGATGGTGGCGAGGCCTCGGAGGGGGGCTGCCGGGAGCATCGCCGCCTCGTTGCCACGCCGACCTCGCTGCAGAGGGACAGCAGCTCCCGGTCAACAGTTCATTATCAAACCACGAAATAGTGAAACATGGCCGCCGTCGATGCTACGGAGGCCCGGAGAGACAAAAACAGATCAGAGTTGCTGCTGCCCTGAACCCACCATGAACTCAGACTAGATGCTGAAATAAATGTACTCTGATGGTATTAAAGGAAAGAAACACTCTGACGGTCGTTTCAATCTGCTGCAGTCAGGAGAAAGAATCTGTCAGAACCAGAGAAGAACTGAAGGCTGCAGGTTTAACATTTCCAGGCTTTATTGTTGTGTATCAATCAGACATCATGTATCAGTAGAACCATCCTGTTTAATCTGGATTACTTCTTAAAGCTATGCTGAAAAAAGGATGGACTTGGTTCAGACTGGTTTTGGACTTGGTTTCAGGCTGGTTTTGGATTGAGTTTAGTTTTAGACTGTTTTTGGACTTGGCTTGGACTGATTTAAGACTAATTTTGATGCTGGTTTTGGGCTAGTTTTAGACCGATTGTGTAACTAGCAGTAGACTATTGGACTTGGATTTGGTTTATATGCTAATTTTAGACTGGTTTTGGACCTGGTTTTGAGCTGGCTTTAGACTGTGTTTGGACTTGGTTTTAGAGTGATTCTGGGCTAGTTTTAGACTGGTCTTCGTACCAGCTGTAGGCTAGTTTTGGACTTGATATGGATTTGGTTTTCAGACTGCTTTTAGATAGATTTTGAACTTGGTTTTAGAGTGTTTTTTGTCGTAGTTTTGGACTCGGTTTTAGAATAGTTTTGCACCTGGTTTTGGACTTAAGGGTTGGTTTTAGACTAGTTTTGGGCCTGGGTTTAGAATGGCTTTGGTTCCTTCCATTAGAACACATGGAATATTTTGGGTTCCGAGCTGTTGATGAGACACAACAACATGTTCCCAGATCCCAGGTTGGGATTTATGAAACTGTGTTTTCTGATGTTTCATCGACAACACGACTCATCCAGACTAGAAATGTTTTCCTCCAGCTGTGGTTTCATGTTATTATCAGCCACCAAACCGAAGAACTTCAATGAACATGAGGAACCTTTAAAGAACCACATAAAGTAGGTGAAGAACCATCCACTAAATGAGGAGCTGGTGATGGAGATAGCCATTATTTTTCCAGTGTGTGTTGTTAGACTGCTGAGGTTTCCTGGTTTCCTGTATTTTCCACAGTGTTCTTTGACGTCCGTCGCTCAGGACAGACGTTTATCGTTGATCCTCTCGTGTTGTTCTGGTGTTTGTTCACTTTAATCTCCACAGACAGATGTTTGAATCGCTCACCTCCTGCTGTTTACGAGCTCCAGACTTTGACATTTTCCTTTCACATTCTCTCCACACTTTGCTGTAAATGAAAGGTGGTGATTTTAAAAGTGCTTTTCCACATTTCAGTGCCTCTGACTGAGTCCTCGGTCGCATCGATTCCTCAGAATGATGCCAGATCAGTCGAGCTCTTTCTAGGCCGGCTGATCTGGAGCCCAGGAGGCATCGGTGGAGTCGCATTAAAAGAATCTGATGACGAGGTGAACGTTCGCAGCGATGGGGGCTTGTTTTTTTTTCTTTTTTTCCTCGGCGGCTGGATAATCAACCTGCAGTTCAGATCAGCTGTTAATCCCACTGAAGAAAATCTTTAATTCGTCCTCGCAGGCGCCCAAATTTTCCAGTAAGTGTCTCTTAATCTGAAATGTGAACAGATGTTGTTCTGCTGCAAATCGCTGCTGCTCAGGAGCCCTTTTGGATCCGGTCATACGTGACACACAGACCCACTTAGAGGGCCCTGAACGCCTTGTCAACATGTGGGCCGCCGACCCAGCTGAGCCCTGAAGGACCCTCCTGAGGTTCTGCTGCTTTACTGGAGGATCTCCGCTTTCTGCTCCACGACGTTCATCTGAGAGCCTGAAAATAAGGAAAATATGAATCAGACCAAAGCAAGATGTTGGTTAGTTTGAATCCTTCAGCACGTTTCACAGGTTTTAACTGACTAACTTTCTGTTTGAGGCCCCAAAACATCAGATAATCCAACAATTAGCAGCTCCTTTCGCTCATTTTCTAATCATCACATTTATCTGGTGGCCCTTCGGAGGGGCTCGACCCCTAGGTTGGGAAACGCTGAACTAAAATCATCACAAAGACACACAAAAACACCATAGAAAGATTCAAAATTACCACAAAAAGATGCAAGATTACCACAAAAAGACCACAAAGACACACAAAATCATCACAAAAACAAGACAAATTGCGACAGAGACACACAAAAACATCACAAAAGATACAAAATGACTACTAAAGACACAATCACCACAAAAAGAAGAAAAATGACAACAAACACTCAAAATCACAGCAAAAAAAGAGACAAGCTCACAACAAAAAGCTGAAAAATTACCAGACACAAAAAATCACCACAAAAAGAAGAAAAAATACCACAAACACCCCAAATCTCTACAAAAAGAGACAAAACCAACTAAAAAAAATGCAAGAATTAACCCAAGAAGAATAAAAATTAGCCCAAAGACACAAAAAACAAACCAAATGGACAAAATCACCTCAAAAAGACACAAACTCGCCACAAAAATATGCAAAAGTAACACCTAATAATCACAAAAAGGCACAAAATCAACACTTAAAGATGTAAAATTCCCACAGACACACAAAGTCGCCACAGAAACATTCAAAATTATCATAGAAAGATGCAAGACTAAAAGACAAAAAGACCACAAAGACACAAAAATACCAAATTAACAGAAAAAAGAATGCAAAATCATCACAAAAAGAAGAAAAATTACCACAAACAATCAAAATCACAACAACGAGAGACAAAATCCTCACAAAAAGATACTAAATAACCACATAAAACTGCAAAACAACTCCAAAGTAACACCTAATCATCACAAAAAGACACAAAATCACCACAAAATGAAAATTACCAGAAAAAAAGCAAAATCATCACACAAAGATGCAAAATTACCCAAAAGAAACACAATCATCACAAAAAAACAAAAGAAACCCCAAAAAGATACTAAATAACAACATAAATATGTGAAATAACTCCAAAGTAACACTTAATCACCACAAAAACACAAAATTACCTGAAAAAAATACTGCAGAATCATCACAAAAAGACAAGAAATGACGACAAGAAGACATAAAGCATCATAAAAAACCCAAAAATGATCACAAACACTCAAACTCACCACATAAAGATGCAAAATAATTCCAAAGGAACACCCAATCACCACAAAGATACAAAAATCATCACAAAAAGACACAGAATCACTACAGAAAGATCCAAAAGTGCAACAAAAACACATATAATCACCACACAATCAAGGAAAATGAACACAAATGCTCAAAATCACCACAAAAAGAGACAAGATCACCTCAAAAAGACAAAATCACCACAAAAACATGCTAAACAACTCCAAACTAACACCTAGTCATCACAATATGACACAAAAACATCACAAAAAGACAGAAAATTGCTATAAAATAAAGCAAAATTAACACAAAAAGCAGCAAAATCTCCCAAAATGGACCAAAGTTGACCCAAGAAGGACTGAGGTTCATTTAACATCATCCAGGAGTCACAATCTAAACACTAAATCTGGTTTTTGGTGCTTTTTTCCCTAAAACATCAGTATTATGGGATGTTTGACGGTCTTATATAATAATAAATCAACTGTAACTCTTCTGTTTTTACTGTTTACAATGTTATTTATTTCATTGGTTTTATGGATTCACTGTTTAACAAAGACTCTGGTTCTGGTGGTTCAGGTTCTGCTGGTCCAGGTTCTTCCGGTCCTGGTTCTTCCAGTCCAGGTTCTGCTGGTTCTTCCAGTCCAGGTTCTGCTGGTTCCTCTGGTCCAGGTTCTTCCAGTCCAGGTTCTTCTGGTCCAGGTTCTCCTGGTTCTCTCAGTCCAGGTTCTGCTGGTTCTTCCAGTCTAGGTTCTGCTGGTTCCTCCGGTCCAGGTTCTAGTGGTTCTTCCAGTCCAGGTTCTGCTGGTTCCTCCGGTCCAGGTTCTGCTGGTTCCTCCGGTCCATGTTTTGCTGGTTCTTCCAGTCCAGGTTTTGCTGGTTCTTCCGGTCCAGGTTCTGCTGGTTCTTCCAGTCCAGGTTCTTCCAGTCCAGGTTCTGCTGGTTCTTCCGGTCCAGGTTCTGCTGGTTCTTCCGGTCCAGGTTCTTCCGGTCCAGGTTCTGCTCCACATTCCTGCAGCTTCCCCTCCAGCAGCAGAAGGTCAGAGCGGCTCCTCTCCCTGAACGTGACGCTCCATCTGGACCGGCGTTTGGCACCAGACCGGATCATCTGCTGAGCTGCCACGCTGCCAGCTCGTCTCCACGGAGACATCTGTTGGAGCTGCAGCTTCATCTGCTGCTTCACCTGCAGAGACGCTGCAGCAACAACAACAACAATAACAACAACAACGACAACAACAACTGAATCTGAGGGTTTAAATTAACTCAGAGCTCATTAAAATGATGTTAGAAATAAATAAAGAGTCACTGCAGGAAACTGGTTTCATTCATATCTGATGACATTTAGTCAGAAGTTTGGAGATATTTAGTGAGTTTCTGACATTTTAATCAAGAATTAAAAGTCTTTTTTGAAACATCTTTAGCAATTTTAATATTCTTTGGTATCTTATTCATATGTTTGGAGATTTTTTTAGTTTCTTGCATGAAAAGATCAAAAGATACCAAATAAAAATATCTCAAAAAAATCTAAAAAGTGTAAAACAAAATAATTTCCATAAGCAAATTTAATTTAAAAAAAATAATAATAATTGTCCAAACATGTAAGAAACTGAAATGCTTCAAGAAACATCTCTAAACATACAAATAAAATCTTTAGGAATTGTAAAATTCCTGAAAAAAACAAATGTCTCCAAAACATGTTTGAAAACATAAAAAAAATTATATAATTATTCTGTTCAGACATATATATCATTAAATGTATTTATTCATGAAATGATCAAACAATATAAAATTTAAAAAGACATATAGAAACATGATTTTTTTGGATAAATTAATAAAATAATTTTTGATAGGTTTCTTCTTTTTTGACATTTTTTATAAATACTTTTTTTAACTTTTCATTTTCTTAGATGTTTGAACATTTTTATGAAATTAAATTTATTTAAAGAATGTTTAGGGACCTTTTTTATTTTTACACATTTTTGGGATATTTTGTTAATATCGATCTACATTTTGCAACATTTTACTAAGATGTTTCATTCTTTTTAAAAATTTAATTAAGAATTTCAGACTTTTTTAAAACATTTGATTAATTTTCAGGATTTTTATATTCTTTCATATTTTATTCATATATTTAGAGATTGCTTTCTTTTAGACATTTCACTTTCTTGCACATTTGGACATTTTTGTTAAATTTAATTTTTTAAAGAAATATTTTTTTGGACATTTTTTGGAGGTGTTTTTGACATTTTATTTATTTATTTACTTTTCTTGCATTTTTGGGACATTTCACTAATATTTATTCACCAGCATTTTGCTTTAAAAAAAAAGAGATATTTCTTGTTTTTTCTTTTTTTTTTTTTTTTTTACATTTTATTAAGGATTTCAGATGGTTTTCTTCATGTATCATCCATGGCCTGATTTATACATTACATTCCTAAAAACATGCAGAAAACAGATTTTTTTTCTCCAGCTGATGAAAATATTTTCAGACTTCTGGAGAAATAAAAACAAAAAAAAATGTAAAAACCATTTGACTCTAACATGTCAAAGAACTGAAATAAGAATTTTGAAGCTGAATTTTCACATTTTTGTTCTGTAAATTAATGCAAATAAGGAGGCCTTTATTGATAGAATGCTTCACTTACATGTTTAAACTGAACATTTTAAAAACTTTCACTCTGAAAACAGACAGATGAGACGATGAATGGAGTTTAAACAGAAAATCAGCCTCTCTGGTTCTGGTTCTGGTTCTGTTCCTGGTTCTGTTTCTGTTTCTGAGCAGTTCAATCTGAATCTCAGCAGTGAAATATTTAATCTGTCACAAAGGACATGATTCATTCATTAGCGTTGCCGCTGGTGAGGACATATTGCCGACGCCCCTCGGCCCCTCGCTGTGGACAGATGGCGAGGACGCCGTCATTAATTTAAAACAGGCAGAAATGTGAAAGTCTGCTCTGAAATCTGCTGAATCACTGATAAAAACACGACACGGCACTTCGTTTTCCCAAAATCTGATTATACCTCAGAAAACACAAAATAAGTTTATTATGTCAGTGAAATGAAGCGTGGTTTAAATGGAAGCAGTGGAAGTGTTTGTGATGGTTAAAGGGTTAAAGTTTACTCTGTAAGCAGGTGAAATGTTAAAGTTTACACACTGTAAATATATTGTGCTAAAGTTTACACTGTAAACAAGTGAAATGTTAAGGTGTACAGTGTTTACAGTTTGCAAACGTTCACACTTCACCTGTTTACTGTGTAAACTTTAACACTTCACCTGTTTACAGTGTAAACTTTAATATTTCACGTATTTACAGTGTGTAAATGTTAACACTTTACCTGTTTACTACACTAAAATAGGTAAAGTGTTAAAGTTTACAGTGTGAACAGGTGAAGTGTTAAAATTTAACACTTCATCAGTTTATAGTGTGAACTTCAACACTTCACCTGTTTACAGTGTAAATTTTTAACACTTCACATGTTTACAGTCCATAAAATTTAACACTTTATGCGTATATAGTGAAAATGTTGACAATTCACTTATTTACAGTGTAAACTTGAACACTTTACCTATTTTTAGTGCAGCAAGTGTTAAAGTTTACAGTGTGAACAGGTGAAGTGTTAATGTTTATGCACTGTAAATAAGTGAAATGTTAAAGTTTACATCATAAACAGGTCAAATGTCAATGTTTACACTGTAAACATGCAAAGTGTTAAAGTTTACACACTGCAAATAAGTGGTGTTAAAGTTTGCAAACTGTAAATAGGTGAAGTGAGAACATTCACACACTGTAAACAAGTGAAGTGTCTCTGTGTTCAATAGTACAATGCTTGTATGACACTGCTACATAAAGTAGTCGAAGTGTCACTTAAAGTAAAGGAGGTGAAGTGAAGGAGACAAAAACAGCTTCAGTGAAAGCAGTTCAAGTGTAATAGTAATAGTAATAGTGGATGAAAAGGAAGTTGAAAACACATCATGCATTATTAGATGTTTGATGTTTGAAGGATTCGTATATCACATGCATGTTTCTGGGAGTAACGTCTCCCACTGATTCTTTTTCTTAGATTTTGATTCCCACATTGAGCTTTCGATCCCAACAAAGGAAACCTGTTGGATGTTGCTGTTGCTGACCAGAGAAACGTCCACTTTCAGCGAGAGTCCATAAGAGCTTTAGGACTTGTCTGTCTACACACCAACACTTCGATCGTACGATAAAGTAGAAACTGTGTCTGAAAGACGAGTTCGACGAGGACGTGAGCAAACAAACCCGATCCTCATGTGAAATGCTGTAAAAGCAGCATCATTAACGACCAATCAGAGCGGAGCTGTGGGACAGTTTTCAGGAAACATGACTGCGATTCCCCAGAGGACTCGGCGAACATTATTCATGTCGAGCTGCAGCATTACTGACAGCCATGATTTATGCTCTGTGAGGACAACAGGCCATTAAAAGTCCCCGAACGCTCAGCGGAATTCACAACAAACACAAACAAACACGATGGACGCTGATGGACGAGACACTCGACACCTCACAGCTAAAAACTAAAACCAACCTGGAACCACTCACAACTTCAGACTTTCTCAGAAATACATACATTTTATTGCAATACGACTAATTTATCACTCATTTTTTGAAATCGTGAATGAATTACACTATTTATTTATATGTATTTACCTGAAAATGCACAGAAGGTCTTTACTCAGGCAGCAAGTTGTTTAGCCCTCAGTTTGTCCTCTCAGGCTGCTGCATTCAAAAGTCTGGGAAAAATACGTAAACTAGAACAAGACAAGTCAAAACACAGAGAAGACTGACAAGTTCAAGCAGAAACACCCAGAAGTCCAGAGTCCAGAGCTAAACACCTACAAGATCAAGTCAGTTCTGACAAGTCTGAGACATGTTTAAGGCCCTATGAGACAAGTCAGAGTCAGAAAAGATCTTGAAGACAAGACAAGAATAAGTTGGGTCTGACAAGTCTGACACAAGTTCAAAAACTTACAAGTCCAAGTCAAAACATCTACAAGATTGAGATGAGTTCAAGCAAAAACACCTATGAGTCCATTGTCTGGAGTCAAATGCCTACAAGACCGTACAAGTCCAAGACAAATTCAAGGCCCTTTGAGATACGTCTGAGTCAGTCAAGATCTGGGAGACAAGTCCAAGTGAAAGCACCTACAAGAAAAATGACCAAGTCAAGCCTGATGAGGCCTAGACAAGTTCAAAAACTTAAAAGACAAGTCCAAGTCAAAACATCTACAAGACTGAGACATGTTAAAGCAAAGAACCCCACAAGTCCAGAATTTGGACTGAATACCTAAAACATTGAGCCACTCCTGACAATTCTGAGACATGTTCAAGGTCCTATCAGACAAGCAAGTAGAAAAGATCTGGAAGACAAGTCCAAGTCAAAACATCTGCAACACTTAGATGAGTCAAAGCCAAAACACCTACGAGTCCACTGTCTGGAGTCAAATACCTACCAGATCTTACAAGTCCAAGACAAGTTCAAGGCCCTTTAAGATTAATCTGAGTCAGTCAAGATCTGGGAGACAAGTCCAAGTTAAAGCACCGACAAGACCAAGAACAAGTCAGGCCTGACAAGTCCGAGACAAGTTCATAAACCTACAAGGCAAGTCCAAGTCAAAACATTTACAAGACTGCAACAAGTTCAAGCAAAAACACTCACAAGTCCACAGTCTGGACCGAATATCTAAAAGATTAAGTCGGTCCTGACAAGTCTGAGAGACATCCAAGACAAGTCAGAGTCAGAAAAGATCTGAGGGACAAGTCCAAGTCAAAACACTGACAAGACCAAGATGAGAATAAGTTGATAAGTGATTACTCAAAGCTGGTTATCAACTCAGTAAGTCAACCAGGGTTGGTGAACTTGGATATGTCTAGATGACAGTTACGGAGTTGTCACCAAATAATCAAACATGGCCAGGTCTACAACTTCCTGTTGCTCACAAGAACTATTATCTTAAATTAATATGAGGAATTTGGAAATACAAAGTAAAACCACCTCTGCAGCCAAAGTCAGGAAGAAAAGGTGGAGAAAAAACCTTCAAATGTGTAATTAATATTCTTATCAATATCACTATAGCTTTATGTATAAGCTGATCGGATGTAGGTTCAACATTCAAAATCCAGTTTAATTGTCATCATGCAGCACAGGATTGTTATTATATAGCTAATTTTTTTAAAAACACAAACAATCAAGTTTTAAAAATGAAATTGTTGTGGAGGACGAATCCAGTAATCTCACATTAAATCTCATTCTTACGGTGTGCAAGACATTTTTATTCTCTAAGCTGGTGGTGTTAAACTATTTTGGGAACAAGTAAAGAACAAATGTAACAACATCTCTGGAACCGATAAGTAGGCTTACTGCAAATCTCAAAAGGTCAACAAGGATGCTGTAAGGCTTTAGCATTTCAATCAGTTTCTGTTTTAGGATTATATCGCCGTACCAAGGCAGATAAGACAATGAAATGTCTTTAAAATCACTGAACTTCCCCTCTCACTATCCATGCACTGAGCTCTGCTGGATCTTCTCTATTCTGTAAACCCTAGAGATGGTTGTGTATAAAAATCCCAGCAGACTGGAGCCTGTCCTAGCTGACTTAGGGTGAAGGCAGGAGACACCGTGGACAGGTCGCCAGGCCTTGCAAGGCTACATTCACAATCACATTCACATCTACGGACAATTTAGAGCTACCAATTAACTTCAGCATGTTTTTGGACTGTGGGAGGAAGCTGGAGTACCCAGAGAAAACCGACGCATGCACAGGGAGAACATGGAAACTCCATGCAGAAAGATCCCAGGAAGGCCGGGACACGAACCAGGGATCTTCTAACTGCAAGGTGAAAATGCTAACCACCAATCCACTGTGCAGCCCCCTGAGAAATCCTGAAAAAAGAAAAACTAAGTTGGCATTTTGAGTGATAATCTGAAGAAATCTGTCCTTAGTTTATGCTCCAGTTGTCGCTGTGTCTTCCAACAAGACGATGACCCAAAGATGGGTCCAACAGTTCTTAAAGGACACCAGAACCAAGGTCCTGGAGTGGCCCGCACAGAGCCCAGACCTCAATCCTGTTGAGAATCTGTGGCGGGTGCTGGGAAACCATGCAATATGGACCAGCTGGAACAATTTGCATTGGAAGGACTGGCCAAAGCCCCTCAAGAGACATGTGCCAACCTTGTAAAGAACAACTCTAAGAGGTTGTTGTAGGTCAGAAAGGGTGCGCTATTGATTATTAATGGCCAGGAGGCAAATAATTATGGCCCTATCATTTTTGCCTTTTCTTGTTTCAACTCATTGCATCAATAAAACATCCTGATCAAACTTAGCGAGCATTAAACAATCACGGTTAACGGTCATTTCCATGGAGAAATCAAGGGTTTTGCATGATTTCACAAGGGTGTTAATAATTGTGGCCTCAACTATAAATCAACTTTCTTTCACATTCTCATGTTTGATTTGAACTTCAGCAGGCTGACTTGACAATGAATGGTTAACTTGACGGAATTTAAGGAGAGCTAGTTAAAAACAACCTTTACATACAGAATGAATCCATCGTCATATTTTCTTACAGTGTAGAAACCACATGACTGAACAGCAGCAGGAAGTGTGAGTCGTCGACATCCTTTTGGCTGAGCTCAGACTGTGAACCTGCAGGTTAGATTTCCTCCTGGCTGCTCGGTTAATGAATCGTGGTGTGAAACAGTGACACACTGACTGCTGAACATCTAATCTCATTACAAACAGTGAGACTCTGCAGGCTGCAACCCCTCCTCCCCCGGCCGTCAAGGCAAATATTAGCAGAAAGCAAATAATCCTGCAGGTTGTGATTAAGATTTTAAATGGATCCCAATTGTGTGCTTTTTGGTTAATGAATAACAAAGTCTTGGAGGACGGCGTCTGTAATTTATTAAACATGAAAAGCTCCTTGATGAAATATAGAAACTGGATGTGTTTTTGCATTTCAAACGATTTGCATGACCAGCGCACTCGCATGCTAATGAGGCCGCAGTTTCAAAGAGTTATAAAAAGAAATGAGTTAGTCGCTGAATTCCCCAGTTAGATGGAAAAAAGGTGTCAGAGAGGAGAATCAGAACCTAGACACAGCAGGAGGTGACAAACATGAAGGTTTTAAACACACAAACAACACACAGCATCAAACTGAGGAACTGTGAGCAACATGCGCTAACTACAGCTACATGCTAATGTTAATGCCACTGAAAATATACAGAGGTGAACAAAAGTTGACATACACTCCTAAAGACCATGTATATCACAGAGGGCTTGAGTTTATAAGTCATCTTTAAATATAAGAAAATCTGCTGAGTTAAGAATATACATATAGAAATGCTAATATATCTGGTTGTATCTTTGACCACTACTTAAGCTAATAATAACTCCACACTGAGATAAACTCGAAAGAAAATAAGTTTAAAAAAAGCTAACTTGGAGCTAACTTTAAGTTAACTGAGCAGAGAAGCCAACTTCCAGCTTGGAGAACAGAGAAGCAAAATGAATGAGAAGCTAACTATAAAGAAGCTGAATCTGAACTAGAGCTTAAGTGAACAGAGAAGCTAACTTTTCAGATGCTGACTCTACAGAAGTTTACTCTGACCTAACTGGACTTAGAAGCTAACTCAAAAGGAACTTGCTTTGAGCTAACTGGACACAGAAGCTAACTTAAAAGAAGTTAACTGGACACAGAAGCTAATGTTACAGAAGTTCACTCTACAAATGTTAACTCTAAAGTAGCTAACTCTTAGCCAACTGGACTTAGAGACCAACATAAACAAAGCTAATTCAGAGCTAAAAAAGCAGAGAGGCTAACTCTAAAGAAGCTAACTCTGGGCTAACTGGACATAGGAGATAACTTAAACAAAGCTAAGTCTAAATCGACAGAGAAGCCAACTTTGAGCCAAGCAGAGAAGCTGATGATAAAGCAGCTAAATCTGAGCTAATGTATACAGAAGCTACCTCAAAAGAAGTCAACTGAACAGAGAAGCTAACTTTACAGAAGCTAACTCTTCAGACATTAACTCTGACCTAGCTTGACATAGAAGTTAACGCAAACAAAGCTAATTCTGAGCTGACAGAACAAAGACACGAACTCTAACAACACTAACTCTGAGCTAACTGGGCCAATAAGCAACTTGGACAAAGAAGCTGATTGGATACAGAAGCTAATCGGAAAGAATCTAACAGTGAGCTAACTGTACAGAGAAGTTCATTACAAAGAAGCTAGATCTGAAATAACCATACATCGATGCTAACTCAAAAGAAGTTAACTGAGCACGGAAGCTAGCTTTTCAGAAGCAATCGCTACAGAAATTAACTGTGAGCTAACTGGACGGAGAAGCTAACTTAAAAAAAAAAAAACAAATTCTCAGCCAACAGAACAGAGAAGCTAACTGTAAAGAAACTAACTCTGAGCTAACTGGGCACAGAAGCTACCCTGAAAGAAGTTAGCACCAACAGAACAAAGAGGCTAACTCTAAGGAAGTTAATCCAAAAGCATCTACCATTAAAGAAGTTAACAACCATGTAATTTTGAATTTAAATACCTCTACTGTTAACTGTATAAATTAGCTTTGTGTTGCGTTTATTGTTGAACAGGTGACCATTATTTTGATAAGATACTCATTCATTTCTCATAACTACAGCTACAGGTGAGTGAATGAATCCACTACAGGTGAGTGAGTAAATCCTCTGCAGGTAAACTGAGCTGCATTACAAACATCAGTGATTTTTAAGCAAATTACACTAAAAAAACAGAGGCGTCTCATGAAAAGCATCGCTCCCTCCTCTCGCCTCGTGGCCCACTTACCGACTCACATGACTGCGTCTCCATGGTTACCGAGGACACCAAACAACCAGGGAAAATACACATCATTAGCATTTTTCAATGAACAGAGTCACAGTTTTCAGTCAGTGGGAGAGAAACCGGAGGACGTCGGCGGCGATCGTCTTATCGAGTCTAAATCCCACAGAGCCGAAGATAAGACCTGAACTGCATCTGAACAGAAGAAGAAGAATCAGGAAGGTTTGATCAGATTTCAGCTGTTTAACTAACCAAAGAAATCAGGATGAAATAGGACTTACAAATTCAAATCGAAGCCATTGCTACAGAGAGGATTTTAGAGTTTGTATGACAGTGAACAGATGTGAATATTCAGCAGGACAAACTGACGACAAGAATAAACCTTGATTTGTCCAAAAAAGACGCGCCAGAAGCCGCCTGACAATCTGTTTGCTTTTAGATTCAGTGAACAGTTTTTTATATATGTGTGAAAAGGCCAACAAAGAGCTGCAATGTACACCAGTGCAGTGTCTCTATTTGTGTCAGAGGGACAGTAACAATAACCAACAGGAGGACTCATGTCTCCCACTGACAGAAACAACATGAAGTCAAACATCTCTGATCTCTCAGGATTCATGTCGACCACAGAGACGCAGACAGAAGCAGGTGGCTGCAGATCCTCATCTGAAACTGAGGACATGAATAATAGATGTGAGTGTGCTGAGGGCCAATATCAGGACCAGGGCCTGCAAACACAGCTGCTGCTCACCATCATCCAACAACCATTCAGCAACCATTCAGTAATCATCCAGCAACCATTCAGCAATCATCCAGCAACCATTCAGAAACCATCCAGCACCCATCCAGCAACCATTCAGTAATCATCCAGCAACCATTCAGCAACCATCCAGCGACCATTCAACAACCATCCAACAACCATTCAGCAACCATCCAACCATTCAGCAACCATCCAGCGACCATTCAACAACCATTCAGCAACCATCCAACAACCATTCAATAAGCATCCAACAACCATTCAACAACCATTCAATAACCATCCAACAACCATCCAGCAACTATTCAGCAACCATCCAACAACCATTCAGCAACCATCCAACGATTCAGCAACCATCCAGCAACCATTCAGCAACCACCCAGCAACTATTCAGCAACCATCAAACAACCACTCAGCAACCATCCATCCATCCATCCATCCATCCATCTTCTACCGCTGGTCCGAGTCGGGTCGCGGGGGCAGCAGCTTTAGGAGGGAAGCCCAGGCCCGCCAGGCTCCCCGCCCCTGGCCGCCGCCCAACACACATAGCACCGGACCCCTATGGCCCCTCCTGCGGGTGGTGAGCCTGCTGGAGGGGGGTCCCACGTCCGTGGTTCCAGAGTTGTTTCTCATCATTGGGGTCTTCTGGGCTGCTGTTTGTCTGGTCCCTCACCCAGGACCTGTTTGTCATGGGAGACCCTACCAGGGGCATGAAGCCCCCGACAACATAGCTCCTGGGATCATTAGGGCACGCAAACCCCTCCACCACGATAAGGTCGCAGCCCAGGGAGGGGAGCAACCATCAAACAACCATTCAATAATGATCCAACAACCATTCAGCAACAATCCAATAACCATTCAATAACCATCCAGCAACATTCAGCAACCATCCAGCAACCATTCAGAAACCATCCAACAACCATTCAGCAACCATCTGACAACCATCCAACAACCATTCAGCAACCATCTGACAACCATCCAACAACCAAACCCTTCAACCATCCAAGACTGCAGTTCAGCTGATTTCAGTTTCCTATATTTGAATATTTTTTGTTTTCTTTCCTCCTCTGTGTCTATAAACTGGAAATCTTTGGGTTGTGGATAAAACAAGAGATTTGAGGAAACTCTAATCTACATTTTCTGACATTTTAGAGACCAAACAGTGAGTAGATCATTCTGGATCTGATCTGAGTATCAGACCTGCAGCACCTGTACTCTTGTTATAAACACTTTCATTCTGCAGCAGATTTCACCTGCAGCTTTTATCTCCTGAAGCTTGGAAACACCTAAAAGCAGTTTGAGTTTGTGAGGAAACTGTGGAGGAACAGAACCAGAGAAACTCCACCTCTGACCAGGGAACTGTTTAGCGCTGAAAGTCCCGCAGCTGAAGTTGTCCTGAAGGTTTTATTAGAGGCCCATTAACCTCCTACAGACTGTTAGTTAGAAATAAAAGCTCTCCTCCTCCCCTGGATGTTTGATGTGAGCGTGCAGCAGGTCGCTCTAATTATCCTCCTGCAGCGAGCGGTGCTCTGCTAATTATCTAAAGTGATCTGATGAAGTGGATGTAATCACCTGCAGAGCTGCTGGGTATTCTGACCTACATCTCCCGCCTGTAAATATTCATTATCGAATTAAAGGCTGCACCTCGGGACTGTTAATCTGCTGCCAGAGGAGGAGGAGAGCAGCTCCACTCTACACCCAAACGCTGAATCTGCTCACAGTTTACAGCTGCTCTTCAGACAATCTGCCCGTTCTGCATCCTGTTCCATCTGCTGCCATCCTCAGTGCTAGCCATGCCTGGAAAACACTGCTGCAGAGGCTTCTTTTGGTATTTGGTGACAAACTGCAGGAATATTTTCAACGTGTGATACCGAGGCTCCTAAAACTGTTTGTTCCTAAATGACAGAAAAATTCAAGTTTTCTGATGCTTCTCTGAGTTTAATCATCAGCTGATAACCACAGACGACTGAGACGTTTCCTGAAAGACCAGTCAGTCCTCTTTTTGACCTGCATGGACGGAGGACGAGAATAAAACCTGGTTGGTGTTCAGAACTAATGAAGGTTTGCTCAAAAAAAACACATGAAAAGAAGCCTGATGGATGCTGGAGAACATTCTTGGGTCAGATGAAGAGAGATTAGTTGGACTCAGATGGAGTCCAGCATGTTTGGTGAGAACCTGACCAGGACTTCCACAGTGGATGCATGGTCCTGACAGTGAAGCACGGAGGAGGGAGTGGGATGATATGGGGCTGCTGGAGTGTAAAAGGTGTCCACGAAATGACATTTAGAGATGAACCATGAATTTATGCAGATGAACCAAATTACTGGCTGATGAGATGAAGCTTGAACCGTCCAAACAACAAAAACACACCAGAGTTTCTTTACAAGAACAAAGTGAAAACTACAAGCCTGTTTGAGACAGTTTGAGTCTCAACTTAAATCCAACAGAACAACTTTGGGGTATTTTAAAGAGAATAATTATAATTCATAATTAATAATCTCCAAGTGGAAAAGATAGTGTGAGTAGAACATGAGAACATGTGTGGACTCTGGTTTCCTTCATGCTGAGGAGGATTGAATCCATCATCCCAAAATAAAGGAGTGAAGAAACACAAGATTAGAATCCAAGTCAGGAGGATTTCTTCCTGTTTTTTTTTTTTTTAAAGAGGGGATCTAAACTGGAAGTCTGTAACGCAACATCAGAGCAAAACCCTCTAGTGTTCTACTTGGAGGTAATCTGATTACTGAGGTGCCACTGTTTCCAGTCATGTGACATTTAGGTGATATTGCACAGGGCTGGAGTCTCTCCTCAGCCACATCTGAACATTGTGTTGGAAGCCCTCGGTGAATAATTACTTTGTCTAATTTCACATTCGCTGCGAGCCGACTGATCCTTCAGAGGACTGAAGAGTTTCGGAGCCCGGAGGAGCGAACGGAGGACCGAGTGTAAACAGGATTAGGTCGAGTTCACCTCCGGCTCTGAAGAAGGAGGAGAACCTGCTGGGGAACCGGTGGAGGCTGCGGCTCAGAACAGCGGATGGGTTTGTGGGTATCGGCAGCTGGAGGAAGCTGCTCTGCTGGCTGCCGTCCAGGATCAGCTGCTCCTCCGAGGGCCGCACAGGAAACAACAACACGCCGCTAATTGGCTGAATTAGCAGAGGCTAATTACTATGCTAATGTTTACCTGGCGGAGGCGGCGGGGCCCGGACCCCGAGGCCGCCCGGAGCGCCACATCGATCTGGATTAATAGATGAGAGACCTCCGTCCAACAGGAACCAAACATGGAGCTGGAAAGGAGCCACCTCCACCTGCTGAGGCCCACTGAAGGAATCATGGGAAATACTCACAGCCTCAGACACACTGTAAATCACCCAGTTACTGAGGCTCCCAAAACTGTCTGTTCCTGACTGGAAAAATAGTAGAAATCTTTGTTTTTATCAGTTTAACTGTCGGCTGAATGAACGTTTCACTCCCTTTGACCTCCTCAGAACCAGCTGATCCTTTTTCTACAGTAACTTCAACACATTTAATGAAGCCATGCAGAGTTCTACCTTCATACTGTGAATATTTCCAGGTCCTTGAGGTCCACAGAGGAGGGTCCAGATTTATCACTTTCTAATGGACTTTTTCCATCATTTCTGAGCCTCAGAACTTCATCAGTACAGCAGATAGAACCATGACATTAAGGAGGAGAAATGAAAAAAAAATCAACACACAAAAAAAATTACACAAGAAGACACAAACTCTCCATGAAAATGGAGAATCACCACAAGAAAGATGAAATTACCCCAAAGACTGAAAATCTCCATAAAAAGTGCCGAAACTGACACAAAGAAACAAAAAATCTCCACAAAGCAAGACAAAATGACCACAAAAAATGCAAAATCACCACAGAAAGAGGTGAAAGAGGTGAG
Organism: Amphiprion clarkii; assembly: GCA_027123335.1. Classification (NCBI taxonomy): domain Eukaryota; kingdom Metazoa; phylum Chordata; class Actinopteri; family Pomacentridae; genus Amphiprion; species Amphiprion clarkii. Next base: position 5,663,880 of record CM049576.1, read on the forward strand.
ATTACTCCTAAGACCCCAAACCAGTTAATAAATCAACACAAAATGGTTGAAACTACCATAAAGAAACACAAAATCATCACAAAAAGCCACAGGATCTCCATAAAAAATGTGAAATCACCACAGAAAGACGTGATATTACCCCAGAGAATCCAAATAATACGACAAAGAAAAAAAATCACCACAAATAGACACGAAATTTCCACGAAAACATGCAAGATCACTGCAAAAAGACACAAAAATTTCAAAATTACCACAAAAAGAACGGAAATTACCACAAAGAAATACAGAATCACCACAGAAAACACGCAAAATCTCCACAAAAAAGGCAAAACCACCACAAAATCACCACAAAAAGAGACAATATCTTGACAAAAATTGCGAATCACCACAAAAAGATGTCAAATTGCCACCAAAAGATGCAAAATCACCACAAAAAGACACAGAATCTTCAAGAAGAGCTTAAAATCCCATCACAAAGATGCAAAATCACCACAGAAAGAGCTGAAATTACCACAAAGATAGACAAAATCACCACAAAACAGGCAGAACGACCACAAAAACAGCTGAGACTGACACGAAGAAGCACAAAATCACCACAAAAAGATGAAAACTTCCATTTAAAGATGCTAAATCATCAGGACCAGCAGTGATAACTACCAGCGGAGAATCTGACTCTCAAACAAACTGGTTTTGTCCAAACTGTGTGAGAAAACATTATTGAACATTTTTTAAACACATTTTGATAAAGAAAACGATGAAACGTGTAACTTTGACTGTCAGAGACGAGTTTTATGGTTTTAATTAACGACCACAGAGTCTCTTCTAGAACACAGTAAATAAATCTGCACCGTGAGCCGCTGCATGTTGACCAGTCGGTGCTGGGAAACGATCCGCTAACGGACAATACAGTTCCTGTGTGGAACCAGGAGGAGGAGGAGGAGGACGACGAAGGCTCGCTGACATCATCAACACTAAATGATCAGAATCCTGAAAATGTGGCTGAAGAATCCATAGTGCTGTACCAAGAAGTACACCTAGTACACAGTAGTACTTATAGTACAAGTACATACAGTATTCAACATCCTGTACAAGTTTTCCATTTTTACTGATTTTCAACATTCAGTTATTGTCAATTTGTCTTTGACAAAAATTCACAATAAAGACTCTTTAATGTCAAAGTGAAACCAGATTTCCTCACATTAACATGAGTTTAGTTGTGAAGCAAAGTTACCTCGACCTCAATCCATCTAAATAATGTTTGAAACTTCACAGGTTTATCCAGCTCACTGAATCCTAATAATTATCCTGCAGCTCTGCATCTAATTAACTTTTATTAAGACGTCCTCTGGCTGATTTTAATTACAGTGTTTTAGAAGGATTGTCTGGTTGTTTTCAATCAGTGAAACTTTTATAGTATAATTTTATCAATCATTATATATATTTAACTTAGTCATCATTTATTTTATTGTTTGCATTTATTTTATTTGTAAACTTATCTCATAATTCATTAGTTTATTTATTTATTTCATATAATTTTATTTATTTATTTAGTTGTTTAGTATTCATTCATTATTATACTATCACTCATTTTTAGCATTTTTTTAATGGATTTATTATTTTATATTATCTTTTAAAAGGATTTATTATATTTAATTTATTCATGTTACATATTTAATATATTTATCATTCATTTTACTACTTTTGCATTTATTTTATTTGTGTATAATTTATTTAATTATTCGTTTATTTATATATTTATTTATTTTATATACTTATATGGATGGTTGCTTGTATTTCTCTTATTTATGTATTATTTTTGTAATCATTCATTTTAGCATTTTTTAGGGTTTATTATTTTTGTATTTATCATTTGGTACAATATTTAATTTTTAAAAAAATATTTATTGCATTTATTTAATTTATTTATCATTCATTTTATTATTTTTGTACTTATTTTATTTGTGAATTAGTTCATTTCATTATTCATTTGTTTGTTTATTTATTTATATAATTAAAAAAACTATATATATATATATATACACACACGTGTGTGTGTGTGTGTGTTTCATTTGGTTAATATTTATTTTATTTATTTATTATTTTATTATCACAGATTTTAGCCATTTTAATGGATTCATTGGTTTATGTATTTACAATTTCACAAAATATTTATTTATTTCTATTTCATTCATTATTTCATTCATTCATGTTGTCATTGTTTATTTTCGTTATGAATTGGTTTGTTTTAATTTTTTTCATCGATTCATCATTTTTAGTTATTTTTGTGTTATTCTTCACTTTATTTTTTATTAGATTTTCTTTTTAGCGTTCTAATTTTAATTAATTAGTTTATTATTTATTTTATTATGCAACTTATTTTATTTATTTTCTCCCACCTTTTGTTTTGTTTCATCAGCACAGAGTTTTACTGAAAACTTGTTTATTTCTAAATAAGACAAACTCTTTGTGTTCTGATGTTTTTCTTCCGCTTATTCGTATTTGTTTATGTAATTGTTAACTTTATTTGTTCAGTGTCACATTCATTTATTGTTTTATTATCACTCATTATGGATTCTTTTATGGATTCATTATTTTGTTTATCTTTCAGTGTCTTTATTTCACTTCATTGTTAGTTATTTTCTTTGTTAATTTTTTGTCTTGTTATTTTTTTTTCACTATTTTTGTAATTATTTGTTAATTTTTCTCATTTATTTTGTCTTTTCTTGTATTATTCATTTTATTTTTTATTTTATCTATTTTTTCTATCCGTTATCTTTAATAAATGTACTGATTATTTGATGTATTATGTAACTTAATTATATCTTCTTCTTTTCTTTAACCACCTTTAGTTAAATTAAACAGCTTGTGTCATCAGAACAGCGACAGAAAATGAAGAATTTCATTGAGAATTTATTTCAAAATAAGACTTTTTCTTCCTCTTATTAATGTTTACCACTGGCAGCGTTGTTTCTTTTTGTTTCATCACTGATAACTGATCGGTTATTGGTCCTCCTGGGTATTGATCGTGTGTTGTTGAGCCCAGAGCTGCGTCTGTCAGGCTGAACAGATCTGAGGTCAGCTGATCCTCCTGCAGCCTGTGGAGCATCAAACATGGCCTCCTCGTGTTTGCAGAGCGCTGGGTGGGTGTGGGTGTGGGTGTGGGTGTGGGGGGTGCACCAGATGCATAATGACTGAGAGCAGGGCACCTTCCACACAGCCTCCCCCTCCTCCCCCCGCCTCCCCCAGCGCTGGGCTGATAAGAAGCCGAGCAGGGGGGAGAATCTCCCTCCTGCAGGAATTCAAAGCAGCTCCCGTCGCCTGGATTTAATTTGCATTCTGGGGAACGATAGCGCGGCGCGAGGCGGCGGTTGGAGCGCGCTCAGTGAGGCGGCGTGCCCGGCAGCGCTGCCAGGGAGGACAGTCTGGGGGCCACCTGCCCCTCGCTTTAATCCACAACTATTTCATTGAGAGCGTCAGGAACGTCCTCTGCCTTTGATGTGCGTTTTGTCCCGTGGACACAACATTAAAGACTCTCCTTCAAGCTGGGGCAAATTCAAATACCGTTACCTTCTTCTAAGGATTGCAAATGTGCTTAAATATGCCCTTTAATGGTGTATTTTCCTCCAACCGTGAGCTCAATAAATTAGTTCCCCCTGTGAGGAGAGGCCTCGGCGCTCGGCGGCTCCGATTGGTCGCCGAGAAGCACCGGCTTCATTTATCTGTTGTTCTTTGGGTTTAATGTGACGGAAAAGAAACACTCAGTTCATCAGCAGTTCAGAGGAGCAGCAGCAGGAGTTCAGAACTTCAGTCAGAGAAGAAGTCTGATCACCAGAGAACCTTCAGATCCAAAACCAGAGAACCTTTAGATTCAAAACCAGAGAACGTCCAGATCCAAAACCAGAAAACCTTCAGATCCAAAACCAGAGAACGTCCAGATCCAAAACCAGAAAACCTTCAGATCCAAAACCAGAAAACCTTCAGATCCAAAACCAGAGAACCTCCAGATCCAAAACCAGAGAACCTCCAGATCCAAAACCAGAGAACATCCAGATCCAAAACCAGAGAACATCAGATCCAAAACCAGAGAACATCCAGATCCAAAACCAGAGAACATCCAGATCCAAAACCAGAGAACATCCAGATCCAAAACCAGAGAACATCCAGATCCAAAACCAGAAAACCTTCAGATCCAAAACCAGAGAACCTCTAGATCCAAAACCAGAGAACATCCAGATCCAAAACCAGAGAACATCTAGATCCAAAACCAGAGAACATCCAGATCCAAAACCAGAGAACCTTCAGATCCAAAACCAGAAAACCTTTAGATCCAAAACCAGAGAACATCTAGATCCATGCTTCATCAGAACCAGCACTGATCCAGCTGCACTGGTTCAAGATGTTTGACCAGACTGGGACCCAACAGCACCAATAATCAATCTCAAAATAATCTCCAACTATTTTGAAAATCAACTAATCAGTTAATAAAAAGCAAACATCTCCTTGTTGATTAAACTCTTTGATCATACAATAAATTTGTTTGAAATTGTGTTTTAATAAACTCTGATTTTAACTAATCTCAAACTAAACAATCTTTCGTTGGCGCAACTCAACCCAACTGGAAAACCATCTTTTAAAAAAGTGCTACAGGACAATTTCTATTCTCACCCAAAACGATACTTTAATTAGTTGATTGGTCGTCAAATTAGTTTTTAAAACAACTGTTATGCTTGTCTATTGACTATTTAAGTGACTTTTAATAAGACTGGCTAAATTCTGTGATTGCAGCTTCCTAATTGTGAATATTTTCTGTCTGCTTCCTGACATTTGTCATCTTGAACATTTAGCATGGGAACCACTGACACACATTTTCATCAAAATGGCCAAAAAAGATGCAAAGCAAACCAAGAGTGACGCAAAACTACCACAAAGTGATTCAAATTGCTGCTAAAAGACACAAATACCCAAATATTCTCAAAGAAACGCAAAATGACCACAATGTGATACAAAGCTACCACAAAGAGACACAAAACAATGATAGAGGGATGAAAAATGGCTCAAAACTAGCACAGAGACACAAAATTAACATAAATATACGCACAATTACTTAAAAAGAGACCCAAAATAACGACAAACTCTTCTCCAAACATTTTATACTTGACTCTGAGATGCAAAATGATGCAAAATGACCACAAAAAGATGCAAAACGACCCAAGAGTGACACAAAACAAGCATGAAGGGACTCAAACTGACACAAAATGAGAACAAAGAGAATCAAAATGTCTCAAAATAACCACAAGAAGTGCAAAATTCCAAAATGTAATGCAAAACAGCCACAAATTGATGCAAAACAACAACAAAGAGATGCAATATGGCAAAAAAAAAATCATAGAGACGGTGATCATCATGTTAAAGTCAACTAATCCATCCAACCCGACCTCCTCCCTGTCTGATGTTTCCAAAAAGAGACGCAAAGCAACCAGAGTGACAAAAAAACTACCACTAAGAGACTCAAATTGACCACAAGAAGACATAAAACTGAAACAGAGAATCAAAATGTCTCAAAAATGATCACAAAGGAACAAAAAACTACCACAAAAAGATGCAAAACAACCACAGAGACACAAAACAATGACGAAAAAATGCTAAATGTCTCAAAAACATCACAAAGAGATGCAAAAAGAACATAATGAGATGCACAATTACCTAAGATGACCAAAAAGAGACCCACAATGATCACAAAGACTTTTCCAAACGTTTTACACCTCATCCTGAGATGCCAAATGACACAAGGCGACCAAAGAAAGACGTAAAACAACCAGTGACTGCAAAACACCCATGAAGACGTTCAAATTGACCACAAAAAGGCACAAAACTGAAACAAAGACAATCAAAATGTCTCAAAATAATCACAAAGAAGTGCAAACCTACTACAAAAAGACGCAAAACGACCACAAAGAGACAGAAAACAATGGCGAAGAGATGCAAAATGGCTCAAAACTAGCACAAAGACAAGAAAAAAGAACACAAACAGATGCACAATTACTTAAAAAGAGACCCACAATGATCACAAAGTCTTTTCCAAACATTTTTCCTGTCATTTTTTTGTTGCTGTTGGTGTTTTACTTGCTGTTTGTCAGTGACATGCGTGTATTAAAGGTTCTGTATCCAGGAAGTGATGGACAATGAAGGTAATCTGCTGATCTCTGAGTTATTTGCAGCTAAAGTTCAGTTTGAAACAACAGATCGAGGCTGAAACGTGAAGCCGAGCGGAGACAGGATGGGTCTCGTGTCCCTCTGGTGTCTCTGTAATGAGGACGTTAATGTTCGTCTCTGGGAGCTGAAGGTGACAGGACGCTTCGGAGCGCTCACAGGGATTAACATAATTGCTGCCTGACATATGCTGACATGATGCTAATTAGCATGATCTTGTGTCGTGCCTCCTCGCGCCGATGAATAATTGAAATCAACAGTTTTTGGCCTTTATCACAGAAACGCAGTAAGTGCCCAAAAACATCAAGCGGAGGCATCACAGTGCATCTCTTCAACGTGTGACCCTGAACGCCTCGCGTGGTGTTCAGGTCCTCACAGTTCTGACAGACGGCGGTGAAAAAACGGTTTTCCATCAGCACTGGCTTCTAGAACAAAAGGAGGAGTGACAGGAATGAAACAAACTATGAGACTGTGCATCGAAGTCTGCAGAAAACCTCCAAATATCTACAGTTTGAGCCCCAAAAACCCACTGGAACATCAGCTGGAGTCCATTAGAACCTCACAGAACCAAGCAAAGAACATCCCGACCAACGCAGAGGGGAAAGAAACCAAACACACATGTTCAGAAAGCACTGAAAGCCTGAGGTTCTCCCAACTGGACCTCCATAGAGTCAACAATGAGATCTGGAAAAACAGAGCAGCAAACAAAGAAGAACCGGAGGAACAATTTTGACATCATGTATGTTACTAGAGTGTCTGAAAAACTCTACAAACACAAACCAGCGACACCCTAAGACACAAAGTGTACAACTTCAACACTTCAGAATCCTTGGACCTCTAAAACCAGGTCCAACTTAAACACTTCAGAACCTCTAAAACCAACTCCAACAAAAACATTTCAGTTTCCTTCAATGAGTGAATTTCAACACCTGGAACATCCCAGAACCGATTTCACCTCCACAGATCCAACAGATCCAACTGATCCAACTGGTCCTCAGTTTTCTTATTTTATCACTGTCACATTGATTGAGTTGGTTTTCCACAAACTGAGATCCAGTGTAGAATTAAGGGACAACAATCACACAGAAACAAGACAGAACCTCAGTAAAGACTCCACTTGGGTCGGGTCAGAGTAGACTTGGGTCTAGCTTCCTATATCCTGGATGCGATTCACTTTGGTACCTGCAGATTCATTTTGTAATGGGTCTGACTTTCCAAAAGTCCTTTTTGTACCAGGTTCACTGATCTTTGAATTAGTTTGGACCAGGTCTGCAGGTCCTTCAGTGTTTAGTGGATCTGCTCTTCTGATCCTAGGACCAGTTTTAGATGGGGTCTTTCTTCTGGACCTGAATGGATCTAATCATTCTGTGATGACTGTTATGGTCCGTTCGGGATCAGACTTTCTGGGTCTGATTGGACCAGGTCTGAAGGTCAGGTCTTCCAGTCCTCAGATCTATTTTGGACCAGGTCTTTATTCTGGGCCAGTTCAGGTTGTGGACCTATCTGGACTTTAACCTTCTGTGAGGACTGTTTTGGGTCACAAGTCTGAAAGATGTGTCGAGGGATAGGGCTTCTTATATTTGGGTCTTCAGGTCTGTTTGGGATACGGTCTTTCTTTTGGACTTGACTCTGAAGAATAAGAACACATGTGGCCTAAAATCATAGAAACTACTAAAACCAGGTAGAAATCCGAAGCAGATTTCAGGTGAGATAATTTAAGGGTCTGACGTCTGATTATTGCAGCTTGATTTCCCGATAAATCGTCACCTTGTTGACCTCGGACGTGACCGAGGAGTGTCAGAACAACGGAGCGATAACAGCTGCAGCCGGAGGAGTTTAACGTCAGCGATGTTCACTTTGGATTCATCTTTAAATCCTCTTAAATCTTAAAGAAAGCAGCAGCTGCAGATTCATGCTGCAGGATGATTAAACTGCAGCGCTGCTTCTTTTCTGCCGCCGTCGCTCAAACACGAGCAGGACGACGACGACGAGCCTGAACTGTAATCGCCACGACAACAGACAACACTTCCTTCACTCCAAGATGTATTAAAGATTAGGAGCTCCTTTATTCAGCTCCTAATGAAAACCAAAGATAAGCTCCCACATCGCATCACGGCCACGGGTCACATGACCTAATCCCATCAGGGACAAAGGTGCTGCTCAACACGCCAACCACACGCCAACCACACGCCAGCCGCATAAACGGTCAGGAAGCCAGTTTAAATTAGCAGATCAAACCGAGCTGTCAAACATGAATCCAGATTAAACATGTTCACCCTGAAATCAGAAGGAAATTAAACCCAGAGAGGAGACAATGCTGGAAGAAAACCCTGAAATACAACCAGAGAGGAAAACCTCCCAGCTGTGAGGCCTGCTGGGGTCTGGAGATCTGAACATCTGGATCAGTTTTTAGCTTTCAGGTTGACTAAATACATCATCAATAGAAAAACAGAATGAGGATGGTTGTTAAAGACACACAAAAAACACAAAATAATGAAATCCACAAAAATAAAATGATGCAAAACGCCTCAAAACAATCACAAAGAGATTTAAAACAGATCAGAACCACATTAAAGATGCAGAAATGACCACACTGAGATAAAAACTACATTTGTGATGGATCACATTGATGATTGAACATATTAATAATAAACCATGTTGATAATTGATCTGATTGGATAATGGAAAATAATGATAATGGATCACATTAATAATAGACCACATTCATAATTAACCACATTGATTAAGGATCATATTGATAATAAATCATATTCATAATGGATCACATTGATAATGGACCATATTGATAATAATTCATAATAAGCCACACTGATAATAAAACTACATTGATAATAAATCACACTGATAAGATACCAGATTTATAATGGATCACACTGATCATAGATCACATTGAAAATAAACCACACTGATAATGTACCATATTTATAATAGATCGCATTGATAATAAACCATATTAATTATAAATCCCATTATTAACGGACCTCATTGGAGTTTTGTGTCCAGCTGCAGGTTTCAGTTTCTGTATCTCATTCTGGTCACTGAGTTCATGAAGACAAAGAGCAGAAAGAAGAAAAGTTGGTCTGGAAGTGAAGTCAGTCTGAGCTGTTTCTCATTTAGAAAATGAAAAAGAATAAGAAATAAATGACTTTTTGCTCATAAAGAGGCTGTCGAGTGTCTTATTTTGACTGAAGTCATGAATATTTAAAGAGTGCAGCAGCTACAGAGAACACGCTGCCATTTGTGCCTTTTATACATCTGTATTCGCCTCTTAAATTAAACATTAATTACATTTCTTCATAAAAGAACAATACAGCGCTGAAGCATTCCGCTTTCAACAAGTTAATTATTTCCAATTTGCAACAAAATATGTGTGAACGTGTCAAACTGCACATGGACTTCACAGAGGCTTACAAAGCCCGAGTTCTCCACAGCAGAGTTTCATCAGGTCTGCCCTCAGAGCTTCGTTTGGACGATGCAGCTCGTTATTTCTGCTGTCGGACAAAGAAAAGCCGACAACAAACTCACTGAGCTTCATCTGCAGGTGGAAACAACACGACCAAACTTCATCATAACACAAGAACACGTGTCCAGCGTGTCCAGCTCCGATGTTATCAGACGAAGAAGCTTCAGAGTAAAAGTCTGTTAGAAAGCAGCGGGACAGTCTTAGAGAATAAACGACGTGTCATCTGGGTGTAAATCCTCCACGTTGAGCTCTCACTGTTTCTCTCAAGAACCAAATTAAAGTCACTTCAGTCCGTAAGCAGCTTTAAAGAGTGAAGCACAAAATACCTTTTCTCTGCTGTGACTGAAGATCAGCCGCTAAAGCCGAGAGATTAACGTCCTGTCGAAGCCTCGGAGGATTTCATCTCATCTGGAGGTCACCGAGGTACCGACGGGCCGATGGAGGCCAACAGGTTGATCAAGGTCCAAGCTTTAGGCTGGAAGAGGTCAAGACAAAGAAATTCATCGATGAGCAGCTGATCTACAGCGAATCATCCAGAACCACAACAGACCTTCTTCTCACCTCAATTTTAAAGGATGTTCTCACAGTACTACAACAGATGTCAGGTTCTGGTTCTGGATTTTAATGCCTTGAGCCTTTATGTCCCTAAAATGCCTTCATTTTACAGAACCAACTGTCCAAAAACCACAAGGGGTTTTAGGAAATCTGCTATTTGCTACAGCAACACTTCAGAACTTCTAAATCTCTAAAACCAGGTCCAGATTAAACACATCAGAATCTCTGAACATCTAAAACCAGCTCCAACATAATAATTTCAGACCCTGTGAACCTTTGAAACCAGGTCCAGATTAAATATTTCAGAACCTCTGAACCTCTAAAATCAAGTCCAACAGAAACACTTCAGAACCAATGAACTTTCAAAACTAAGTCTAACAAAACACATCACAGAACCTCTGAACCTCTAAAATCAGGTCTACATTAAACATTTCAGAAAGCCAGGTACGACTAATGCACTTCAGAACCTCGAAAACCAAGTTGAACTGACACACTTCAGAACCTGTGAATCTCTAAAACCAAGTTCAACTTACCCACTTCAGAACCCCTGGACGTCTAAAACCAGGTCCTACATAAACACTTCAGAATCTTTGAACCTCGAAAACAAAGACGAACTGAACCTTTTCAGAACCTGTGAACCTTTAAACCAGGTCCAACATAAACACTTCAGAACTTCTAAATCAGGTCCAACTTAAAAACTTTAGAACTTCTGAACACCGGGAAAGTCCCAGAACCGATTTCACCTCCACAGATCCAACTGATCCAACTGGTCCTCAGTTTTCTTATTTTATCACTGTCAGATTGAGTTGGTTTTCCACAAATTGAGATCCAGTCTAGAATTAAGTTACAACAATCACACAGAAACAAGACAGAACCTCAATAAAGACTCCATTTGGGTCGGGTCAGACTAGACTTGAGTCCAGCCTACTTTGTCCTGGGTGTGATTCACTTTGGTACCTGCAGATTTATTTTGCAATGGGTCTGACTTTCCAAAAGTCCTTTTTGTACCAGGTCCACTGATCTTTGAATTAGTTTGGACCAGGTCTGCAGGTCCTTCAGTGTTTAGTGGATCTGCTCTTCTCATCCTAGGACCAGTTTTGGATGGGGTCTTTCTTCTGGACCTGAATGGATCTAATCATTCTGTGACACCTGGTTTTGGGTCAGTTCTGGATCAGATGTTTGAGTCTGTTTGGACCAAGTCTTATGGTCTTTTAGTCTGTTGAAGACGGTGTCGTCTTTTTTTCTGGCTTGCTTTGGACCAGGTCTTTATTTTGGACCAGGTTAAGTTGTTGGACGATTGTTTTGTGTGATGTCTGGACCAAGTTTTCTGGGTCTGTTTGGACCCAGTCTTTGGTCTGTTAGGAATTGGGTCTTCTTGTCCTCTGGTCTGTTCTGGGTTGGGTTGACAACAGGTTTTTGGTCACTTCTAGGTCAGAATTCTGAGGGTCCATTTTGGGTCCAGGTCCAGGATTTGTGGAACAGTAAAGACTAGAATCTCCGTGCAGCAACAAAAACAACTTTTCATCACATAAAGGCTTTTAAGATTTAAACAGACTTGAGTTTTGTCCCTGTTCATGGTCTTACAGGACAACAGCAGAATTTGTATCCTCAAACTGCAGAGTCACATTGACCTTCTGCAGAGGAACCGGACTGAACCCTGACCACCAACAGATCCAACCTGGACCTCCTGACAGAAGAACGTTCTAGAACGGGACGTGTTGTGAGACCAGCGTTGCAGGTCGCTGTCTTCTCGCGTTGCAGTGGACTCATTATTTTGTGGCCTCGGGCTGCGTTTCATCATCCTGCGGTTGTTTCACGGCTGTTGTTGAGTCTGTTTTTGCAGATTGTTTGTCGAAGCGGAGAGCGTCGAGTCGCTCGCAACAATCAATTAATGATGTGAGAGGGATGCAAGCGATGAAGTCTTTGTCGCGGCGGCGGCGGGCTGATAAAACCAGCAGCCTCTGACACCAGAGCCCGTCTTTGTTTCCTCTGCAGAGGCTGCAGGCTGGACGGGCTTCTGTTGTTTGCTTTTAACTCAGTCAAACCAGACACCCGCTCAGATATTCAGACGAGCATGAAAAATTCATCAGCACTTATTCAAACTTCTGCTTCTCTTCATTATTTCAACAACGTCAAAGAAGTTTTTATGAGCCTCCGGGGAAGATTTAAAGCCTCCGAGAGCCCCTCCGTTGACGGCGGGAACCGACACAAGACCATGAACTGTGTTTGTGTTAGCTTAAAGATGGAGGTCGAGTCTGATTTAACGCTCGCTCGGACTGAAGAGTCAACAACGCATGCGAAGATAAAAGCAGCAGATCTACGCTTGAACAAGAACTTCTCAAAATTAAACCTTAAAGATCTCAGACGGATCATCAAGACGGGTTTAGATGTGATGTATGGACTCCATTCAGAAGTGTATTGAAAACATCTCCAATTTAACCTTCAACTGGTCATAATTAGAGTTTAAATTAAAGCGTAGTTGGCATTCTCTACTTATGACGTCCATTTAGTAGCAGCCTATCAACGTCATCAGAAGCTCTGATGACAACATCTAGAAGACTTTAAAGTTCAGTCCAGCTGCTGAGGAAGCTCATGTGATGCGATCAAAAGCTACAGTACAACTAAAATGGATCTGACGGGAAAACGGTCAAATGTGACGTCTGACTCTCTAATTCGGACTCGACAAAATAAAATATAAAAAAGTGTGATGTCTTTATCCTTCTGTTGTGAGCAGGTTTATTAGAAGATAGCTGACCGTCAATTAGTAGATATTTAAAAGTTGATTTTTAGCATCTTATAAACTCTAAGCAACGTCTTTATCTTTCCATTTTGAGCAGGTTTATTGGATATTTAAACGTCGAACAGCTTCCTGTAAACTCTGTAAACTGTGTGAACCACCAGCTGCTCTGCGTCTTTCTTTCCACTGGAACATTTTCCCATCATCCCGCGGTTAACCTGAGAGTTTCAGGGAAAACCAGGACCTGATCTGAGGTCAGGCGGCAGCTCCGAGCGTCCTGCAGCTCCTGTTTCTGTTGGTGTTTGCGTTGGTGCCCAAAGCGAGGATGGAGGACGGCGGCCCGGGGCCCCGGAGGCCCTCAGGTGTCACCGAGGCGTGAAAGGTGAGAACATTGCTGCTGCTGATATCTGACCGACGCAGGAACTCGCCGTTGTTTCAGGAGTGTGAGCCGAGAGGACGAAGGAGGAGGACGGCAGCTGAGTAAATACTGTCATCCTCCTCGCCGTCCCATCAGCCACCTCTCCATTAAACCTGATCAGATCTGATATCAGCTATCAACACGGTCTGTAACAGATACGACGGAACCGAGCCAACAGCGCGAAGCCATAAAACCATAAAACTTCATCCATGAATCTGACAGATACAGTCGTACAACAATAAAACATCTTGTAGCACTGCAACCAAGAAGCAAACAACAAACACAAAGCAAAAAACAGCATAAACAGCACCCATATTAGCACGAAAAACAGTAAAACAGGAAGAACAAGACTAAAATCATGACCACATCACTCTCCTTAAGGACCCCCTGCTGACTCCCACAGTACAAGCTAATTTCAAGTAGGGTTTTTTTACGGAGAAAAGCCAAAAATTCTACTAATATTTGCTGATTTCCTGTGACTCTAACTTCAATTATGGTCAAACAAACACATTAAAGACAGTAACTGTTAGCTGCACTGACAGTATACAGCTGTTTTGATGGTTTATATAAATTTTTAGGGATTCATATGAATTGAAGATGCAACATAATGTTATGGTGCCTTAGAAAACATAATTTGAGCATTAAAATTGTTATGCTGGCATTTAAAATTACATAATTTTTGCATTAAAATGATTTTGTTAGCATAAAAAACGTAATTGCCATCAACAATATTATGTTTGCATTTTAGGTGTTAAAGTTAGCTTTACAGAAAGTCACGTAAACATGAAAATAATGCATAAACTTGTATGTTAGCATTAAAAACATCAGCACTAAAAATGCCATATAAGCATGAAAAATCTAATCTTAGCATTGAAAAATGTTGTAAACATAATGCCTATTTACATAGTAATATGTTACAATAAAAAAGTGACAATACTGCAAGTTAGCATGAAAGTAACACTTTCTTTAGACGGATCAATCACAGAAGCTTACAAATGTTGTTAGCATAAAATGTGTGCTAGCTCTGAAACATTATTTTTGCATCTAACATTATGTCAGCATTAAAAAATGTCACATTGGCATAAAAATGTGTTAGCATAAAAAATGTTAGCATAAAAGTAATTTTAGCATCAAAATATTTTCTAAGCATAAAAATGTATTTTAGGCAAAAAAGTCAGTATAAAAAATGTTAGCATAAAAATATTGTCAGGATCATAATGTTTTCTAAGCATAAAAAAGTGTTAGCAAACAAAGTTGTGTTAGCATAAAATTATGTTACCATAAAAGTAATGTTAGCGTCTAAATGTTTTCTAGGCATGAAAAATGTGTGTTCGCAAAAAAGTTAGCATTAAAAAAATGTTAGCATAAAATAATGTTAGTATCAAACTGTTTTCTAAGCATGAAAATTGTATTTTAGCACAAAAAGTTGTGCTCGCGTCAAGGATAAAAACATGACTTTTAGCAAAAAACCAAACACACAACAGTTCAGAAGTTATCCTTTGGAGCACTTTTGAATAGTTAGCTTTATGTTAGCTTAGCACAGCTTGAGCAGAAGCAATAAGGAAAAACAGAAACACAACAGGTTTGAATAAATACCACAAATAATGACACAAACTGACAGTGAACTAGCAGCTAACTGCAGCGCTAATATGAACCTCTAATCCTTAAGTTTTTTAATCTTTCTGTTTGTCTCTGTAGAAATGTCTCTTTACCAACACAGAAATACAAAAAGATCACATTAGTGGTTCAGCATCATCAGTTTGTAGAGAAACTGAGTGAATGATTGTTTGGATCTTTCAGCGTCATGAATCCTTTCGACCCCAAACGAGCAGACGGAGGGTTTTTTCTGCAGATCTGAACCGTCCGCCTCCAGCAGACCTCACAAACACTCGGCTAATCCCCAGAAATCGATTCAAACCCTCCAACTTTCAACTCTTCAGACGAGGACGTGAAGCCCAGAGACGTTTGGTCTCAGTTTGATCCTGTTTCTGAGTCCGAGGAGAGAAAAGCGATTAACCGGACGGAGAGTCAGAAGCTCTGAACGATGCTGAACGATCATCAGAACTCTGCTTCCAGAGTCAGAACTACACTCAGGCATGTTGAAACACCAATGTTCAGGCCCTTCTACTACCTGAAGATGTTATTATCAGTCATGTACATCTGAATAAACCTGCTGTAAAACTAGTGAAAAAGATAGTTCAGAACTCCATAGAGAATCTGTCTAATTTTAGTTTCCTTTGGTGTAACAATGTTTATCTGTCCATCCATGATACACTGCAGACAGGAGTTTCCATTTGTTCCAAGACAATGTTTTTGGAGAAAAACCCAATTAAATCGATATTTAAGCTCTTATTTCTTTCATAGACGTACAGGATAGATAAATAGATTCACCTAAATATGTGTATAAACAGAGAAAACAGTTCAGAACTCCATAGGGAATCTGTCTAATTCTAGCTTCTTTGTTTGAACATCAGAGATTCTCTGCAGCTCTCAGACTGTTCTGCTGCTTTAAAGACACACTTAGACAGATTTTAAACAGAGTCAGGCTTCGTGACATTATTTTTTCTGTATTTTATGGGGAAGCAGCTGATTTATCTTTACTGTAGTTGTCGGAGGATGAAGATGACCCCGCAGGCGCAGAACGCAAGATAACGACTTTCTAATCTGAGTCGGACCCAAAGAAGCTCCTGACAACACAAAGCAAACACGGATCCTCCATCAGCGCAAATATTAAAGCCATTATGTGTTTAATCACGGTCTGATCTGTGGAAGCTCCCCGCAGATTAATCAGCTCCGCCGGGCCGCAAATTAACGGCAAGTTTTCGTGCTAATTTTAACCATAATCCGGGTGTTGATTGACAGTGTTGTCGGACCTCAGAATAACTCCGCACTCGAGTGTCCGTGCTGTTTGGATTATTTAAGATTATGTTGTAATTCCCCTTTTTAATCTGCCCGCTTGAAGATTGTGGAGTCGCACTCGCCGATCAAAGTGTCTGATGAGATGTGAAATCCTCGGTCGCTCATGAGGAAACTTTCCCATCAGCACTTCAGCGTGTGAAGCGTTCATCAGGAGATTATCTGCTGCTGCAAACTCAAAAAACCCAGAGTCCAGTGAAACCAGTAGAACACACTACAATACCCATGAGCCTCTGCTGCTGTACAAGGTCTCTGTGGTAGTTTTGTGTCTCTCTTTGGTTGTTTTGTGTCTTTTTTTTGGTCGTTTTGCACAATTTTGCATCTCAGAGTGAAGGACAAAATGTTTGGAAAAGACTTTGTGGTCATTGTTGGTCTCTTCATGGTCATTTTTAGTAATTGTGCATCTGTTTATGTTCACTTTGTGTCTTTTTTGTGGTGGTTGTGAACCATTTTGTGTCTCTTTGTGGTTGTTTTACATCTTTTTGTGATATTTTTGTGTTTCTTTGTGATTATTTTGAGACATTTTGATTGTCTTTGTTCTTGTTTTGTGCCTTTTTGTGTTCCGTTTGAGTTTCTTTATGGCTGTTTTGTGTTACTTTAGTTGTTTTACATCTTTGGTAGTTTTGCACCATTTTGCATTTTTGCTAATAGAGAAACATCAGACAGGGAGGAGGTTGGAGTGGATGGACGGGTCGAATTTAACATGACGATCACTGTCTCTTTGTGGTTGTTTTGAGCCAGTTTGTGTCTCTGTCATTGTTTTGTATCTTTTTGTGGTTGTTTTGCATCTTGGTGTGGTTGCTTTTATATTTTTCTGGCTGTTTTGCATCATTTTGAGATTATTTGTGCTTTTTTGTGGTCGTTTTGCATCTTCTTGAGGCCGTCTTACATTTTTTGTGGTTGTTTTGCATGTTTTTGTGGCCATTTTGCATCATTTTGTGGTTATTTTGTGCGTTTTGTGGTTGTTTTGCATCTTTTCATGGTTGTTTTGTGTCTTTTTGTGGCTGTTTTGTGGTTCTGTGGTTGTTTTGCATCTTTTCATGGTTGTTTTGTGTCTTTTTGTGGCCGTTTTGTGGTTCTGTGGTTGTTTTGCATCTTTTTGTGGTAGTTTTGCATCACATTATGGTCATTTTGCATTGCTTTGAGACATTTTAATTCTCTTTGTTCTTGTTTTGTGTGTTTTTGTGGTCAATTTGAGTCTCTGTGTGGTAGTTTTGTGTCACTCTCTGGTTACTTGCCGTCTCTTTTTGGTAGCTTTCTTTTGCATTTCAGGGAAACATCAGACAGAGAGGAGGTCGGGGTGGATGGATGGGTCGACTTTTACTTGGTTGTCACCGTCTCGTTCTGTTGTTTCAAAAGAAAAATGTGATAAAACATCTCTAAATATCAGAGCTGTGTCATTTTTATCTCAAATATTGTTATTTACAGTTCTGGCAAATATAAATTTTTGTTCATTTTTGACTCATTATGAAACATCTCCATATTTTAAGTTTGATTTGATCATAATTTTTGTCAAAGATGTAAGATTACATCTTAAAAACATTCAACTCACATTTTTTATTTCTAATTTACCATCAACTTTATACCTCAAATATCAAAATTTTGATTTATCTCATTTTTCTCTCATCTCTAAACTATGATGCATGTACAATTTTTAATATTTAATTTGTAATAATTATTTATTAAATAATAAAATTATCAATTAATTAATAATTTTACAAATATACTAAAATTAAAACTTTATATAACATAATTTTCGAGATATTTCCAAGCCACTTGTGAAGAAAAACAACTAATTCTAACATCATTAAGGACAAATTGAAAAATTTGACAAAAAGAAAATCTGATTATCTCATAGTTAAACAGTGAAATTAAAGAGGAGAAACCACAATATTTTAGATTTGAAATCAACTTTTGACCTTAGGAAACTAAATATAATGAAGCCAGAACTCTTATTTTGTATCTTAAAATATTAAAAAATCAGCTCCAACGTTTCTAAAACACAGCAGATGAACAGAAACTGAACAGTTAAAACATTTAGTGATGAAACTTTGCTGTTTTCTGTGTTTTCCAGATGACGTAGCTTAAAGTAGTTTCTTTCTCCTCGTCTTGTTCTCATTCTGCTCAGCGTCCGTCCGCTCAATTAAAAACCGTCTGCAGGAGGAAACGTGATTTATTTAGAAAAATAGTGGAAGTAATCAACGTAAGAGGAGCCATCTCGATATTAACGGCCCGTTAACTGGCCTCAGCAAACTTCCAGAGGATGAAGGAAAAGAAATTAAGGTTACGTAAGCATGTCGGCCGTCCTGTAAAACAATATCGTTTCAGCAGAGAGGATTAATTTCTCGCTGCTCAGACAGAAGCAGAAAAATTAAGGTTTTAATCTGTTTAACGAAGAAAAAAAAAAGGATTCTTTTCATTTTACTCCAAGTCTGTTTGAGGAAAAAACACCGAACACGAAGAAATAAATCTGAACCCAAAAACTGATCTGACCTCAGAATGATGCAGCTGTAGAGTGAAGTTTTTTTTTTCTTTCCAGTTTTTAACTCATAAACTGTGTAATTTTGGTGATTTTTCTTTTAAAGAAAAAGAAAATACTCACGCTTTTCTAACTTCCAGGTGGATTTTGTGGTTCAGGACGTTATTTTTTATGCTTTTAATGTTTGTTGCTCAAACTAAGAACCAAATATCCACCAAATACACCAAAACAAGCTCAATATGAACTAAAAGTCAACTAAAAGACAGTTTTTAACATGTTTACTGTCATACATTTACCTCATTTACATAAACACACCCCACATCTGCCATATATGGTCAAAGCTTCCCCTTTAAAAGGTGAACAGGTAGTTTCATCTCCTGCAGTCTGGTGGAGTTTTATTCATCTTTACTGCATCAGTTTACTGCGGAAATGTCTTTATTTGAAAGAAAGACGTAATTTTGGGTACAGTGAGTCTGTGTTTCTATATATTAGGGATTAAACTTTTGTAAAAATGACATAAAATACTACTTTCCCAGATTATAATACATATTCAGACTAAGATCCCACAGTGTGGCCTGTTTTAACAGATATTTAATTTGTTCTTTTACAACACGTCATCACTAAACTACACTGTTTTACTGTATTTAAATCAGCTAAACTATCATTTTATGGATGTATTTTTTGTTGATTTTACTATTTTTATTCAATCATTTTTGGCCTTCTTCCTGCCAGATTTTTAGTTTTTGTTTATTTTTTGTTGTTTGTTTTTTACAGCGTGACTGATTTAGACCCAACAAACACATTCTTATTCTTTATTTTCTTCATTTAATGTGAATGAATTAGTCTTTTTTACTGTTGTCAGAGGGTTGTTTCTGTTATGGAGGTCAGGATCAGGACGGATCCGTCACCTTCCAGGACTCGGCCTCTAAACGGTTAATGGTGTGTGATGGCCGACATCTTGAGCTGCCATATGTCATCAGGCCGAGGCGACGTGTCATGAATATTCCTGCAGCTCATTACCTCGGCGCTGAAGCTGATCCGGTCCGACGCCATCAGCACCGATATTTATCAGCGCCGAGCTCCAAGCTGCTGCTGAGCCACA
Source organism: Amphiprion clarkii (assembly GCA_027123335.1). NCBI lineage: Eukaryota > Metazoa > Chordata > Actinopteri > Pomacentridae > Amphiprion > Amphiprion clarkii. The sequence continues at coordinate 5,683,781 of CM049576.1, forward strand.
GACAGACACAAAACCTCCAGTTTAACCAGCAGAACATCAACCAGAACCAGTTTAACCAGCAGAACATCAACCAGAACCAGTTCAACCTTCAACCAGAACCAGTTTAACCAGCAGAACATCAACCAGAACCAGTTTAACCAGCGGAACATCAACCAGAACCAGTTTAACCAGCAGAACATCAACCAGAACCAGTTCAACCTTCAACCAGAACCAGTTTAACCAGCAGAACATCAACCAGAACCAGTTTAACCAGCAGAACATCAACCAGAACCAGTTTAACCAGCAGAACATCGACCAGAACCAGTTCAACCAGCAGAACATCGACCAGAACCAGTTTAACCTTCAACCAGAACCAGTTCAACCTGCAGAACATCAACCAGAACCAGTTTAACCTTCAACCAGAACCAGTTTAACCAGTAGAACATCAACCAGAACCAGTTTAACCAGCAGAACATCGACCAGAACCAGTTTAACCAGCAGAACATCAACCAGAACCAGTTCAACCTTCAACCAGAACCAGTTTAACCAGCAGAACATCAACCAGAACCAGTTTAACCAGCAGAACATCAACCAGAACCAGTTCAACCTTCAACCAGAATCAGTTTAACCAGCAGAACATCAACCAGAACCAGTTTAACCAGCAGAACATCAACCAGAACCAGTTTAACCAGCAGAACATCGACCAGAACCAGTTCAACCTGCAGAACATCGACCAGAACCAGTTTAACCTTCAACCAGAACCAGTTCAACCTGCAGAACATCAACCAGAACCAGTTTAACCTTCAACCAGAACCAGTTTAACCAGTAGAACATCAACCAGAACCAGTTCAACCTTCAACCAGAACCAGTTTAACCAGCAGAACATCAACCAGAACCAGTTTAACCTTCAACCAGAACCAGTTTAACCAGCAGAACATCAACCAGAACCAGTTTAACCAGCAGAACATCGACCAGAACCAGTTCAACCTGCAGAACATCGACCAGAACCAGTTTAACCTTCAACCAGAACCAGTTCAACCTGCAGAACATCAACCAGAACCAGTTTAACCTTCAACCAGAACCAGTTTAACCAGTAGAACATCAACCAGAACCAGTTCAACCTTCAACCAGAACCAGTTTAACCAGCAAAACATCAACCAGAACCAGTTTAACCAGCAGAACATCAACCAGAACCAGTTTAACCTTCAACCAAAACCAGTTTAACCAGCAGAACATCAACCAGAACCAGTTCAACCTTCAACCAGAACCAGTTTCAACCTGCAGAACATCAACCAGAACCAGTTCAACCTTCAACCAGAACCAGTTTAACCAGCAAACCATCAACCAGAACCAGTTTAACCAGCAGAACATCAACCAGAACCAGTTCAACCAGCAGAACTCCAACCAGGACCAGTTTAACCAGCAGAACATCAACCAGAACCAGTTTCAACCTGCAGAACATCAACCAGATCCAGTTCAACCTTCAACCAGAACCAGTTTAACCAGCAAAACATAACCCAGAACCAGTTTAACCAGCAGAACATCAACCAGAACCAGTTTAACCAGCAGAAATCCAACCAGAACCAGTTTAACCTGCAGAACATCAACCAGAAACAGTTTAATCTTCAACCAGAACCAGTTTAACCAGCAGAACATCAACCAGAACCAGTTTAACCAGCAGAACATCAACCAGAACCAGTTCAACCTTCAACCAGAACCAGTTTAGCCAGCAGACCTTCAACCAGAACCAGTTTAACCTTCAACCAGAACCAGTGTAACCTTCAACCAGAACCAGTTTAATCTGTAGAACATCAATCAGAACCAGTTTAACCAGCAGAACATCAACCAGAACCAGTTTAACCTTCAACCAGAAACAGTTTAACCTGCAGAACTTCAACCAGAACCAGTTTAACCAGCAGAACATCGACCAGAACTAGTTTAACCTGCAGAACATCAATCAGAACCAGTTTAACCTTCAACCAGAACCAGTTTAACCTGCAGAACTTCAACCAGAACCAGTTTAACCAGCAGAACATCAACCAGAACCAGTTTAACCTTCAACCAGAACCAGTTTAACCTGCAGAACTTCAACCAGAACCAGTTTAACCAGCAGAACATCAACCAGAACCAGTTTAACCTGCAGAACATCAACCAGAACCAGTTTAACCTTCAACCAGAACCAGTTTAACCTGCAGAACTTCAACCAGAACCAGTTTAACCTTCAACCAGAACCAGTTTAACCTGCAGAACTTCAACCAGAACCAGTTTAACCTTCAACCAGAACCAGTTTAACCTGCAGAACTTCAACCAGAACCAGTTTAACCAGCAGAACATCAACTAGAACCAGTTTAACCTTCAACCAGAACCAGTTTAACCTGCAGAACTTCAACCAGAACCAGTTTCAACCTGCTGTTTTGACTTTTCAGTTTTCTTTTTCTGTCACTTTCAGTCGCTGTTTTCTGTTGTTTTCAGTCACGTTTTTTTTGTTGTCTTTTTCAGTTTTCTGTTCTTCTCAGTTCCTAAACTGACTCCTGACATCACAGAGACTGTACTCCTTTACATGAATCGACCATATATGGTCAACACTTCCTCTAAAGGACTGATTCCCGCCATGTTTTCACCAACATGGACCAAAGAAAGATAACTGTGGTTCCTCCACCTTTATCTTTATGCTGCAGATTCCTGGTTCTGGTTCTTTATCTATATACTGCAGGTTCCTGGTTCTAGTTTTTGTCTTTATTCTGCAGGTTCCTGGTTCTGGTTCTTTGTCTTTATGCTGCAGGTTCCTGGTTCTGGTTCTTTATCTATATACTGCAGGTTCCTGGTTCTAGTTTTTGTCTTTATTCTGCAGGTTCCTGGTTCTGGTTCTTCATCTTTATGCTGCAGGTTCCTGGTTCTGGTTCTAAATTCGTTCTGGGACTCGCTGGCGTCGATGCCTCTCCGTCCGAGGGAGGAAACGTTTTCAGGGTGGGTGAGTGACGCCTGGGGTGGGAGGCGTGTGGAGGACGGACTGAGCGCGCTCAGTGCCGGCAGCAGGACTGATGTGATCTGGATCACTGTCGCGTTGATTAATTAACGGTCGGGGGTCTGACGGGGGAAGTGAGCCGGACCATGATGCTCTGCTGCCTGCAGGCTTCACACTAATTGGGTCAGAATCAGTGAGTCCTGGAGGATGTGAACGAGGCTTCAGGCTGATCTGGACTCTGTTTTCTGTCACTCTGATCCGGATCAAACTCAAACTGACCTGGAGGCTCCTCAGCTGATCTGGATCTCACGGAGTTCTGGTGAACCGGGTCACTGAGGAGACAAACCGGATCAGAGTCACCTGGACTCACCTGCAGAAGAATTCATCCTCAAACCCACTTTCATGTAAAAACCAATCAGACAGTTTACTGCTTGTACTGATTATTAATTAGTTCAATAATTGTCATCTTCTATTCTACGATATTTCAGAAAACACAAAATGACTAACATAAGACATAAAATAACAAAAACATGATGTAAAATGACTAAACCGACAAAAAACAACAAAAATATGACAAAATACAACAAACATAAGATAAAATGACTTGATAAAATGATAAAATGAGACACAAAAACAAAAAAAGCAAAACATAAAATGACAAAAATGACATAAACCAACTTAAAACAAGAAAAACAAGACACAAAATTACTACATAGTGACAAAACTTCCCCAAAACAACATAAAACAACCAAAACAAGACACAAAATGACAAAACAAGACAAAAAAAACAACAAATACAGGACACAAAATGACTAAAATAAAACACAAAATGATTAAAACTGACAAAAAACAACAAAAACGAGACCAAAAATATCAAAATTAAGACACAAAATGACAAAAATAAGATGTAAAATGACTACAATGTGACAAAAAAACAACTAAAAGGAGACACAAAACAACAAAAAGCAGCAGAGTTCTGATGTTCTTATTTAACTGGTTCTATTTAAACCGACTGGATCAGAACCGTCGTGTTTCTGTTTGTAGTTAGTTCTGATCAGAACCGTTGTGTTTCTGTTTGTAGTTAGTTCTGATCAGAACCGTTGTGTTTCTGCCTCCACAGCTGTTTGTTCTTTTGTGGTCCTGCTATCGTCATGGCAACCACCTTTTGGATCCAGTTCTAGCGGCGTCCTCAGCGGGCCGCTTGGAGCACCGCCTGAACCACAGCTCTTGATCCTGGTCCAGACCCAGAACCAGCAGAACCCTGTTCCAGACCTCACCTCCCCAGAGACACCTTCCTGAAGAGCCACACGGATCCAGACCCAGATAAGGACCGGTTCTGGTTCTGGTCCACCTCCAGGACTCGGGGTTCTGGTCTACCTCCAGGACTCAGGTCCTGACGGAGGCTTTTAGAAGAACCGTTGTGATCCACCCAGAACACACCAAGTGGATCCAGAGGAAAACACTGAACCAGGATCCTGGAAGTTCTGCTGAAGGAACCTGAGAGGAAAAAGGATTTTAAATGTGGACAGGAAGCAGAAAAACATCCGATAAAGACGTTTATGTTTACAACTGAAGACTAGAAATGATCCACAGGAGAAACTGCAGGGAGATAAACACTGTTTGTGTTGTTTTCAACCATTTCTAGTCACTGAAAACTAAAAATGATTCATAGAAAAATGTGGTTTTTTGGAAAAGTGCAGAGAAATGCACAGTTTATGTTGTTTTCAGTCCCTGTTTTGTCTCATTCTCATTTTTAGTCACTAAAAAATGAAAATGATTGACAGAAGAATCAGGTTTGCAGGGCAACACACACCGTTTGTGTTATTTTTAGTCACTGTTGTCTGTTATTGCCTGCTATTTTCTTTTTATTTCTTTTTATTGTTTTAATGCGCAGAGAAACATACTATTCGTGTTGTTTTCTGTCATTGTCATCGTTTAGTTTTGTCACTTGTTTCAATTTTTTTATTTAGTTTTGGGTTTTTTTCATTTCATTGTTGGGAATTATATTAGTTTTTTAATATCATTTTTGTATTTTTTAAAATATTTCCAACATTTTTATGAATTTTCCTGCATTTTTTGGAACGCTGGAAAGAATCGTGGAGCTGATTTATCCAACATTCATGTTTCTGTTCTGGAAATTACTGCAAATTAGTGCATCTTTAATGAGAAAATGTTAGAGAATAATTTAAACACAAAATCTCAGGAAAATTGTGACGCATAAAAATCATCATCTTTGCCAGGATTATTTAACGTTTGTGTTTCCTGAACATGAAGCAGGAAATAAGGCTCAGTTTTCTGATCAAATCTGACTCCGTTAACAAAAAGAAAACAGAAAAAGTAGATCCAGAGATTTCTGCTTCTCCATCGTCAGGCTGAACTCTGGTTCTTCTCACTTTTACTGATCGGAGAAGAAAAAGTTCCTCTGGAACACGTTCAGTCTCCACGTTTCCATGTGAAGCAGAGTCTGGCTGTGGAATCTGTTCTTTCTTCTCTGGTGCTGAGATAACGTCGTGTAATTATAGAAAACCTCTGGATCCATTAGTCCGAAATCTGATGTCGGCTCCGAGGAACAACGAACAACGATGGGAAAGAAACGACTCACAACGTCTCTGAGGGGGAGAAGTTCACCAGATATCTGGAGGGGAGGAGGGGGGAGGAAGGGTGAGGATGGGGAGGATGGAGAGGATGGGGGAGGAAGGAGGAAGGGTGAGGATGGAGGAGGAAGAGAGAGGAAGAGGGAGGATGGGGAGGAAGGAGGAGGGGGGAGGATGGGGAGGGAGGGGGAGGATGCAGGAGGAAGATGGAGGACAAGTTAGGATGGGGAAGACAAGAGAGGATGGGAGAGGATGGGGAGGGAGGGGGAGGATGCAGGAGGAAGAGAGAGGAAGAGGTGGGAAGGGTGAGGATGGGGGAGGATGGGGGAGGATGGGGAGGCTAACAGCTTCATGACCTCCTCCTTTAAAACACTGTTTGATGGTTTCTGATGAACAAATCAGAGTTTAGAGTAAAAGTACTGCAGCTCAGAAATACTCTGATACTAGTAAAAGTACTGCAGCTCAGAAATACTCTGATACTAGTAAAAGTACTGCAGCTCAGAAATACTCTGATACTAGTAAAAGTACTGCAGCTCAGAAATACTCTGATACTAGTAAAAGTACTGCATTTACATCGTTACTCCAGTACAAAAGTACCAACACCAAAATAAAGTCAGTATTTCTTTAGTCGCCGTTTTCTGAGGTTTTCTGACACGTTTCAGTTGCTTCAGCAATTTTCACTTGGAGCTATTTGTGGATTTTAGTGTTCAGTCATTGATTTGAATTATTTTCATTTTCAGTCACTGTTTAAGGTTGTTTCTAGTCTCATTTCTGACATTTTCAGTCACTGTTTCTGACATTTTCAGTCACTGTTTCTGACATTTTCAGTCTCATTTCTGACATTTTCAGTCACTGTTTCTGACATTTTCAGTCACTGTTTCTGACATTTTCAGTCACTGTTTCTGACATTTTCAGTCACTGTTTCTGACATTTTCAGTCTCATTTCTGACATTTTCAGTCACTGTTTCTGACATTTTCAGTCACTGTTTCTGACATTTTCAGTCACTGTTTCTGACATTTTCAGTCACTGTTTCTGACATTTTCAGTCACTGTTTCTGACATTTTCAGTCACTATTTTCTGACATTTTCAGTCACTGTTTCTGACATTTTCAGTCACTGTTTCTGACATTTTCAGTCTCATTTCTGACATTTTCAGTCACTGTTTCTGACATTTTCAGGCTGATTTCAGTCATTTCCAGCTCTCTTCAGTCCCTCCTCAGGTCATTTTCAGTCGCTGTTTTCTTTCGTGTTCAAGCACTTTTTTTAAGGCACTGTTTTGTCATTTCCAGGTTGCTGTCATCTGTTGTTTTTAGTCAGATTTCAGTAATTTTCTAATTTTTTTGTCCCACATTTAACCTGTTTTCAGCCTCGTTTTCACTTTTTCAGTCTGTTTTCGTCCAGACCCAAAAAGACTTTTGCAGATTTTTTTTACAACTTAATTTGCTGTAAAATTTCTGTGATTTAATTGAGAATTTCAAGCGAACTGCACTTAAAAGCTGCTATAATACGTTCAATTCTTGCTCCTTGATGCATTTTTATTCTACGTTTGTTGTAGATTCTTGATTTAAGTGGTTTTCTCGGTTTTACCTTGTTCTGCTGAGTCAGTATTTGTGTTTAAATCACGTTTAAAGGTATTTAAATCGTGTTTAAAGGCGTTTAAATCATTTTTAAAGGTGTTTAAATCACATTTAAAGGCGTTTAAATGACGTTTAAAGGCGTTTAAATGACGTTTAAAGGTATTTGAATCACATTTAAAGGCGTTTAAATGACGTTTAAAGGCGTTTAAATCACATTTAAAGGTGTTTAAATCAGCGTTGACGCTCGCTGCTGTGATAAAAGTCATTCTGATCTGGCAGCAGCAGCTGTTAACCAGCAGGACGGTTTCTTCTCCGTACATGAAGCTCATTATTGCACCTTTAGAGTCTCCAGAGAGCAGCGGCTTCATTTAAACCTGCAGCAGCTTCAGAGCTGCTTTGATTTCTGCTCCTCTAAACGTTTAATGACGTCTCCTCCTCCAACATAACCTTTAATCACACATTTAGAGTCGTCGGAGTTTATTAGCTGACGTCAGATCAGAGGAAACACTGAGGGATTTATCACTGACTGGAGGAACGATGTTTTTACCTCCAGTTCTCAGTCCTCATTATCGACCGTTTTCAGCCGCTAGATTCTGATATTTTCATACTGATTTCACACGTTTTCAGTCCCTTTTTTTAAAAAAAAACAATTTTCACTGATTTAAGTTGTTTTCAGGAACTGATTTGAGCATTTAAGTCGCTGTTCTTTTTGTTTTTTGTCATTTTCTTTCACTTCCAATCATTCTCTGCTGTTTTTTGGTTGCTGTTTTCTATCATCATTAGTCAGTTTTCTATAGTTTCCAGTTGGTTTCCAGTCGCTGCTTTGTGCTGACTTTTGGTTGCTGTTTTCTGCAGTTTTCTGTGGTCGTCGCTGTTTTCAGATGTTCTCAGTCACGGTTTTTTCGCAATTTTCTGTCACTTATTTCATTTCTTCAGTTTCTCATTTAAGTAGTTTTCAGTCACTAATTGGTCATTTTCCGTCACTGTTTTCCTTCATTTTGAGGCATTTTTTTCCTGCTAAACGTCATGGTTCCATCTGCTGGACTGATGAAGTTCTGAGACTCAGAATTGATGGAAAAAGTCCATTAAAAAGTGATAAATCTGGACCCTCCTCTATTACTGGAACTCTGGAAATATTCACAGTATGAAGGTAGAACTCTGCTTCATTAATAGTTTCTGTAGATAAAGAGTCATTTGAGATTGTGAGGAGGTTTTAGGGAACTTTGCTCAGCTTCTTCTGGAATAAAACTAGCCAGAGTTTGAGCATCAGATCGTGGAGAAGGAGGCCGTGGTTCAGGAAGACGTGGGAGGATATTTCAGGTCTGTGCTGGAGGTGTCGCAGCCACAATCGGAGCTCTGCAGACAGAAAGCGGCTTCGCTCCTGAAGCGTGAAATTACTGCCGCTGCTCTTTGTTGATAATCCAACAGTTGTGAGGAAAAGCCTCCAACCAAAGCGCCTTCCTGCTGTTTGTCTCCCAGTTTCATTTGTTCACCTTAAACCAACATTCCGCCCTTCTGATTGAGGCAGGTTTTAATGGAAATGATGTTTAGACGACATTCAACGGCTCCTTTTCAGCTGGATCAGGTTCCGTTCTGTCACAGTTTAACTAATTACTGTTTTTAACGTCTTTTCTAGTGTTTTATCTTTAGAATGTTCCAGTTATTATCACTGATAGTCGGTTCTTTCAAAGAATAACTAATGAACTGATTTCAGTCAGTTTAACCCTGCTGTCGTCCTGCGGGTTCAAAATGACTCGTTTTAAAGTTTGAAAATGTGGAAAAAATTTATTTTCACTGTGAAACTTCTCATGTCCACATTTTCAACATTTTTGGGAAAGAATTTTCTTAACAAATTTGGGGGATTTTTTTTTAAAATAAAGTTTTTAAGAGAAACTTTTAAGGAATTATTGAAATTTTCTTCCTGAAGGTTTTGCAAATTTCCAGAAATTTTTGGATTTTTTCAGACGAGGAAACAATATTTTTTGGTGCCTGAAAATGAGAGCAACAGGAAGGTTAAACCACTGTTACGTGTCTTTGTTAGTTCTTGTTTTCTGATTTTATTTTCAGTTCTTTTCAGTCTGTTTAAGTTGTTTTTAGTCCCTCTTCTGACATTTAAGTCACTGTTTTCTTTCATGTACAATCACTTTTCAAAAACCAGTCATTTTTAGTCTTTTTTGTCATTTTCAGTCAGTTTTCTGATTTACTGGTCTTATTTTCAGTTCTCTTCAGTCTGTTGTTTAAGTTGTTTTTTGTCCATTTTGACATTTTAATTCAGTGTTTTCATTCATTTACAATCACTTTTGACAACAAAAAGGAGTCATTTTAACTCCTTGTTTTTTGCAGTTTTTAGTCATTCTCTGACGCTTTCCGACGTTTTTAGTCACCGATTTACTGATTTCATTTTCAGTTCTTTTCAGTCTCTCGTTTAAGTTGTTTTTAGTCACTGCTTTCAGTGTTTTCTGACCGTTTCCGAGGAACAACCGTTTTCTTTCATTTAAAGAACATGAAAAGAGGCCTAACTTATGTTGGGAGAACATTCTGTAGTCAGATGAGACCAAGATAAACGAGTTCCAGTGGAGTCCAGGATGTTTGGTGTGAACCTGAACAGGACGACCAGTGAGGAACAGATAATGTCTGTGGTCATTTGGTGTTTCTTTGTGGTAATTTTGTGCGTCTCTGTGGCTGTTTTGTGTAAACGGACAGTCCTGACAGTGAAGAACGGAGGTGGCATTGTGATGATATGAGGCTACATTAGTGTAAAACAGACGATATTTATAGATGAACCATGAATGTCTGTGGATAAACCAGAACTCTGGCTGATAAGAAGCTTGAAGACGAGGAACATTCCAACATGAGAACCATCCGAACAACAAAACCACACCAGAGTTTCTACACAAGAACAAAGTGAAAACTACAAACCTGGACAGTTTGTTTTCTGACTTGAATCCAACAGAACAACTTTGGGGTATTTTAAAGAGAAACGTTGAGCAAAACAACTCGTCCAACAGAGAGCAGCAGGAAAAACAGCAGATAAAGAATGAGTGGATGGAGGCTGTCATCAGAAATAAAGACTAGAAGCTCATTAGAAACGGTGGACATGAAGCGTTCCAGTCCTGCTCCTGGAGGTTGATGAAACGTGTCCAGATGTGTCTAAAGATGCAGAAAGTCGTCTCTCTGCTGGTTCTGTTGGACACGTTGAAGCTGAGCTCGTCCAGCAGTTTGCAGCTGCAGGCTGCGTTCGCTGACTCCACTCCTGCAGCTGCACTCAAGCATCTCCTGCGTTCACACGAAGAAACGGGCCGCGTGACTTCTCATCCTACCTCGGGCCACGGCACGAAGCGCTGAGGAGCACCAACGCACAGCGAACGCATCGCAGCACAGATCCACAGCGACACCACTGAGCACGCTCCAACGCTTCAGTTCACCACGGCAACCGACAACCACCTCCAGCCACCGCCTGGAACTACGTCACCAAGGAGGCAGCGTGAGGCGTTCAGGGACGACAGACAACAGCATGAGGCGTTCAGGGACAACAGTCAACAGCGTGAGGCGTTCAATGACGACAGACAACAGCGTGAGGCATTCAGGGACGACAGACAACAGCGTGAGGCATTCAGGAACAACAGACAACAGCGTGAGGCATTCAGGGACAACAGTCAACAGCGTGAGGCGTTCAGGGACAACAGTCAACAGCGTGAGGCGTTCAGGAACGACAGACAACAGCGTGAGGCGTTCAGGGATGACAGACAACAGCGTGAGGCGTTCAGGGACAACAGACAACAGCGTGAGGCGTTCAGGGACAACAGACAACAGCGTGAGGCATTCAGGGACGACAGACAACAGCGTGAGGCATTCAGGGACGACAGACAACAGCGTGAGGCATTCAGGGACGACAGACAACAGCGTGAGGCGTTCAATGATGACAGACAACAGCGTGAGGCGTTCAGGGACGACAGACAACAGCGTGAGGCGTTCAGGGATGACAGACAACAGCGTGAGGCGTTCAGGGACAACAGACAACAGCGTGAGGCGTTCAGGGACAACAGACAACAGCGTGAGGCATTCAGGGACGACAGACAACAGCGTGAGGCATTCAGGGACGACAGACAACAGCGTGAGGCGTTCAGGGACGACAGACAACAGCGTGAGGCGTTCAGGGACGACAGACAACAGCGTGAGGCGTTCAATGATGACAGACAACAGCGTGAGGCATTCAATGACGACAGACAACAGCGTGAGGCGTTCAGGGACGACAGACAACAGCGTGAGGCGTTCAGGGACGACAGACAACAGCGTGAGGCGTTCAGGGACGACAGACAACAGCGTGAGGCGGTCAGGGACAACAGACAACAGCGTGAGGCGTTCAGGGACGACAGACAACAGCGTGAGGCGTTCAGGGACAACGGACAACAGCATGAGGCGGTCAGGGACAACGGACAAAAGCAAGATGCGTTCAGGGACAGCAATCTACAGCATGATGCATTCAAGGACAACAGAAAACTGATGCATTCAAAGTCAAAAGTCAACACTGTGATGCATTCAAGGACAGCACACAACAGTGTGAGGCGTTCAGGCCAATATACAGTACAACAGCGTGATGTGTTCAGGGTCAACATACAGTTTGATGCATTCAGGGACAACGGACTAAAGCATGATGCGTTCAGAGACAGCAAACAACAGTGTGGGGCGTTCAGAGACAACAGTAAACAGCGTGATGCGTTGAGGGACAGCAAACAATGGTTTGATGCATTCAGGGACAGAAAAACAACAACATGATGCATTCAGGGACGGCAAATAACAGTGTGAGGCGTTCAGGACAATATACAGTACAACAGCGTGATGTGTTCAGGGTCAGCATACAACAGCGTGTTGCGTTCAAGGTCAACAAACAACAGCTTGATGCATTCAGGGACAGCAATCAAAAGTGGGAAGCATTCAGGAACAACAGTCAACAATGTGAGGCGTTCAAGGACAACAGAAAATTGTTTGATGCGTTCAAGGTCAAAAGTCAACAGCGTGATGTATTCATGTTTAACAGACAACTCCGTGATGCATTCAAGAACAGCAAACAACAGTGAGGCATTCAGGGTCCACATAAAATCAGTGTGAGGCATTCAAGGACAACAGACAACAGCATGAGGCGTTCAGGGACACCAGACAATAACGTGATGCATTGAGGATCAACAGACAACAATGATGCGTTCAGGTTCAACACACAACAGCGTGAGGCGTTCACGGTCAACGGACAGTAATGTGATGCTTTCAGGATTCCTGACTCCATTACCCACAATCCAGCAGCTGTCTCTGTAACATAAACATGACTCACTACTTTCTGCCAGCTTTAGGTTCGGCGCAATCTTTTTTCAAAGACAAATGTTTTATTTGATCCAAACAGAATAAACCGTTTTTGACTGATTTCATATTTAAAAACTCAGATTTTTGACTGGTGTAAAAAAGTTTTCATTGTTGTTAAAGTCGTCTCTTCGAAAATGTGACATCATAAAAAAAGGCTAAAAAAAAATCAACCTTTAAATGCAGAACTGAGTTGAAACTTGTCCAATGATACTGGACCAGAGCTGAGACCAAGACCAGACCAGAACCAGGACCAGAGCTGAGACCAGGACCAGGACCAGAGCTGAGACCAGAACCAGGACCAGGACCAGAGCTGAGACCAGGACCAGCACCAGACTGAGACCAAGACCAGGACCAGAGCTGAGACCAGAACCAGGACCAGAGCTGAGACCAGGACCAGCACCAGAGCTGAGACCAAGACCAGGACCAGAGCTGAGACCAGAACCAGGACCAGAGCTGAGACCAGGACCAGAGCTGAGACCAGGACCAGCACCAGAGCTGAGACCAGGACCAGAGCTGAGACCAGAACCAGGACCAGGAGCTGAGACCAGAACCAGGACCAGGCCAGAGCTGAGACCAAGACCAGGACCAGAGCTGAGACCAGAACCAGGACCAGAGGTGAGACCAGGACCAGAGCTGAGACCAGGAGCAGGCAGTTCAGTCCAGTCTGTGTTTAAACATGATGCTGAAACATGATAGATTCAACACGTTAACCCTCCAAACAACAACAGTCTGTGTTCAGGAGACAGGAAGAGTCCAGAACCACTTTGACTCAGAGCTCAGAGATGACCCGGACCAATTTGAACCAGCGGACCTCCAGATGTCCGTGGTGCGTTCAGGGACCCTCGCCTGCCAGCAGAGTCTGGAACCTCGGTTGTAGAGCGGCCCAGGAGTAGGAGGAGGAGTCAACCTGCAGAACCAGAAACACAAATTAAAGGAGCAGTAAACCAGCAGCCTTCGGGTTTTAATCTGTTTCTCTCCTACAAAATAAAAGCCTTTCATAACCAGGTAGTTTCAATCTGTGACCCTCAGATTTACATGTTGTATCCTGTTAACTAACATGCTAACTGAGCAATTCACCCTACAGCAACATGGCTTTAGTTAGCCTGGAGCGACAAGCTAATTTTCAGCTAATTTGTATTGAGAGGCTACCTCTAAGCTAACTGGACACAGAACTGAACTCTGAGCTGAGCAGACCGAGAAGCTAACACTGAGCTAACTGTACATTGAAGCAAATTCTCAGCTAACTTGAAAGCAAACTGTGCTAATTCTGACCAAACTCCAAGAAACTAATGTGACCTCAAAGCTAATTGTGTGCTAACTTTAAGACATTAAATGCACTAACTGTAAATTAAAGTCTATTTTGAGCAGATTTTACAAAGCTAACTTTTAGCTAACGTGAACCTGAAGCTAATTCTGAGCTGACTCTGTGATGCTAACTTTGAGGGAACGGGACCTTGAAACCTATTCTATAAATTTAGGAAGCAAACTAAGCTAACAGGACCTTCAAGCTAATTCTGAGCTAACGCGAAGACGCTAACAAAACAATTGCAGTTAATTCTGAGCTAACAGTAAGGAGCTAACTCTGAGTGAACAGGGTCCAGGCACTAACTCTGAGCTAATAGGACCTAGAGTTGGCTCAGAATTAGCTTCGGAGAAAGTAAATGAGCTAGCAGGACCTACAACCAAAGTCTGACCTACTTCTGAGAAGCTAACTAAGCTAACAGGACTTTCAAGTTTTTGAGATAACTTTAAGAAGCTAACTAAGCTGGCTGCTTGCAGTTAATTCTGAATTAACTGTATGGAGCTAACTGAGTGAACAGAGTCCAGAAGCTACATCTGAGCTAATAGGACCTAGAGCTAGCCAGAATTAGCATCTGACAAACTAAGTGAGCTAGCAGTGCCCAGAAGCTAAGTTTGATCTACTTCTGAGAAGCTAACTCTGAGCTAACAGCACCTTCAAGCTGAATCTAGGCTAAATCTATGATGTTATCTAAGCTAACAAAACAATTGCAATTAATTCTGAGCTAATTGTAATGGCACAATAGGACCAAGAGCTAGCAGCACCTAGAAGCTAAGTTTGCCCAACTTCTGAGAAGCTAATTTTGAGCTAACAGGAGCTTGACGCCATTTTTAAACAAACCGGACTTTTCCAATTCGAATGGATCATACCATCTGATGACAAATTGTATCCAGGTGCATTGTGGGACATGTAGTGCAGTGTTTGTGCATATGTGTGGCTCAGTTTGTGTAGTTACCGTGATGACGTGTCTGCGGGCGACATCGGGCCTCCTGCAGAGTCCCTGTAGTCGTTTACAGAGCTGCTCAGGTGTGGAGTACAGGTACTGTGCTGCAAAAAAGAGACAGAAGAAGAAGAGGCAGCTCAGGTGTGGAGTACAAGTAGCATGCTCCCTTAGTGGTCCAGGTAGTCCAGGTGTGTTTACCTGGAAATATCTCAGGATACACCAGCGCCTTCGGACACAGAGGATAACAGCCACAGTGGACGGCTTCTAACCTGCAACACATTAAAACACAGTAAACAGTGAAAGTCTGTTAAAGTGTGAATGAGATGCAGCTGGTTCTGATGGTTCTGGTTCCTCAGGGGTCACTTCAGTTCAGTAAATGTTTGCAGGCAGTTCATCTCAGATGTAATTATGTGATGTGTAACCGGACTCGGTGACTCCATCGTGGCTGCAGGGCGTCAACAAGCTCAGCTGATGACCCGGATTAATCACATAGAACCATGATCAGCATTAATGAGGATCAGAGTGTCGACCCAAATACACATGGTTCTACTGTTTCTACTTTGATAGACGAGTTCAGAGCAGCAGCTAACTCGCTGACCCTCTGATAGCTTTGAACGCTTTTATTCTGACAGACTGGGGTTCTTATTTTGTTGCACTCAAGTCATGCTTTTATTTTGTCAAGCTGAAGCCAAATGTTTTTATTTACTTTAAATTCTGTTAAGAAAAGAAGGCACTTATATTTTACTGATTGGACCGGGGGTTAGTGTAGTTTGGCTAGGATGGGGTTTTTATTTCGGCAACATAAATTTTTCTTTACATACACTGATGACAGCTGAGGCTCTTATTTGGTTGAGCTGAATTTGGGCTTTTACTTTGCTGAACTATATATATGGATTTCTATTTTGTTGATCTGAGCTTGTGCTTTTATTTTGTTAAGCTAAGGTAATTTTCTATTGTGTTTATTTTGTGAGTTGAAGTCAGGCTTTTACTTTGTCGGTGATAAGTACTTTAATTTTTTAAAACTATGTTGACTAGAGGTAGTACTTTTATTTGTTGATTAGAGCTTGCATGTTGTTGACTTTGGTTGAAATGGAGCTTTTATTTTGTCATCATAAGGATGTTTTATTTTGCTATTGCTATTTTTAAATTGTGCTTTTATTTTGTTGAGCTGTGCCTATCGTGTTTAAATCGCAAAAACAGCATTTTTAAATATAAAACCACTACAAAAACATACATAGACTTAGAGAAAACATTAGCATATTAGCAGTGCTACTATTTAGCATGTTAGCCTACTAGTATGTAGCATTACAGCTCCATGTTGTGATGGCCTCCCACAGAAGTCCATTTTAAAACAGAACCATTTGAAGTCCACATTTCTCCACATAAACCTGGATAATCAGAGTGTTTGTACAACCAGAGCTGAGATGAGGACCAGCAGAGCGCCGTGGGGGGGTCGGTCCTGGTCCCTGCTGGCTCTGGATCAAAGACAAACACAAACACACAAACACTCCCTCGGGAAAACCTTCTCCTTCTTCTTTTCTCTGAGTATAATTAGCTCAGGATTCATTAGCAGAGTGGAACAGTGAGAGGTCGACAGGCACTGCAGATACCGCTAACACCTTCAGTCATTTTATACTGTTAGCTCCACTGTCTGTTAGCTTCACTGTCTGTTAGCTTCTGACTGTTAGTCCCTGTTTTTTAGCCTTCACTGTCTGTTAGCTTCACTGTCTGTTAACTTCAGTGTCTTTTAGCTTTAGTGTCTGTTAGCTTCACTGTCTGTTAGCTTCTGACTGTTAGTCCCTGTTTTTTAGCCTTCACTGTCTGTTAGCTTCACTGTCTGTTAGCTTCACTGTCTGTTAGCTTCACTGCCTGTTAGCTTCACTGTCTTTTAGCTTCAGTGTCTGTTAGCTTCAGTGTCTGTTAGCTCCACTGTCTTTTAGCTTCAGTGTCTGTTAGCTCCACTGTCTGTTAGCTCCACTGTCTTTTAGCTGCAGTGTCTTTTAGCGCCACTGTCTTTTAGCTTCAGTGTCTGTTAGCTTCACTATCTTTAGCTTCACTGTTAGTATTACTGACTGTTTGCTTCACTGTCTGCTGATTTATTCAAACTGAAACAAGCATGTGAAAAATATTTATGTCCAAAACTAATTAAGTATTTTCTTAGAGCCTTCAGGCCTATTTTTTCTTAGATCACATAAACATGTCCAAAATGACTTGAAAATTTCCATAATAACTTGGACAAAGTGAGCCAAAAGTTGTCTAAAATAACAAAATCCTGTCTAAAATGGTCCAAAATGAAGGAAAAACTGTCAAATTTAACAAAATATGTGTGCATGTTTCATTTATTACTGAAGAATAAATGTCTACGTGAGACTCCAAGGAAAAACCCGCCTCCTGGAAAAGACATTTAACTGGATTCTTCTGAACATTCTAGGTTGGCCTCTAGCGAAGATGCCGATAAATTTCCAATAAAACTGCTCCCATTCACCTGATCTGCTTCAAATTCGGAACTCCTCTTCCTCTGGTCCCTGGTGACACATCGGCTAAGTTTGATTAGGATCGGATGAACGGTTGTCGAGATACATGTGAAGAAATCCCACAAACAGACACGCAAACACACTAGAAGACCCTAGAACTCTGCTGTTGCTGATACACCAATGAATCTGTGTATTTGTGTGTGAATTCCCCTCTTTGGCTTCGATGTAGTTACCTAGCAACAGGCAACACAGCCAAAGCCAAATGTGATGTCATCATGATGCCTGTATGATGTCACGATGACCAGAGTTTACAAATTGACCTTGAGGCTGAGAACTTTAAACACTCTCACACAGCGACTGCTATCCATTGCTACCAAACATCTACAGTCACAAGATGCAAGAAGAAATCAACCACTTCACTAACCCACGAGTTCTTTAAAGAACCATCGACATCCACAGAGTCTTTAGTCCTGCTGCCATGGAACAAATTGGACGTAGAGCTGGGTTTGCCACTTTCCTCAGAAGGAACAATGAGCAAAGTACACAGGAGTCGACAGGATTGACTAATTTCTCCAGAAAGAAGAAAAAGGCTACTCCTGTTCCACAAAAACCAAAGGCATCAGTTGATTTTGAGGAAAAGACAAACCTCCCGAAGACACCAAAAGGAGGCCAACCAAAGCAGAAATCCTCAGACTCAGGATCAGGAGTCTGACTGAGAGTCTCGTTGCAGAGCTGAAAGAGTCCAAACTACAGAATGAAAGACTCCAGAAGGAGAATCAAGAACTCCAGAGTTACACGGAGGCTCTGGAGAAAAAGCTGGAGGAGCGAGAGGATCAAGACCTGAAGGGCCATCAGGAGTTGGTGGAGCAGAACACATATCTGCTGAAGTTGGTGAACTCCATGAACATGACCACCAAAACACTGAGGGCCGAAAAGGACCAGGTGGACAAACTCTGTAGTAGCTACAGAAAGGAAAACAAAGAGCTGAAGGAGCAGCTGAAGGACAGAGCAGCTGAACACAAAGAGCTGGAAGAAGCTCTGAGGGAAGAGAGACGAAACAACGGCAAGTCCAAGCAGCTCAAGGACGAGGAAACTGTCAGGCTGAAGACACAGACCGAGATTCTCCCTGCAACATTCAGACAAACCAAACAGCAGCTGAGCGACAAAGAAGCTGAAGTCCAGCAAATAACACAACAGAAGGAAGAGCTGGAAGAGAAGGAGAAGGTGATGGAGGAGAAGATCCAAGAGCTGCAGCAGGAGAAGGCTGAAGCAGAGCAGAAACATCAGAAGCTGCAGACAGTTTACATGAAAACACAGAGAAAAGAAGCTTTCTGAGCTGGATCAGGAATCTGAGACAGACGGACGAGGAGAGAATCAAAAAGGCACAGAAAGAGCAGAAGAAGAGGGAACAGGAAGAAAGAAAGAAAGAGGAAAGAAAAAGAAGAGAAGAAAGAGAGGGAAAGGCAAGAGAAAGAAGAGAAGGAGGAAAGAAAGAGAAAAGAAAAAGAAGAGAAGAAATGGAAAGAAAGAGACAAATATTAGATGAAAAAGAAGAAAGGTTTGTGAAGCTGGAGGCAGCAGAATTGTCTCCCCCTTTATCTCCCTTCTCCTCACCCTGTTTACCTCCATTGCCCCCATCCTCACCCGTCTATCTTTCTACCACACCCCATAATACTAATTATTATAGTAGAATATAAACTATAATAACAATATATTATACAGTATATTAATACAATAACAGTACTAATACCAACATCAATAATACTAAAACTAATATTACTATTACCAATAATAACAATAATAAATAGGAAAAGATAATAGAATTACAAGTGATTAGACCAAAAAATAACATTAAAAGAATTTAAAAATAAGCACTGTTGGTGCTTGGACCCTAAAAAGTTTTATAAAAAAGAAAAAAAAAAAGTACCCCCACGGAGCCGCCACCTTAACATGGTGGTGGGGTTTGTGTGTCCCACTGATCCGAGGACGGATGTTTTCAGGATCCCCTGGTTGGGTCTCTTGAGGCCAACTGGTCCTAGGAGAGGGGTCAGACTAAGAGCGACTGAAAAAAAACCCTCATAACTTGTTAGAAAAGTAGCTTCTAGACCTCACCAAGGAAAGACCTCCATCCTGGGCCTGGTTCTGTCTAGGAGACCCATGTGACTCCATGGGAATCTGGTCAACATGGAGGCACCACCCTGTGGACCAACATGAGCCCTGGGGGAAGTTCTGGACATGGAATCCATATGGACCTCTGTTGGAGAAGCAGCTGTGGTCAGAAGGCCGTCTTGGCCTGTCATGGCAATAACCTAAGAAGCTGTTGGTGGACACCAGCAGTGAAGGAGGCCATCAGGATGAAGATAGAGGCAGGTACCAGGAGGCCAGAAGGACTGCTGCTACGGCAGGTGTGGAAGCATCTGAGGAGTTTAGAGAAACTCTGGAGAAAGACTTCAGACTTATTCAAGCCAATGAGTTCAGCTATCTGGGGATTTTGGCAAACGTGTCCACAATGACTTGAAGTTTGTTCAGAATTACTCAAAATGTGTCCAAAGTGGTGAAAAAAACAAGCAAAAAAATAAAAAACAAATTTTGCTTAAAATAAGCCAACCTTGTCTAAAGCTGTTCAAAATAACAAAACTTTGTCCAAAAGTTTCCAGAATGCCATAAACTCCAAACTGTTCTCCAAAGTAAATAAATGTTGTCCAAAAATATCTATAATTTCTCAAAAATGTCTCAAAGTTTGTATGAAGTGACTGTTAGCTTCTGTCCATTATCTTCACTGATTATTGTTAAACTGTTAGCACCACTGTCTGTTAGCTTCACTTCACAGTCTATTAGCTTCAATCCATTAGCTTCACTATCTGCTACCTTCAGTCTGTTAGCTCTTGTCCATTAGCTATATTGTCTGTTAGCTTCACTGTCTGTTAGCCTTTGTCCATTAGCTTCACTGTCTGTTAGCTTCTCTAATTGTTAGCTTCACTGTCTGTTAGCCTTTGTCCATTAGCTTCACTGTCTGTTAGCCTCTCTATCTGTTAGCTTTACTGTCTGTTAGCTCCTGTCCATTAGCTTTATTGTCTGTTAGCTTTACCGTCTGTCAGCCTTTGTCCATTAGCTTCACTGTCTGTTAGCCTCTCTATCTGTTAGCTTTACTGTCTGTTAGCTCCTGTCCATTAGCTTTATTGTCTGTTAGCTTTACCGTCTGTTAGCCTTTGTCCATTAGCTTCAGTCTGTTAGCTTCTATAATTGTTAGCTTCACTGTCTGTTAGCCTCTCTATCTGTTAGCTTTACTGTCTGTTAGCTCCTGTCCATTAGCTTTATTGTCTGTTAGCTTTACAGTCTGTCAGCCTTTGTCCATTAGCTTCACTGTCTGTTAGCCTCTCTATCTGTTAGCTTTACTGTCTGTTAGCTCCTGTCCATTAGCTTTATTGTCTGTTAGCTTTACCGTCTGTTAGTCTTTGTCCATTAGCTTCAGTCTGTTAGCTTCTATAATTGTTAGCTTCACTGTCTGTTAGCCTTTGTCCATTAGCTTCACTGTCTGTTAGCTTCTCTATCAGTTACCTTCACTGTCTGTTAGCACCTGTCCATTAGCTTCAGTGTCAGTTAGCCCCTGTCCATTAGCTTCACTGTCTGTTAGCTTCTCTTGCCATGTTTCTGTGACGCATCTTTAACCACACTTCAAACCATCTTATCAGAAAAAACTAATAAACGCCACAACATTTACAAATACATCCTCATTCTTCTCTAAAACTTTTTTCTTTTATAAACAGAGCTTGTGAACTTCACGGCAGATGGAAACAGCTTTTCTGAGTAGCGTAGCAGCGCGACCGTTGTTGCTCCAGTCAGACAGCCGTGCAGCTTTGAAGGGTCAGTTTGAAGGTGAGCTGAAGAAGTTGAGCTGAAACTCTGCTCAGACCGCTGGACTCCACTTTGTTCTTCTGTGCAGTCGCTTGTTTTTCCTGCAGACTCGGTGGTGTTTGTGTTTGTGGACTCGACTCCTCGCAGATCAATAAGAAACGTCGCCTAAAAACCGAGCCCAGACATGAATCAGGTGGAGATCAGACGGAGCCACGCGATTGGCTGCTGCTCACAAAGCGTGGCGTCTGACTGGCCGCCGCTGTTCGGCCTGCAGCTCAGGTCCACCTGATCAGAGCCGAAGCTGCAGAGTTCAGGTGACTGAAGTCTCAGTTTACCTGCAGGACTCTGCTGGACTCTGCTGCTTTCAAAGAGTCTCTGATGTGAAGAGACCACCTGACTGAAGGCTGAGGTGATCATTTGATCTTATTTGGTCATTACGAGGACCAGCTAATCATCCTGTATCTTGTTTTAATTAGAACAATCTATTCTCTGCAGATCTTCCATCATTTGATAGAATAAAAAAAAAAATGATTAGCCTTGATACCAATAAAAAAATATTCAGCCTTATAAAAGTAATTATTTTTTCTGTGAGTGTGTTTGGACAGAATTCAGGAAATATGCTGCTGCATTTATCGATTTTGGAAGAAATTTGAGACAGAAAGAATCTTATATGTTGTTAAATTCCAAGATGAAAACAACACGGAAGCAGCTTGTAACTTTGCACATATAATACCAACATATAGACCCCTATGAACACCAGTTTTTGTCTCCTACCAATGAATCCACATCATTATTTTGTCAACTTATGTAAAAACTGAAACCTTGGTCTTGTGACATTGAACACACATGAAAATCTGTCTAAAACTACTTAACAATATGTGATGAAAGCCTGTCCTAAATTTTAAAAAAAGGCACAAAATTGGTCCATTCTGGATTAACTTTGAGGCAAATTTAGCCTCAAATGTTAAATTTCAACATGAAGACAACATGGAAGCAGCTTGTAACTTTGCACATATAATGACACCAAATAGACCCCTATGAACACCAGCTTTTGTCTCCTACTAATGAAATCATATCATTGTTTTGTCAAAATATCAAAAACTGGAACCTTGTCTTGTCTTACTTAGCACACATCAGATTGTACTGATATCAGAGTCTCAAAAGTTGGTGAAATGTCGACCAAAGGCTGTATTTTTAGTAGGAAATATGGATCCATCCATCCATCCATACATGTAAAAAAACACTTAACAATACCACCTCCGAATGAACATTTTGCACTTTTTTCCAAGGAGGACTAAGAATTAAACACATGTTGAAGCCATTTGATAATTTAGATCTGTTGAAAACTATTTTCTCCAAAATAAGTTAAAACTTGTCCCAAATGACTGAAAATTTGTTCAAACTGACTTCAAGTTCATCTGAAACTACTCAAAAATAGTCCAAATTGACTTAAAAATTGCCCAAATGGACTCATCTGCATTTTGACATGTCCAGATATCTAAAAACTGGAAACTTGTCTTGTCATAGTTGGCACACATCAGATTCTATTGATGTTAGAGCCTCAAAAGATGGTGAAATACCAACCAAAGACTGTATATTTATGTCCAAAATAACTTTAAAATATTCCAAAATCACAGAAAATCTGTCAAAATTCCTCGAAAATGGTTCCAAATGAAACAATGTCCAAAATGACTCAATTGTTTTTCAAAAAAACGTCAAAAATGACACAAAAATGGTCCAAAATTATTTATAAATAGTTCAAAACAACTTTAAACTTGTCCAAACTCTGAGATTTTGGTGAAAATGTCTGTAAACATCAGAACCATGATGGCTAAATACTGTGTGTGTTCTTAGTGGTGAATGAAACTAGAAGTCATGGACTCACATGGCGACACCAAAGAACTCGTGGCTGGCGGTGGAGACGACGACGTCGGCCTGACACAACACCTGGAGGTAGTCGTCCTTACTGGACAGGTAACCCCAGTTCAGGATGTGGGAGTCCAGCAGACGTCTGGCCTCAGAGAAGATCTCTGCAGGAGGAGAAATACAATGAACTTTAATCTGAAAGCAGTTAACTGTAAAGAGGAACAGGAGCTGCTGCTGAAGATTAAAGGCAGCAGATTAAGTGTGCAGACGTTCTGTCGGTTAATTATTAATATTATGAATCTGAGAGAGCAGAGTTTGTGACAGCAGCTCTGCAGCAGGTGAACAGAATCAATACTGTGACCCTATTAACAAAATCAAAGTCATTAAAGTCGTCCTAATGTGATTGCCTGGCCGCGCTCGTGAAGCTGATTTACAGCCGGCAGTTTGTGGCGCACTAAAACTTTACGCCTCAATATCTCAGAGTGTGTCTGATCATTACCTTAAAACACACACATGCTCATTATCGCATCATCAGCTGATGATACCATCGATTAAACGGCGTCCTCGGTGAGGCAGCGCAGAACCCTGACCTGCAGGGGATGATTCACCTGAGACTGAGGACAGAGCTGCTCTCACACAACCAACGACCTTCTGCTGGGAACCAAGAACTAAACAGGACGTAAGGAACAGGTGAGCTCCATGGTTCTCAACATTCAGATGTTCTGTATGAATACCTTGAATAAAGAGACATGGAGTCACATGGCGAGGAAGCACCTGAATAACTAACCGGACAGACAAGGCTCTTTCTTACTGCAGGAAATTGCTGGCCATTGGAAGGTGACCTGAACCTTTATGCATGTTCTGACCACAGGAACTGTCCCTGTAGAACCTCTGCTAGGCTCGTCTTAGGGCAGCCTGAACATTTATATTTGTTCTGACCTCAGAAACATCTCTGTAAGAACCTTTTTTAGGATCACTTTTGGTGGCCTGAACCTTTTAGTGTTCTGACTGCAGGAACCATCCTTGTAGAACCTCTCTTAGGGTCATCTTAGGGTGGCCTGATCTTTATTGTTTGCTCTGACCTCAGAAACTTCCCTGTAGAACTATTTTCAGGGTAACATTAGTGTGGCCTCAACTGTCATAAATGCTCTGACCACAGGTACTGTCCTTGTAGAACCTCTGTTAGGATCATTTCAGGGGCACCTAAACCTTTGTGTCTGTTTGACAAGCAGAAACATCTCTGTACGACCTTTGTCAGGATCACTTTAGGGTCGTTTGAACCATTGAGTGTTCTTAAAGCAGGAACAGTCCCTGTAGATCCTCTGTCAGGGTTTGCTAAGGAACCTGAACATTTGATTTTGTTCCAACCTCAAAGTCATCTCTAGAACTTTTTTCAAGCTTCCATAAAGTTTTGACAACAGAAGCATCACTGTGGAGCTACTTCCAGGGTAATTTTAGCGAGGCCTTAATCTTCATGCATGTTCTGACCACAAGTTCCATCCTTGTAGAATCTCTTTCAGGATCATTTTAGGGTGTCCTAAAACTTTCTGTCTCCTCTAACCACAGGGACCATCTGTAGAGTCATCATTTTCAGGGGAGAACAAAGGTCCTACTCCACATTTATTTCCAGTAACTGTTAGTTTAATGTCAAGGTTAAGTTGGATTCAACCCACAGATATAAAGGACTGATTGGGGGTAGATCCTGAAAAAGTTCACATCACCAACCTGATGAGGATGTTGTCAGTGCACATCATTCTC
Organism: Amphiprion clarkii; assembly: GCA_027123335.1. Lineage (NCBI taxonomy): Eukaryota > Metazoa > Chordata > Actinopteri > Pomacentridae > Amphiprion > Amphiprion clarkii. The sequence goes on from CM049576.1 coordinate 5,708,447, forward strand.
CTACACAAATACAGGTAGAAACCTCCTCCACCTTCTAGTAGCTCAGCAGACACCGTATTGCCCTTTAAAATAGCTGTGGAGCTGCGATTTAGCACTTACAAAGAGAAACAACGTCCACATTTGGAGGTTGGAGATGATTTTTTGACTCAAGTCTCATTTTAGGCACTAAAATGGCACTAAATTTAAACTAAGGAGCTGGATGATGCTGCAGGAAGACGACAATTATAGATGAATGAAAGAGTTCCAGTTGGAAGAACCTAAGCAGGAACTTCAACAAAGAGATTTTAAACATGTGTGTAACACGTGTGAATGTTTGGCGTGTATGTGTTTAACATGTGTGTGTTTGATGTTTGGGTGTGTGTTATATCTCTGTGTCTGATGTGTGAGAGTGTGTTATATTTGTGTGTTTGATGTGTGAGTGTGTGTTATAGCTGTGCATTTCATATGTTTTTACCTGGTACGTCGGTGAATGTCTCTCCAAGCACCGACAGATGGAAGTCCAGTCGTCTCTCCTTCAGTTTCAGCAGAGTGTTGAAGAACAGCTCGGGGTTTTTGTCATGTTCCCTATAAACAGACACATCAGTTCTGAGCAGAAGCATGAGGGTCTCACAAAGTTGGATTAATTGCTGTCAGTTTGACCAATTAAAAATATATTAACCAATAAGGCAGCAGATGCAGAAAATGTATCAGAAATTAGCTGTAGTACCTGGCTGTTCCACCAGGTGGAGCCTCTTACTGTTTAATACTATAGAGACCAGAGAAGGTGTCACTAAGACTACAGGCAGTAGCAGAGAGCATTGTGGGGGTTTAGCTAGTAAAGGGGCACCATGACAAAGACTTCTGTGGTCGTTAATGACCTCCAACCAGAGCTCAAGTTTTCAAGACAAGATGACTGGTCCATTTATGCAACTAATGCTAACTGTCTATGTAGTGATTATTGAATATTGGTAACATTATTAGTAAAGAAAATTCTTTACGTTTCATATAAAATGACAGAAGTTGCGTTCGAGAGCTCAAAATCTGTCTCCGCTTGAAATGTAAAAACTGAATGTTTCTGAGTAAAGTTCTGCATCTAAGTCATAAAAATAAGTAATTTTTTACTGAAATCTTTCACCAAACACTGCCTGGTTACAGGTTCTGCAGTCACCTGGTACTCAATCAGCTGATTAAACAGTTAAAGTGGCAGCAGCTTCCTGTGATTTCTGAAACAAGGGAGCTTAACTCAATCAACTTAATGTTGAATTCACACAGAATTGATATTTTATCTTTGTTATCTGGATGTTTAATCTCCACTAAACTGAATTTGAGCTACTTGGACATGAAAGATCTGAATGTCTTATTCTAATAAAAAAACTAAAATGAAAGTTAGATTGGAGGCAAAAGAAAGAGATACAACTCAAAGTCAGAAATTAAATGAAACAGCTTTAAAATACATCACATATCGAGACAGATTTCAGAAATTTTGCTTGATACAAACTTCAACAAAGCATTTTTCCGTACAAATTAACATAAGAATGTTTGTGTAAATTACAATCTACATGTAACTAATTTCACTAATCAGACAAATGTAAGTTTGTATTTTCTAATTAAAGAACAGAAACGTCATTTATTACCTTCTGCTGGACTGTAAACTTTATTATAAAACGTCTCAGAGTTTGTCGCTCTGCAGGTTTATTAACAGTTTTAACAGGAACTCTGCAGCTGTGTGAAGATTATATGACTATTTCTGGGGTATTTTACCTTTATTTAAGTGAAGTCAAGGAGATGTTAAACTGCTAATAATAAACCGGTGTTCAGGTGTTGGTGGTCCAACCCGACTCCACCTGATCGCCTCTGAAGCCGCGAGCGGCGGTGTGAAGGTCAAACGGCGGAGCGGTGATTTCCTAAGGTGACGTATTAGTGAGCAGATTATTTCTTCTCATTCGCGGCTCGAACTCCCCGCAGACACCGAGATAATTCCCTCATTTCCCCGAAACCTTTTTAACTCCTTCTGTGAGCCAGCAATCCTCCATCCCTGAGCGCTGATACAGGAGAGGACAAAGGCTGAGAGAGGGGGAGATAACGGGGCCGCCGTCCTCCCCCGTCCTCCCCCTCCAACACTGGTAATTAACAGCATGAACCACATGTTCACATTAACACAGTTCAAACACACATTCAACCCCGAACACACAACCTGAAACCATCACAAACTCCTCGGAAAACTTCCCATTCCAGCTCCTCACATGAGACAGGAGACCGGATATTTGAAGACCTCAGGATTTACAGTTTAGTAGTTAAGAATCTGAACGATGAATGGTGTAAATAATAGGCCTCACTGAATTAGTTTGTCTTTAGTGAGTCACAAGATTTAATTTTGTGTCTGTTGTCAGCTAATTTGTGTCTCTTTTCATTCATTTTATGTATTTGCTTGGTAATTTTGTGTCTCTTTGTGTTGTTTTGTCTACTTTAGCCAATATGCGTCACTTTTCAGTCATCTTGTGTCTCTTTATGGTTGTTTTGTGTCTACTTTAGTTAATATATGTCACTTTTCAGTCATTTTGTGTCACTTTTCAGCCATTTTGTATCTCTGTGTAGTTGTTTTGTGTCTACTTTAGTCAATATGTGTCACTTTTCAGTCATTTTGTGTTTCTTTTTAGTCATTTAATGCCTTTGTTTAGTCATTTAGTGTCTCTTTATGGTTGTTTTGTGTCTACTTTAGCCAATATGTGTCACTTTTCAGTCATGTTTTGTCTGTTATCAGCCATTTTGTGTCTGCTTTCAGTCATTTTGTATAACTTTTTAGCTATTTTATGCCTTTTTTTTAAGCCATTTTGTGTCTCCTTTTTAGGCAGGTTGTATCTCTTTTCAGTCATTTTGTCTGCTTGGTAATTTTGTGTCTCTTTGTGGTTGTTTTGTGGCAGCTTTAGTCAATATGTGTTACTTTTCAGTCATTTTGTGTCTTTTTCAGTCATTTTGTGTCACTTCTCAGTGATTTCGTGTCTTTTTTCATTCATTTTTGTCGCTTTTTAGCAATTTTGTCTTTCTTTAGTAATTTTGTGTCTTTGTGTTTCTTTTGTCTACTATAGTCCATATGTGTCACTTTTAAGCCATTTTGTGTCTCTTTTTAGTCATTTAATGTCTTTGTTTAGTAATTATGTCTATTTGTGGTTGTTTTGTGTATACATTAGTAAATATATGTTACTTTTCAGACATTTTGTGTTGTTTTTTTAGTCAGTTTATGTCTCTTTTCAGTCGAGTTGTGTCGTTTTTTGGTCGGGTTGTTATTTTTTTCAGTCAGTTTGTGTCTTTGCAGTCGTTTGGTCTCTTTATAGGTTAACATTATGAGAAACTAAATGATTAACCGTGAGAATGATCTGGATTTTTACTTTAATGTCTTTGGTCATTTTGTGTCCCTTTATGGTTGTTTTGTGTCTACTTTAATCAATACGTCACTTTTCAGCCATTTCTGTCTTTTTTCAGTCATTTTGTGTCTTGTTTTAGTAATTTTGTGTCTCTGTAGTTGTTTGTTCTCTGTATAGGTTAAAATTTGAGAAACGAAGTGATTATCAGTAAAAAATAATCAGACTTTTTTCTGCCATTTAGTGTGTCTGTTTAGACATTTTGAGTGTCTTTGTAGTTGTTTTGATTATTTTTTGTCTATTTTCAGACAACTTCAGTCATTTTTAGTCAGGTTGTCTGTCTTTTTAGCCATTTTGTGCCTTTTTCTATTCAGATTGTGTTTCATTCAGCCGGATTGTGTCTCTTTTCAGTCCATTTGCATCACTTGTCAGCCATTGTGTGTCTGCTTTTAGTCAGCTTGTGTCTCTTTTCAGTCAGGTTGTGTCTTTGCGGTTGTTTGGACTCTTTATAGGTTAACAATTCAGAAACTAAATGATTAACTGTGGGTTTAATCGGCCTCTTTTCTGTCATTTAGTGTCTATATTTAGTAATTTTGTGTCTCAGTGGTTATTCTCTGTCTATTTTCAGAAAATTTGTGTCACTTTTCTGCCATTTTGTGTCTTTTTTTAGTCAGTTTGTGTGTCTTTGAGCAGCAACTGTGCTATTCATAGTCTGAATACTTGATTATTTAACAATCAAGATAGTTGTTAGCAGCAACCCTATTTCATATAAAGCTGAATTTTCAATAAGCAAATCGAGTAATTAATGTCAGAAAATCTTCATGAGACAAACAGACTCATCATCACAATCTTCACCCTTAATATTATCCTCATCCTCCTCCTCGCTGAGCTCCCTGATGAATCCACATGAACTCGAGTGAGAATCAGAGCAGATACACTGCGTGAAGCACTGAGCATGCTCAGTGGAGGCCAGCATGCTCATTAATATGCATCAGGAACCAGAAGAAGAAACTCCGATGGTCTCATTTACAGATGAGTGATTAAAAATTCTGCTTCATGTTGAACCCAAGAGGTGCGTTTTAAAATTCAAACAGTATTTACTGAGACTCACAATGTGAGTGTGAAAACCACAAAACCGAGGCCGAGCTCATTAACACACACACAGAGTGTAAAATAACTGAAACACATTTTACCGTCAAACACTCGACAAAAAAAATCTAAACATGTTAACACTCAGTGACAGTTTACGCAAGTAAAAGAGAGAAAAGTGACGGAAACCTGCAAAGACTCAGATGAAAAATAAACAAACTACATGACGCATCCATCTATGAAGCAACGTAAAAATCTGCTCTGAGGTGAAGGCTGGAATCCAGATTCCTTTGGTTAGTAAGTTCAGAAAACTCTGTTCAATGTAACCTCCGTCCCTGTTAAGTGTGTCCTGGTGCAGTGATGCTCGGCTCCCAGAGCTTCTGTAACATTCTCCCCGGAAGTCCTGCTCTGTCTGTGATGAATCTCCTGAACTGAGTCCAAACAGAGAACCTTCAACTAGAACCGCATGTTGGGAAGAAGAAGAATCTACAAGACTCTTACTGAGGTAGATGCGTGGTCATTTTGTGTCTCGTTTCCATCCTTTTGTGTCTCGTTTCCATCCCTTTGCGTCTTGTTTGCATCCGTTTGTGTCTTGTTTACATCCTTCTGTGTCTTGTTTACATCCTTTTGTCCCTCGTTTCCATCCGTTTGTGTCTTGCTCTTTGGGACTCACTCATTTTCACTAATTGGTTGGTGACCTGCAGAAGACTCAGGACTCAAAAAAGACTTGAGTTGGGACTTGTTGAGGATTCAGAACTAGCACAGTGCTCATGAGTTGTCATAAGCTGGGACCATTATTTGTAGTAATGGTCTTGTAGATGACTATGGACTTGTCAAGGCAGACGAGTTTGTACTTGACTAGTCATGACGTGAGACTTGCAGAGGACTCTACACTTGTCACAACTTGGGACTTATGGATGACCTGGAACTTGCAGAAGTTTCATGACTTGAAGAGGTCTTTGGACTTGGCATGACTTGGGATTTATGGAGGACTTGGGACTTGCAGTTGACTTCAAACTTGCATTAGTTTCAGGACTCAGGAGAGGAGTAGGAACTTGTGATACCTTGAGACCTGCAGAAGTCCCTGACCTTGTAATGACTTGTGTCTGGCAGAAGATTCTGGACTTGTAGAGGACTCTGGACTCATGGCTCAGGACTTATGGAGGACTTGGGACTCGCAGATGACTTCAGAATTGCCTTGGAGAGGTCTCTGGACTTGTCATAACTGGGGAACTACACATAACTTTAGACTTGCCATGACTCTGGACTTGGTGAAGATTCCAGACTTGCATAAAACACAGGACTTGTCATGACTCAGGACCTGCAGACAACTTGGGACTTGTCATAACTCCGGACTTGTAGAGGCAAAGGAGTTGGTATTTAATGTGTCATGACCTGGGATTTGTCGAGGACTGTGGAATTATTAGGACTCATGCTCTGCAGAAGACTTGGTACTTACAAAGGAGTAAAGACTTGCTATGACTCATGACCTACAACGAACTCAGGACTTGTCTTGACTCAGGACTTTCAGAGGACTTTGGAGTTGCAGAAGTTTCAAGACTTGGTGGGGTCTCTGGACTTGTCATGACTGCAGATGACTTGAGACTTTTCATGACTCAGGACATGCAGATGATTTGAGACTTGGTGTGTCATGACTAGGGACTTGAAGAGGATTCTGGACTTATCTTGATTCAGGACTAGTTGAAGATTTAGGACATGCACAGGACTCAGGAGTCAGAAGTCGGGACTTGTCATGACCTGAGACCTGCAGAGGTTTTTGGACTTGTCATGACTCAGGACTTGCAGATGACTTGGTGTTGGTTGGAGGTCAGCTAAAGCTTTCAGGTCCTTATTTATGTTTAATGTGTTTGTGGGAAGCAGAAACTGATTCTAAATGACTGATGTTATGTATAAACTGACTGATGTTATGTATAAACTGACTGATATTATCTATAAACTGACTGATATTATCTATAAACTGATATCTGTAAATTGACTGATATCTGTAAATTGACTGATATTATCTGTAAACCGACTGATATTATGTACAAACTGATTGATATTATCTATGAACTAACTGATATTATCTATAAACTGACTGATATTATGTATAAACTGACTGATATCTATAAACTGACTGATATGTCAAAAACTCACTGATATTATCTATAAACTGACTGATATTATCTATAAACTGACTTATATTATATATAAACTGACTGATATTATCTGTAAACTGATATCTGTAAACTGACTGATATCTGTAAACCGACTGATATTATCTGTAAACCGACTGATATTATGTACAAACTGATTGATATTATCTATGAACTAACTGATATTATCTATAAACTGACTGATATTATCTATAAACTGACTTATATTATATATAAACTGACTGATATTATCTGTAAACTGACTGATATTATCTATAAACTGACTGATATTATATATAAACTGACTGATATTATCTATAAAGGGACTGATATGTATAAACGGACTGATATTATGTATAAACTGACTGATATTATGTATAAACTGACTGATATTATCTATAAACTGACTGATATTATCTATAAACGGACTGATATGTATAAACTGACTGATATTAACTATAAACTGACTGATATTATCTATAAACTGACTGATATTATGTATAAGCTGACTGATATTACCTATACACTGACTGACATTATGTATAAACTGACTGATATCTATAAACTGACTGATATTATGTATAAACTGACTGATATTGTGTATAAACTGACTGATATCTATAAACTGACTGATATTATGTATAAATTGACTGATATCTATAAACTGACTGATATTATGTATAAATTGACTGATATCTATAAACTGACTGATATTATGTATAAATTGACTGATATCTATAAACTGACTGATATTATGTATAAACTGACTGATATCTATAAAGTGACTGATATTATGTATAAACTGACTGATACTATATATAGCTGCCTGTGGTATTGGCCTGGACTCTGGTGGAGCATCAGCAGGTATCAGCGCTCCGTCATGTTAAACTGTGTAATCTGCTGTTTGTTTGTTTCTAATCAGACTTCAGTCCTCTGGAGGTAAAAGCTGATCCTGATCAACATAAAGCTCCACAGATTTACCAACCGGCTCCGGTGCTGCAGCAGCTACACCTGGAACAGCTGTTCACCCCACAGCAGCAGCAGCAGCAGCAGTAGTAAGACGGGCTGTAATCTGAGGATCCAGGCCACCCACAGATTAAACCCAAAACCTGATGAGATGCAGCTTCAATCAGAGATTAACAGAAGGCTCTGTGGAAATCCTCATTTCAGAATCACAGCCGGCAGCTCGCGGCTGCAGCCGTAATCCATCTGTGTTTGTCCGCTCGCAGCAGATTACAGCGCGCTGCTTTGTTACTGATACAACACAAGGTGAGGCCGAGGCCATGCACCGCAACCTCACACTGTAACGCAATTTACATTACAATCTGGTACAGTAATGCAATTTACACTACAATCTGGCACAGTAATGCAAGTTAACCCGCAATCTGACATTGTAGCACAACTTAAACCGCAACCTGACACTGCAATCTGACACTGTAACGCAAAACCACAATCTGACACTGTAAACCAAACTTAAACCACAACCTGACACTGTGGTTCAAATTGCGTTACTATAAACGTTCTTTTATTCTTTTTACTAGCATCAACAGTCCACAGTTATTTTCATCACATTATAACTATTGTAAACGGATTCTATTCTCAACAAATAATCTAATGAAAGTATGAACACGTGCTACGATTTTCTGAAGATTATTAACAGCTGACAATCATTTGTGTTTGTGAAATGCTGACTTCTGTTTCAAATATTCAGACTTCAAATCTCCCTCTTCTCTGTCATAAAACAGTAAAATATGTTGCAGCTGATTCAGTTTGTGTGAACTGAACTCGTCTGACGACAAAACTCTAACTCACCACCTGTGAGGCCACACGATGTGCAGAGGCTTCACCTGGTCTGAAGCTTCACCAGCAGGGTCCTGGTCTCTAGCGGGTCCAGACGTGGACTGAAGTAGATCTGTAGTGGGTTCATATGTGGACTGATGTGGATCCTGGTCACTAACAGGTTTCTGATCATCGACATTTGCAGTCCGGCGGAGGAGTTTGTGCTTGGGGAGCAGCCTGAAATAAATAAAAAGCAGGTCATCAGTTGCAAAACCATTTTTGCAGCAGAAACACTCCTAAAAGCTCTTAAACACTCGTCAAGAACCCAAAACATCTCTGAACCGTAATTTACAGAGAAAGATTCTTTCTTGTCAAAATGAAAACAGATTTCTTTAAAATAATGTCAATTACTTACAAATATTGAATGCAAAATAAGTGATTGCACAAGTTTTCACCCTCCAAGTCAGTATTTAGTCGATGCACCTTTGGTTGCAGTTACTGAATGTGAATTCCCACATTATGATGATGCCACCACCATGCTTCACCATAGGGATGGTGTGTTTGTTATGATGGTCACATAGCATTTAATCTGATGGACATAAAGCTTCATTCTGGTCTCCTCAGACCAAAGAACCTTCTTCCAGGTGTCTTCAGAGTCTCCACATGTCTTCTGGTGAACTCTAGTCCAGATTTAATTGGAGATTTTTCCATCAGAGTCTTTCTCTTTGTCGCCATAAAGCTTTGACTGGTGAAGAACAGACAACAGTTGTTAGATGAACAGTCTCTAACATCTCAGCTGCTGAAGCTGGAACTCCTTCAGAGGAGTCATAGGAGTCTTGGTGGCCTCCCTCTCTAGTCTCTTTCTTCTCAGTCTCAGTTTTTGAGGATGTCCTGCTCTAGTCAGATTTATTCATGTTCCATTTTCCTTCCATTTCTAAATGATGGATTTAACTGGACTCCAAGAGATCTTCAGGAACTTGGAAATGTTCTTGTATCATCCTGACTGATGCTTTTCAACAACCTTTTCTCAGAGTTTCTTGGTTCTTTAGTCTTCATGGTGTAGTTCTATCCAGGAGTTCTGATCCACCAGAGACTGGACCTTCCAGATATAGGAGTCTTTATTCTACAACCACTCAGATTCACTGACCTCAGGTGATCTTCACTTCATTAACTGTGGGCCTTCTAGCATAAACTGGCTGCACCTGTGTTGAATTAAGTGAAGGGTTGAATACTTATGCAATCATTTGATATTTTAAATTAATTGACATTACATTTTAATTGACATAAATTGAAATCTGTTTTTGTTTTGACATGAAAGAATCTCTGGAACTTCTTGTCAACAATTGAATTGAATTGACCAAGATTCAATGCTGAAAAGCAATAAAAAAGAAAACTTATAGGTGTTGTATTGATCACCCCTTTAAATACTTTTATAAAGGTCAGTTAAACATCAAATACTAGAGTTTTTAAAAAGGGGAAATTTTTAGTCCAAATCAGCTAATTTGGTGAACTCTGCAGTCATTGTTCTTCTTCAGTATTAAACAACTACAATAACAGAAGTTTTACGAGTAAAATTCTGCAGTAAAACTCTGTGAGGATGGACAAACATCAGCGGACGGTCCTCTGCTCGGCTCCAGCCTCAGCTCTGTTTGTGCTTCCTTCTTATGGGAAACTACATTCAATGATCCATTTTATAAATGAGTTGTTTGACTGGAGCCAATAAAAACAGGAGGAGGAGGAGGGATGAAGTTATTGATAAAGCCACACTGATCGGAATGATGACATCACCTCTGATTAAACATGAAGGTCACAATTCACTGCAGCTCAGTTACTGTGTGGACAGAATCTCAGCCTGAAGCTGGGAGGAACATAACAGACTACCTTTAGAAGTAACTGTCCCCCCCCCTTGAAACTCAACCATTCCCATTCCAGCACAACCATACCCCCTTCAGATGCAACCATCTCCTCTTTAGACGCAACCATCCTGTCCCGTTGTGATGAAACTGTACTCCTTCTGATGAAGCCGTCCCGGTTCAGACACAACCTTCCCCATTCAGATTCAACCATCCTCGTTTAGACACAACCATCCCCCTTTAGGAGCAACCGTCCCCCTTTAGAAACTGTCCCCCTGCAGGTGCAACTGTCCCCATCTATGCACAACTGTCCCCCTTCACATGCAACTATCCCCATTCAGACACAACCACCACCCCGGTTGGTGCAAACGTCCCGTCGTGACAAAATCCCCCTTTAGCAACAGTCCCTCTCCAGATGCAACTGTCCCCTTTAGACGCAACCGTCCCCCTTTAGACATAACCATGGCCCTTTAGGAGCGACTGTCCCCCTTCAGAAGCAATTGTCCCCTTTTAGACACAACTATCCCTCTTCAGACGAAACCGACCTCCTTCCAATCCAACAGTCCCTCTTCAAACGTAAGAATCTCCCTTCCAGCATAACCACCACCCTTCAGACGCAACTGTCCCCTTTCAGTTGCAACTATTCCCATTCCCATTCGACTGTCACCCCTTTAGGCGCAACTGTTCAGTACCACTGTGACGAAACAAACCCCCTTTAGACACAAGCGGCCCCCTTTACACGCAACTGTCCCCCTGTAGACACAATTGTCCACTTTTAGACACAGCAATCCCCTTTAGGAGCAACCGTCCCCCTTTCGGAGAAACTGTCCCCCTTCAGACACAATTGTCCACCTTTAGACACAGCCATTCCACTTCAGGTGCAACCGATACCGTTATTTAAATGCAACATTCTCCTTTCGACGCACCCACCACACATTAGACACAACCGTCCCCCCTTTTAGATGCAACTATTCCCCTTTAAGAGGTACCGTCCTCCTTCAGACACAATTGTCCTCCTTCAGGTGCAACTGTCTCAATTCTAATGTTTTTACGGCTTCTGACTGATAAATTGTGTCATTTTGGTGATTATTAAAACAAAACATACGTTGTAAACTGACTGGCAGGTTTTAGGGTTCATGACAGTTAAAACTGGAGCAGCAAAATGAAAGATATCTGACTGAAAGTAACAATAATGTTCATAATCTTCCATCAGCTGAGCTTTTTATAAATGTTGCCTGAATGTTCGTAGTTTATCTAAACTCTTTTGTTGCTGCTTCTCATCTGATACTTGTTGAGTTTAGTTCATGAATGTGTTTCTGGCGTCCGATGACTCAGACGGGATAAAAATGGAAAGTTTTTTTTAATTAGCAGCAGTACAACAGGTACAACTGATCAAATTTTAACACTTTGAATTAAAACATCGATTAGTTCACTCATCTGTCTTTTAACATTATCGTTTAGTTTTTGACTGTTCTCATTTTAATTTTACTTTGCCGACTACATTTTAGTTTCATTTTCATCAGATTACCTCTGGCTGGGATCCAGATGTAGAGCTGCAGCTGTCATGCTTCCATAATCGATTCACTGAGTATTCGCCATAACATAAAAGTCTAAATTCTCAGATTTTATCCTCTTAAATGAGAGCATTTTCTGGTTTCTTTCCTCCTCTTTCACAGTAAACTGATTATCTTTGGACAAAACAAGACATTTGAGAAAACACTCAAGACATTTTTCACAGTTTTCTATCATTTTAGAGACCAAACAGCTGACTGATTCATCCAGAAAACAATCAACAGATGAATCCAGAGTGGAAATAATCATTCAGCTGCAGCTAAAACCATGTCTTCCTCCCAAAGCAGGACTGTAACTATAAAACTAGTTTACAGCTGATATTTCTGAGACAGCAACAAATCCTCCCTCATTAGGAATCAGGTCGCTGCCTGCAGCTCGCCACCTGACGACCAGCAGCTGCACAAAAAAGCAGCAGAGAAGAAGAAAAGCTGGAGGCGCTCAGACACCTGCTGATCACGTGGCGTCCTCATTGATCCGATTTCACTGCGACAATACTCGTGGAGAAGTCGGCGTCCCGCTGCTCGCCGTGATGGATGTGACGTCTTTGTGTCCCGCTGCAGGTCTCTGCTGCCTCGGGTCAATCACTATTCAATTACAGCAGCCCGCCGCTCAAAGGCCGATTGATAGATGGATACCGCAAACACGGCGACCACAAAGAGGCCAAAGAGGCCTGGCAGCATTCACACACCGCCTCCACAAAACACAAAAAGACGCCGTTTGTTTTCTGCTGCAGCTTTTCTTCACCTCAGAAACAACCTGCAGCCTGAAGCCAAATGTAGAATCAGGAAAAACTAATCACTGGCCGATGTTTTCTAACAGGAACGCAGTCCAAAAACCCAACTACTCATCATTTTCAGCACAATTAATAATCAATTAATCAGCTCTCGATAGCGCTTTAAGTGTAAAAACATCATGAAACACTGTTTGCTTCCGTATAACCCACCAACAAAATGTAAAACTGTGTTCTCTCTTTACAGCTCTTCCAGATTAACAACAAAATACAGCTCTTAATTTACAATAAAATCACATTAAAACTGGTCTTTTCTCTCAGTAACGTTTCTGCAATAACAGAAGTGTTTTACTACATTATCCATCACCTTTACTATATCATTATTTCTAGTCGTATTGTACTTCTGTAATTATTGCTCCACTTCCTCAGTGCTTCATCTGTGTCTCGCTGTTGTAGTATATAAATTTTACAGGAGCAAGATCGATAAAGTGTATCTTATCTTAACTCTTAGCAGAGAATTTTCTCCTTAAACTATGACACATTTTTATCTCTTTAAAGCATTTAATTGAGTAATTAAGAAACTCATAAATTAACATTAATATGAAGGCTGCCAGTCTATACACTGTCCCAGTAACAGCTACAGTTTCCAACCTGGTTCCATTAACGGTCCCTGTCTATAACCTGGTCCCATTCTACAGCCTGGTCTGATTGAAGGTCCCAGTCTATAGCCTGGTCCCATTGAAGGTCACAGTTTCTAAACTGGTCTCATTGAAGGTTCAATTCTATAACCTGGTGCCACTGAAACTTCAAGTCTATAACCTGATCCCATTAAACGATACAGTTTCAACCTGGTTCCATTGAAGGTCCCAGTCTATAACCTGATCCAACTGAAGGTCCCAGTCTATAACCTGATCCAACTGAAGGTCCCAGTCTATAAACTGGTCCAACTGGAGGAACTGGTTCCTTCATATTTGTTCTTCAGTCTTGGTTTAGAGCTCTTGATCAAACAGGTGAACTTAAGCGTAAACTTTAGTTAGATTTAAATCCTGGGGTGTGTTTTGTTGCAGACTTCTCTTGAACATTCTGAGAAGGAAACCAGCAGAGACGTTTCTTTACCATCCGATCAGCTCGTATTCAGTAACGCTGGAGGTCAGAGTACCTGCAGGCTGAATCTGACAGCACTGCTGGCATCACTCTGGCATCTTTCCCCTAATTTACAAAACACAAAGTTAAACCTCAGAGATCTGGGTAACTGTTCAGCACTAGTGTAGCTGGATCCCATCACAGCGATCCATCAGGCTTCGTCATGTCCATGTTGTGATGAAGAAACAGGAGAAGACGTTGGCTTTGGGCCGCCGTGTTCTGCCTCCCCCGTTTGTCTCTGAGAGCGTTTTATATTTTCAAAGAGCCGGACTGGGTGTTCGATGGGAGGACCGCGGGCGTGTGCAGGGATTGTCGGCCATGCATATAATCACTTACTTACACTGGGTGGGTTTGCTTTGGATCAGACACATTAGCATCTGAAAATGAGAAACACTGGAGGGAAGAAGAAGAGTCATCCTGCAGCCGCCGCCACGGATACTAGCAGACACACTGCTAAATACCACATGCACTGTAAAATATACTGCTAAATACAACTTACACTGTAAAATGTACTGCTAAACATGACATACACTGTAAAATATACTGCTAAATACAACTTACACTGTAAAATATACTGCTAAATACCACATGCACTGTAAAATATACTGCTAAATACCATATACACTGTAAAATATACTGCTAAATACCACGTACACTGTAAAATATACTGCTAAATACCACATACACTGTAAAATATACTGCTAAATACCACATACACTGTAAAATATACTGCTAAATACAACTTACACTGTAAAATATACTGCTAAATACCACATACACTTCTGGTGCCAAGGGTGGAGTTACTTTTACAATGCATCTAGCGTTCTTTCTGTTCAGTAAATTAAAGTTAAGTTTTCTTGTGGTGTTCAAGATTATCCTCTTAAGCTGTAGATGCTGTTTGAGGATCTACTGTTTGTCCAGGTAACTGTTGATGAAGTATGAACATCAGCAGAAGAAATATTTGATGCTGACCTGCTGACATCAGGGAAGCGGACCGGGTAGTTTAGAACCACACATTTAGGGCGGATCAGGTGGTCCAGGTCTTTGGGTCGGTGGTCTGGGATCTTCTTCATGAAGGACGGGATGGAGGACAAGAAGGACTCCATGTTGAAACTGGAGTTGAATACCACCACGTCTGACACCAGGCTGAGGAACAGTAAACAGTGAGGCCGGTGTTTAATGGTGGAACAACAACACTAGTATAGTCTATCAGCTGACGATAGTTCAACTCATATGTTTCACCATGCTCAATGTATCTTCAACAACTTTCTCTTCTGTTCATTGTTTTATGTCTCATTTTTGTCGCTTTATGCGTCTTTGGGACAGCTTTGTTCCCCTTCCTTGCTCATTTTTTGTCTCATTTTTCTAGTTTTTGCTGTTTTATGCCTCATTTTGTAGCCATTTTGTCTCCATCCAGTAATGTATGATTTTTGGTCTAAAATAGTCCAAAACTATTTGGAAATTGTCCCAAATTTCAAAAAAAAAATTCCAAAATGAGCTAGGAATTGTTCAAAATAACTCAAAAACAGTCCAAGCTTACTTGAAAGTACCTGAAAATATCTGGAAATTTGTCAGTGTAAACAAGATTTGAGTCATTAAGGTAAATTTAAGTCAGTTTGGACAAGTTTTAAGCAACATTTCAGTCTCTGTTCATCATTTGTAGAAAGATGTTTCACCATGCTGAATGTATCTCCAACAACTTGCTCCTCTGTTCACCGTTTCTGATCCATGCTGCATTTATTCTATTCATCCAGGAGGTTGGATTTTCCTCTCAGCCTCTTTGTGGAAACACTGCCTGTAGTTCAACCTAAAAACCTCCATTTTCTCCAGTGTCGGTAACATCTGTGGACACTTGGAAACATGTCGACTCCAGGTTTTTACACTTTAGTAAGCTATAAAATCAAGGAAATGAAACTTTTTTTTCTGATTTATGTCATTCTAACTGCATCAAACATTCAGAGTTCTCCTTCTTCATGGTTGTTCTGTTTCTGTAGAGATGCAGGACTTTATATTGCAGTGAAAGAGGAGTCCACAATGAGTAAAAATGTGACAGAAAACACTCAGAAGCTACTCAGAGTTCAGAAGGTTAAGGTCTCGTATTTACAAAACACTAAAAAGCATTAAGGCACCTCATCAATAAGAACATTTTTGAGCACATTAAATAATCTCACGTGTAAAATGTTTATTCAGAGGGAAGCCGATCACATTTTTCTGATTGATCATGGCAGATATCAGTTCAGGGATGGATTATTTATAGGATGATTAATTCTGCATATAGCTGTGTGTCACTGAGCGGTGTTATAACTCAGATTAGTGCAGCGAGCTGGCCTCCGTCCAATCCCACGTCTCTTAATGATCCGTGTCGCGTTATTTAATGCTGCCGTAACGACGTTAGCGGAGATGGAGAGGCTGCCGCTTATTGACAAGCCGCCCTGCAGATCAACAACAATCAGTTTTCTGCTGCTCGTTACCGTTAGACGTCTGATTAATGACAAATAGAGCCACTTCAATTAAACGCGGCACCATGTCAGCCCGCGCAATTAACCAATCATGTCGGCCCAGCTCGTTAACCAATCACAGCCTCATGAAGACAAACTGCAGCCGAGGAGGGCGGAGACCAACAACACCCCCATCATGTTTCATTTTTATATACTTTATTATGCTGAGCACATTTGAAACTACTCACTAATCAATACTCAAGTTTACACACTGTAGGTTTCCACCTGGGCTCAATCAGAAGTGTCTCACAATTAGTTTACTTATTTATTTTAGGCCCAAAATGAAGTTCTGTAAAATAGTTTGACCGAATTTTGAGAGTTTCATGTGTTTTTTGACCTGAGAATTTTGGATTTTCACCCCAAAAGACACCTGTGAAGCCATTTTAAAGGTTCAGTATCTCCAGAAATAAAACTCCAGCAGACATGAAATTTGGCGAAGACACAGACAGAATAGTTCCCAGTAAATATAAATGACTAAATGGATCCAACAGAGGACAAATTTTTAATTACTGGCCTTTGAAAATGCTAAAGAGTGCAAAATTTTCATCTTACAATTTCTTACATCTTTCAATTTACATCATTTTGGCCAACTTTTGACTCATTTTTGGGAGGGAAAAATAGTTACTTTGCACAATTTTTGTGTCATTTTGGACATGTTATGTAGTATTTTACACAACTTTTCAGTAGTTTTGAACACAGACAAAACAGGACGGGTTCTTACCATGACAGCACCTGGTTGTATCCGTACTGGAAGTCCCTCTCCTGGTCTTTGCGGACCGGATAAACCAGCTGGTTCTCGTGGAAGTACAGAACCTTCTTCAGCCGGGCCAGATCCGGTCTGAGAGCCACCAGCTCACACAGGTTGAGGACCGAGCTGCTGAACAGAACTCTGTAGAGGAGAAGCCAGAGTTAACTACTGACTTTCTACAGATCAATGCAACCAGAAACAATGATAAAGACAAAAACATAAGATATTTAACTATTTCCTTGTTTCTAGTCTACACAAACTTTCCTCATCATCTGTAGAAAGATGTTTCTCCATGCTGAATGTATCTCTAACAACTTGCTCCTCTGTTCACTGTTTCTGATCCATGCTGACTTTATTTGATTGATCCAGTAGCTTTAGTTTTCCTCTCAGGCTCTCTGTGGAAACACTGCCTGCAGTTCAACCTGAAAACTCTCTGAATGTTTCACAGCTGACGGAGAATCAGTGGGAACCAGAGGGAAAGAAGTTTTCTTTTTGGCAAATTTATGTAGAAGAAAGTGATTTGGATGAAATATTTCAAAATTACAAGCTCAGATTTGGTTGACTTTCCTGACGAAACTGTACGTCACCCATGATATAGTGAAGGACCTTTGGAAAGCTGAAAATACAATGATTTTTCTGTTTTCACAGTTTCTGGCTCTGATATTTGCTGTAATTTCATGTCAGTCATGGACAATGGAAGATGATTTCTGGTTTTTGAGCCATCTGATTAGAGCAAATTGATCATTTTAAGATAATTTTTAAATGAGACATGCAGAATAAAGTGATTCTGATGAAATTTTAATTGATTTTAAGCTTATATTTGGTTATTTTTCCTGATGGAGCCTCATTTCACACACATTGCATTCCTTCAGACAACCATCTGTAAGTTGAAAATCTGAAGATCTGGTCTGTTTCTACGGTTCAACCGGAGATATCTTTTAAAGATGATGCATCTTTCCAACTCTCTGGCAGTTTTTGGGGTTCAGTGGGTTAAACTCATCGGTGCTCTGGAGCTTTGAAGCTCTGGATCTCCTTCCCTCCATCACCTCCCATTTTAACTCAGGATGCTGGACTTTGATGTGGCTTCTCCACGAGCCGTCGCTCAGACTCCAGACCTGGATTAGGCTCATTTCCTGGACCTGCGGTAGCCGAGTGGAACAGGAACCGTTCTGACTCAAACCAGATGAGTTATTTTTATTCTGCTGGCAGCCGAGAATATCCCGATTCTTCCTGTGAAGAGGCAGGTTGAGACCCTCAGCAGAGCTCAGTGAATCCATGTGGACTGAGGAGGATCTGGTTTAACCTCCACAGATTAAACTCTCTGATAGTTTGTGTTCTGATTTATCTAAAGAAGCTCTGGACCTGAAGACTCCTCAGGGGGTTTTATTGACAGGTTCTGAGCTGTTCTATGTAACATTGACGATGGTTAAGCACCAAAATGGACACATGCGCTGTGTTGTGTGTTCAAGTTCAAATTTCTCGTGGTTGCATTCGTGCAACACGCTCATTAGTCTGATTACGGCAGCACAGGTAAGTACTGTGTTAGTCACTGTGGTTAAAAGCAGTACTTCTTCTATGGTTTAGTCGGTCTGCATGCTGGATGAGTCAAACAGTCCATCCCACAAAGAGCAAACGTCTATAGCGGACTGTTTTAAAGAATAAACTGAGAGGAAAGAGGCTGATGGAGAGGTTCAATCACAATGGCTTATATAGTAACTTTATACGTATTACATTAATGAACGTCACATTAACGCACAAAATTTATGTGTACAAACATTATAGGCTCAACCAATATATATGCAAACTATGCATCAAAAACAGGTGCTACATAAACACATAAAGCGCTTGTAACTGTAATACACACGATGTTCATAGCTGTAGCACTTGTACATGTAATATTCGTATACGTGACGTTTGTGAACTTCATATTTATAGTCATGTTTGTGACTGTCTCTGCAGTCATTACACTCATACATGTAAAGCTTGTACGTATAAAAGTCAAACCTGTTATGCTTGTAAACATAATAGCCGTACACACAATCAATGTTTGTAGTGCTTGTACATGTAATATTCGTATACGTAACATTTTTTCCTCTGCTGTAGAGCACTAAACGTGCATCTCAGTGTTTCTGTAACGGAGGCAGTGAAGCTGATCAGCAGCATTTGACTACAGGTTTCAGTGACTCAGAGGTCTGAAGCTGCTGACTAATATCTGATCATATCTGAGACCAGAGATCAATGAGAGACCAGCAGCAGCTTTAATGCCTCGGCTTTGAAGTGTGTGCAATAATAGACATGCTTCGTTCTGTGTTGTTTCAAGTTCTGACTCATTCTGCAATTGTGTTTTTAAAAAGGGCATCTAGAACAACAATGATTCACTGATTTCCTCCTTTAAATGTTAAATTTAAATGCTACAGCAGATTCTCAATCATTCATCAGACTCAGATCAGGAACATCTGAGGTTTCTTGTGTTGTCAGTGACGTCCACATGAAAAAAAAAAACAGATGTCAGTTTGAGGTTTTAAAAACTTAAGCTGTGCCACAGAAGGCTGATATTTCTGCTGAAATCACTCAGTTTGACCTCCTTATCTGCAGTGAAATGTCTCTGAACTCCTACAGAGTACTACTCTGATGGGTTTATGTCAGTCTGATGGAGCACATTTGACTTCCTGCAGCTATGCTAACCGCTAACAGCAAGCAGATCTGTGAGGTTGTAGTGCTTTGAGCTCATATGGTAACATGCATTTAGCATATTAGCATGTTAACATTAGCTAAGAAGTTGTAAATACATAGTCCAGTTGATTGAATGTTGTTATCTTTCTGCTGGTATTTGGCAATAAATTTTAGCCATAAGGTCCTGGACACATTAATTACTTAATACATGTATAAATACTACATGTAATGCATGTACATGTGTTCCTTTGACATAAAGCTCGTGCGCATATTATTTGTGTCACCTGTATGATGTCACCTGTGTGAGTCTCACCTGTATGATGTCACCTGTGTGAGTCTCACCTGTATGATGTCACCTGTGTGAGTCTCACCTGTATGATGTCACCTGTATGATGTCACCTGTGTGAGTCTCACCTGCATGATGTCACCTGTGTGAGTCTCACCTGTATGATGTCACCTGTGTGAGTCTCCCCTGCATGATGTCACCTGTGTGAGTCTCACCTGCATGATGTCACCTGTGTGAGTCTCACCTGTATGATGTCACCTGTGTGAGTCTCCCCTGCATGATGTCACCTGTGTGAGTCTCACCTGTACGACGGACAGCTGGGGATGGTCTGGCTGAAGTAGAGTGCCGCCGTTCTCGCCCTCCAGTGCCATTTCTTCGCAGGAAGCGTGAAGACGGAGCAGCCGTCAACGTTTTCCTTCAGCAGGTCGATCAGCTGTTTGTGAGAGCCGCCGTAGAACGCCTCCACCAGTAAAACGCTGGGAGACGAACTGACCTGATGGAGACAGGAGAGACAATATCATCATATTGATCTTATTGATTAGAGGGAAGGATGCTATATGTTTATCATACAACATCACAAGCTTGCACATTATTGATTCAGACATCGATGAGAAATACATCTACAAAAATGACGTGTATGAATTTCAAACGTATGAACATTAACTATCTGTCATACATCTTCATAAGTTACATGTATGGAGATTACATGTAGGTATTTTTCAGTTTACGTCTTGGTGTCTCATATCTACCAAAGTGTATGAGCATTACATGTAGGACTTTTTAGCGTGTAATATTTTTTCAGCTGTGAACATTACGTGTACGAGTGCTGACAATCACTACATATCTACAGACATTACATGTATGAATATCACACGTATTAGCTTTATGTGTGCAAGTGTTACATCTACACATGGTAAATGTATGGATGCTGGGTATTACGTTTAATCTAGAAACGCTACGTGTCCAAATACTACGTGTGAATATCACATCTACGAATAACACATGAATGCATATTACATGTAACTATCCCTGTCTACAAATATTACAGCAATTACAATTAGAATACATGTATGAACATAAATTATGAGCATTATCTCCACAAACATCACACGTACCAGCTTTATGTCTACTAACACATATGAAGATTACATCAACAAATACTACTTGTATGAATAGAACGTCTACGAACAATACATGCATGGGTATTACATGTCCAAACATTATGTCTATGAATATTACTTGTAGAAGCATTAAATGTAAAAATTAGTGGTGGGACGCGATTTAACCCAATCTAATTAATTACAGGCTTTGTAATTAATAATCGCAATTAATTGCAGTTTTGTCAAATAGCAATATTCGACACAATAAGTGAAGTTTTTCAATTCAAATAAATTCGTGGTTGACAGTTGAATCAATGAGTAGACATATACATGTTTAGAATTTAAAATTTATTTAAAAAAAGGAAAATGGGACATATAGAAAAAAGTGATTTCGATGACTTAAAGCCTGAATTTAGTTGTTTTTTCCATTGTATGGCACATAAAATCAGCATAAGTAGTTCAAGGAGCTTCAGAAAGTTGAAAATCCAGAGATTCATTCTGTTTTCATCTTTTCTGGGTCTGATAAATGGTGTAATTTTGATGGTTCTTTTTATAGGAATATCAATTTTTATTTATGTAATTTTTTTATAAACAAAAAGTTTATAATTAAGTTACTAAAAGAGGTATTTTTGTTGTTTAGGTTATTCCTCCTCCAAGGAGGCGGAGCCTCAACGGAGTAAAAACTTAAACCACAAAAATGTTTCATTTCTATTTATCTGCATTTTTCATCTGTCTGCTACATTCACAGATTACTGCAAATCTAAGTGCAATTATAGCGATTTTATTCAGCATTTGAAGACTTTCTGTAAACTCAAGCACTGTCTAGAAAAGTGGTCTATTATGGGATGGCTACACCGTTAGCCGTTAGCATGACTCGTAGCTAACGTTAGCTCTGGTGCTAACAGCAACATGTTTTACATTGAGGTGATACCGTCGGCTTGAAGTGACGCAGTGATCAGAAAACTCTTTGTTGTACAATTTGCACACAACCAGGCTTTTATCCAAGCTGCCATCAGGAAGATTTTTAAAAGGAAACTTTCTGTCCAACAAGCTCAATCTGGTCTTCCTTCACTGTTCACAAGAGCCTGACTTCACTCAGTACTTCCTGTGCTTCTTCTTCATGGCTACAAACAGACTTTAGGTTCATTACCGCCACCTACTGGGCTGGAGTGTTCATCAGAGTTACCAGAAATGAGGGAACTGAGGAGGGTGCAATTAATCGCGTTTTTAACGCGTTATTTTTTCTATAATTAATTACTCAAAATTAACGCGTTAAAGTCCCAGCCCTAGTAGAATTATTACATAAATGAGCATTACATATATGAGCGTTATGTGTGTGCGAGTGTTGTACGTACGAATTTTACACAGTAATGTTTGTTTGGTCATAAACCAAAGTTTCGGACATGTGTTCACCTGATGATGGATCAGCAACATCCTGAGGGGAACAAGAACGTCTGAAAACAGATTATTTTTTTGAAACCAATAAAATAATTCAGTGTCAGATGTGAGTTTTTACTGCGTCATGACGGTGAGCAGTTAAAGCCTTTAATATGGTTAATTATGATTAGAAGGCAGACTGAGGATGAAGGAGAACTCGCTCCTCCTGCAGTATTTCCACTCCTAAACCTGCTAATTACTCTAATGATTCCCACAACATTTTCCAAAGTGACAGGAATCACACAGTACAGCAGAGAACTGTTAACGTCTGCACCATGTGTTGGACTCTAAATCCAGCGAGGCTGGGATAGACGACTGAGCCGATCTTCCCGACGCTCCGTCTTTTCGGCAGTAAATGAAAAACTATTGTTGACGCCGATCGCGGCTGCTGAAAGTTAACTTTGCAGCAACAAGCCACAACAATAACGCAGTAATATCCGTCTATTTGCAGCACAATGTGTCCTGATAGAAGTCCATTATGATGCCGGGAGGTTTACGCAGCGAGCGGCAGGAAGTGGACGGCTTACTGTCCTTCCACTGAATTCCCTCCCAGCGATTTCCAGTCCGCCCTCCATTTAGCTGCCCACAATGGGAGCTAATGTAGCTGCAGCAGCACTCAGCTCGCCCACAGACGGCTCAATCAGTCAATATCTGCTCCCTGCAGCTCGAACGCCACTCATATCTGGAGACGGAAATGAGCTGTGCAATCTGCTCTCGACTGAGTTTCTGCAGCCGGAGGAAAGATACCGCCGAGCCGGTTCAGCAGAGGTTAAATGCAAATGCGCCCAAAATAAAAATCTGATTGGAAACAGAAGCACAATGTCGGCCATTGTGCTAAAAACGGGTCCAATCTATTTCCCGAATGCGTCCAAATAATGTGAAATATGAAAATGTGTCGGAGGGGGAGGGAGGCTGATTAACTCTCTGCTGTCTGACCTTCTGGCCTTTAAAACGGGAGGTTCAGCTTCAGTGGTTTCCGTGGTTTTTACTCCTCCGATTAATGTTTTAGAGAGCTCACGGTGTCAGAACTTATTCATTTAGTTTGTTAAAAGTCAGAAAATCATCTTCTCTTTTGTCAACGATCAGAGGACCTTTTCAGAGGTCCTGAACCACAGGTTGGGAAACGCCAGAATAAATATCGAGAAAAAAAAAAGATGGAAATTAAGTATTATAGTGAAAGTGTTGTGGATAAATTCCAACTCTTATTGATCCATTATTGATCAAAAACTTCTCACACACATAATATATAATGACAAAAATCCACACTGCAGGTAGCCACAAAAGAATGAAATAAAAAATGAAATGAAAATGCACTAAAAAAAACAAAATTATAAAATGATTATAACTGACAAAAGGAAAAAAATACTAGAGGAAATTTAGCAATAAAAAAATACTCACAAAATAATAAAGGCTGAAAAAAAGGCAAAAGAAAACCTTGATGAATGAAATTATTGAAATGTTAAAGCAGGAAAATATGAAATATGGACACGGCACAATATAAAAAAGACAAATGTGAATCTAAAAGTTGAAATTATATGAAGAAAACTGAACAATGAAGATAAAAAATGACATACAAAAAAAGTCTAAAGCCTAAAGATAAGCAATAAAAAGGTGATGAATATGAAAATAAAATTCAGAAACTGAACAGACTCAAGATAAAAGTACGAATAAATACCCAACTACAGTCTGCAAAAGTCAAGAAAAGAAAAAAAAAACATTGAACTCAAATCTTCCTTTGATGAAAAATCCTGTTTCAGTGTCTGTTGCTCTGAGTGGTTTTAATATAATAATATGATATAATGACCTGGATTTAATTCATCACAACAATAAAAATGAAGTGACATCAATGATTAAAGTCTGCAAACAGAACTGCACTAAACTGAAGCAAAGAACAAACTGGACACGACGTTTACGAGTCAAATATATAAATGACGAATTTAAGTCAAAAAATGTAAAGAAAAACTGAAAACAAGTGAAGAAAAAGTCAGGTCATTTACAAAAAATTAAATAAATAAAAAATATATTTATAAAAAAATGGAGTCGGAAAAAAAGTTGAAATACACAAAACCAAGTCAAGAATTTAAAAAATGATAATTTATAGAGAGAGATATATGATTATATAGATATATAGAAAATCATATATCTATCTGTTTAAAGTTTTTTCTATAAATAAAATCAACCGAAAGATGATTTATTAAAATGTTGACATGCATAAAACCAAAAGTGAAATAAAATAAAAATGTTGAAATATATAAAAAACATGGTATCATTACATATGTCATATATATAAATATTCTAAATTCAAAAATGAATTTTAAAAAACTGCTTACCATATATAAACTAAAAAAAAACAACAAAAATTGTTGAAATAAAGAAAAAAAAGTCAGAAAAAAGTTGACAGTGAGAAGAAAAATTCATATATATATATATATATATATATATATATATATATATATATATATATATATATATATATATATATATATACATATATATACATATATACATATACACACACACATATATATATATATATATATATATATATATATATATATGTATACACAAGCTCAAGTGAAAAATAATTATACAAAATGTTGAAATACATAAAGGCAAATATCATTTAGAACACCGAAAGTGAATTAATCTATATTTCATACACGCAAATAATCAAAACTGATTCTTAAAAAGCTGTTGACGAACATGAAAACAAATGATGAATAAAATAAAACTTGCTGAAATATATAAAAACTGACGTCAGCAAAAAAGTTGCAAGTTAGAAAACCGAGTCAGGTGACAAAAAAGTAAAGCTTGATATACAGCAGGTCCTCGGTTTACGGCGTCCTCGACCTACAGCATTCCGTGGTTACGTCGCCGTCTCCCATAGTTTATTAGGAAAGTCTTGTTCCATCGTTCCAACGTACGGCGTTTGTGACGTTAACACAAATTTCACACTGTAACTAGTTGGCAAGTGGAGCAGTGTAAACATCGAGACGTGGAGCTATACAAGGAAGATGGCTTCGTTTATATTCACCGGTTGTACGTCATATACATCAAAGTATGGGAGTTCTGAGTTACAGCAAAAATCGAGTTACGTCGCACCATAGGAACGATTTTCCAGCGCAAGTCGAGGACTCCCTGTATACATAAAGAGGATTGGCCAAAAACAGGCTTACACTTAGGAGGTATACACGAACAGATGTCAGTAAATCAACCACTGAACCTTTGCTTTCAAACTTATTATGCGATTAATTGCTCGGCATTTTCACACTCCCAATACTGCTGTAGTATCAACTTTCTTTGCTCTTGATTTCATTTGATTATCATTGCTCACAATCCCTGTAAAAAATAATAGTTAAAAAAAAAAAAGAAAAATTTCAATCAACATTGGAAGAAATAGCTTAATAACTTTACAAAACATGAATAATGGACATGGAATACTGGTTTGGATAAATAAGATCTAAAATGTGAAACAACTGTAAGCATACTTTTGGCCTACTCTGTATGTAAAATCAAGAGAAAAAATTTTTTGAAAAATGTTGAAATACATAATCTGTACTTCATTTAAGTAGATAATCAAAATTCTAAAATTATTTTAAAAAACTGTGTAAGTATATAAAAGCAAATGTCAGAAAAAGTTCAAAGTTGAAGTCAAATGTATATGTGAAGTGTCAAAAATGATAAAACAGTTGAAATACATACAATAAAAGTTGACAAATTTTTTTAAAAGTTCTATAAACTATAAAAACTAAAGTCAAAAATGATAAAACTGTTGAAATACATTGAACAAAAGTTGATAATATATAAAAAATGATCTAAAATCTATAAAAACTAAAGTCAAAAACAACAAAACTGTTGAACTACATACAAAGTTGATAATATACAAAAAATGTTCTATAATCTATAAAAACTAAAGTCAAAAATGATAAAATTGTTGAAATACAAAAAAGTTGATCAAATATGAAAAATGTTCTATCATTTATAAAACTAAAGTAAAAAATGATAAAACCATTGAACTAGATAAAATAAAAGTTGATAAAATATAAAAAATGTACTATAATCTATACAAACTAAAGCCAGAACTGGTCCAGTAACAGTGATGTAACGACAAAACGGTTCTTCAACACTAAACTAAAAGGAATTGAAGTGTGAAGCTGAGAAAGCAGAGAATGAAGGCGGAGGCGGGACAGATGCTGAGGACACGAACGCCGGTGGAAACCTGATTATTGATCGCTCTGACTGGAAGCCTGTTAGTCAACGTGAAATCGATCATTCCACCTTCGATCAGAGAGTCCCTGTGAACCCCGGCGGGGGATTCCAGCTCAGACTCATCTCACCTAGACACCTTTCCTCCACCGCCTCGGCCTGGAAGCTGCCGACACACATGAAACAAAGGGTTAATGTCAGAGGGAATCCCCCCGGCAGCTGCAGCGGCTGAGTCAGCGCCTGGAAACTCAGCCGCTCGGCGGTGGAAGCTCTGGAAACGCCGTTTGTCATCGATCCGTGGGCGAGCCGGCTGCCGGGTGACGTCCCGATGACTTCACTTTAAGGCGAAAACACGCTCGGCCTCGACCGGCGCACATCTGCAAACAGCTGCAGAGACGGCGTCCACGAACGTCGGCCAGAAAACAAAGAGTCCCGACGACTGAGCTCAGGACCATTCCTCAGCAGAGTCCTCGACAGAAACCTTTGTTGTGACATGAAGGAGTTGAGGGATGACTCAGCTCCAGTCCCTCCATGTTCAGCCTGTTTGAACACAGTTTTCACTCTGACTGTGTCACCGTCAGCGAGAAGCAGCTTCACACTCGCATTAAACTGAAACCAGGTTTAACTGTAGAGGACAGAAGTGAAAACTGATGGGCTGATTACTGGTCATCAAGAACCACTGATAGCCGATATCTGGACCCAACAGCTTGGATTCAACAGCATGTGATAGAAGGAAGACGTCATTAATAACTACACTTCTTCATTAATAAAGGAGACTACAAGTGAAGATGTAAAATAGAAACAGGAGTGATTAGAGTAGGACCATCTCCTCTGTTTATGTGGAATCCACTGATAAAAATGTTTCCAAAATGGCTTAAAATTTGACAAATGACTTAAAATTGTGTTTTCAAGTTCGATTTTCCTCCACAATGTCTCAAGAATTGTCCAAAATCTGACAAAAATGGCTCAAAACATTTCTGAAGTGATTCCAAATTCTCTAAAATGATTAAGAACATTTGGGTACAAACTCAAAAAATCTTCAAAATGGTTAAAAAAAAAGTCGTCAAAATGACTCATAATTCGACAAAAATGAATCAAAATGTTCCCTGACTTAGAATTCTTCAAATTCTTTACAATTGAAATAGGAATGATCAAATCAGGATGCTCTCCTCGGTTTATGTGGGATCGACTGACAAAAATGTTTCCAAAATTAAAGTCAGAATTTTTTCCAAAATGGTTAAAGAATTGTCCAAAATCTGACAAAACTGAGTCAAAACATTTCTAAAGTGATTCCAAATTCTCTAAAATGATGAACGTTTCTGTACGAACTCAAAAAATCTTCAAAATAGTTAAAAGTCGCCAAAAACCACTCAAAATGTTCCCAAAGTGAATCAGAATTCCTCAAATTCTGTAAAATAGAAACAGGAGGGATTAAATTAGGATGCTCGCCTCTTTTTATGTGAGATCCACTGACAATAATGTTTCCAAAATTACTTAAAATTTGATCTAGTTACCTGAAATTCTCTAATACGACTCAAAACTTTTCATAGGGACAAAAAATCTTCAAAAACAGTGGGTTAAACAAATGCTGGCAATGTTACCACTGGAACGCATCACCTACCTGCTGAAAGGAAAAAAGGACTTGTTTGAAACTATTTGGGGACCTTTCATACGCTTTGCAGAAGCTGTGGACTTTACTGAAGATCCTGAAGGTTCCTCAGAATTCTGTGTACAGGCAGATCTGGCCTGCTTTTTGGTTTTGTTGGCCTTTACTTTTGCACCAAGGTGTGTCACTCTGTAACTTTAAAATTTGTGTCTGAGAGGTTATTCTGTTTTTGTTTGTATAGTGTAAAACATGAAAATGAAAAATAAACATATTGTTGAAAAAAAATCATCAAAATGGTTAAAAAAAATTGTCTAAAATGACTTAAAATCTTCCAAAATTACCTCAAATTTGACAATATGACCCAAAATTCTCTCCAATGATTTTCAAAATGGCAAAAGAAATGTCAGAATTAAAATCTGACAAAAAATGACCTAAAGCATTTCCAAAGTGATTCAAAATTCTCCAAAACGATTAAAAAATTTTCTAAAGCAACTCAAAAAATCTTCAAAATGGTTAAAAACAAAACAAACAAAAAAAAAGCCACCCAAAATGACTCGGAATGGTTCCACGGTGATTCAGAATTCATCAAATCTGTTTTTCTGTTTTCTTAATATCTTACTGTTTTGTCACTTATTGACCACTAAAGTCCAGATCTTAAATCCTTTATTATTGTTTTCCAGACTCTGTTTCAGGTTAATCTGTGGCTGCCTGCTAAATTAGCCGCTAGCCGTTAGCATAGCATTAGCTACTGTGAGAGAAGCTAACTTCCTGGTTTTCGTCTATCTCTTGTGAAAACACATCAGAGTCCGTTTTTTTTTCACCATTTTAACAATGAAAAGTTGCTGGTTTATTACTTACTTTTACATTTGCTACTGATTTTATTTCTAGCCTCGATGTTTGTTATTTTGGTCTCAACTTTCCTTGAAAGTCGGTCAGTAACATCCAGGTGTTGATATTCTTTCATCAATGTTTCTTTTATCAGGACAGAAGTTTCTACATCAACACTTCCAGAATTAATTCAATATTTCTGGAAGAAAAAACTTTCACTGTGGATTATTTTCTGGATGAATTGATCAACGGTTTAGTTTCTCAAACATCCAAAATTCATGAAAAATGTGGATGTGAATGTCTTGTTTTGTCCAAAGATATTCAGTATACTGTCACAGAGGAGGAAATAAACCAGAAAATACTCTACTCAAAGCTTCTTTGATCAAAAAATGACTCTGACTGAAGAATCAGTTATAAAAATAATACTAAAATAGTTAATTTAGTATAAAACTAGCATGGCTGACAACTAATCAATTAATCACTGCAGCGGTACTTAAAACAACATATTGTCAACTAGTGACAAATTAGAATTTTACACAAAAAATTGGTTGAATAAAATGAAAAAGTTTCTAGAAATCAGAATGAAAATCTGTCGGCTACAAGAAAAGACAATGGTGGAGCTTCAGATAAACGAACTGTCACAAATTCAACTTAGCGACACTAACAACTGGATTATTAGTCTTTAAATTGGCCTAAATTGAGGATTAAACCTGGAAATGGAAAAAGGTTCTTAAAGGTGACATTATTTACAAATTTCTCTGAAAATTAATCTAAAATCAACAATATTCACATTTAAGAAGTTGCAATTACAGAATTCAGTTTTTATTAAAAAGTACTCAAAGTGGTGAAATTATTTTATTGACAAATAATCGATTAGTTAGAGAACTCATGAGGTTCATTGATCAATATCTGTTTGACACTTTCTAGAACAAATATCTGATTTGCAAATGAAACTGTAAAAACAAAAACAGTAAAACCTTAGAAATCCACTTTGTATTGTGTCTGGTAGTTTCACTTTAACTCGTGAGTCATGTAACGATCCAGATCTGAATGTCGCCACTGAGCTGAATCAGCATTTAAAATCCATTTAAAAACACATTTACCAGCTTCTCTGCTCCTTCTGTTCACTGAACCTGTTTCACTGTTTAACATTCAGCTGATTCAGATGATCAAATGGCTCCAGCAGAAGACAAATTTTTAATTATCGGTAATTGAAAATGGAGGACAGTAGGAAAAGCAGCAAATGTTGACATGCGAACCGGTGAATTTTTGGTAGTTTTGATTAAAAACGACTGAATTAATCACTTAGTTTATAAAACTGTTGCTGATCTTTTTCCTTGATTGAATGTTTCTGGTTTTAAAAATGAGATTAAAGGTTCTAAAATTGGTTTTACGGTCGCAGTGAGAGGTTTTGTTTTCCACCTGGGAGCATGTTAATGTTGAATCTCAGAGGACCGAGGACGGAGCCCTGAGGAACTCATCAGTCATTGTGGTTCAGATACGTAGTTTCAACACAGATCAGTCCCTTTAACGGGAAAATTTATAAAGAATGACATTATTGTTAATGTTGAAGCTTTAAGGCTGCATTAAAGTCAAGCAAGAACAAATGAAGGAAACAATCTTATTTGGGACCCAAAATTAAGTTATCCAAAAGATTTAACAATTTCACAAGTATCCAGATGTGGAAATGTTGACCCTCAAAAAACCTGTGAAGCCATTTTAAAGCTTCAGTATCTCCAGAAATAAAAGTCCCATAGCTGTGAAATTTGGTGAGGACACAGACAGAATAGTTTCCACAAGATTTAAAAGATTGAATGGACCCAGCAGACGACAGAATTTTAATTACTGGCCACTGGAAATAGAAAAAGAACCACAAAATTTTCAGACATGGTTGATAGTGTCTCCACAAAGTTCTTATAAGTGTGTATATATATATGGATGGATCCATATTTCTACTAAAGTACAGTCTTTGGTCGACATTTCACCAACTTTTGAGGCTATCTATCTATCTATCTATCTATCTATCTATCTATCTATCTATCTATCTATCTATCTATCTATCTATCTATCTATCTATCTATCTATCTATCTATCTATCTATATACATATATATATATATATATATATATATATATATATATATATATATATATATGCAAAAAGATGGCCAATATGACTTCAATGTTGTTCACAATGATTTTATGTAAACTTTTCCCAAATGACAAATGGTTTTTTTTGCTCCTTAAAAATTGTATTTTCCAATGATAGTAGTACTGTGAGTCCATTAAGTTCCTTTAAGTGTATATATAAATGAATGGATCCATATTTCTACTAAAATACTGTCTCTGGTCAACATTTCACCAACTTTTGAGGCTCTACCATCAGTAGAATTTGATGTGTGAAAAGTTTGACAAAGACAAGGTTCCAGTTTCATGAAAATGAAACTGGAACTTTGTCAAAAACCTTTTATGTCGTCACATGTAAAAGTTAGAAGCTGATTCCATGTAGTTCTTGTGTTGAAATTTAACAACATCTATACACTTATAGGAACTTTCTGGGGCCACAATATCGCTTGAAAATTTTTCACTTTTGTCCATTTTCGAAGGTAAATATTTAGAAATGTGTCCTCTGCTGGATGTATTTAATTATCGAGATCTACTGGAAACTATTCTGTCTGGGTCTTCACCCAATTTCATGGCTGTGGGAGTTTTATTTCTGGAGATACTGAAGCTTTAAAATGGCTTCACATTTTAATAAATAAACTGAATAGAATCTGACTGATCAGGTCTGACACTGACACAATTTTAATTCCCATTTAAAAAAAAAAAACTGTTTAGAAGTCTGTGATCAAAACTTAATTTCAGTCATCTGAATAATATTTAAGCTGTTTTAGGTGTGCAAATACATAATATTCAAATGTAGCACAGAAAGTCAATTTAAAAAGTCTTACAGATTCAATAAATAAAACACAATGATTCTTATTACATCTGATGATTAAAGCGTCATATTCAACTAGAAAAAGAGGAACTATTTACATATTAAACACACTGAAGTTTATATTTTAGACATCAGAGTTCATAAAGTGAGTCTAACACTGTTTTTAAACAGTCAGAGCAGATTTACTGAAGAGCAGAGACACAAACCGGTGAAAGCTTTCAGTTTTTACTTTCAGATTTAACTCAACTCTCTGTTGCTGTCACACTTTCTGCTGATTGGTCCAGAATCCGAAGTGACAATCACACTCTGGCGTTTCTGTTATTCTGAATTCTCACCTCAACCAGAACTGCAACTACTGAACCACCGACTATTTGTCAAATTACTCTCCAAATAAAAACTGCTTAAACTCTGACTCCAGCTTCTTTAATGTGAACATTTTCTGGTTTCTTTAATCTTCTATGACAGAAACTGAATTTCTTTGCACAAAACGGGACATTTAACAAAGCACTGAAGCACATTTTTCACCATTTTCTGACATTTTACCGACCAAACAGCTCATTAATTCATCTAAAAAACAATAACAGACAACAAATTATCGTCTGGTAGTTTAAAAACTATTACTTTTGACTCAGAAATACTTGATATTTACAATTACAGCTTCTTATAATCCCATTACTAGCACAGAGTGTTTTTTGTTTTGTTGTCAGCTCAGAGATTGTTCAGGGGGCAAAAAACACAACCACATATTAGAGATTTTCTCTTTTTTGGGAACAGTTTCTCATTAACATTCAGTCTTTGTTTCTATAACTTTTGAAGATGAAGGTGAACATTTAGAGTCTCAGCTGGGATCAGTCCAAACATCAGGTATATGCAGGGCTTTAACTCATTATTCAACTAGTTGTTTAATTCAGATTAAAACTAATTTCCACTCGTCTTTGTTAGAACAGGCTTTCTGCAGGGCATTAAAAAGCATTAATAGTCATTAAATTGACTTTGTGAAAATTAAGGCCTTAAATGGCATTAAAATCATTAAATTTGAATCTCAGTGGCATTAAAAATTCTTTCTGCAGTTTTTAAGAAAAATATTTGACAATTATAATATATAATTATAGACTCCGATTTGTCAGATATGTGTATCTGCGTAAACATGCCGAAGCATTGTGATAACTTCCTGCCGGTCGGGTACAATTGCCAAAACCTGCATGTCTTTAAGGTGGCCGGCAGACTGGACCAGGTGGAGCAGAGCTGGGAAATGGAGAAACGCAAATTCCAGCAAAAATGGCTCAAAAAGGTGGATTTTAGAGACTGACTGCAGCCTGTTGGTGGTCAAGGATGGTTTCTGGATTCAGAAATGGTGAAATGTAGGGACAGTTTTCATACAAAAGTCATCTTTTACAAAAAAACAAGCCCGTGTAAGTTGTTGAGTTCACAGTCGTGGCATTAAAAAGCATTAAATTTGACTGGTTGATATTTGCAGAAACCCTGTAAAAACAGCTCACCTGAATTAATCAATATTTATCAATAAGCCTTTCCATCTGTCAAACATATAAAGGTTTCTGCATCTCCACACTTAGAAGTGTCACATATGTGTAGTTCTGGTAATTAAACTGATCATCAGTGGAATTATCAGCTTCACAAACCAATTAATCGATTAAAAACAATCAGAACTGCAGGAAATGTCTGTGAGGAAAGTTGTGGATAAAATTGTGACATGACTGAAATTTTATATTAATATAAAATTTCTGCATATTTGTTCGACTTAAGTTCATGTTGTTGTGTTAGAAATCAACGGGCTCCGCGTATTTACTGGAGCTGAGTTCTTCCACAAACTTGCAGCGTGTTTAGCTTCGTTAGCTGAGCAGCTAACGGCTAATCGCTAATGGCTAGCCGGCTCTCTGCCAGCCGTTAAACACCCTCCTCCTCCCGGTTCCCAGCAGGGAGCAGCCGCAGCAGGAGCCCCGGAGCTCCGTGCCGCTGTCTCCTTAGGGAACACGGCGTTCAGAGCCACCGCCGGGGTACAAACGGCGCCCCCGGTTCTCCCTTACGGACGGTCCGTTCACTGGCAGCGGGACACTCACCTCTGACTGCATCCTCTCCGCGCAGGCGCACACAGCACGCACGGCCGCTGCGTCATCACGTCGCTGTTAGATGACGCAGCGCGGGAAATGCTGCTCCTGCCTCTTCCTGTGAGCAAATGAATTTAAATATAAAAACATAAATAAAATATAAAGTCCGACTACAAAACAGGTTTAAAATATAAATATTAAGAATACAAAATTATAAATAATATAAATAAAAGTCTGATTTGAGGTTTCAAAATCTAAATATATGGAAATATTTAACATTATTTTGAAGTGTGATAGAATGAATTAATGCTGCACTTTGAAAAATAAATTTAAAAAGTTTTTAATTTAAAAAAAAATCGCTGTTAATTAATTACAGATAATCGTAATAATAGTAATAATAAATTAATTCATTAATTCATCAATGAATTAATTTACATGTTAATGTTTAAAAAAATAATAATTAAAATAGAACAAAATCGTAAATAATGTCCACATTAAAAATCCGCTTTTTGCACAAAAGGTTGTTTCTTCTTTTACAACATGTGCTACAAATAGCTAAACAGCTAAAAATATTATGATTTTACATTTATATTTGCTGGTAGTTGAAAGAAAAAATATGTATATTAAGGCTGTTTTGTGTTATTTTTATGGTTATTTAGTGTCTTTGTGGTTGTTTTGTGGCTCTTTTTTTATATTATTTTGTTTATTTATGGCTGTTTTGCATCTCAGTCTTTTTTGACAGTTTGTGTCTATGTCTTTGTGGTCATTTTTTGTCTCTGTAGTCATTTTGTTTGTCTTATTTTTATTATTTAGCATCTCTTTGTGGCTATTTGGCATCTTTTTGTAGTTGTTTTGTCTCTGTGTGTCTTTGTGGTCATTTTGCATCTCTTTTATATCATTATTGTTTATTTGTGGCAGTTTTGCATCTCTTTGGGTCATTTTTTGTCATTTTGTGGTAGATTTGTGTCTCTGTGATCATTTTGCATCTCTTTGTGGTTGTTTTGTATGTCTTTGTCAGCGTTTTGTGTCTCTTCATGGTCATTTTGTGTATAGTTTTGGTTGTTTTGTGTCTCTTTGTGGTTGTTTTGGGTCTCTGTAGTTGTTTTGTGTCTTTCTAGTTGCTTTATGTCTCTTTGTGGCCATTTTGTGTCTCTTTATGGTCATTTTGTGTATAGTTTTGGTCGTTTTGTGTCTCTTTGTGCTTGTTTCAAGTCTTTTTTTAGTTGTTTTACATCTCTTTGTGTTCTTTTTGTGTCTCTGTGGTCATTTTGTGTGTCTTTGTGGTGGTTTCGTCTGTGTGTGGTTGTTTCATGTCTGTG
The DNA here is from genome assembly GCA_027123335.1 of Amphiprion clarkii. Lineage (NCBI taxonomy): Eukaryota > Metazoa > Chordata > Actinopteri > Pomacentridae > Amphiprion > Amphiprion clarkii. The sequence continues at coordinate 5,743,811 of CM049576.1, forward strand.
TTCCCTATCATTTCAGCAGAGACACTAGTGTTGACAGAAAACAGATTTCTACCGTTATTTTTTCTGGGTTTTTTTTGTGTAAAATGTGAATAAAGAGCGTTGGATGTGCAGCGCCGTCAGTGTGAGCTGAGGCTGTTTGTCAGGCCTGCAGGGTTTCATGTGGTCCAACCGAGTGGTGATGTGAGCGAGCAGCAATGTGACGGTAACACGAGGAGGCTAAAAACAGCCTTCATCATCATCATCGTCGTGCTAATGAATCAAACAGAGGTGCTACAAGAAGAATAACACAGCTTTATTAAAATTTAATTTGGCTACATTTATTCGAGCATGGTCATTTCCAAGAAAATTAAAAATAATAATACTTCAGACATTTCAGGAATTCCTTCATCATCATCATCATCATCAGTCCTTCGTCACCTCTTCAGTGGGATGAATAAAGTGGATTACTCAAAAAATACAGTGTTTTCACAAGAATCGTCGTATCAAAAGTTCCCCGAAGAATTTAGAATTTCCAGTAGTTTCAAAGGAAACAAAGCAAAAAAAAAACACGTTCCAAATACCGTAAACGCTCTATTCATATTTATTTTTGCTCCAATAGTTCGACGACAGAATCATTTTTACTAAAATATATCTATTTGTGAGGAACTCTAATACTGTACACTACAGTATGAAATAAATAAAATTAGGAAATATAAAATGAGTCACATAAATAAAATGGTAAATTCTCCAAAAAAAAAGAAGAAAAATTTGCGTTGGAAAATTCGACAGAAATAAAACAAAAAAAAAAGTAATACTGACAGGAAAATAATAATAATAATACTGTGGCGGAACAGAAATGAAGAGAAAAATTGCACAAACAAACATATGTAAACTAACAAACTGCCGTCTATCTACGTCTAATACTGACGAATCAAACTGGATGAGATATTCATTGTAATACTGAAGCCGAGCAGAGGACAGGTGAGGACAGGTGAGGACAGGTGAGGACACTGTACAGGGATGGCACTTTATAGAAACGCACAGGTGACAGGTTTGCATATAAGGCTTTCTCTGGAGAAAAAAAATTCAAAAACACACAGAAAAAAAAGGCTCTGTCCTCTTTTATTTTTTTTTTAATCGGAGCCCTTTTTTGTATTCGCTCCCGCCTCCTTTTTAAGACTCACATCCACATTTTATTTATTTATTTATATATATATAAAAAAAATCACACAGGTTTAAATGTTCCTTCACGTAAAGAAAGAAAAAAATAATAATAATAAAATCAGGAGGCCCAAAGTCGTGTGGTTAGCTGGCAAAAAATAATAAAACAGGATCAAAGTAAAAAAACCAAAAAAACAAAGAAAAAATAAAACGTCACAGTAAAAAGGAGACAAATACAACAATAATACTGACAGGAAGTGTTCGAGGCGATTTTCCCTCTTTTTTTTCTTTTTTTTTTCATATTTTCATTTCGTAGTGATTCAGGGAGTCGAGTGCAATTTTTCTGAAGTGGGGTTTTTCGAACACGACGCAACACGAGGGAGTTAAGAACATTATAGCACCACACAGCTTTTAGGCCTTTATAATACTGTACATTAAAAACAGCTTCACAATGATAATCATCATCACTTCTGCTTTTCTTTGCTCTTTTCTTTTCTTTTTTGCATAATGTGGATTTGAAGCAATCTCCACGTCTCTGCTGGAGGACGTTTCTGCAGACGATTCACCGTTTAAACACATCGATAAAACTGATTGATTCGTCCTCGAACCCTCGGCTTCGTCAACCATTCATCAGGTTCGGTCTGTGATTGAAGGTTCTCGCCTCAAACTGGAAAAGGAGTCAGTTAGAATTCAGATAAAACCTCCTGGGAGCAAAAGAAGTGAGGTTTTTAAACTGAGTATCTGTTTTGGAACTTTTTTTGGGACACATTTTTTTGTCATTGTGGACATTGTTGATGAGATTTGGACGATTTTGAAGATAATTTTGAACACATTTTAAGGCATGTTGTACCTTTTTTTAGTCTTTCTGGACAAGTTTCAAGTCATTTTCGACCGTTTGGAGTCATTTTGAGCAGCTTTTGAGTCATTTTGGACACTTTAGTTTGTTTTAGACATTTTGTGAGTCATTCTGGACATGTTTCAAGTTATTTTGGGACTTTGGGAGTCATTTTGCATGATGTTTAGGTCATTTTGGACAGATTTTAAATAATTAATGTGAGCTTTTGAGAAATTTTGGACACTATCTGCTGGTTTGGGCAAATTTTTCATAATTTTGGACATTGTTGAAGAAATTTTGATTATTTAAATGTCACTCTGAACACCTTGGACCATTTTTTAGTCTTTCTGGACAACTTTCTTGTCATTTTAGGCGGATTTGAAATCATTTGAACATTTTCTTGTCAATACAACTGCTGAGTTGTATTGATTTCAACAATTAGAGTGTTTTATTGTTATTGTTACAGCTTTATTTAACTTAAATCTTGCTGTTATTTCCCTTTTGGAAGATTAGATTTTTTAAGATAATTGTTGTGTTTTGTACGGAATTTTAAAAATCTGTCATAGGGAGTTTAAATCTTTACATCTTTGCATTAAAATACAGAGCAGGTAATATTTAAATGGAATCTAATGTGTTTTCAATGCAGTGAATCTTAAAATGAAACTGAAACTAAAATCACAAGCATAAAACTCCACATCAGGACTGAACTATTAGTCGAAATATCGTCAAAATCACAGTATAGTAAAGTGAATTTTCGATTTTTTTCATAAAATGTGTCACAGTATACGTTAAAAATGAAGCACTGCACTGATAAATCATAATCTACAGGTGTAATGATGGGAACATGCAGCAAGAACAACAATAGCATTTGTATTTTCAAGTTTTTAAGGTGGAAAATAAACAGAAAACATGACTATTTTCAATAAAGTAATGACAATCTCTGCCAAAAATAAGTCGCAAAATTAGTTTTTCTTTGTTTTTGCATGTTGTTTAGCCTTTTAGCTAAGATTTTCCTCTCTGTTGAACAACAAAAACCTCCAACTGATGGGACAGAAATTCATCCCGACTCTAAATTCTGCTGGAGGGGACCTAAATCAGAGCTAAAAATCTGAATTAATTTGTAAACTTCCTCCGCTGGGTATTAGATTTTAACTTTTTCACATGGAGTTTGCTTCTTTCAAGAGCTACAACTAATTATTTTCACTGTGGATTATTTTGTGGATCAGCTGTTTGGTCTCAGAAAATATTCACATTAAAGAGGCTGCTGTCACTGAATTTTAAGGCTTTTTTTAAAGAATGACTGAAATTGATGGATAATAAAAAGACTGATCTTTTTAGATTTTCAAACATCACAGACACGGGTTAAGAAAGAATTTAAATGAAGCTGCACAAGACGTCAGAACTCGTGAGGCGAGTAATTAAACCCAGACAGAACCTGATAACTGTGAGTCACAGCTTTACTTCCTGCTCAGAGCTCATTAAAACGAGGGTAAAGTCCTGAACTCGTCTTTGTTGTCGGATGTGACGGTGAATAAAAACGCCTCTGCGATCATTTCCATCAGCCACGACGCAGAAAACCTCCCAACGCTGCGAAGCATCATTTCTGTTGCAATCAGTCCTCCTGGTCCGACTTCCCGTCTGTCTTCCCTTCTCGTGAACTCTCGTCCATCAGCTGCGTCGAGTCTTTTCCGTCCTCGCCGTCCATCGCCGAGTCCATCCGCCGCCCGTCCTCCTCCTCGTCTCCTTCCCTGAAACTTGCCTCCTGTCCGTCTGTCACCTCCTCGTATGTCTTGCCGTCTACCTCCCCTCCACCTCCTTCGCTGCCGTCCCTCAGGATCGTACCACCGCCACCGCCGTCCTCCGGCTGGTCCTCGGGGTCCGAGTATCCGAGCGGCCCGAGGCCCTGCAGGTAGGCCCTCCGCATCAGCAGCTCGGTGGGCTCCAGACCTCCGGAAGCCACGCCTCCTCCGACACCTCTGACTCCGTCCCCTTTGTCCCGGGCCTCCCTCTCGGCCGCCTCGCGCTCCTCCGCCTCCCTCTTGCAGTAAGAGTAGCGGTGGTTCATGTGCTGCGAGTACGAGCCCGAGTGTGAGAAACGCTTTCCGCACTTGTCGCACTGGTAGGGTTTCTCTCCGGAGTGCAGCCGCGAGTGCTCGATCAGGTGGTGCTTGTGTTTGAAGGCCTTCTTACAGATCTGACACTGGTGAGGACGTTTACCTGCAGAGACACAACGGACAGCAGGACGGGGTCAGGATGGACGGAAAACACTCAAACTCCCAAACACAACACGACAAACACAACACGGCAAACACAGCACGACAAACACAAAACAGCAAACCAGCTCCGACAGGAATGCAGATTCAAACAGTTCCATCAAAGTTCAGTTTGTGCAGTGGTTCAGCTACAGATTAGTTATCAGCTGATGTCTTAATCGTTTCAGTCGTTTTCAAGAAAAAATGCCAAAAATGTTCTGGTTTCATTAAAAGTCCACTCCAGGTTTCAGTGTCCACCAACATCATGTCATCACGATGTTACATCCTAAAATGTTCCTGAAATTGTTGGCGACCTGATAGCTGGTAGGCTAACGTTAGTAGGTTTATTATTAGTTAAGAAAAATGTATAAGCTAACATTATCCTGTGTAGGCTAAAGTAGAAGCTAATGGTACTTGCTTATGCTAACACAAGGACTGATTGTACTTGATTAGGCTAATGTAGCAGCTAACATTACAGTATTATCCATTTAGGCTAACCTAGCACCTGACATTAGTTTCTTCAAGCTAACATAATGGCTAATTTTACTTGCTTAGGCTAATGTAGTGACCGACAATATGTTCTTTAAGCCAAAAAGTGGCTAATGTTACTTTTTTTTGAGCTAACATAGCAGCTGACATGAGCCTCTTTAGACCAACAAAGCAGCTAACATTACTTGTTCAGGTTGATATAGTGACTAACATTGCAGTGTGTGGGTAAATATAGTAGTTCACATTTTCTGTTTCGACTAACCTAGCATCTGATATTAGCTTGTTTAAGCTAACATAATTGCTCATTTTATTTGTTTAGGCTAATGTAGTGACCGAGATTGTCTTCTTTAGGCCAATGAAGTGGCTAATGTTACTTTTTTTAGGCTAACATAGCAGCTGACATGATCTTCTTTAGACTAGCAAAGCTGCTAACATTCCTTGTTCAGGATGATATCGTGGCTAAAGTTGCTGGTTTAATGGTACTTGTTTAGGCTAACATAGAGGTTCACATTGTCTTGTTTAGGCAAATATAGTGACTAATGTTATGTTTTTAGGCTAAAATAGTGACTGTTACTTGATTAGGCTAACATAGTGGCTAACATTACTGATGTAAGCTAATGTGTTAGCTAGCATTTTCTTGTTTGGGCTAACATAGTGGCCAACGCTACTTATGTAGGCTAATGCGTTAGCTAGCGTTGTCTTGTTTAGGCTAATATAGTGGCAAACATTACTTATTTAGGATAATGTAGCGGCTAATGTTGCTTGTCTACGCTAATGTAGTGGCTAAAGTTACTTATTTATGCTACTGTGGAGATAGCTCAGAACACGCTATGTGGATCCTGATGGAAATTGGTCATTGTTGTTGCTAAACAAGCATGTTGACGTACAAACAGAGCAGGAAACTAGCGCTAACATGCTCAGTGGAGTATTTCAGACTTTTAGCTGCTGGTTTCTTCCTGTTCTTGAACATTTTCATGTTAAATCCTAATTTTAACTTTTTCGGTCAGACATTACAGCTGCAGCTTCAAACTAACTCCCACTTTGTCTGTCTCTCTCTGTCTGTTGCCGTGACGACGGCGAGGCGGGACAAGATGCCTGAGACGCCGCGAAGCAACGAGAACCTGCGACGGTGCGATGACATCACAGCGACAGATTTAAACCTGAGGAGGAGCAGGAATCCTCCGTAACACACTCTGACACACACACTGTAACACGCACAGTGAAACACACACTCCGACACACATTCCAACACACACACTCCAACACACACACACAGATTTACTACGACTCCGTTCAGACATTTCTTCCATCTGACTGAACAGGATGCTTCTCTGCTGCCAGCCGGCGAACTGAACTCCGTCCAATCACACGTCCCACGCACACATGCACCGAAAACACGGCTGCACCCCGACACACACACACACACACACACACACACACACACACACACACACACACACACACACACACACACACACACACACACACACACACACACACACACACACACACACACACACTCCAGCACACATGCAGGCAGATTGTAGCCACAAATAGAGCTGGAACGCTGCAGCTTCACCAGAGCTGCTATACTTTACTGTAGCACACACACACACACACCTACACACACACACACACACACACACACACACACACACACACACACACACACACACACACACACACACACACAGAAATAACTGCGACGGTGGATTCCTGCTCCGAGTGTCGGAGGGTCGGGATGAATGAAGGATGATGCAACGAAGTGAAAGAGACGAAGGTCACAGTCTTTCGACGAAGGCGTTCAGGTAACACGAGCTCCCAACCAAAGCCCATTCAAAAAGACACTGATTTTAGAAGTTTGAGTTCCTGGACGGATCACACCAGGCCTCCAATTAACGCCTACAGCTGCAACTGACAACTATTTTTAATTAATCTGCAATTAATCGATTGATAATTTGGTTGATGGAACATCTCAGTTTCCAGGAGCAACATCATTAACGATAAGAAACGCCAAAAGTATCCATTTTACTTGAAAAGTTTTTAAATGCGACAACCTGGACTCGTCAGTTCTGGCATTTTTTTCTTGAAAATTGACTTAAGTGATTAATTGATGATAAAAAATAGTAAGACACAGTAAGACAGATTTTAGTGTTCCTGGACAATAAAACACAAAGACCATAGTTTTCAGAAGTCGCGTGACGCCATTAATGGTCCAAAATGCTAAAATATTCATTTTACTTAAACCAGACAATGAAATGTTCTCAAATTCAACAACAGGAAACCATCAGTTTTGGCATTTTGTCTTGAAAACTTCGCTTATGTGATTAATTAATGATAAAAATAGTTGGAAATCAGCCCAACTTCATCGAAAATAACACCGGTTTCAGTGTCTGTGGACATTAAAACACAAACACCACAGTTTTCAGGAGCCAAATAGCACCTAAAATATCCATTTTACTTCAAACAGACAATGAAAAGTTATAAAATGTAACAACATGAAACCATCATATTTGGCAATTCTTTCTTGAAAATGTACTTGTGTAATCAATTGATGATGAAAATAGTCTTTTGAGCCACTAGTTCAATATAATTTGACTGCAGGTCAACCAACTAGATTAAAAAAAAGAGTGACTTTAGAAGTTTGAGTTCCTGGAGAGATCACACCAGGTCTCCAGTTAACGTCTACAGCTGCAACTAAAACAACTACTTTGATTATCAGTTAATCTGCAATTAATCAATGGATTGTTTTGTTTATGAAGCATTGCAGCTTCCAGGAGCAACATCATTAACAGGAAGACCAGACAATACAAAGTTATCAAATGTGACAACATGAGACCATCAGTTTTGGCATTTTTTTCTTGAAATTGGATTAATTGATGATACAAAATAGTTGGAAATAGTTGCAGATCAAGCAAACTCCATTGAAAAAACACATTTTAGTGACAACAGGTCAATAAAACACAAATGTCACAGTTTAAAGGAGCTAAACAACCTCCTGTAATACTCAATACTGCTAAAACTGACTTGAAAAATAACTTAGGTGATTAACTGACCATAAAAAAAAATGCTGGAAATGTATTTTCTTTTGGTCGTCTAGTTGAAAATAATCAATAAAACACAAACAGCACAGTTTCCAGGATCCATTAATAGTCCGAAACTGCTTTACTTTAACCACAGAATGTATAATTCTCAAATGTGGGACATGAAACCGTCAGTTTGACATTTTTTCTTGATAAATTAAATACGTCTTTCTAAAGTTGGGTCAGATTATGACTTTGTGCCAAACACAGGTTTGAGTTTCAGACGTTACGATAAATTCCTCATCAAAGAAAATCATGTAAAAAATGCTAAATGATTTAACTGTTGATCAGTCGGAGTCCCTGCGAGGAGCTTTAAACCTCCACCAGACGGTTTTGGCAACGCCTCGTGACTCTGAGGAGCTGCAGTGGAATTTAACATAAATTCTGTGGGTTTAAACGCTGTTTTGCTGCTCAGGATTACTTGAATTTAGCCACAGCGGCGGACATGAACGAGGGATGATGCAACGGAGTGAAAGAGGTGAAGGTGGAGGGGAGGCAGGTGAGATCACTGATCCGAACCAAACTTCAGTGGAAAAAAATTCAGTTTTAAATCTCTTTCGCTTAATTCTTTCGCCTCTTGAAGGTATTTGTACCAAACTTCAGTGGAAAAAAACACTGAATTTATCTGAGAAGCTTCAGTTAAAAGCAACTAACTTCTCTTTCATGGTCTTGAAGAAACTCAGAGGACTTCAATGACTAACTTGACTGTTTCGGTTGATTCTTTCAACTCCTTCGATGGTATTCGTACCAAACTTCAGTGAAAAAAACACTGAATTTATCAGAGGAGTTTCAGTTAAAAACAACAGGACCTCTGTTTTGGGATCTTTAGGGTTTTACCGAAGTTCCAATGACCTAGATGCCCCTTTCGGTTCATTCATTCAACCCTCTTGAAGGTACTTTTTACTCTAATTTGAGTCTAAAATACTCCAGTTTCAGTTTGTTAATCTGACACTGAAACATTTTGGTTTGTGGACAGAGTGAAGACGGATCTTAGCGGGTCTCCACAAAAACAAATCAGTGTAAATCCACACAGTGTTGGCTGGCAGCTGCTGATTGGAGGTAATGGACTGTTGACTGGGGTCAGTAATGGGTTTTATATGGACCGCAGGGAGTCTGTTATAAACCCCCTTCATACTGAAGCTCAGCGCTGACTGACGCTTCACCTCCAGCGGAGTGTTTTCATCCCGGATTGTTTGTATCTAGCGTAAAAAAAAAAGAAAAAAAAAAAGAAGAAATGGACCATCTCTCTGCTGTAATTAATATTTCCTTTTGATCTTCACATGCACAAACAGCAACACATGCAAACATGCGCTCCTCCTCCTCCTCCTGCTGCTGCTGCTGCACAAACATCACAGTATGAATGAGATGCTGCAGAAACGCTGCTTATATTTGGGGCGCTGAGTGTTTATGTAATCCCCCCTACCCCCCGCTGAAAAGAAAGGAACATGTTAAAGGCCACGGCTGCAGAGAACAAAACAGAAAGATAACCAAGAGAAAAGTGGGGGAGCTACGTGATCGATAAAAACCAGAAAGGGAAGGGGGGAAACGAAAATGTGGAGACATAAGAAATGAAGGGAGGGGGCACAGAAGCATCGGGGGTGGGGTAAAAAAGAAGTGTCCAAATGTTATATATACCTGTGTGCTCATATTTGTGTCTTAGGAGGGAACTGGTCTTCTGGAATGTTTTGTCGCACAAGTCACACGCGTACATACCACTTTCAGTCTTCTTAATCTTCTTCCTGGAGAGCAGCGAATCGCTGTCTGTCAGGTCGTCCAGGCCTGACAGATAGTCCGCCGTCCCGTCCAGCAGCTCCCCCTGAGACCGAGACACAGCATCAGTAATAATCCCACACCTGTTGGCCGAGACACCTTCTGCTGCCACCCCCCCACTGCCTCGGTGATCCCAAGTCTGGACAGGGCTTAAAGGCCCAACCTGGGTAAGTCCCTTCATCCAGGAGACATTAAAAAAGGGGGGACATATGGGACGGTGGTCCGGGGGGGTTTGTTTACAGATAAGGACAGACACCAGGTGAGCTGGAGGCAAATAAAGCTGCATTTCCACTCAGGATGGCAAGTTTTTAGCCCAGATCTGATCCCAGTCATTTAACATTCAGTATTTACAGACAGAGTCCCAATCGGATGACTTTTTCTCAGTCTGGTAATTTTTTTGCATTGTTTTGCACTGAAAGCCTGCTCGGTCAGTCATAGCTATGTAAATCCTTTTCATCAAATTGCCTAAATATTAGGTGCCTGGTTTATTCTTAGTTCAATTCAATTCAAATTAATTTACACTACCATTCAAAAGTTTGGGGTCTCCCAAACAACTTCATGTTTTCCAGTAAAACTCCCACTTTTATCCATGTGCTAACATAACTGCACAAGGGTTTTCTAATCATCAATGAGCCTTTCAACACCATTAGCTAACACAATGTAGCATTAGAACACAGGAGTGATGGTTGCTGGAAATGTTCCTCTGTACCTCTATGGAGATATTCCATTAAAAATCAGCTGTTTCCAGCTAGAATAGTCATTTACCACATTAACAATGTCTACACTGGATTTCTGATTAACTTAATATCTTCATTGAAAAAAACTGCTCCTCTTTCAAAAATAAGGACATTTCTAAGTGACCCCAAAACTTTTGAAGATTCTTTTCACAAATTCACATCATATGCCATCATTGGAGCTTCAGTAGGAATCAACTGGGGTTCTCTTGTAGGTTTTTGAAGACATTTCACTTTCATCCAAGAGGCTTCTTCAGTTCTAACTGACTAATTACAGAATATATAGTCACTCCAGGTCACATGGCTGATGGCCCATTCACAACCAAACACAATATTAAACGACCACAACCATTTTTGGTAATTTTGTCTAAATCCTACAAATTTACTTGTCATTCTTTACTCGCTCATGACAAATCTGTAGTTTTCTTGACCGTGAGAAGGTATTTAAAGGAATTATTTTTGCTCTAAAATCTTGAGTTGTAGCTCTGTTTATCACAAATTAAGAGGCAGGGTACGTACATTAAAATCAATCCAATGGAAATCTTTGACAACTGAGTAGATCTGCAATGAAAAGAAACTGCATTTCTGCATCCAAGCTGTTTCTTATTGTCCCTAAGCTGGTCAGGAACCTTGCTGTAAACGCCAATTCATCCTTTCCACGTCTGAGAATGCACATGGATGTGGACTTTAAAAGCAGCCCACAATTCTGTCAGGTGATACTTCTGAGGTGTGTCAAGCACAGTAGGCGACCTTAGCACAGGATATCTGGAGAATGTAGACTTTCCCAATGCAGAGAGTTACACACTATGGGCTGCACGTCCACAGAGAAGAAACTTCACAGATTTGGTAGATTTATGTCTCGTGTACCCTTGCCCACACACGGACACTGAAAGCATAAACTGGCCTTCAAGCTCTGGTAGGACACTGACTGAAATGTAATGTGATGTACCGTGAATCCACAAGCTCCAAAAAGCAGAGAAAATCTGTATTCTCTACACCCATGTCAGAAAATGTATATGCTGATTAGTTGTAGTACCTGGTTCTGCCACCAGGTGGAGCTTCTTAGCGTTACGACTCGGACTATATGCAGTTCATGTTGGCAAGCAGAGAGCATTGTAGGAGTTTAAACATGGGCACCATGACAAAGACTTATGTGGAGGTTCATGACCTCCAGACAGAGGTCATGTGTTTAAGACAAACTGAGATCGATCAGGACAAAGTTCCTGCATCAGAGCAGCATACAGAACTTCTTGATCCGAATCACAACATTGGCACAGGACAAATGCCAACTATGCTCACTGACCAATTGACCAATAATGCAACTGATTACTGATTAAGAAAGTCGACCAAAATCAGCATCCCTAACATCCTGCTACAAACTCTTCTACCTTTGTGACACTAAGCTTTTACACAGTGGATGGAAAAGTTTAGGTTTGTACCAACACAATTAGATGAAAAATGCCTTGACTGCCATCGATCCTGAGCTTTAAGATCAATCAGGACATCCATAGCTTCAATAGACAGATTGAAAGAGTCGATTCCAGAGGAGTTTATAGCTGAAGTTTCTTAGATATATCAGTTGACATAGTCAAACAATTAGAGATATTCAGTGCTGCAAGCCCCGCCTTGAAAGTCCTTGAACCTGTAGAAATCCCCCAAGTAGGGTCTGTTTGCTGGTATCTTTGTTCCTCCGGTGGACAAACAAGTACAAGAACCAAAGGAGGTTTTAGTTCTAGTGGTTAGGATGCAGCTAAAATGAGATCTGACACCAGAAAAGCAACATCAGTGGTTACAGAAATTACCTTGATTTAACACCAAAACAACACAAGGCCCATTAGTTCTGGATCTGTAGTTTTCTATTACAAAAACACTTTCTTCCCTGGCAAAGGGAGCTGCCTGCTTGTAGAGGTGGTAAGATAAGAAAACGGCCATAAGTGAGTTACAGAAGCTATTTTATAAAATGACAACATTCACCTTAAACTGCATCATGGACATAATCTGCACAGGGCAAAGGTTTTACCTGGAAACCTGGTTTCCGCTGGTACTTTCTCCTCTGCTGCATTTCAGCAAACGTGGCTGCCCCAGTGGCGTAGGTGTAGGCCATGTGGGGGAGGAAGCTCATTGGGTCCAGGCCTGAGTAAGGCCTGAGCCCTGGGATGGTGGCCTGGGCAGGAGACATGAAGGTGGGTGGAGGAAACGCTCCGTGAGGTGGAAGGGAGGTGTAGACGGGACCACCAGCGAAGGGGTTGATCCCAAAGATGGGACTGGTGCTTTTCTCCAGCTGGTGGATAGAGCTCCCTCCGCCATTGGAACCCAGGACCTCCTTCTTGATGTTGATCAGGTCTATTGGCCCACACCCCTGATCTCGAACTGAAACCTCCCCGTTTCGCTCCATTATCAAACCGTTGGGTCTGGCTCGCTTCTCTCCGATGGAGATGAGCTTGTGCACCATGTGTTTGGGCAGCGACAGATCCAGTGGTATATCCCCGTGGGCGTCCTCTGAGGCGAGGCTGTTTGGAGTGTAAGAGCTACTCTGAGAGTTTTTGGAGGAAGTAGAGGAAAGGTTGAGGGGTGATGGGGTGTTGCTCCTCAAGTGGTCCAAGGGGTCTAGTGGTTTGTCCCCTGTTGTCTGCCTGTTGGCTGTAAACTGGTTGGCCTTTGCAAGTCTGTGGGAGGCTTCACCGTTAGTGAAGCCTCCATGTAAATCTACAGCAGGAAGAGACATCGGAGACCGGCTCAAGCTGTGGTTGGCGTCTGGTCCACTGCGGTCAAGAGGTGGCGACTTTTTCCTCAGACTGCCTACATGATGGTTTTGGCTCTTCCACTGTGCAAACCACTCTTTGACGAACTCTTGAGGAAGGCCGACAGCGATGGAAATCTTGAGCAGCTCTTCTGAGTTGGGTTCAGTGTTCATGGCGAAGTAAGCCTTGAGCACTGAAACGTGGTCCTTGAAGTGGTTTACGGGGCTGGTGGCCCGGTCGTTCCCGGGCAGTTCGGAGGCCATCGACCCTCGGCGCCCTGCAGGACTGCTCTCCGCCGGTTGCAGGACCGCCTTGATCTCATCGTTCATTTTGCACATATAGCGCTCATGCTGGTGGAGCGGGATCGGCCCGGGGAACGTCTCCTTGCAGTACTGGCAGGAGAACGGCAGGAACTGGTTCTGGCTGTCGTGAGATTTTTCATCGCCACCGAGATCCACTGAGTGGTTTGGTTTCTCCTTTTTGACGTCTACTTGCCTCTTGGACTCGTCAATAAGATTCTTGGCCTCATTGACCTTTTCCAGCGTGTAGTCGATGATGCTCTTGGTGGGGCTGCCATGTCCCACCACCTGGAAGCCGGCCTGGGCCAGCTGGTGCTCCTCCATCTGGGCCCCCAGCTCCTTCATGTAGGCCCTGAGCTTAGAGATCTCTTCTGGGTTCCCGTCCATCTTCTGCCTGCACACTGTGTTGTCCACAATCTGCAGCACCTTCTGCACCTCGCTCAGGTTGTTGCCGAGGGACCCTGTGTATCCCAGCAGGGGGAGATCCAGTCCCAGGCCTCCCAGGTGCTGCAGGGGGCTCTGGGAGGAGCCGTGGATGCCCAGGGGGCTCCCGCCTCGGCCATTCAGGTAGACCCCCGGTCCCCCAAAGCCGTGCTGTGAGGCCATGAGCAGCCGGTACTCGTTGAAGTCCATCGGCTCGGCTTTGATGTCCAGCTGCTGATCTTGAGTGAGGAGCGGTCGCCCGTTTTCTAGTTTGTGGCGGAGCTGGGCGAGGGCGGGGCTCCCAGGCGATGAGGTGGTGGAGTTGGGCGAGGAGCCAGGTTTGCCGTTGTTTCCGTTGCGCACTCGTCCATTGAGAGCGATCAGGCCGATGCATTTCTTGCTGCTGATGTGGGAACTGTAGGATCCGGAGTGGGAGAAACGCTTCTTGCAGTTGGAGCATTCGTATGGCTTCTCACCTGCAACACAACACAACAAACACAGGGGTCACTGTCAGAATGTAACACATATCAAAACAATTTTTCATCATGTGATTAAAGCTGAGGCTGAAATATCTCAACAACTGTTGCCCATATTGGCACACAAACTTTGTTGAGACATTGAAGAGCCTGAAGATGAGTCATGAGCCTGCTGATCCCGATTTTCTTCTAGCGCCACCATGAGGCTCACATTTGTGTTTTTAAGGAAAACATGTAGTCACTCTGCCTACTTTTCACCTGATAGCGCCACCATCAGGCCAACTTGTTAATATGTCCAATATGTGACAAAAATAACCAGCAACTACTTCAGTAGCTGAATAATCTATACTCATTTTTAAGCAAAAATAGTGACAATATTTGACACATTTTCAGGTTGAAGTTGGTAAATACAGTAACTGCAGTGGAATCTCTTTGGGTTTTAATCTTTTAGCTATTTAAAGATGTCACTGCAGTCGTTTTGAAGGCATGATTGATAATTTGTTCGATTATTTCACATTTCAAACACCAATAATTAATTATTGAAATATCAAATAATCCAGAAATTAGCTGATAATGAAAATAATCAAAGAAAAACCTGCTGAACTACTACAACTGTCATCAGTCTCAGCTGTGTTTACTACTCGTTTGCTAACACTAGCCTGCTGACGTGCACCGTGCCTTGGTGTTCGCGCATACATTAACCCACTTTACCCCAAAACCAGCTGGTGGGTGTGAAAGGCATGTTATCTTTGAGGAAAAAAAACACCAAAATAACACATTTATCAGCCAGAAATGGGAAAAACTGAAATATCATGTGCCCTTCTGTCATCTGATAAACGGATTGAGTTTGCAGCCGGAACCGCAGGCAGTGTTTCCACAGAGAGACTGAGAGGAAAATCAAACCTACTGGATCAATAAAATAAATGCAGCGAGGCTCAGAAATGACCAACAAAGAAACAAGTTGTTGGAAGATACATTCAGCTTGGTGAAATATCTTTCTACAGTTGAGTAGAGAGAAAAAAAATCTGTTAAGGCTGGAAACAGGGAAATATTTAAATATCTATACTATGTGGAGACAAAACAACCATAAAGCTGTTAGAAAGAGACCCCAAATGACAAAAATCTGACACAAAACAACACAAAAAATCCAAAAATGAGGCACAAATTGACCACAAAGAGACAAAAGTGTCCCAAAGGCACATAAAGCTCCCAAAATGAGACAAAAAATGACAAAAACAAGACATGAAATGACAAAAATGAAACACAAAACAAGTATATTCAGCATGGTGAAATATCTTAGAGGGTCTGTAAAAATGTAAATAGTTAAATATATAAAGTATGTGAAGACAAAACGACCATAAAGACACAAAATTGTCACAAATGCATATAAAGTGACCAAAACGGGACATAAAATGAAAAAATTTGACGCAAAATATCAAAAAGTAGACAAAGGTATTCTAAAGAGACACGAAGCAATGTAAACAAGACCAGAAACAACCAAAATGCGACATAAAAATGACAAGAAGAAGACAAAAGTGTACCAAAGACACAAAGTGACCAAAACTAGACATAAAATGAGAAAAATTAGACATAAAATGTTAAAAAGTAGACAAAGGCGTTCTAAAGAGACATGAAATGACGCAAATCAGACCAAAAACAACCAAAATGCGACATAAAAATGACCCCAAGGAGACAAAAGTGTCCTAAAAACACATAAAATGACTGAAACACAACACAAAAATACTGAAAAGGCCGTAAAACTCAGACAAAATTCAGTCTGTAGACGCTGCAAATGTGGAAATAGTTGAATATGTATAGTATGTGGAGGCTCTGTTTTTTCCAGTGTTGGTTTTACCTGTAGATAGTTGGGAAAAGGTTGGACATTTGGACTCATTTTATTGAATTTTTTGTGAAATGTTCTTTTTGATACTGATTTATGTCATTGTAGTTGTGTCGTACTGCATATTTCTGAGTTTTCTCTCCTTCTTCATGGTTTTTCTGTTTTCATAAATGTGCAGGACTTTAGATTGCAGTGAAAAATGAGTTCCTGAGTGAGACAGCAGTAAAGAAAAAAAAAACACTAAAGAACTGCGGCTTGTTGGGGTTCAGAGGGTTAATCATGTTCACGCTGAAGTAAAGTGTTGAAGAAAGTCTTTTGTTTTCATGTCGAGGCGGATTTAAGGCTCCGTCAGTTATAAACAATCAAGAGTTTTATTGCAGTGATGGAAGCAGAATGTGAATCTGGAGGATCTGAGTTTTCAGACCTGAACCGGACGACTCGCAGGCCGTTGACTCACCGCTGTGGATGCGAAGATGCTCCTTCAGGTGATGCTTGTACTTGAAGGCTTTTCCACACTCGCTGCACTTGAACTTGCGGTTTCCAGCTCCTTCGGCGAGCAGCGGCGGCTGCAGAGAGAAAAACAGATTTGAAGTGATGGAGGAGGAGGAGTGGGAGTCGCAGCGGAGAGGCAGCAGCGCGAGCTAACGGGGAATTTAATAGTATTTAGAGTAGCAGATCTAACAGTGACAGATTCTCCTCGAACTCCTTCGCTGTGAAAGCCGTTCTGAGAAACAGCGTGGGCTGGCGGCGTTCAGAGGTAACACTTTGTGGTGGAGGTGCATTCCCAACATTTGAAATGCAAATACAGAGATAAACAAACACAAACAGAGCCCCCCCCACCAGCAGCAGAGTGGGAGCTGAAATCCTTTCGTCTCAGATGCAGATGATTGTTGGAGGAAACACAAACCTGACACTCATTTCTGCTTTATTTAGCAGATAAAAAGGTTTTTTTTTTCTCTCGGTTTGCTTCATTAAGTTAAACCAGAGCAGGAACACGAACAACAACAACCAACACATCTCTGAGCTGGAACGCCGTCAAGTGTATGTGAGAAGATCTTATCAGATATAAAGTTATGTAAATCAACCCAACCGACTGGAAGAGGTTTTCTGCTGCTAAAACGTAAAAAGTCCTAAAGTACAAAGTCTGTTTCCGTCCTGTCTTAGAAAAAGCTTTGATAATGATATGTTGAAAAATATGAATGTTTTTGTGTTAATTTAACAGTAACCAGCTGAAAACACACCAACAAAATAAAGGTTCTTAAATGGTTCCTTAGGGGGCCTTTTGGTTCTTCAAACCACCACCACCTACTGAAGAACCTCTTTATTTAGTGGATGGTTTTCCACCTATAGGGGGTCTCGACTTACATCGGACTTCCGCTCCTACGGCGCGACGTAACGCGATTTTTGCCGTAAGTTGGAACTCATATATGCACATAAGTACCTGTGTCACTCAGCTACGCTAACACAGAAGTAAAATCATAGTCTAGGACATCAAAATACTGTACAGCAAGAATAAAAAATGCATTTACAATAGAGAACAATTTGTTTTAATGTCATACAACGGAATGACGGAACAAGACTTTCTGAATAAATTTATGGGAGATGGCAACGTGACCATGAAACGCTGTAGGTCGAGGACGTCGTAAACCGAGGACCTGCTGTATTTTATGTGGCTCTGTGTTTCTTGGGGTTCTCTGGTTTGGTGACAGGTAATAGTACAAAAATAGAGCTGCAGTTAAGCAACATTTTCACTCTAGATGGATCATTTGGTCGATAAGACATCAGAAAACAGAGAAATGTCGGTCACAGATTCACCAATCCAAAGATGGCATCTTAGAACACCTGGTTCTGTCCGACCAACAGTCCAGAACCCAAAATATTAAGTGTGTTCTAATAGAAGGAATCGAAAAATGCTGCAAATTGTTCCATTTTTTTTGCTTAGAAGTGATTGGAAAAATCCAGTTATCAAAATAAAACCAGTTGGTTGGTGAAAGAACATTTGAAGAGAAGACTCCTTAAAGAACCTCATTTTGCTAAAGTTCCTTGGAGCTGTTTTATGGATTCTAAAGGAGCTCATTTTCTGATGGCAGCAAACAAATATTTTCATTCTGGATCAATCATGTGATGGATAAAACATCAGTAAACAGTCTGTCACAGTTTCACAAATCTAAAGACGGCATCTACGAACATCTGGTTCTGTCTGACTAACAGTCCAGAACCCAAAATATTAAATGTGTTCTAATGGAAGTAACCCCAAAATGCTGCAAATTATTACACTTCTTCTGGCTGAAAAATGACCGAAAATATCAACAAGTGAAGGTTGTTCGTGAAAGAACATTTGAAGAAAAGACTCATGGTTGCTAAAGGAGTTTGTTTTCTGATGGTTCTTTGAGGGTTCTTTAAAGAATCTCAAGCAATGAGGTTTATTTGAGGGGGTTAGAAGCAGAGTCAAACCCACAAAAAATCCAAATGGAGTTTTATATCATTTCTGTAGTATTTTATGGCCTATATTTTAGTGGCAGGGTGGTCTAACCCACAACCCAAATATAGCGTTACAGTGAATGTCAGACCATTCTGGAAAACACTAAACTTTGAACCCATTTTTCTGCAAAACACAGAAAATGCATCAGACCACTCTGCTTCCAAACCGTATTGTGCAAGATCTATTAAAAATGATCCAAAATGTGTTGAAAATGACTTGAAAATGATCCAGAATTAGATTGAAATATTACAGAAATGATCTAAAACAGAAATTTGTTCAGAATGACAAGAAAATAGTCTAAAATGACAAGACAGTTATCCAAAGAATTTCTCTCAGATGATTAAAAATGATCCAGAATGACTGAAAATTTGCAGAATGACACTGGATTTGTCCAAGATGCTTTAAAAATCATCCAAAGTGACTCAAAATGTATCTAAATTAACTTGAAGATAATGCACAATAACAGAAGATTTGTCCAGAATTACACAAAAGGTGTCAGAAATAACAAATAGAAAAGATTTTTTTTCAATGAAGTTAACATTAAATGAATGATAAATCCAGTCTAGACATTGTTAATGTAGTAAATGATTTTTAATGGAATATCTCCATAGGGGTACAGAGGAACATTTCCAGCAACCATCACTCCTGTGTTCTAATGCTACATTGTGTTAGCTAATGGTGTTGAAAGGCTCATTGATGATTAGAAAACCCTTGTTCAGTTATGATAGCACATGGATAAAAGTGGGAGTTTTCATGGAAAACATGACATTGCCTGAGTGACCCCAAACCTTTGAACGGTAGTGTAGTTCTGACATACATTTAGAGCATTTTATGTTCAAAATAAATTATTATTTTTATTTCAGCTTTAATTTTTATTCCATTTATCGACTTACTTGGTAATTTCCATCTGAAACAAATGAACCTTCTTTCGAAAAACCAAGCAAAAAATGAGGAAATCCCCAAATGACAGGTTTCTGTTGTTTTTATTCCTGAAACTGAGAGCAGCTTCACAGCAAAGCTTCAGCAGCTGTAGTTAATAGAAGCCTTAAAGATTTCACAGTTGGGTTTTTTTCTTCTTCATGTTTTTAGTAAACGCTGATCATTTCCGTGATGTGGAGGAATCCTCCGACGGTGAAGGCGGGAGGTTAAACGGGGGGTTTGTGACTTGTGAATCAGTGACTCGTCTCTCTTTAACAGTTTAACTCGGGAAGGACACAAATAAACAGCCACTTAGAGGATTAGGATTCTTCAAACCAGCAGGGAAAAGACCATCTGCTGCCGGTTGGAGCCGAGGGGGGGGTCAGGTACCGAGTCTGCAGGAAATCTCATTAGGATCGCAGTGTAATTGGAAAATTGAATGAGTCAGAGCTTAGTTAGCGACTCTAATGTGAATTTTGGACGGTGAGGGGCGTTGGGCGAACAGGCGTGTGCAGGAAACGTTCAGCGCCGCGACACGATCTGCCCGATAAACTCTAATCACATCTGTTCTGGCTGCACTTCCAGCAGCAGCTGATGTCGAAAGTCAGATGGTCCGAGGAAGCCGGAGCTCCCACGCATGGAGCGGCGATGGAGGGGGGCGACTGCAGCTGCTGAAGCACAGAACAGCAGATAAACCTGAGCAGCAGGGTCAGTCCCTGCTAGCTCAGTAGGACGACTGACTCATGGCTCCTTCTTAGTGGTTATTTTAGGCCCGAAACGAAGTTCTGTAGAATATTTTGGCTACATTTGGAGAATTTCATGTTTTATGAACTGTGAATTTTTTATATTTTAACCCTCAAAAACACCTCTGAAGCCATTTTAAGGCCATGAAATGTGGTGAGGACTCAGACAGAATAGTTTACAGCAGGTTTAAAAGATTAAATGGCTCCAAATTTCCCCCCCAAAAATCATTATTGGCTCTTGATAACGGAAAAAAGTACACAGTTCTGTATATATATATATATATATATATATATATATATACATATATATATATATATATATATATATATATATATATATATATATATATATATATATATATATATATATATATATATATATATATATATATATATATATATGATCTGTCTAGAGCCACAATTATTTCTGGAGATATTGAAGCTTTGAAATGGCTTCACAGATTTTTGGAGCATGAACATTATGTCAGTGAATATGGGAAATTCTTGTGGGTCCCAAATAAGATTGTTTTCTTTTTTGTTGTTGTTTTTGTTTAATCATGATGCACCTTTAAGTTTCAATATTAACAATAACTTTATTCTTTATTAATTTTCCCGTTAAAGGGACTGATCAGTGTTGAAACTACGTATCTGAAACACCACAACGACTGATGTTCCTCAGGGCTCCGTCCTCGGTCCTCTGAGATTGAACACTAACATGCTCGCAGATTGAAAAAAAAAACCTCTTGCTGTGACCGTAAAACCAATTTTAGAACCTTTAGTCTTATTTTTAAAACCAGAAACATTCAATCAAGGAAAAAGATCAGCAACAATTGATATAACTGAGTCTTTATTTCGGTCGTTTTTAAGCAAAATTATAAAAAACCCACTGGTTCGCCTGTTAAGATTTGCTGCTTTTCCTACTTTCTTCCATTTTCAAGACCAATAATGGAAAATTTTGCTGAATCCATTTGATCATCTGTATCGGCTGAAGGTTAAACAGTAAAAGAGGTTCAGTGAACAGAAGGAGCAGAGAAGCTGGTAAATGTGTTTTTAAATAGATTTCATTCATTTTTAAACTACCAAAAATTCACTGGTTCAATAGTTAAAAGTTTGCTGCTTTTCAGAATAATGGATGAAATGACAGAATAAAATCAAGTTATGACTTTTGATTATTCACTATTTATTACTTATGATTATAACTTGTGTTTCAACGTTTCACTAAAAGTCTTTTTACGCCGCGTTTCTACGAACTTCATTAACACAATTTCCAATCTAAAAATGCACCTGAGCTTCAGCTTCATTGGAGTTTTGATTCCGTCTGAGTTTGTTACACCTGAGTGTCGGTGCAGGTGAGTCTTACCTGGTCGCTGGAGGGCTTGTGTGTGGTCATGTGACGCTCCAGCTGGGCTCGGTGGCTGAAGGTGTCGGGACACAGCAGGCAGGCGAAGCTCTCCTCGTTCTTCTCATGTCGATATTTGATGTGTTCCTTCAGCGACGTCAGCCGTTTGTAGCCGCGGTCGCAGTACGGACACGTGAGCAGCTGGGCAAAGTCGTCCGGCGTCCCGGGCGGCAGGTCTATGATGTCAGAGGTCAGAGGTCAGCTAACGGAGGCTAACGGCTAATAGCTAATGGCTAACTAAAAAACAGTGCTGTGGACAGATTTACCGGCTGACATCGTAACTAAAACTAAAATAATTGTCTTTGTTCATCTACACTCAGCTCAGGTCTCCATTTCTAGAGTTTTTTTTTCAGTATTTTCAAATTCTGCCAGAAGTTGTTTTTGAGCATCGGCCCATTTGGTAAGAGAACAAAACTAAAATGAAATTATTACATTTTTGATCATTTAAAGACATAAATTTTCTGTTTTTTCTTTTAAACAAATGACATTTTTTTTACAGATTTGTATTCATTTTTCTCTTATGTATTGTCAGAGGCCTTTTGTGTCTTATAATTACTAATTGACTTTTTAATTAAAAGAAGTATATATGGAAGAAACTAAGATAATGGTTTAGAATTAATCTACTTGAAGCACATTTTGTTTATTACACATTCAAAATAAAATGTTCTTTATTCATCCACATTCAGTTATGGTCTCCATTCAGAGAGTTTTATCTTTATTGTCAGTTTGTGTATGAAATGTTTTTCCCCAAGCATTTGATTGTGAATGTGCAAAATATGACATAAATTGAGATGAAGCCTCTTCTAACATTACCACCGTTTGTCTTATGATGATACTTTAAAGCATTTTCTCATGAATGATTATAGTTTTGTCTATTTAAGTCCATAATAAATGACATAACATTTATGGTGATTTCCTCATATTTTATAAATTCACTTCTTCTGAGTAATTAAACATACAAATGTTTACTTTTTGTGCTGTTTAATAAGAGAAATAAACATGCAGAATTAAAACTTTCCTCTGTTAAACCCTCAGATGTTTAATTTATCTCTATACTGTGAACAAAAGAGGATCCAGAATCGAGCCATGTGGGACGCTTGAGCTGCCTTTTAAGGCACTAAAACCAGAATAAGTCATAAAAAAATTGATATTTTTTTAACATATGGCATCTTTTACTCATTTTCATGAATTTTACAGGGATCTTATATCTTTTAATTATTTTATTATGTAATTATTCAGACTGGTTTAATTTTTTTATTCAAAAAAGAATAAATTGGTGGTTTAAAGTCCCATTTTCCGTCTGTTACCACTATTTTAATGACTAAATACTAAAAATTATGTCAAACAAACCCCCTTTTATGCATTATTTATTACACTAATTAAACTTTTTAATCAGATTTTGACCCACAGATTTCCAGATCTTCAGTTTCTCATCTTTTACCGTGTTCGCTCTCATCCTGACCGACAGCTTCGGGCGTGCCCAGTCGCGTCACCTCCTCGGGGGCTTCTGGGTAAATGATGGCGGTGTCACTGCGCTGCAGGTACTCTGCGATGGTTGCCGGGTGACCGTCGCTGTCCTCCAGCTTACGTTTCAGGAAGTACTCGTCCAGTTCGGAGATGCCCTCCAGTGGCTTCACTGAAACACAAAGTTCAACAAACGTTTGGATTTTACAGCTTTGAAAATCAGAAAAATAAAATAAATCGGAGACTTTAAAACATGAAAATGTTGGTTTGACTGAGCGGCTGCACAGAGAAGAACCAAAGAGGACCCAGAATCCTGCCCTGAGGCGTCCCTGAACTAAAACCAGCTGACATGGAAACTGCTGATTTATTCTTTTACAGGACTTTCAATCACAAGAACTCGACACGACATGAAATAAAGTGTTTCTATTACCACGGGTTCAGCATCTGTTCAGACCACCAACAAAGTCATGAGATCAGAGAAGAAATGACCAAATAAAAATACAGTCTCGCCTAGTTTTGACTTTGAAATTTAAAACTATGAGAAACACAAAAAATAAGACAGAAAACCAAATAAATGACACAACAAGCCAAGAAATTTCGACGTCAGAATTATAGAAAAATGTCAAAAAATGTGTCATAATAAATGACTTGGTTAAAAAAAATGAAGTCAAAACACAGTGAGAAGTAGAGCTTACTCATTTACATTAACAAACCTGATAAATTACTTAAAGTCACAATCAAATGTTAAATTACTTAATAACTACGTAACAATAGTTATAATCTTTAGTTTTTTGACATTACATCATCAAATGTAGATAAAAAACATGATAAAAATATAATGATGTTATAATTAGTTTAACATTCCCTTGTAAATTCTAGATTTTATTTCACACTAAATGTTAAATTCTTTAGTGTTTTTAACATTAGACATTTAATTTGTGATTTATTTATTTAACTTTTTAAAAATATTATAAATTCTGTTACATATTTTTAAAAATGTTATATTGTGTAATAGTTTAATGTTATATGTTAAAATTCTTCAGTGTTTTTAACATTAGAAATTAAATTGGAGTCTATTTAATTTTTTAAAACATTACAAATTAAGTTAATTAAAAAATATCTAATTATATTACTTAATAGTTTAATGCTACATGTTAAAATTATAGATATTTTTCTACCTTACATTTTAAATTCTTTAGCGTTTTTAACATTAGACACTAAAATTTAAAAGATATATATATTATTGAATTGTTTAATGTTAAATGTTTATTACACATTTTTTTTTACATTATATGTTAAATTCTTTTGCATTTTTCACATTAGGCATTAAAATTGACTTATTTATTTAATAAAAAAAATTACAAATTAAGCTACATGTTTCAAAAATACCTGTTATGTTATTTAATAGTTTAATGCTACGTGTCAAATTATCAATTGTTTTTGACATTACAAGTTAAATTTGTGACTTATTTATTCATTTTTAAAAAAAAAAAACATGATAAATTCAGCTACTTTTTTTGAAGTTACATGTTAAAAATGTTTTTTAAACATTGCATGTTAAAACTTTATTTGTTTTTTAACATTACATGTTAAATGATTTCATATTTTTATCATTATATGCTAATATTTTAAATAACTGGTTTATTTTGAGTATTTTTCGTGAGATTTCTATCATATATTGTCCTCAGTGTTTTAGTTTCTACCACGTTGCTAAAAGTGATCGCTCACTACAATATATTGATTATTTTATGATTGATCTCACCTGCAGAGTTCCCCACAGCGTGCAGCGACGCCTCCGGATCCAGAGGCTCGTACTCGTCTTTCCTGTCGTCTGGTGGTAAAAACACATATTTTGTGTGATTACATGTGATTTCCTCATCAGTCTGAAGGTGTCTGAACCTCTGACTGAGGGTTATTGTGTTTGCTCCTCCTGAGCCTCCTCATGTGACTCTTCAACAGGAGTCACAAGCATCATAAGCTTCATTCAGCCTTCAAAGACCTGCCGCCCCCACACTTCAAAGCCCGGAGGCTCAATGAATACATCTGGAGCAGCTCAATGATGATCTGAGCTACCA
Organism: Amphiprion clarkii; assembly: GCA_027123335.1. NCBI lineage: Eukaryota > Metazoa > Chordata > Actinopteri > Pomacentridae > Amphiprion > Amphiprion clarkii. The sequence continues at coordinate 5,768,974 of CM049576.1, forward strand.
GCTGCTGCACATCTGGGAGCTTCTGTCTGAGAACATGAAGATCTTCATCAGGTCTGGAACACTCAGGTGAACACCTGAACTCACCTGTCCAGATGTTCAGCTGCTTTAAATCAGCTCCATCGGTCATCAGACATGTTTGTGTTTCATCAATTGTTGTGTTTTTACTGATTTTACTGACAGGATCACTGAAGCACAACGACATGGACGAACCAACCAGCTACCATGAAACCACCAACGCACAACCAAACTACAGGAAACTACAGATAAATACACAATCGAACCACAAGAAACTACATACAGCCAAACTACAGGAAACTACAGATAAATACACAATCTAACCACAAGAAACTACATACAGCCAAACTACAGGAAACTACAGATAAATACACAATCTAACCACAAGAAACTACATACAACCAAACTACAGGAAACTACAGATAAATACACAACTAAACTACAGGAAACTACAGATAAATACACAATCGAACCACAAGAAACTACATACAACCAAACTACAGGAAACTACAGATAAATACACAACTAAACTACAGAAAACTACAGATAAATACACAATCTAACCACAAGAAACTACATACAACCAAACTACAGGAAACTACACATAAACACACCACAAAACTACAGGAAACTTCAGATAAACATACAACCAAAATACAAAAAAACTACACAACACTATGTACAAACAAACTACAAGGAACTACACAACCAGACCACATGAAACTACGCAACACTATACATAACCGAACAACAAAAACAAATAAACATTGCACACAACCAAATGACAAGAACCTTATATACCAATGCACAACCAAACTAGAAGAAACAACATAACACTGCACACAACTGAACTGCAAAAAAGTACACACAACCAAATTACAGCAAACTACACAGTGTACAATCGAACTACAAGAAACTACACAACATTACACTACAAAAAAACACTAAACACTACATCTGACCCAACAACAGAAAACTGTGAAAAACCCCACGAACAACTAAACTGCAACATTCTGTGACACAAAAACGCTACAAACCACCAAATGACAAAACAAAAAACTATATAAAATACTACACTTGACTAAACTACTAAACACCGTATACGACCAAAACTACAAAAAATTCCCCAAAACGGACAAAACTTTAAAAATTACACACGACCAAACCATACAAAAATACAAACTATGCACGAACAAACGATAAAAAATTACAAAACACGGGATACGACCAAACTACAAAAAACTACACAAAACTACGCATGATCAAACAAAACTACTACTAAACAGTAAATGCGAATAAAGTATAGAAATCTACAAAATTATACATACGCAAAAGCTATTATTCCCAACATCAGATTTTCTGTCACTGTGTTAAACCTCAAATTCCCAGAAACCCTCACGGTGCCGTTTAGCAGCCGTCCGCCCTGATGAAGATCCTGTGAGGAGACTGAAAGCTCCATTGGTCGCTCACCGAGACGTCCGTCCTCCAGCCTCCAGCCATGGGGGTCCTGCAGCCCCTCGGATCCGTCCTGGTGGTCGGACAGCAGGGCGTGGCCGACCCGGGGCGACGCCTCCATGGGGGGCACGCCGGCCGGGCTGCCCGCCTCCTCATCCTCCCCTCCACCGTTGGAGAAGCCGGCGTCCTCGGACAGCAACGTCCTGTCGTCCTCGTCCGTCTCTGAAGTCGTCTCCACCACGTTCTCATAGTTCAGCACTGGAACAGACAGAAGCAGCCGTTAGAACCCAAGAAGTATAAAGAATATGAACAAAAATACTGTAAGAAAAGCAAAGAGCAATACCATGAAATATAAAGAAAACATACGAAAATACAGTAAAAACAGCAAAAAAAACATGACGCCATGAAGTATAAAGAAAACGTATGAAAATAAGGTAAAAACAGAAAAAAAAACGATGTCATGAAGTATGAAGAAAACGTACGACAATAAGGTAAAAACAGCAAAAAAAACCCGATGTCATGAAGTATAAACAAAACGTACGAAAATACTGTAAGAAACACAAAAGACTCAACGCTAGCGTGCTTTACAGGTCTGTAAGCTTTGACAAAATCACCAAAAAGACACCATTTATCAGCCGGAAACCGTAAAAACAGAAAGAACCACCAGATTGGTCAGAAAAAAAATTAGCCGTTCCAACTGATTCTCCACGACCGACTCAGCTGTGATCAAAGATTCAGAGAGTTTTCAGGTTGAAGTGCAGGCAGTGTTTCCAGAAAACGTCTGGAGAGGCCGGAAACAAGGAAACATCTAAAGTATGTGGAGACAATTTTTTTTCCCGTGATGGTAACAACTGTGGACATTTGGAGTAATGTTGGACATTTGATTGCATTTAGTTTTACTTTATTTGAGAAATAAATAATCAAAACGGATCCAAAAATTGGCCCAATATCTCAAAAACAATTTACCAAAATGACAAATTCCCAAACTATTTGGCACTTGGTCAAAATGACTCAACACGTCCAAAATTACGTAAAAGTTTGACTAATTTGTCTAAAATGATTTCAAAATTGCCTAAAATGACAAAGTTTTGTCCAAAACTATTCACAACCTGTTCGGAATTAACTGAAACGTGTCCAAAGTAACTCAAAATTTGCCCCAGAATTACAAAACTCTGTTTAAAACTATTTGGAACTCCTACAAATTGATTCAAAAATTGGCCACACTTACAAAATTCCAAAGCTATTCGGCACCTGGCCGAAATGAATAGAAACTTGACCAAAATAACAAAGACTAACTCAGATATTGTAGAAAATAAACTCAAAATGTCAAAAATCTGTTTAAAACTATTTGGAACTTTGACAAAATGACTCAAAACTCCTCCAAAATGGGACATAAATTGGTCAAAAAATAACTTGATAATTTCGCAAAATGACAAAATTCTCTTTAAAACTATCTGGAACTCCTACAAAATGACTCAAAACTTCTTCAAAATGTCACACAAATTGCCCAAAATGATTTAAATGTTGTTTAAAGTGGATGAAAGCGTCCAAAATGACTTAATTTTTCAAGAAATGTGTTTTTGTAAAATACATGATTAAAGCAGTGTGTTGTTTGTCTGATTTCTGTCATTCTAACTGTCATTCTGCACAGAAGACATTTGTTTCTGAGTTCTTTGTCCTCCTTCATGGTTGTTCTGTTTCCGTAGAGCTGCAGGACTTTACTTTGTAGTGAAAATGAACCACCAGTGCAGAAAAGTGAACTGGTGTCTGTATCTGCAGCATCACATTCAGATGATTTTCCACTTTACCAAACTGCATTATTCACACACGGATGTTTATCTCTTTATATTTGTGTCGTCTAAACTGTGAATCCTCGCCTTTATTTGCATCCTGTCTGTTCGTGTTTGTACGGCTGCAGATTGTTGGGGTGAATCGGGACGAACCGCAGATCTGAGCTGCAGGAGATGAATGCGGTGAACCTGACGGATGGAAACAGCCTCCCTTTCATTGGGAGCAGTTAACACGCCGTCTTATCTGCTCTCCTCCAGATTTTATCTGAGCGTCGGACGCTGCAGGTTCCCACAGCGGAGAAACCAGATCGCAGCTCCTCGCCTTTCTTCCCGCCGGCTACATGGAGATTAGTCTGTTCATAATATGATCTTTGTCTGCGGCGCTCGCCTCCCGGACAACTGCGCAACAGGTGCAAATTAAAAGGGGAGCCACGGCGGGCCGGGCCGAAATCTGCTGACCTGGGCTGAATACCAAGAGCGGGGGTGGGTGGAGGGCGGAGGGCGGAGGGTGGAGGGCGTGGGACAGGACGGGCTCTAAGACGAGGTGTGACGGAGGATTTAGAGCCGGTTCAGCCGGGGTAAACCCTCCCTCATCAAACGGGCCGAGACGTGGACGCTCGCTGTGTGGTCGGAGGTGTACGTCGGATACAAAGCCACACCCACAGACACACACCGCTATTGTGGTTTGTGGCTTTTGGCTGAAAGAATGTGTGACCTGCTGCAGCGGAGACATCACTCATGTTTTCATCTGGTGTGAACGCATGAGGAGCTGCAGCCATCAATCATCGGCAGGACGGCGGGGAACTAGAAAGTATCTGAGATCATGTTCACAGAGCAAGAAAGCTGCAGAAATACTGACGTCATGTCAGAAAAATGTGGAAAACGTCTGATATCACATCCACAGAACTATAAAACTACAACTACAGAAATACTGACGTCATGACAGAAAAATGTGGAAAACGTCTGATATCACATCCACAGAGCGATAAAACTACAAGAAAACTACAGAAATACTGACGTCATGACAGAAAAATGTGGAAAATATCTGATATCACATCCACAGAGCGATAAAACTACAAGAAAACTACAGAAATACTGACATCATGACAGAAAAATATGGAAAACGTCTGACATCACATCCACAGAACTATAAAACTACAACTACAGAAATACTGACGTCATGACAGAAAAATGTGGAAAATGTCTGATATTATGTCAACAGAACTACAAGAAATTGCAAGAAAACTACAAAACAAACTCATGTAATGACAGAAAACTGTGGAAAATAGCTGATAACACATCTATAGAGTAACAAAACTACAACAAACTACAAACAATACCCACATAATGACAGAAAACTGTAGAAAATATCTGATATCACATCCACAGAGCTATAAGACTACAAGAAATCTGCAAAAAAATACTCATGTAATAACAGGAAACTGTGGAAAATAATCACGTCTACAGAGTAACAGACATACAAGAAACTACAAAACACACCGACATAATGACAACAATTGTAGAAAATATCTGTTAATATGTCAACAAAGCTACAAGAAACTACTAAAAATACTGATGTCGTGACAGAAAACTGTGGAAAATATCTGATATGACATCCACAGAGCTATAGAACTACAAGAAAACTACACAAAATACTGACGTCATGACAGAAAACCGCAAAATATCTTATGTCAACAGAACTACAAGAAAACAACAAAAAAACTACAAAACAAACTCATATACTGACACAAAACTGTGAAAAATATCTGACACCATGTCAACCAAACTACAAGAAACTACAAAACACTGCCTGAAATAACACTTTGATTGGGACAAAAACTGTGGAAAATATCCAACAGATTCTCAGGTTACTGGAACAGAAAACCATCAAATCTTCACAAGTAGCTAGAAACCACAAATATCTGATAATTCTTCTGTAAAATGATCAACTTTCTGTCATGAAATGCTTTTTTCGATAAACTGGTCTCTAAAATGTCAGAAAAAGGTGAAAAAAAGACGTCACCTTCATCTTTTCGATACTGTCATGAACATTTTCACCATCCTGTGATAAAATAATCAGCATTAATAACAAAAATAATTGTCAGTTGTTGCCCTAAAGAGTCAGAAATACAGATTTAGTCGTAGTTTTTCTTTGAATTCATGATAAAAATCATGTTGCACCACAAAGAATCCAGGTTGGACTGAAGCTAACCATCATTTGTGGGTTATTTTCTGAATGAATAAATCAAATGTTTGGTCTCTAAAATGTTGGAAAATGGTGATAAATGTGGATCATTGTTTCTTCGACACAACAAACACACAACAGGAAGTAAATGAACAAGACACACAAACGTCTTAAGTAAAGATCAACCAACCAGCGTCAATCGATCGCCAATATCTGCGGAGATAATTCCACCTTAAAACTTCATTGCACTCCAGCCAATCATGGCGTGTCGGGTCACATCACCAGGGGCAACGCAGCGTCAACACACTGCTGTCAACTAGTTTATTCGAGTACGAAGACACCTGCAGCTGCAACCTGCAAACCTGCAGCAAGATCTCTGTACACCAGCAGCAGGTTTCAGGTCGGAGTGATGCGTCGCTGCGACCTGCGGATCTCTCAGTCTCTTTGTGTCCATTCACGGCGTTCGGGACAAAGACGTTGCGACCGTCGCAGGACAGACCTCCCACTCCTCCTCCCCCCAGCAGCCCGTCCTACAAAGACACATTAATCTTGTCCTCCCCCTCCGGTTCCGTCATCTCCGACATTCTCTCAGACGGCCGAGAACAGAGTCGCTGTTTTTAATGCAACAAACGCCTCCAGCTGTTTCTGAGGGGGAGGAAGGGGGGAGGAAGGGGGGAGGAAGGAGGGAGGAAGGAGGGAGGAAGGGGGGAGGAGGCTTCCGGGCAGGTGGTCATGAGAAGGTATTTAACAGGGATCAGAGCGAACACTGGATCATGTGTGAGACGCTGCAGCGCTGCAGGAACACAACGCATCTCTACAGCAGGCAAAGAGCATCAGGCAGGTCACAATGCAACAAATGCAACAACGCAACAACACACAAACACAGCAACACATGGCAAAACACAAATGGAACAACACACAGCAACACACAAATACAACAACACACAAATGCAACAACACAAACACAGCAACACATAAACGCAACAACACACAAATGCAACAACACATAAATGCAACAACACATAAACACAGCAACACACAGCAACACACAAACACAAATGCAACAACACACAAACGCAACAACACACTAACGCAACAACAGACAGCAACACACAAATGCAACAACACAACACAGCAACACATGGCAAAACACAAATACAACAACACATAAACACAGCAACACACAAACACAACAACACATGGCAAAACACAAATGGAACAACACACAGCAACACACAAACACAACAACACATGGCAAAACACAAATACAACAACACACAATCGCAACAACACACAAATGCAACAACACAAACACAGCAACACAGCAACACATAAACGCAACAACACATAAATGCAACAACACATAAACACAGCAACACACAGCAACACAAACACAGCAACACACAAACACAAATGCAACAACACACAAACGCAACAACACACTAACGCAACAACAGACAGCAACACACAAATGCAACAACACAACACAGCAACACACAAATACAACAACACACAAACGCAACAACACACAAATGCAACAACACAAACACAGCAACACATAAACGCAACAACACACAAATGCAACAACACATAAATGCAACAACACATAAACACAGCAACACACAGCAACACAAACACAGCAACACACAAACACAAATGCAACAACACACAAACGCAACAACACACTAACGCAACAACAGACAGCAACACACAAATGCAACAACACAACACAGCAACACACAAATGCAACACACAAACACAAAAACACACAAACGCAACAGTACACAAACACAAAAACACACAGCAACACACAAACGCAACAACACATAAACACAGCAACACACAAACACAAAAACGCAACAACACACAAACACAACACACAAACACAACACAATAAACACAGCAACACACAAACACAAAAACACATAAACACAGCAACACACAAATGCAACAACACACAAAGGCAACAACACACAAACAACACAAAAACACACAAACGCAACCACACACAAACGCAACAACACACAAACACAGCAACACACAAATGCAACAACACATAAACACAGCAACAGACAAATGCAACAACACACAAACACAACAACACAAAAATGCAAAACACACAAATTGAACATTGCAACAACACACAAACACAACGACATGAATTCAAATGAGAAATTCCCACAAAATCTGTACATTAAAAGATGCAATAAAACAAATGCAAAAAAAACAAAGAAAAATGCGTGAAAAACACACAAACACCAACACAATACGTTAAAATCACAAATAACGTCAACAAACAAAAACATGAATGCAAACTGAAAAAATCAAATACGAACCTGAGAAAAGTTTGCACAAACACACAACAAACTACAACTGAGTAAACAAAGATGGAAAACACAAACACGAAAAGTAAAAATGTGAAAAAAGCAGTAGAAAAACACAGACAAGTGAAAAACTACAAAACTATCAACACAAACACAAAAAATGACACATATCAAAATGTCAATATGTAAAAGAATTATGAAGACACAAATCTGAATAGTTGAACTCAAAAACCATACGAAGTAGGAAAAAGTTCGTACGAACAAACTGTATCTGAATAAACGTGAAATGCTGAAAGAAATGAGAGAAACGCAAATAAAAACCTTCCAGATGATCTCAGGGCTTTATTTTTACACAAAACTCATCCAAGGCAGCGCAGTAATTAAATTTGCGTCGACACGATTTTAAACTCGGCTGCAGGTTTCGTAGTTTGACCAAAATCAATTCATCCGAATCATTTCAGACGAACACGCCTCGAACACAGAACATGACACGAAACATCGATCAAACCTCAATGCGAACCCCAGCGGCCAATCACAGCTCCTCTGGCGCGAGGAGGGCGGGGCTTCGGGCTGCATCCATCAGCTGCAGCAGCTGCAGGACAAAATAAATGCGACCGTCCACATGTGTTTAATCCCTGCAGGCGTGTTCAAAGCAACACGCTCCCCATCCACTCCTGTCACCCAGGTGTCCACGCCGTGTCCTCTGATAAACCCAGGAAGCCACCGCCATCCTGCTGCAGGTGCTGCGACCGCATGCTGCCGTCCTGCTGCAGGTGCTGCGACCGCATGCTGCCGCTCGCTGGAAGCTTCTGAGATGAAAAGCAGCTGAATCCTCACTGCTCTCTCTCTCTCTCTCTCTCTCTCTGCCTCTCTCTCGCCCTCAGAGCAGATCACCTGAGCGAACAGCTGGGGGGAGGGGGGAGGTAGGTGAGGCGACAGGTTTCCGTGGAAACGAGGTCGCTGCCTAGCGGCTATGAGCTGCAACTGATTCATCACACAAACACAGGCAGGTAGCACACACACATGTTCAAAAGTATGTGGACAGTATAAGTCACACTCCTATACAGTTATAATGGTGCAGGGCCCAAACATGTCCACATACTTTTGGCTGAAAATGTATCTACTTAAAATCCCTTCTCATTTAATTAAATGTCAACAAAAACTATATGATCAAAAATATGTGGACACATCAGTATACCACAATATGTTGAGCTGTCCGCATACTTTTGGTCATATATTGTAATATGTCAATACCTGCCTTACTTTTAGATTTGTTTGCAACCATGTAATTTAAAAGACACTATATGGACAAAAGTATGTGGACATGTCAACATACTACAATATGTTGAGCTGTCCACATACTTTTGGCTATATACTGTGTCAAACAACCTACCTGACTTTAAATAAAAGGTCAGAAAACTATATGGTCAAAAGTAATCTCAGTGGTGCAGGACCAAATTATGTCCACATACTTTTGGCCAAATAGTGTTTTTGACATTTGGTCAAAAGTATGTGGACATGTCAGTAAACCACAATATGTTGATCTGACCACATACTTATGGCCACATTTTGTATCATAGAGGTCACAAAGGTCAAAAAACTACATGGTCAAAAGTATGTGGACATGTCAGTATAATACACTATGTTGAGCTGTCCAAATACTTTTGGCCATATAATTATCATTTCAGGTCATAAAGGTTAAAAACACAATATAGTCAAAAGTATATGGACAGTTCTAGAATATTTTTATGGTTTAGTCCCCAGAGTATGTCCACATACTTTTACCCATTTAGTGTATCTATACCAAAGTCCTGTTTTACTTTTAGTTGTCCCTGCAACTGTCTTCTTCAGATAGATAAACTACATAGCCAAAAGTATGTGGACAGCTGATGTCATTCTGTAATAACATTTACATGGTCCAGGCCCAGAGCATGTCCACATATTTTTGGTAACATCTCAACTAAAACCTTATTTTTTGATTATCCTTGCACCTGTCGCATTCATATAAATAATCTACACAGCTAGAAGAACATGGACAGCTCTACTGGATGTTCTGTTGATCAAACCAACCGAACTACTAGAACCAAATCCACAGCGTCCGAATACTTGTGGCCTGACGGAGCAGCTGGCTGAGTGTCGGCGACAGATTGGTGTTAATTCTAAATGTGTGTCGTCCTGATAATAATGTGACTTACTGCTGCTTCCTGCACACACACACACACACACACACACACACACACACACACACACACACACACACACACACACACACACACACACACACACACACACACACACACACACACACACACACACACCAGAAGCTGTTGGCAGTCGCTCTGAATTATGGCGGCGTCCACAAACAAACGGCGGCTACCAGGAAAACATTGGGTTCTCGTGATGCGACCGATCGGCAGCCTGTCTGGGATTATTGATTCCCTGAAGGTCCAACGGACAGTTTACTGGAATTACAGCAAAATATCACTGCGGAGTTACATAAACAGCCTGTTCACATGAATACTGCACTTAAACTGCATGTACACGGCATTTATGCTACATGTACTGCATTAATACTGTACTTATACTACATTTATTGTATTTATACTACATTTATATTAGATGTACTGCATTAACACTGCATTTCTTGTATTTATACTGCATTTACTGAATTTATACTGCATTTATACTGTATTTACCCTGCATTTCTGCTGCATTTACTGCATCATTCCTGTATTCATAGTACATTTACTGGACTTATACTGTATTGCTACTACATCTACAGCATTTATACTTATTTACTACATTTACTGTATTAATACTGTATTTGTACAGCATTTACTGTATTTCTACTGCATTTACTGCATTTATAGTATTCAAATATTTACTACATTTATTCTGCATTTATACAGCATACTAGGTTCTGTACAGCAGTACACTCCACCTCTTTCAGTAACTAAGACTTTCTCATCCATGTCTATGCTAATCTAGCAATTTTCTCTTTTTCCAATCTCTATGCTAAACTATGCTAACAGTTTCTCCCTTTTTCCAGTCTCAATGCTAAGCTAGGCTACCAGGTTCCCACTGCTTCCAGTCCCTATGCTAAGCTAGGCTACCAGGTTCCCACTGCTTCCAGTCCCTATGCTAAGCTAGGCTACCAGGTTCCCACATCTTCCAGTCCCTATGCTAAGCTAGGCCCCAGGTTCCCACTGCTTCTAGTCCCTATGCTAAGGTAGGCTAACAGGTTCAACATTCTCCCAGTGACTATGCTAAGGTAGGCAAATAGCTTACCCCTACTTCCAGTCTTAATTCTAAGCTAGGCTAATAGATTTCCCTGCTTCCAATTTCGATGTTAAGTTATGGTATTGCATTTCCATCTGCTTCTAGTCTCTATGGTAAGCTAACAGGTTCCACCTTCTTCCAGTCTCTCTATGCTAAGCTATGCTAATAGTTTCCTTCTGCTTCTAGTCTCTGCAATAAGCTATGGTAACACATTTTCCCGGCTTGTAGTCTCTATGCTAAGCTAGGCTAACAGGTAGATAAAATGTTCGTTTCCTTGCTGTAACTGAGTGCGTGAGGTAGGTTGGGGTGTCCTCTGCTCCTAGCGGGCGTGTGTTTTGTTCTGGGTGGGCGTGTCCTCTGGCTGTGTGGTTTTTGTGTTGGCGGTCAGTGGGCGGATCCTAATTGAATTAAACTCCCGTTTATCTGCAACCAGCTGGAAACTCCAGCAGAGTCGGACCTCCCACGCCTCCCTCCTCCACCTCCCTCCCTCACTTCCCCTCCCACCACCTCCCTCCTCCACCTCCCTCCCTCACCTCCCCTCCCTCCCTCCCTACACCTCCCTTCCTACACCTCCCACCTCCCCTCCCTCCCCTGCCTCCCACCACCTTCCTCCTCCACCTCCCTCCTCCACTCCCTCCATCTGCTCGGCCTCCACATGTTGCTGCTTCAACAAATGTTCAGGCTCCGCCCCCAGTGAGAGTCAGACACAACAAACATTCACTACATGCACTCTCATCTACTACACATCTCCCTCCATCGGTTTTAATCGCGTCCTGATGATGATGATGATGATGATGATGATCGTTTCTCTGTGATGAGTCGAGCTTCACTAAATATTTGCGTCTCTATTGTTTCTCCCGTTTCCTGTCAGATGCCGATCACATGACCATCCTCCAAACAGGAAGCAGACGGAGCTGTTGCTGACTAAATCATGAGTTTGATGGAGTTTGGATGAGAAGATGAGAATTAAAGCTGCCGAACGTTCTACTGTCGACCCTAATATTGATTATTGATTAATCTCCAACTAGTCTGATAATCAATTAATAGTTTTATTAAAAGAAACAGTCAATGACAAAAAGACCAGAAAGTCATACAAAATGAGATAAAATACAACATTAAGGAAAAGCAAGTGCAAAGTGAACCCTAAAAACACCAGAGCTGCAGCAATTTATTGATTATAGATTAATCTCCAATCACTTTGATAATCTATTGATCAGGTTGAGTATTTTTGATTAAAAACAGGACAAATTTAGTGATTATGGCTTGTTAAATATGAATATTTTCTTGTTTCTTTCCTGCATATAGCACATTTACTGTTTTATATTGTATTTACTCAGCATCTGCACTGCACTTACTTGTTAAATGGTCTTTATAATGTATTTATACTGCACTCCTAATACTAGTTACAGTACAGCGGTCCGTTCCAATTCTTTAAGTGGTTCTGGCTTTTACAGTGTCTATGCTAAGCTAGGCTAACAGGTTCCTCCTGAGTTCTGTTTTTATTACTAAGCTTTGCTAACAGTATCCCCCGTTCTCCAGTCTCAATGCTAAGCTAGGCTAAAATACTCCCTTTGCTTCCCATTCTATACTAGGCTAGGCTAAAAGGTTCCCCTTGCTTACAATTTCTATGCTAAGCTAGGCTAAAGGGTTCTCCTGCCTCCAGTTTTGATGCTACGCTCAGCTAAAACGATCCTCCTGCTTCCTGGTTTCACTGCAAGACTAGGCTAATGGTGTCTCTCCTTCTTCCGTTTTCAGTGCTAAGCTTGGTGAACAATTTTCCCTTGCTTGTAGTCCCTATGCTAGGCTAGGCTAAAAGGCTCCCCCTGCTTCCCATTTTCATTGCCAAGCTAGGCTAAAACTTCTCCCCTATTTCCAGTTTCTACGCTTAGCTAGGCTAACAGTGTCCCTCCTTCGTCCATTCTCAATGCTAAGCTAGGCTAGCAGTTCCCCCATTTCCATTTTCTATGCTAAGCTAGGCTAAAAGGCTCCCTCTGTTTCCCATTTTCATGGCTAAGATAAGCTAAAGTTTCTTCTTTTGTAGTTTTTATGCTAAGCTAGGCTAAAAGTGTACCTTCTTCCATTCTCAATGCTAAGCTAGGCTAACAGTTTCCCCCTGCTTCCAGTTTCTATGCTAAGCTAGGCTAAAAGGTTCCCCCTGCTTCCCATTTTCACTGCTAATCTAGGCTAACAATATCCCTCCATCTTCCATTTTCACTGCTAAGCTAGGCTAAAAGTTCACCCGTTTCTAGTTTCTATACTAAGCTAGGCTCAGAGTTCACCCCTGTTTCTAGCTTGTATGCTAAGCTAGGCTAAAAGTTCCCCCCTTTCCATTTTCACTGCTAAGCTAGGCTAAAAGTTCCCCCCTCTTTCCAGCCTCAATGCTAAGTTAGGCTAAAAGTTCCCCTGTTTCTAGTTTTTATACTAAGTTAGGCTCAAAGTTCCCCCGTTTTTAGTTTCTATGCTAAGCTAGGCTAGTGTTTCTGTTCCCTTCCAGGTGCAGCTTTCGCTCCAAACAGACACGTCGAGTCGGACCGAGTCTCTGACGTGATGAAATAAACTGCGACCTTTTAGTCGACGTCCTGGCGCTGAAACCTGCTCATTTCTGAGGTATGCGCTGTGGACGGAGCATCTAAGAATGGAGAAAAATCCCTAAAAGACGGCGGCGACGGTCGGGGAGGACGGGTGAGGCGGACGGGGGAGAGTTTCCATGGCCTGGACCTGCTGGCAGGCTGCTGTGTAATTACAGCCACCACATCCCAGCCGCTTCCCCGGGAGGCCAATGCTCCACAACAAGGAGGGAGTCGCTCTGTAATTCAGCCTCGCACGGGGGGAGGACGGGGGAGGAGGGGGAGCACGTCTTTGGCTAAAATAAAACTGCGACCGCAGAGCGGGAGGGAGGTTCGGGATATTTTCCTGCCGCGACCAAAAACACCAACAAGAATGCGAGCGCAGAGAGAAGCTGCAGTTTGTTCTTATCAGGCCGAAGGTGCAACAGCAGAGTTCCTCCTGGAGTTAATCAGGTCCCAACACCTTGAGCTGCTCAGGTCGGTTAGAGGAGAGCGTTAAACCTCCAACACCTCCACCCAGAACCAAACCAAACCACCTCCAGGACAGTTACAGCCTGATTCTGATCACGAGCTATCAGAAAGGAGAAAACATCTCAACTGCAAACCTCATTACTGGAAATGAATGAGTTCAGAATGAAGCTGCAGCCAATAATCAATCAATAAACTAATAATGATTACAGTCTGTGATTGCAGCTTCTTCAACGTGAATATTAACACATTTCTTTCCTGTATATACTGGATTTATATTGGATTTGTACTGGATTTTTACTGCATTTACTTGTTAAACAGTATTTATAGTGTATTTATACTGCATTAATACTAGTTACAGTACAGCAGTCCACTCCAATTCTTTAAGCAATTATGGCTTTCACAGTTCCTATGCTAAGCTAGGCTAACAGTATCCTCCCTCCTTCCAGTCTCTATGCTAAGCTAGGCTAACAGTATCCTCCCTTCTTCCAGTCTCTATGCTAAGCTAGGCTAACAGTAGCCTCCCTTCTTCCAGTCTCTATGCTAAGCTAGGCTAACAGTATCTTCCCTTCTTCCAGTCTCTATGCTAAGCTAGGCTAACAGTGTCCTCCCTCCTTCCAGTCTCTATGCTAAGCTAGGCTAACAGTAGCCTCCCTTCTTCCAGTCTCTATGCTAAGCTAGGCTAACAGTATCTTCCCTTCTTCCAGTCTCTATGCTAAGCTAGGCTAACAGTATCTTCCCTTCTTCCAGTCTCTATGCTAAGCTATGCAGCCATTTTCTGCTGTTTCATAGATGATTAACTGAGAAAATCACTTATCTGAAGTCTATTTGTCACTATAACAAAATTGCAAAATTTAAGGCATAAAAGGAAAGAATTGGGTTCGTCAGTTACAAAATTTCACATTAATCTGGATATTTGTCTTTGTTTTAGTTTCTAAAAAAAATGATAAGTGAACGAAAACAGTCTAAGTTCAGTGATTGCAGCTTCTTGAAATGTGAATATTTTCTGTCAGTTTTTGACTCACAAATGCTTCCAGGTTCTAAAATCTGAGTATTTTCTTCATTTCCTCATCTTAAATGACAGTAAACCGAGTATTTCTGGCTATATTGACTTCATCATTGGACAGGAAAATTCCATGCAGGAAGTCTTTCTGTCAGTAGAAACATAATAATATGATCCTAAAATCAGAGTCATGAGCTAATAAAGTTCTGAAACCACCGATATAAAAACATCACAGGAGGAAAAATAAAACCTGTTTTACAATTTAAGACTTCCGGTCGCTAAATTTCATGTTAATCTTGATATTTGTCTTTAGTTTTGAGGACTTTTTGAAATAAAAATAGTCTAAATTCTGTAATGCAGCTTCTTAACCATTCTTTAGCTCGTTCCTCCTCAGTCAGAATAATAGCAAAGAAAAAAGCCACAAACACACAAAAGAAATTCAGAGCAACTACAGAGCCCCAGAACAATCACAGAAACACTAAAACAAAAGCCTTTACAGACAGAAGGTGACACAAAACAGTCAAAACTGAAGAGTAAAAATTACAAAGACACAAAAAATGAGGCACAAATTGGACACAAGATGTTTGTCAAAGTTCTGCACCAACACATTCAAGATTAATCCATTATTTCTGGAGGAACAGAACCACATGTTCACGACTTTAAACTGGTCCAGAAACAGACACAAAATGAACACAAATAGATGCAAAATCAATGCAGACACACAAAGGACAACTAGATGCAAAATGGCTGAAAAGAGACACAAACCAAGAGAAAAGGAGACACAAAAAGAGCAGAAAGAGACACAAAAAGAGCAGAAAGAGACACAAAAAGAGCAGAGAGACACAAACCGACAGAAGCAGTCGACTCAAACTAACTGATGCACAAAAAGTGGTGTGAACTTTATAAACAGGAACACAACATGTCAGATCATCTACAAACAGCAGCTAACTTGTCTGTTTATGTTCCTCACTAGTTCTTCTTCTGCATCACCAGTTGATATATTTTCAGGAATCATATGAATATGTGCAGCTCTGCTCTCAGTCTCTTATTATTTTCAGCAGGGGTACCAAAAGATGCAACTTTACCACAAAAAGAGTCCAAATTACCAAAAAAAAGGCAAATTTAACATAAAAAACATCAAAGTTACCACAAAAAGAATCAAAATTACCACAAAAAGAATCTAAGTCATGACAAAAACATGCAACATTACCACAAAAAGGGCAAATTTGCCACAAAAGTCAACAATACCACAAAAAGAATCTAAATTACCACAGAAAGTGGCAAAACACCACAAAAACATGCAAAATTGCCACAAAAAGAGTCTAAATAACCACAAAAGGAGTCAAAATTATGACAAAAAGTGGCAAATTTATCGCTAAAAGAAACTAAACCACCAAGACAAAACATCACAACAAAAACACCTGAAATCCTACAAATCACCTGCTCTTGGCATTCATTCATATCAGGTACAAAAATGCACAAAATTACCACAAAACTGTGCTAAATCATCATCGACACGAAAAGATGCAAAAACACCACTAAAAGAGGCAAAATGACCTCAAAAAGTGGCAAATTTACCACAAGAAGAAGCTAAACCCTGCATGAAAAGATGCTAAATTAAAACAAAATGTCAAGAAGACACAAAAATACTGCAAAACGATGGTCTGCTCCCAATCTGACTTGGCTTTCATTCAAATCGGGCACAAAATTACCAAATAAAAAGCACCATTAAAGGCTGAAAATCACCACAAAGTCAGAAAATCACAACAAAAAGACCTGAAATCATGAGTTGATATATTTGTATTTTCAAAAATCATATAAGTATGTGCATGTGGTCTCTTCCCAGTCTGTTCTTGGCATTCATTCATTCATATGAGTCACAAAAACATGCTAAATTACCAAAAAATATTCAAAATCTTCAGTGAAGCAGTCAAATTCACCACGAAAAGAGGCAACTTTAACACGAAAAGAGGCCAAATTAACCCAAAACAAGTCAAGATTAACAAAAAAAACTAAACCACCACCAAAGGGCTTCATATCAGGTACAAAAATACACAAAATTAGCACAAAAAGATAAAAAAGGAACACAAAAACTGCCAAAATCAACATGAAAAGATGCAAAACCACCAGGAAAAGATGCTAAATTGCCATAAAAAATTACTAAACCACTATCAAATGGCTGAAAATCACAACAAAGACACAAAATCCCAACAAAAAGACACAAAATCATGACTTGACATGGTGGTATTGGGCAGGTGCAGTTATTTATTATGCTGTAAATACTATATTTTAATGTTGATTTACAGTAAATTCATTCTTTTAAGGCTGCAGGTAGAATCAACAGGCAGACTTCTTACATTATACCAACTACAGCTGCATCTGTTCCCGTCTGCAGCCTTTCACGCCTCTGACAGTCATTTCTAAACACAGTGAAGCCGTGACATCCTGTGAGGTGCAGGAGGTGTGGAGGTGTATCTGACCTGAGTGCTAACGTTAGCCCTATCAGCAGCAGGGCGGCGGCTTCTAAACGCCGTCTGATTACACAACAGGCTGCTGCTGCACCCTGATAACACCAGACGCCCTGATATCAACCGTCTGAGTGTGAACCGAAGCAGAACAAGGAGGTCGGAGGTGTTAACCGCCCAACTCTGGTCAGTCAGACCATTCTACGCAGCGCTAATGTGGTGATGTGTAGAATGATCTGACTCCAACTCAGTATCACTGTGCTATAAATGGGAAAACACTCCACATGTGACCAGTAGTCTGTCTATTTGAATTGGTTTTGCATCTGTTTATGTATATTTTACATGTCTTTTAGTCGGTTTTGTTCTTTCTGGTCATTTTGTGAGTCTTTGAGGTTGTTTTGCGTCTCTTTATGATTGGTCTGGGTATCTTTGTGGTTGTCTTTTTACGAGTCCATTTATGTGTCTAAAAGGTGGTTCTACCTCGGGTTGCATTTAATTATCTCTGTATTTGATTCTGTCTCTGTAATTTTATATTTATTTGTGATATTTCTGTTAAAAAAAACTATTCAACAAAGTGTGACTATGCTATGGATGGAATTGTGTTGAGAGGCTGTTGCTCGGTGTTAGCTGTTCCTACCTGGTAAGCTATTTGCTCTGTGTTAGCTAGTTGTTGTTAGATGTTTGCTGTTGCCAATAGTCTCTCACAACAGAGTGATTATCTATTACTCATTCTTTTACTAAGATTTTTTCTCTTTCTGGTCATTTTGTGTATCTTTGTGGTTGTTCTGTGTCTTGTTGCAGCCATTTTGGAATTGTGTTGAGAAGCTACTGCCTTGAGTTAGCCGTTGTGTCCTGGTTAGGTAGCTGCTCTTTGTTAGCTGTTTGTTACATGTTATCTGTTATTAGCTGTTTACTGTTAACAACAGTCTTGCATAACAGAATGATAATAAGGTGTAGTCAGACTATTCTACACAGTACTGTGCAGAATGGTCTGATTGCACCTCAATTTCACTCTGCTGTAGGAGGACAAATACTTAACACGTGTGCAATAATCTTGCATAGGAGAATAACAAAAAGGTGCATTTGGTTTTGTTTAGAGTAATTGTGTGTATTGTTTATAATGTATTGCTTCTGTTTGCATTAGTCTTGCATGTATTTGTGTACATTTTGCGTGTCTTAGTCAGATTTTTTTCTCTTTCTGACCATTTTGTGCATCTTTGTGGTTGTTTTGTCTTTTTGCATTCATTACTTTGAGTTAGCTGTTGTTACCTGGTTAGCTTGTTGCTCTATGTTAGCTAGTTGCTAGCTAGTTGTGTTGATAGCTGTGACCAATAATCTCACGTAACTATGACGATAAGGTGTAGTCAGACCATTCTACATGCTGCTGTGCTGGCTTTTTTCTTAGATGCTAGCTGGTTGTTGCATGCTACCTGTTGTTATCTGTTAGCTGTTGCCTTTTTCATGTAACAGAATGATGCGGTGCAGACAGACCATTCTATACAGTGCTGTGATATCTGACACTAGCTGCTGCCAACAGCCTCACATAACAGAATGACGATAATGTGTAGTGAGGCCATTCTACATGGTGCTGTTTTAGCTTTTTTCTTAGATGTTAGCTGGTTGTTGTATGTTAACTGTTGTTAGCTGTTGCCTTTCTCGCATAACAGAATGATGAGGTGTAGTCAGACCATTCTATACAGTGTTGTGTTAGTTGGTTGTTAGATGTTTGTTGGTTGTTCCTCTTGCTAGGTGTTACTTGCTGACAGATGTTAACCGATTAATTTGTGTAGAATGGTCCGACTACGCCTCACTATCATTCTGTTATTTGGGGAAAAATGTCTAGTTTGTTTGTATCCCTTCAAAATAAGATCCCCTCCTTCGTAGTTGAGAAATCAGACTGAGCTGCACAAACACCGTCGATTCACTTTGAACTCTCTATCTTGTTCTACATGCGTTTTGAAGCCCATCAAACTTCATCTTTCTGTGTAAGATTTCAATTAATCATCAGCCTCAGTGGCTGCTGGGGGAGGATGGGGGGAGGACGTCGAAGCCCCCCCCCAAAAATGTAGGTTGCCTTAAGAGAAAGTCAGACTTTTGGTGTGAATAATGGATAGAGCAGCGATGAGGCAGTTTGAGGGTTTACAGCCCGGCAGCCTCTCTGGGGGCCGAGGGGGGGAATATCCAAAATGTGTGAATTATTCATGTTCCCAGGTGGAAGATGAATCTTTACAAAAGCAGAAGAGGAGGAAGAGTGTTATTAAATCCCTCCGATGAATACCTTCTTTCTGCGAGGAGCTGAAAACTTTTCCCTGATAATAATTCATGACTGCAGGTGTTTTAACTTCATTCCGCTTCCAGAAGCATCCATCAAACTCCTGATTCCCAACTCCACATCTGAGCAGCAGCAGCAACATGTTAAAACTCACTAAAACTGACTGCAATCGGATAACACCTAACCCCTACCAAGAGCTAACACCAAACAACCAACAAACATCTAACAACCAGCTAAGACAGAGCAACCAGCTAACCAGCTAGCTAGAGGCAGCAACACATAAAAACTCATTAAACTGACAAAACAACACAGTAAATTAACAGAAGCCAACACAATGACAACAGACACGAGAGCTACAACATGACAAACTGCTACAAAGACACACAAAAAGACAGACGTCTGCAAGTCAACCACCAGCAAATAGCAACTGCTAGCAACAGACATCACCCTGCAACAGCTAACAGCTAGCAACTCACTCAACACCTAGCAAAAGTTTATGCCAAGCGACAACTAACAGCTGGCAGCAGGTAACATGGAACATCACATTAACACAGAGCAACCTGCTAACCAGGTAGCAACAGTATACACTGATCCACATACAAAGACATGCAAAGTGAGCTCAAATGAGACGCTAATTAAATGCTAATGGAGATGAAAAACCACCACCAAAAGCAGCAAAATGCAGTCAGACCATTCTACACAATGCTGTGCGTGACTACACCTCATGTCACTCTTCTATGCAAGACTACTGGTCACGTATCAAGTGTTTTTGTCCTATAGAATGAAATTTAAGTGCAGTCAGACCATTCTTCAGCACTGCATCAGTGCTGGAGAATGGTCTGACTATACAAGACTTCAAACAAATTGCAACTTTACAAAAAAATATATGAAAAGATATAACACTTTGTTATGAAGCGACACAACAACAGCTTCAGTTTCTGCTGCTCTCAGAATCCTAAGGCACATTTAATGAAACTAAATCCAGCTTCCAGGTGTGTTCAGGTGAATCTGCAGTTGCAGTAACTGTCCGTCGCAGGATAAACTGCAGCCTCCTCCGTGACCCGATGCGCTCTCTGAATGTCAGGTATTGCTTCACTTCAGGCTGACGGCTCATTGGAGGTATTTTGAATCTCTTCCTGTAATAGTTTGCAGAAGTGAAACTGCTGATGGAACCACTTTAACATTGACTCACAAGACCTTCGTCCACCACAACCTGCAGCCGGACGCCGTACCGGGCGCACGGCAGCAGAAGAAGAAGAAGAAAAACATGCCGTCAGCACATTCGCACTTCACCCAAAGTCTCCATGTTACAGTTTGTTTCTGACAGCAAAACGTTTAGCTCAGAATCGAAAGATAAGGTCGATGTAGCCGCTCAGAAATGACTGAAGGCCACGGACAGATGTTCACCGACCAAAACGCCGCAGGGAACTCATGATGCATAGATCGCAACTAATAAACAGCTAACACCTAGCAACAGCTAACACAGAGCAACCGGATACCACCTAGGAACAGCTGACACCAAACAACAGCTGACACCTAGCCAACCAGATATCACCTAGCAACAGCTAACACTAAACAACAGCAAAAACCGAGCAAACCAGATAATATCTAGCAACCAGGTAACATCCAACGACCAGCTAACGCCTAGCAAACCAGATAACATCTAGCAACCAGACAACACGTAGCTACAGCTAACACCGAACAACAAGCAAACATCTAACAACCAGCTAACATCCAACGACCGGCTAACACCTAGCAAACCACAAAACATCTAATAACCAGACAACACATAGCAACCAGATAACACCTAGCAACAGCTAACATCCAGCAACCAGCTAAGACTGAACACCAAACTAACACAAAGCAACCAGCTAGCAACAGCTAACAATGAAGAACCATCTAACACGAAGCATCTGAACAGTGTCTATCAACACATTTCCATCCAAAGCAATGTACATACACTAATGTTCAAAAGTTTGGGGTCACCCAGACAACTTCATGTTTTCCATGAAAACTCCCACTTTTATTCATGTGCTAACATAACTGCACAAGGGTTTTCTAATCATCAATTAGCCTTTCAACACCATTAGCTAACACAATGTAGCATTAGAACACAGGAGTGACGGTTGCTGGAAATGTTCCTCTGTACCTCTATGGAGATATTCCATTAAAAATCAGCTGTTTCCAGCTACAATAGTCATTTACCACATTAACAATGTCTAGACTGGATTTATGATTAATTTAATGTTATTTTCATTGAAAAAAAAGTTCTTTTCTTTCAAAAATAAGAATATTTCTAAGTGACTCCAAACTTTTGAATGGTAGTGTGTATATATATATATATATATATATGTATATATATATATATATATATATATATATATATATATATATATATATATATATATATATATACGTATAAAAAAATAAAATATGCTATATAGAAAAAAGGCTGGTATATTTTAAAATAAAGGTAATTTTGTACCAGTTTGCACATTTAACTACGGTCAGTCTATGTTTATATTATGGCATATATATTATACGTACACAGTTAGGGGGAGATATGTTGTATATAAAGATTTTAATAATAAGCTAACTAATACAGAAACAGGAAGTTAGCTACTATTAGCATCACTGGGGTGACACAGTTCACACCTGTACACCAGAGAAGGTACAGGTTTTCTCTAACGGCCAGTCAGAGGGCAGGTTGTGGTTGCTAAGCAGCCTGGTGTTGTGAGCCATCAGCTGATCCATCATGTGACTGGAAACAACCTTCCTGGATCGTTTCATGGTGATTAATTTAACAAATCGATTAACTCTCCAGCTAGCTCCAAACGTAACACGGTGAGTTAAAGCACAACAAAACATGATGTAAAAAAACCAAAAACAAAACACGAGACAACCAAACATCTGATCCAAACAAGATGCTGCTTCAGGCTCCGATCTGAACCTGAAGCAGTGAACTGGTTTAAAGTATCTGCTCTGATTGTGATGCTGCTGCTCTCAGAGCTGAGGGGGAGTCGGGAGAGGGAGGTGAGGAG
The DNA here is from genome assembly GCA_027123335.1 of Amphiprion clarkii. NCBI lineage: Eukaryota > Metazoa > Chordata > Actinopteri > Pomacentridae > Amphiprion > Amphiprion clarkii. The sequence continues at coordinate 5,791,838 of CM049576.1, forward strand.
GTGGGAGGATGAGGAGGATGATGGTACAGTGAGCTCTGTGTTTCTGCCACGAGGTCTGAGGTGTCGCCACTTTCTGCCGCCGGCACGGAAAACCACCAACCACTTTAGATCACAACCAGCCGGACGGGCTGTCTGCTCCCAGTAACAACCAGGAAATCCCAGAAACAACCAGTAAACATCAAGTAACAACCAGTAAACATCCAATACAACCAGTAAACATCCAATACAACCAGTAAACATCCAATACAACCAGTAAACATCAAGTAACAACCAGTAAACATCCAATACAACCAGTAAACATCAAGTAACAACCAGTAAACATCCAATACAACCAGTAAACATCCAATACAATCAGTAAACATCTAGTTACATGGAGCAAACATCAAGTAACAACCAGTAAACATCCAATACAACCAGTAAACATCAAGTAACAACCAGTAAACATCCAATACAACCAGTAAACATCAAGTAACAACCAGTAAACATCCAATACAACCAACAAACATCCAATACAACCAGTAAACATCCAATACAACCAGTAAACATCTAGTTACATGGAGTAACCATCAAGTAACAACCAGTAAACATCAAGTAACAACCAGTAAACATCCAGTACAACCAGTAAACATCCAATACAACCAGTAAACATCAAGTAATAACCAGTAAACATCCAATACAACCAGTAAACATCCAATACAATCAGTAAACATCTAGTTACATGGAGCAAACATCAAGTAACAACCAGTAAACATCCAATACAACCATAAAACTACCAGTAAAAACCAGTAAACATCCAGTAAAAACCAGTAAACACTCTGATGGATATAAACTGTAACAATGAATTGATCAAACATTTGACATTTATTTGATAATTGATTGAAGTGAAAATGTTCCAACATGTAAATGAATGCAACTTTTTTTGTGTGTTTTTACCAGTATTTATCTGTATTTCAATAAAACTGGAAAAATTTGAAAAATAACAGCAAACTGTTGGGAAAAAAACAACCCTTTTGTACAGTATTTTCCAGCATCTTATTGCAGAATCAACATAAAACTTTATTGATCCTAAATTCTTGTGCCAGAAAAAGACAAGCTGAGATTTTTAGAGTTTTTCTGAGGAGAACGTGTTCGATAAAACTCTCAGTGTCCTGATATTTGCTGATGATTGAGTGTTTTATTTTAGCTGAAGGTCGCCGACCCTCCTCTGATGTAAAGACGTTGTTGGTTTGTCTTCACAGTCGCAGATTTCCTGCTTTAAAACCACAAATGACTGCTGGAGGTCGGCGGCTTCATCAAACGGTTTCCAGGTTTTACTGGAAGTCTGAGAAAAAGTCTATCAATAAGCTTTAACACGACGAGACGTTCAGGGACTGAGGGAAACGGTTGAAAATCTGAAAACCTGAATCTACCGATGTAAATAATTTATCTACAGTAACCTTAGTGTATTCAATGAAGACATGCAACACTTTACCTTCATACTATGAATATTTTCAGAATCACAGGCCGTTGAAGTCCATAGAATTTTGTGTTTTTGATGGACTTTTTCCATCATTTGTGAGCTTCAGAGCTTCATCAGTTCTGCAGATAGACACGTGACATTTAGGAGGAAAAACACATCTGAGTTCTGATAAAAACTGCAACTAAAACAACCAAAAAAGCAGGAAATTTACCACAAAAAGAGACAAATTAACCACAAAAAGAGAGCACATCACCAAAAAGGGCCCAAATTACCACAAAGAAACACAAAATCAGTACAAAAAAACCCAAAGTCAACACAAAAAGAGGTAAATATGCCACACAAAGACACAGAATGTCCACTGAAAGGTGAAAAATCACCACGAAGTCTCAAAATGACCACAAAATAAGTGAATATACCACAAAAAGGCCCAAAATCGCCACTAAAATAAGCAAAATGACCACATAGAATCATCTAATTCTTCATCTACAGTAACTTTATTAATGATCAGAGTTCTACCTTCATACTGGGAATATTTCCAGAGTTCTATGGAGGAGGGTCCAGATTTATCACCTTTTAATGGACTTTCTCCTTCATTTCTGAGCCTCAGAACTTCATCCGTCCAGCAGATAGAACCATGACATTTTATGAGGAGAAACACATGAGAGTTCTGGTAAAAACTGGAGATTTCTGAATAATTCTGAACATGCTATTGTCACTTTTTCATAATTTGGACAAGTATGAAGTCAATTTAGACATTTTTTTCTCATTTAAAACAGATTGTGATTTTTAACAGTCATTTTGGACATTTTTTTCTTAATTTGGGTCTTTTATTGTCATTTTGGACAAATTTTGAGTTATTTTTGATTATTATTGAGTCATTTTGGACATTTTTTCCGTCATTTTGGACAAATTTTAAACCCTCAGGACTTCTTAAATTCAGCAGATAGACACATGACATTTGAGGAGGAAAAACATCTGAGTTCTGAGGAAAACTGACGCTAGATCAGCTTTAAATCAACTCGAGGTGTCACAGTCTGCAGACTAAATCTGTTATTTAGACCTGGCTCTGTGCACTTCAAGGGCCTGTAACTCTGAAAACATTCATACAGCAGCATGAAAACATCGATAAATCAGGGATCAGGTTACTCAATAACTGACACTGTTTTGGTTCCACTGGAGATTAAAAGATGGATACGTCAAATTTAGACTTTATTTCATTGATTCAGCAACAAAACTGAAAATGTGACGTAAAATGAACCATTAAGCCTCCTGTTGTCCTCATTTACAGGCACCAAAAATATTGTTTCCTTGTCTGAAAAAAAATCTGAAAAAAAATCAGCAAAAAAATTCCCCACATTTCTGAAAAACCTTCAGGGAGAAAATTCCAATAATTCCTTAAAACTTTCCCTTAAAAGTTGTTTTTTTTTTTTTTTTTAAATCCCCCAAATTTGGCAAGAAAATTCTTGTAAATATTTTCAAAAAATGAGTAAAAATCTTCCAAAAAAATCCTAAAAATATCTAAAGTGATTCCATATATATCAGTGAAACTTCTAATGTTTTCTTTAAGAAGATTCACAAAAAAATCAATTTTTTTATGATTTTTTATGTGAATGTTCTTAAAGAAACATTTTTAACATTTTTTTTCCACCAAAAAAATGTTCAAAGATTTCCCAAAAATGTTGAAAATGTGGACATCAGAAGTTTCACCATGAAAATATTTTTTGTTTCCACATTTTCAAACTTTCAAACGGGTCAATTTTGACCCACAGGACGACATGAAGGCTAAACATGGAGATGAGTCACAATGATGGAAAATGACCAGAACATCTCAGTTAGAAACCTACAAAAGTTAAACAAAACGTAACGTGGAAGTGAATGTGATCGGACTAAAACATACGACATCACAAACTGCGGCGTGATGTCACAGCCTGGCGTGACGTAACGAGCGATCAAACGCAGAGCGACAGAATAAAACCGATGAAGGTGGGTTTATAGCGCCTTTACTTTCTAACTGAAGCTGCTCAGAGGCTGCAGACGCTTGGTGTGTTTTCAGGCTGTTAGCAGTTCACATGACGACGAGCTTCAACTTCCTCAAACACGTGATTTCACAACGACGCCACTTTATTACCTGATCGGCTAAAAACAACCACTTCTGTCTTTTCCCGCTGCACTGAGCCCAGCAGGCCTCGCTCATAAACGCCGCAGCTTTTGTTCGCTCACAGTCGGAGGCAGCAGGCCAGACAATGCACCGACCCACAATGCAACTCTGCCGCAGGGCTGCAGCCGCTGCAGCTCAGATGACGGCAGTAAAAAAAATGAATCTGCATCACAAATATCTGAATCTGCATCAACAAAACCTGAAACTGTAGCACTAAAACCTGAATCTGCTGTAGCAAAATGACAATCTGGCTGCAGTAAAACTTGAATCTACAGCATTTAAAACACCGAAACCTGAATCTTGCAGCAGCAAAACCTGAATCTTCAGCACTAAAACCCAAATCTGAAGTGTTCAAAACAAACAAAACCCGAATCTCTTGGAACAAAATCTGACTCTGAAGAGACAAAGCCTGAAACTGCAGAAACAAAACCTTAATTTGTAGCACTAAAACTTTAATGTGCAGGAACAAACTTCTATCTGTAGCAGCAAACCCGAATCTCCAGGAACAAAATGTGACTCTGCACAAATATAACCTGAATCTTGCAGCAGCAAAATTTAAATCTATAGCATTTAAAACACCAGAACCTGAATCTGGAGGAACAAAACTTTTACCTGCAGCAGTTAAAACTGAAACTGCAGCAGAAAAAGTTGAAAATGCAGCAGCAAAACCTGAATCTTCAGCACTAAAACCTGAATCTTAGGTGTTCAAAGCAGCAAAACCTGAACCTGCAGCAACACAAACCTGGGAATCTCTGTTTGAGTCCGTCTCAAAGCAGCAGCAGGGTTTAAACCAGCTTCACATTCAGGCTTAGCTTTAAAACCTGCAGTTTCCAGACTTCCAGCTCCAGTTTGGACTGAACTGGACTCCAGGATTCACCTCAGAATCACATTCTGACGAAGAAACTTTGGTAAAACTTAAAACTGAACTTTTTACAGGAAATAAAAGTTGATGAAAAGATTGAAATTCAACAAGATGCTGCTGAAAAAAAACGCACAAACTGACTGTTGTCGACTCTTTAACTGGATCAGATTGAGACAGTGAAGCATCCAGGTGAGACAGGTGTGTGTCTGAGTGTGTCTGTGTGTGTCTGTGTGTGTCTGTGTGTGTCTGTGTGTGTCTGTGTGTGTTTATGTGTGTTAGCAGCAGATGTCTGAACTGAAATAGAAGCTCTTCGTTGTTCATTCCTGAGTCATGCTGCCATCGCTCCGGCTTTAGACAGACACACACCCAGCAAACACAAACACACACACAGTAACACACTCAGTAACACACTTCAGGAGTGTCGTGTTTTCATACGTGACCAGTTATTTTAAAACCTTTAAAAATGTGCCGTCGACGTGTTGAGACAGACTCTCAGAAATCTGATCTCTCCGTCTGGAGCTTTTATTTTCTAATAATCATGTGAACACTTTCACTGTTCAGATAAACGGCTGAATCAACCATAAAAAGCCCTTTTATCCTTAAAAAAAATCACTAAAATGACAGCATTTATCAGCCAGAAAGTGTAAAAACAGAAAGAAAACATGGATTTTTTAAAAATTTTTGATAGTGAATGAATGAAATCAGAGCTAAAACTTGTGATATTTCATTAAATATCACTACATTCTACATGCCTTATTTGAAATTGGCCAAAAGTAAACCGTCTTCTCTAACGAAATTCTGCAGAAATGAAAAAGTGATTGGTCAGGACTGACTCAGCTGTGAGCAACATTCAGAGATTTCAGGTTGAACTGCAGATTCAGAGTGACCCAAGTTTAGTCTAAAATGGAATAAAGAAGTTAAAACAACTGTCTAAAGAACCTCAACGGTCTGAAATTACATCAAGTTGTGAAAATGACTGAACTGTTTTTCAAAATTACCTCAATATTCACCCTAAATGATTGAAAACAAATATCCAGATTTACTAGAAAACTGTTCCAAATGACATAAAATGATCACAACAGGAAAATGCGACCTACTGGATGAATAAAGTAAAGTTAGCTCGGCTCAGAAACACTGAACAGAGCAGCAAGGTGGTGGAGATACATTCAGCATGGTGAAACATCTTTCTAGATGATGAACAGAGTAGAGAGGAAAAGTCTGGAAACGTGGAAATAGTTCAATATCTACAGTAGAGTGTAGACAAAATGACAAAAACAAAACACAAAACAAGTAAAACGAGATAAAATAATCAAAACAAGACACAGATTCACAGAAAATGAGAAAAACAAGACACAAAAAGCCCAAAATAAGACAGAAAACCGTCTCAGAGTAGTTAAATATCAGGTGTTTGTGGTGCCTTTCCAGTATTATGAACACTTCTGGACACTTGGAAACATTTTGGTTCCAGATTGTTTCTATTTTTCTCCAATAAAAATGTGAAAACATCCAAATGCCTTCAGGAATCATCTGCAGTCTGATGTCTGATCAGCAGCTCCTCGTAATCGTTCTATTAGCAGCAGATTACATCTATAACCGCTGCATGCAGACCGCAGGGAGGCCAGGAGGGCAAACACTCTGGAACACAAAACCCACCCGCTGCAGTAAGAGCCTCTTCAAAATAAAAGCTCTTTATCCACCAATTAAAGCAGCGCCTCGTTGGCTGGACGCCGTCTGCAGCTTCCAGACATCGAAACGAGAGAAAACGCCTCAAGTAATGTCAAATTTATTGATAAGAGGGATCAACTGATATGATTTCTCAAGGACAGATGCACACTGTGAAAAAAACTGCATTTAAATTCAACAGTTTTTTTTACTATTTATTTAGATTTTTATAAATAGGAATTACTCCTTTAATGTTTGACCATAAAATTATACATTTTCACAGTATTTAAATTGGTGAAAAATATGAAAAATATAATTATTTGACAAATAGTTTCAGATTGGATAATACTTTAACGATATTTCGGATTTTTCCTGTTTTATTAAATTACAGATACTATCAAGTAAAAAGAGAGGAAAAAAGTTTTAATTTACACGTTAACTGTAAAAAAAAACATAAATAACATCAAAATATCTGTATTTTTCAAATTTGTTTTTTCTTTTATGTTTGACCATAAAATTGCATTTTTTTTACTGTATTTAAATCAGTGACAAATAGAATTGTTTGACAAATATTTGCAGATTTTTCTTTCTTTCATTAACAATTTTTGAGAAATTTTCTGTTGTTTGTTAAATTACAGATAATATCCATAAAATCACAGAAAACTGAATAATTCACATGTTTACTGCAATAGTAATGTTTTTTTTTAAAAAAAACAGGCCAAAACTACAAATAATGTCCATATGAAGAATGTTATATTTTTTTACGTAATAATTTGTTCTTTTACAACATTTGACCAAAAAATCATACACTTGTGCTGCATTTAAATCTGCACAAATCAATTTTTTCAAATATTTTAAAGAAAATATTTGCATATTAAGGATTGAAAAATGGTTATACTACAGAATCCCCCAGTTTTGTGAAATTAAAGATAGTTTCCAGTAAACTAACACTGAAAATAAAGAAGTAATATATATGTTGATTGTTAAAACAAAACACTCGAAATTCATAAAGAAAATTAAAAATGGATTTGTTGCACAATTATAAACAGTAACCCATAAAACACAACCACTAAGACACAAATGTGAATAAAAACATGCTAAAATAAATAAAAACCAAAGATACGACAGTGAGTAAACTGCTCCGTGGATTTGCATCAGAACCTCGCTCTGTTAGAACAACGGGGTTCTGTCGGCGCCGACAGACTGAAGAGGTTCTGAGAGCTCGTTCAGCCACAAACAGAGCTGTGTTCTCTGAGAAACAGCCCATAAATACTGTGGAGAACCTCTACAGAACACAGAACAACAACCAGAACTACAGGAAGCAGTCGGTACAAACTGTGAATGTCTGTCCATCTAGAACTTTAAACGTCATTTCTTCACATAGTTCAAAGTGACGTATCTGCTCTGGTTGTACTCTGAACCACAGTTTATCACCATCTGTCCAACAGTAAATCTGTTCGCAATCCACTATAAATTAAAAATAACCGATACGGCAGCAGATGAAGGTCACGCATGTCAGTAAACATACTGTAGATCAGCTGAAGTTCCTGGTTGTTCCACCAGGTGGAGCTTCTTACTGTTTAATACTGTAGAAACTCAGACTACAGGAAGTTAATGATGGCAAGCAGAGAGCATTGTGGGAGTTTAGCTAGCAAAGGGGCACCATGACAAAGACTTCTGTGGAGGTTAATGACCTCCGAGCAGAACGTACGTCGTAAAGACGAGCTAGTTGAGTGGCTAATGTAACCGAGCAAATGTTTCATGTACACTACCATTCAAAAGTTTGGGGTCACTTAGAAATGTCTGTATTTTTGAAAGAAAGTGTTTTTTTCAATAAAGTAACATTTAATGAATGATAAATCCAGTCTAGACATTGTTAATGTGGTAAATGACTATTCTAGCTGGAAACAGCTGATTTTTAATGGAATATCTCCATAGGGGTACAGAGGAACATTTCCAGCAACCATCACTCCTGTGTTCTAATGCTACATTGTGTTAGCTAATGGTGTTGAAAGGCTCATTGATGATTAGAAAACCCTTGTGCAGTTATGATAGCACATGGATAAAAGTGTGAGTTTTCATGGAAAACATGGAATTGTCTGGATGAACCTAAACTTTTGAATGGTAGTGTATGTGGTTAAAAATGGATTTATTAGCACGTGGTACTTTAGTTGTTTAACGATTAATCGATTACTAACTTATAAAAAACTGAATATTATTTCGCAAACTAAAAATTCCTGTAATCAACATTCAGCCTGTTTTTGAGTCCTCAACTCAACTGCTATAAAAGCCTTTCATCCAATAATCAGCAATACAACCGACCAATCGCAGCCAACGTGCAATTAATGCAGGGTCGCATGTGGTCACCAACAAAGCTCTGGAACAAAAAGAAATGGTGCAAGAAAAACTGGAAGAAACAAAAAATGGAAGCAACGAAGCAACAAAAGCTAGATGCAATGGAAACTAGACACAACAAAGACAAAACTAGAAGTAACGAAAAACTGACAACAAAAACAAAATTAGTAGCAACAAAAAACAGAAGCAACAATAACTAGAAGAAACAAAAATCGGATGTAACAACAAAAACTAGATGTATCGGAAACTGGATGCAACAGAAATCTGATGCAACAAAGACAAAACTAATCAAAACAACAAAAAAGAACCAGATGCAACTTGCAGGCAGCCAGAATCGGCTCACACAGTAAAATAAAGACTTGTTTTAAGTGAAACTTTTGAACTCAGTTTCGTTTTTGGAGTCAGATCACCTGGAATATTGGTTTCCTTGTTCTTATCGTCATTAACTGTAGCGTCTCACCATACAGTTTGGAGGTTGGAGGACAGAAAGCAGCTGATTCACGTTTTAAAATTACTTTTTGCAGAAAAACGTGAAGATTTGTCAGAGTTTTCTCGATGCCTCCTCACTCCTCCTGCACACAATCACAGTTTTCACCAACTTGGAAAGACGTCGAAGTCGAGCAAAGACAGACATGCAGGAAAACAATATTTAGGATGAATATTTAATCGGCCTAATAAAGTCTGGATCTGCTCCACCTGAGGCAACGCTCTGCCGAGAAGAGAAAGCGACACATCTGAAGCTTGCTGTCTCGTTATTACCGGAAAAGTCTGCCTAATAACGGCAGAAATGAGTCGAAGCCGAGCAGAATTGAGTTCTGTTCAACGCCTTCAGTTTGTGAGTCGAAGAAGAAAAGCTGCGAGTGAAACTGAAGCTGCAGACCTGAGAAGGTTTCAAAGCAGATCTAATAAAGCTGGAACTGACAGATCTTTTCCGTATTGCGTAATATCACGATTATTTGATTATTCGTTTACAACATGAAATGTCAAAATGTGGTCTTCAAGCTGCTTCATCCGTCTACAATCAGCCCAAAATCAGACCTTTCAAAGATAAGCAGCAAATTCAGTAATTTAATTACGTTTCTTTGTCCTGCAACAGCTTCAGCACTGTTTCTCCTGCAGCTGCAAAGACTTTAACCGACAAAACAAGGAAATATTTAGACTTTTCTCCTATCTCCTTCTGCTGACATGACTTTCAGTGCCTCTGTTCTAACTTCCACTTCGGTTACTTTCACCGTCTGCCACGTTTCAGCGTCTTTCCAGCGTTTTCACCTCAACGTTCTCCAGAAATCGAACTCTCTCCCAGCTAAATGGGATTGGTGCAGTCGGAGCTACACGGCGGTCTGGCCGCTGATCAGGCTGAGGTCAGGACTTCTTTGTGGAACTGCTTTGTGCTCGGGGACATTGTCAGGTCGAAACAGGAAAAAGACAAACACAAACTGTTGATTCAGAGCTGGAAGGACACTATTGTCTAAAATATCATTGTACGCCGCAGAGAAAACACACTGAAGTCTGAGCCACACCAAGAAACAATCTGAGGACGGACAAAAGCTGCAAGAAAACTGAATGTTCACAGTGAGCAGAAAGAACCACATGCAAGAAACCAGAAGCAACGAAAACTAGATGCAACAAAAAAACTGATGGAACCACCCTTTCAAGAGGTTCTTTTCCAAGAACCTCTTGAAAAAGAGGTTCTTAATCTCAATGGGATCTCTCCTGGTTAAATAAAAAACAAATAAATAAATGAATAAATAAACTACATGCAACACAAACAGAAACAACAAAAAATAGATGCAACAAAAAAAAACAAAAATCGAATGGAACCAACTGTCCTCAACAAAAACCAGAAGCAACGAATCTAGATGCAACAAAAGCTAGATGCAACAAAACAACAAAAGCCAGACAGGACCAACTAGATGCAACTAAAACTTTGCATTCCTCGGACATTAAATCTGCAATAAAACTGAAGCTTTGTGGGTCTAAATGTCCACACTGAGCAGAAAGAAATAAACTCATTAAAAACTGCATCACATGCTTTAAAACATTCGAGGAAAAACTGTTCCTCCAAGTTAAGAAGTCGTTGACGGATCAATACGAGTCTGTCTTTAACTGTCTGGTATTTTATTCACCCTTCCACAGAAAACCACATTTCAACAGAGCTGATGAAAGTGTTTCGACACCAAAAAGCTCAAAGAGTGCACTCTAAGAAGGAAACTGTTCGCCTGACTTCCCAGAAAAGTCGACACAAGGCCTTCAACCGTGAAAACATGCATCCTCAGAATCTCTGAGGTGGTCGAAGGAGTGCAGAAGTGGGAAGTGTGACAGAAGAAAAGGAAATAAAAGAGTGTGAGGACATGACGGGAAGGTGTGTATTTAAAATGTGTGTTCTGAGAAACAGAAGAAGAAGAAGAAGCAGCAGCAGTGTGGCGACAAGGTCAACAAAACTCGTGAAACAGAGTGTCAGCAGATTACAGCAAAGGGAACTCGGCCTGACGGACCAGAGCTCGCTGTCGACACTAAAAGAGGAAGCTGTTTTATCTGAGCTGGTTCCTTACCTGCTTTCACACGTCCAGCAGCAGCAGCAGCAGCACCGGAAACAAAAACAGAAGAAGAAGAAGAAGATTAGTGCAAACAGACAAAGACTTTTATCACAGAATTAAGACAGAACAGGCAGACTGATTTAGTGTCATCAAAAATACAGAGACGTAAAAAACATACCCAGAATATCAGGAGGAATATTCAGAATATCGGAACCAACATCCAGAATATCAGGATATAAATCCACAGTATCACAACGATCCAGAACATTTAGACATGGCAGATATCCAAAATATCAGGACAAATATTGAGATTATCATGATAAATATCCAGAACATCAGGAAAAATATCCAGAATGTCCTGACAAATATCTAGAATATCAAGAAAAATCCAGAATTTCAGGACAAACATCCAGATTATCAGGATATAAATCCAGAACATCATGACAAAAAAAAACAGAATGTCACAGCAAATATTGAGAAAATTTACAGACATGGCAAATATCCAGAATGTCATGACGAATATCTTGAATATCAGGAAAATAGTCCAGAATATCAAGACAAATATCTAGGAAATTGTGATAAATATCTAGAATATCAGGTGAAATATCCAGAATTTCATGACAAATATCCAACATATCACGATAAACATCCTGAATATCAAGACAACTATCCAGAATATCAAGCTAAATATCCAGAATATCTGGAATATCATGGTAAATATCCAGAATGTCATGACAAACACCCAGGATATCAGGACATAAATCCAGAGTATCATGACAAATATAGAGAATATTTAGAGATATGGCAAATATTCAAAATATCATGACAAATATCCAGAATGTCAAGACGAATATCTGGACAAATATCCTGAATATCAGGACAACAGTCCAGAATATCAAGACAAATATCTAGAAAATTGTGATGACTATCTAGAATATTAGAAAAAATATCCAGGATGTCATGATAAATATCCAACATATCATGACAAACATCCTGAATAACAAGACCATTATCTAGAATATCAGAAATATCACGGGAAATTTCCAGAATATCAGGACAAATATCCAAAATATTATGACAAATAGAGATTGTCAAGGCAAATATCCAGAATATCAGGATATAAATCTAGAATATCATGACAAATACCAAGAATACTTAGAGACATGGCAAATATTCAAAAAATCCTGACAAATATCTAAAATGCCAAGACAAATATCCAGAATATCAAGACAAATATCTACAAAATTGTGGTAAATATCACAGTAAATATATTTAGGTATTAAATATGTAGAATATCAAGAAAACTATCCAGAATGTCATGATAAATATCCAACATATCATGACAAAAAATACAGAATATCAAGACAAATATCTAGAATATCATGGTAAATACCCAAAATATTACAACAAACATTGAGATTATCAAGTCAAACAGCCAGAATATCAGGACAAATATCCAGAATATTAGGACAAAAATCTAAAATACCTGGAATATCAGGATAAACATCGAGAATATCATGACAAGTATCAAGAATATATAAAAAATCGAATAAAATCCAGAATATCACGACAAACATCCAGATTACCGAGATGTATATCCAGGCTATTCAGACATGAGAAATGTACAGAATGTCACAACAAACATTCAGAATATCTAAACAAACATCTAGAATGCCGAGATAAATATCCAGAATATTATCAGAATTGTCTATAATATCATGGCGAATCTCCAGAACATCTAGAGACGTGTCAAATATTCACAATATTATTACAAACCTCCAGAAAATCGTGAAAACCATTCCAAACTATCTTGCTAAATATCTAGAATATCATGAGAAATATCCAGAACACCAAGTCAAATACTCAGAATACTAGAATAAGTATCCAGAATAAGTAGAAGAAGAAACATCCATAATATATAGAAATTAGACACAAATCCAGAATATACAGAGACACTGTTTACATCCAGAACGTGTGATTCTCTGATTTTATTGCAGTTTTTCAAAAGTTGAGTATAAATTTTTAAATTAAGCAAAGAAAGGAGACGTGGAAGTAAAGCTGTATATTACGAGTATTTTCTGGGAGTATATTCTGGGAGTATTTTCTGCGTTCCCGTTCCTTTTTGTTCTTGTTCCAGCTGGACATACAGGAATGAATGTATAACTGTGTTTGAAGCTGCCGAGCTCCTTGGTTTCCTGATAGACGTCAGCTACAACACATTTAACTGGCAGCTGTGAGGCTGGAACCAAACTGTAATGGCTGTTTTTGATCTCTGTGTTTTTGATCTCCAGTCACAAGGTCTCCAGTCACAGAGAGGAAGCTTCCAAACCATTATTCGGAGAATTTAAAAAATCACATTTTATTTATTAATCTAACTGGTCTGCATGATGTTGTCGCTACGCTTCCTGCTACACAATGTGATCCGCTTTAATTGGTTTAGTTGTACTTCGATAACAGGCCTCAGTGTGTCCAGCGTCCCCACCCTGGACCTCCTCCCAGCCTGGACCTCCTCCCAGCCTGAACAGGACTTCTGTCTGAACGTCTTTGTACGAGCTGTTCTTTATACAGCACATTTAAAGCAATTTTTCAGTAGAGTAATGAGATTAACTTGACATATTTACTACTTCAAGTAATCAGGTTTAGATGTTCAGATCCTACAGTATTACATAAAATACACATTCATTGGGCTAATGTAATTATTAAGGTTAAGAAACCAAGATTATTTATTAAACTTTATTTAAGTCTCCAAAGCACCATTTATCAGCCAAAACCGGTAAAAACAGAAAGAATCATCAACCAACAGTCCTTCAAACACTCAGCATGATGAAACACGAATGAAAAAGTCCGTAAAAATGTAACTATTTATATTCAGAGTGACTCAGTTTTTGTTTAAAATGGCATAAACAAGCTAAAACAATTGAAAGTACTTAATTCGTATAAAATAACATAAACTTGCCAAAATGATTGGATTATTTTTTCAACATGACCTCAAAATTTGCTCCAATCGAATGGAAAAAAACGTCCAAAATGGCCAAAAACTGATGGGCAGAGTAGGGAGAAAAAGTCTGAAAGACTCTAAAAATTCAAATATTTATGTTCATAGTGACTCAAATTTAGTCCAAAATGGTATAAATATGTCTAAAATGAGTGATAAAGTATCCAAAATGACTTAATTTTTCCATTCTCTTTACAAAATTACTCACAATTTGCCAAAAACGACAGGAAAAAAAAGATCCAAAATGACTTAAAACCTGTTCAAAATGACATAAAATGATGATTACAGTAAAATAAAACCTCCTGGATCAATAAAATAAATGCAGCATGGCTCAGAAACAGTGAACAAAGGAGCAAATTGTTGGAAGATACATTCAGCATGGTGAAACATCTTTCTACAACTGATGAGCAGAGTAGAGACAAAAAGTCTATACAGACTAGAAACAAGGAAATAGTAAAATATCTGTAGTATGTGGGGAGTAAATGACGACAAAGAGACAAAAACGACAAGGTAACAAAAAAAGAGGCAAAAAGCGAACAAAACAAGACACTAAATGACAAAAATGAGACACAAAGCAACGGAAAGGAGACAAAACTGCCCCAAGGAGACATAAAATGACCAAAACAAGACATTAAATGAGAAAAAGAAGATGCAAAATGGCAAAAAGAAAACAAAGTTGTTCTAAAGAGACTTGAAACTAGAACAAAGCCAACCAAAAAATGACACTAAAAAGACTTGAAGAAACAAGACGAAAAACTCCTGGAAAAGGGACAAAACTGTCTCTCAGAGATTGTAAAACTGTAAATAGTTAAATATCTATAATATTTTTACAGTGTTGGAAATATTGAAGTGTTTTTCCTGAGGAGACAACATTTCTGAGTTTTCTCTCCTTCTTCATGTTCTGTTTCCATCAAGGTGCAGCACTTTAGATTGCAGTGAAAACTGAGGAAACACCAGGAAACTGCAGCTTGGAGTTCATGGGTTAAAGTTGAGACCCTACAGAAGTATTCAGAGGTTGTCGGTGAGCGTTGTGTTGCTGACGGCGGACATTAATGTGTAATAAACACCGTGTAACTCACAGCTCAGCCTCAACATCAGATTATAGATCCACATTACAGATTCTGTTTCAGACCGAGCCGCCGTCCCTCGTGTTCGCCGCTTTATAATTCACAGTACAGTTGGTTTAAATCCGTCAGCCGCCATCTTCCTCATAGTCTTCGCTCTAGAACCAGAACTACCACCGCAGTTGTGTGTCTAGAAGCAGATCTACATCTCTAACTCTAGTTCTAGAATGAGAGTAGCAACTCTAACCAAGGTTGTAGAACCAGAACTACAACTCCAATCCTGTTACTAGTAGTAGAACTATACCTCTAAACTTGGTTCTAGAAAGAGGACTACAAGTCCTACTCTAGAATCACAACTGCCATTCTAATCCGTGTTCTAGAACCAGCAATGTAACCAACTATGGCACTAGAACCAGAACTACACTTCTAATCGTAACTCTAGAACAAGAACTAGATTTCAAACTCTACGTCTAGAACCACAACTACAACTGTAATCTGAGTTCTAGAGACGGTGATATCCCTAACTTGGGTTCTAGAACCAGAACTACACTTCTTACTATCACTCTAGAGTCAAAACTACATCTCTAAACATGGTTCTAGAATGAGAACTACAATTCAAACTCTAAAACCAGAACTACAACTGCAATTGTGTGTCTAGAAGCAGATCTACATCTCTAACCCTAGTTCTAGAATGAGAGTAGCAACTCTAACCAAGGTTGTAGAACCAGAACTACAACTCCAATCCTGTTACTAGTAGTAGAACTACACCTATAATCCGGGTTATAGAATTAGGGATATAACTAATTTTGGTTCTAGAGCCAGAACTACACTTCTAATCAAAACTCTAGAACCGGAACTACATTTCAAACCCTAGGTCTAGAATGAAAACTACAACTGTAACTCTAGAACCACAACTTAAACCATCTCTAAACATGGTTCTAGAATGAGAACTACAATTGAAACTCTAGAACCAGAATTACATCTATAATCTGGATTATAAAACGGCATCTTCCTCATCAAACTCCAAGGATTTTAAATTAGGATTATGATTATCATCCCTTCCTCTATTTCAGGTTGTTTACACCACAAACTATATTCCTGCTCAACCTGTACAGCTGCCTTTCTTTAAAAACACTTTTATTAAGTTTTTAGAGAATTTCATCTCATATCAGTAAGATTTTTCTAATAGTTTCATGATAAAACCTTCTAGGCCCTTAAACAGATTCTGATTGTCTGGACGTCCCCGGGGACGCTGGTTTGAGGTTAAACGCCACCGTGTCATCTTGTCGGCTCACACAGTCGATGGACTTGACCGAGGCTGCAGACACATGCAGGTCTGATTGGATTCTCTTCTGCTCCGCTGCACGGATACATGAGTCGGACAGTAATTATTGTCTGCTATCGCTGGGATCAATTTGCATTTAACCCAGATTTGGGGGGACCAAAGAGGATTGTGGCGCGTCGAGTCGCCACGAGACGACAGAAACGGGGACACGAGGCAGTCTTATCAGCGTCTTCGCCCCGACGACGGAACAAACGTCTCTGCTGCTTTGGTGCTTTCAGCAGAGCCATAAATCACCGTCCTGCTCAGCCAGCCAGACGCCCGGACAAAAGACGCTCCGGGGACGACGTGAAGATGCCCCCTCCCCGACCCTCCACCTCCCCGGGGCAGCCTCTGTCCACTGGGTCACCTAGTTCTGCCCCACAGGGGGGGCTTTCTGTTCCCAGGCTCATTAGGTCTGTGGGGGCGGGGCAGGAGGCCGGGGGAGGGGGCCGGCCTGGTGGGATCATTATTTTCAGGTGAACTGGTTTCCTCGACAACTGCACAGACTCCCAGTATGTTTAACTGCTACACAACCTGTTAGCCTAGCTTAGCACAAAGACTGGAAGCAGACGGAAACTATTACCTTAGCTTAGCGTTAGGACTAAGAACAGAGGAAAAAAGTTTGTCCAGCTTAGCACAAAGACTGTAAGAAGGGGGAAACTATTAGCCTAGCTTACCACAAAGACTTGGAGCAGGGGAAATTGTTAGCTTAGGTTAGCATAAAGTTTGGGAACAGACAAAAACTGCTGCACAAAGAAGAGAAGCAACAGGAAACACTAAGAATAGATTAGTACAAAAGCAGGGAGCATGGGGAAATTGTTACCCTATCTTAGGAAAAAGACTGTAATTAGGGGGAAACTATTAGCTTAGTTTAGCATAAGGACGGTAAGCAGGGGCAGCTGTTAGCCTAGTTTAGCACAAACACTGGAAGCTTGGGAAAATTTAGCTTACTGCAAACACCAGAAACAAGGGGTAACTAAGCTTAGATTACCAATTGTTAGTCTAGCTTAGCATGAAGACTGAAAGTAAAAGGGAACTGCTAGACTAGCATGGCATGAAGATTGGAATCAGGGGAGAAGTATTAGCCCAACTTAGCACAAAGACTCAAAGCTTAGGGAGGCTGTTAGCTTAGCACAAACAATAGAACAATGGATAACCTAGACTACCACAAAGACCAGGAGCATGGGGAAATTGTTAGCCTAGCTTAGCATAAAGACCGAAAGCAGAAGCAAGCTGCGAGACTATCTTGGCATAACGACTGGAAGCAGAAGGAAATGGTTAGACTATCATGGCATAAAGATTGGAATAAGGGATAAAGTGTTAGCTCAACTTAGCATGAAGACTCAGAGTTTGGGGAGACTGTTAGCTTAGCACAAACACTAGAAACAAGGCGTAACTGTAGGTCTAGCTTAGCACAAAGACTGGAGGCAGCAGGAAACCATTAGCCTTGCTTAAGACAAACACTGTAAGCAAAGGGAAATAGCCTAGCTTGGCCCAAAGACCGGGACTCTCTCTGAAAAACAAAAACAACATTAGAACGCCTCAGTTTGTACCAAATATGGAGCTGCTATGTTTATAGCATCACAACAAAATACATATGTTTGAATGGTTTGGAAACTGACCCAACATCGACCCCTGAAGAACCTCACCAGCAGAGCTACAATGAGTAATCAATTAATTGTCAACTATTTAATTACTTTATCAGTTTGAGTAAGTTTTGAATAAAAACAATCTAAATTCTGTGATTGCAGCCTCTTCAGTGTGAATATTTTCTGGTTTATTTCCTTCTATATGACAGTAAACTGAACATTTTTGGAAACACTGATCCGCATTTTTCACCATTTCACCAGAAAAACAATCCACAGCGAAAATAAGTGTTCATTTCAGCCCTGATGGTGGACTCTAAGTTGTCCAGAACTCGTTGGCGCTCTGAGGAACCTGAACTGAACATGTGTCATATAAAGATGTGTTCGCAGCGTGCTCCTTTAACCTACATGTTTGACACTGACTGACCGGATTTAGGCATTATCACAGCGAGTTATCGACTGACCCGCTTACCACCGTGTTCCTGTCACATCATCGCTGTGGATCCATGTGTGAACTGATCCAGACTGTAACATGCTTCATCTGTGTCACATCGATCGCTCCCACCGACTCAAAACTGATCACAACATGGACTCACAGAGTGCCGCACAAACGCACAGCGACGGTGAGCAGAGAACAGAAAGAAGCACTCACATCAATGACCCCTATTGACTGAGGTCCCTTTGAGCGAGGCACAAACAGCCAATGAGCGCGCACAAAGCCGGCCTTTCAAGTTCATCTGGACTGATGTAATAAAATTGACACATGGAGTCGGCTGAATTCTGGGGCGCCTGTTACCTAAACTCTCGTTTCCAAAGCTCTGTCACCTCCCCTCACTGTAAATGAATCAATTACAGAGCAGTATAATCCTGTTAGAGGGGAGATGAATGCATACCTCCCTGCTGGCAGGTGCTGCCAGGCTGAAGGGGCTTATTGGAGCAGCGATATCAAAGCTGGGGTTTTATCTGCCGCATTAAAACCTGCAACCGCAGAGTGCACGCCGCTGTGCTGCTCAGCCTGCACAATGAAACACTATTCCAACCGTCACAACAAACAGCGAACGCATCACACTGCAGATCCACAGAAACAAACACTGAACGCATCACACTGCAGATCCACAGAAACAAACAGTGAACGCATCACGCTGCAGATCCACAGAAACAAACAGTGAACGCATCACGCTGCAGATCCACAGAAACAAACAGTGAACGCATCACGCTGCAGATCCACAGAATCAAACAGTGAACGCATCACGCTGCAGATCTGCATTACAGATTCTGTAGCTGCACCGCTGCATTACATGCAAATGTGCTGCACGTCTGCTGCAATGCTTCCCGTGCTTTGCTCATCAACATGAACATCAACCCTTATACCGTCCCAGTTCTGGTTCTGTACTGTGACAAGAGGCCTGGACTACAACTCAGAACCAGAACAAGAATAATCCCGGCTCCAGAACCCAAATTACAACTTTAACCCTGGTTCTCAAGCAGGTTCTAGAATCCTGGCTCAAAAACCTGAATGACAACTCTAATGTTAAGTTTTGAAAAAAGTCCTACACCTGTATTCACTTTTCTAGAACCAGAACTACAACACTAACTCTCGCTCTAGAATGACAACTAATCCTGGTTCTAAAACCAGAACTAAAACTACAGTTGTGTTTTTACAAGTAGATCTGCATCTCTAATCCTAGTTCTAGAACTCTAGAACCACAACTACAATGCGAGTTCTACAGCGAGTGATAATAACTTTTCTCCGAGAGCCAGAACTACACTCCTAATTATCACTCTAGAACCAGAACTACAACTATAATCCGGATATTGGAAGCAAAACTACAACTCTAGCCAAGGTTGTAGAACCAGAACTAGAACACCAATCCTGTTTCTAGAAGCAGAAATAGACCTTTAATCCTACTTCTACAATGAGAACAATAACTCCAACTCTAGTACCACAACCAAAACTCTAATTTGGGTTCCATTACTATGTGCTCCTAGAGCCAAAACTACACTTGGTATCCTAAATCTAGAACCCAGAACTACATCATCTCTAACCCTGGTTCAAGGATGAGAACTAGAACTCAAACAAAAACTGCAACTGTAACCAAGGTTATAGAATAAGAACAACAACTCCAGTCCTGTTTCTAGAAGCAGAATTACATCTCTAACCTGGGTTCTAGAATAAGAAATAGAGCTCAAACTGTAGAACAACAAAAACTCTAATACAGACTCTGGAACTAGGACTATAGCTAACTGTGGTTCTAAAAGCCAGGAACTACGTCTCTAAACCTGGTTCTAGAATAAGAACTACTAGTCAAACTCTAGAACCAGAACTACACCGCTAATCTGGCATCCAGAACTTCATGTTAGAACGTGAAGTTCACTCTTGACTCTGGAAGATCAAGTAAAATAAACAAACTACGTGTTCTAGTCTTTGGCTGAATATTTGACATATTTATTGATCTAAAGCAGAACTCTTCTCTAGGTTCTTACTGCTGACTCATGTGGAACCCGAACACGTCACAGAACACGAGTTGAGGTCGAACAGCTCGTGACAGCGGAGCTTCATTGTCAGGTACTATTGGTTCTGATGGAGATGCAGAGCGGTGGAGGGGGGATATGGGGGGGAGGCGGGTGGAACCAACAATCCACCTCATTGTTTTGGCGGCGGCGCTACTGGGCGCGCTCAGCTCCGACACATTCACAAGGTCCAACGTGTCTGGCAGCGGCGGCCGACATTCTGAAGCACCTTGTCAGATAACGCCTGAACCGCAACGAGGGGGGGGGGGGGACTGAACCCAACAATGACAGCCGGGGGGGAGGGGGAGGGACGGCCGACTCCCCCGCCTCCCCCCTCCCTCCCCGCCGTCGGCCCCGACTCACCCAAACCATTGTGCACCCGGGGGGGTTCAGGAGATAAATGGCCGCATGTTAACCACGTTTGACAGGCTGCACAAAAGGGGACACCTCGGGTCCCATGACGCAACCTGTGGCCCCCCCAGCCACCCTCACCCGTCTCACCCCCACCCTCACTCATGACTCCCCCCCGCCATCCAAACTCAACTCATCCTTCACTTTGACTGAAACACTGTTGTCACTATCGCCTAATCTGCTGATAACCTCATCAGTAAATCTATTGATCCGTCCCATTTATGAAGTAACAGCAGACGGTGACCTCCGAGCCGATCAATCCATCCATCGATAGATCGATCGGTCTGCTGTCCTCCGATACAACATATAACTACTTTCATGTAGTTAAGTAATTTAATGAGAAATAAATGCACTAAACTAGAAAAAATGTCACATACACTGTAAATCACCAGGTAAACGAAGCTACTGAACGGTAAGTAGAGTAATTATTTATGATGGTTTTTAAATCACACTGAATGTGATGAGACTTCAAGGCCACGTCATGTTTTTTTCGTTACTTTTCTGCAACTTTTCGAAAGTTCATAAAACCACTGGACGTCTCAGTTTGTCACTGTACAAAGAACCGACAACAGTGAGAACCGTAAGGACTCAACAAGACCTCCATATGAATTTCAGATGTTTAAACATTAAAAAATAAAGAGTTTCACTTTCAAAGGAAAGTTGGTTCCAGAAATTTCTAGCTATTTCTGAATAAATTAGTGTCATTTTAGACGACAACAACAGACTGTAGCTATAAGAACACAGTTTTGAAGAAAGTTTTTAGTTTCTGGCAACATTGATGATGATGATGTGATTCGCTGCCGATGACTTGTGTGTCTGTTGTGAGTCTGACGCTGCGTTTTGTGTGTGTTCAGCTGTGGCAGATAAAAGCAGGAGAGCGAAGCGTCTGCCAGCCTCCGTTCAGAGCGAGGATATTCAGGGCTGGGGGGTTGCTCTGGGGAGGGAGGCGGATTATTCTCCTCTGCTAACCTTTTCAGCTCCGCTGCCTCTTTGATGGCTGACGGGACTCACAAAGGCACCTGCCCCATCCCCGAGTGTCCCCCGCCTCCCCCGCTCTCCTCCCCTGACCTGACCGGCATTCCTGGCCTGCAGGGGGTCCTCCCCATGGCTACCTTTACACCCAAACCACAGTCTGGTAATCCCACGGCAAACAAGGTTGCGGCGGCTCAGAGGCGACGCACGAGACTTCTCACAGCTGAAAGGTGGACGGAGCCCGTCACCGTGGGAACCGGCACGGGAGGACCAATGGGTGAAATGCATTGTGGGTCTGGTCCAATGGGAGGATGCGAAGGTGCAGCAAAGAGGCGATCCGGGTTCTAACCTCTGAACTCTGACTCTTCTTTTCTGTTCTCACGCTGACGACATTTGGTCGATGAAAAGAGTTTTCACCTGATGATGAAGTTTTTGTAGAACTTTAAAGTTTCCATAGTTATTAAGCCTTAGATGAACAACTACACTCCTCCATAGGTGGGTCAAAAATGACTCGTATAACAATCAATGTGTTTTTATAACAATTTTGTCATTTTGGTGAAGAATAATCATTTGTATTATTGTTTTAATTACACTTTTGTTCACAGGAGAAAGATTTTATGTTTGAAATATGTTTTTTTTTCACTTTATAACACATTTTGAATGTTTTCATGATTTAAAAAAAGAATATTACACCAAACAGCAATAGAAGAATGTCAGCATCCATTTAGTGGACATTTCTCCACTGGTTTCCTCCAACTGTTGCTGCTCTCCATCCTTCCATCACCTCTTGTATGATGTTATCAGCGATAAAGAGTTTGGAACGAAATACAAACATTACAATTTCTTTAAAAGTATAAAAGGTTAAAAACTTAAATATTGAAATGAAATGATATGGAAAATGAAATGATAAAAACCCTTAATTACAAAGATGCTAGAGTTGAAACTGCAGTTATTATTACTGGTCTCAGCCAGGAAAAGTTCAATTCAATGCAGTTTTATTTATATCGCAGTAATTCACAACTTCATCATCTCAGGGCACTTCACATCATAGATCACTAACCTGTATTTTATATCATATTTACAAATTTTGATACTCAAAAAACTGGTGGTTCTGAAATGCTGCTAAAAATTTAATGTATTTACTTTGTATTACCTTTTTTAAAACTTTCTAATTTTTTATTTTATATATATATATATATATATATAAAATATATATATATAAAAATATAATACTACATAATAAAATAGTAATATAAATGTAACTATATTAATATTATTAATAATAAACCTGTTTAAAACTAACACATTTTTCTCATATTTAAAGTCTTATATATGAATTATTATATGTTTTTAATTGTGTTTTTATATTTTCACTTTGCAGGTTCACTGGTTCTGCTGTTCTTCAGGTGTGTCCTTGTCTTCAGGTGAAGAAGACCCTGAGTCACAGCTGAAAGCTCTGAGAAGAGACGAGGAAGTTACACAAAGTTGTGGCTGTTGTTTCTGAGTGACTGAGCTTGTCCTCAGCGGCGTCGTGGTGGTGGCCATGTCACCGAGGCTGCAGAGGTGGAGAAGTTTCCTTCAGACCGGACTCTGCGAGCAGCTCTGACAGGAGTGTCAGCTCCGATACCTCTCACTCTGAGGTCAGTCCAGCTGGACTCCCCCCGAGGCGGCCGGGTCGCACCGAGCAGCGCTCCTCGGCCTCATTACTCTAATTGGTGGATCTGTGACCAGGAAGTGGCGTCCTTCCACGGAGCCCGAGTCCCGGCTGATCTGATCTGGCCTGAGGAGGTTTCACTGAGCGTCCGAGCGGACAGACAATCCTCCTGAACACTGGAGGTGAAAGGAAGTGAACTCCTCACCGAGACACAAACTCATAGAGACAGACAGGACGGAAAGTTAGCGGACCAAAGCCGGACAACTTTCCAGCTCTCAGGACAAGAGTCTCTGAGGTCCAGTTTAAAACCAGAGTCACAGTGAAACTTAAAAATGTGTAATCAACAAACTTCTAAATGACTCTAAAACAGTGAATGAATCCATCGACCTGTCAAAGGACGACTGAACTTGGTGTGAGAACATATAAACTACCGTTCTGAAGTTTGGGGTCATCCAGACAATTCCATGTTTTCCATGAAAACTCCCACTTTTATCCATGTGCTAACATAACTGCACAAGGGTTTTCTAATCATCAATGAGCCTTTCAACACCATTAGCTAACACAATGTAGCATTAGAACACAGGAGTGATGGTTGCTGGAAATGTTCCTCTGTACCCCTATGGAGATATTCCATTAAAAATCAGCTGTTTCCAGCTACAATAGTCATTTACCACATTAACAATGTCTACACTGGATTTATCATTAATTAAATGTTATCTTCATTGACAAAACTGCTTTTCTTTCAAGAATAAGGACATTTCTAAGTGATCCCAAACTTTTGAACAGTAGTGTGACTGGAAGCTCCATTGAGTCTTACTGCATTTACTGTCCATCTGACTTTGATGGTGATTATCTCAAGTGTTTACCAGCAGTTTTCTAAAGCAGCTCCAGTTCTGTCAGCTGCCTCTGTTTGGCTGTTAGATGTGGATCAGGTCTTCTGGGGATCAGAACCAGCTAGTGTCGTCCTAGAGCTGACTTAGAGTTGGTCTACAGTCAACCTGAAGTTACCGAGTGGTTCTGGTGGTCTTTCAGAGTTACATTAAACCGGGTCAGCATCCCAACCAGGAACGGTCCCAGCTGAGGTGGGCCGGGTCTGGGATTGGTGGAGGGGGCGTCGGGGGGCGGAGTCATTCAGCCGTACGCTGGCGGTCTGGACACACAGATGTCATGACACCTTAATCCAGCCATCCGTTATTGATTGTTCCATGTGTGTGTGACCTTGCCGCAGGAGCTCAGCCAATCAAACGAACCGTTCCTGTGAGGGAGGGGCCAATGAGAACGAGTGTGACTGCAGCGGGACGAGCAGGTCGGTTCGGTGACGTGACCTCGTCCTGTCGGGGTTAGAACCGCTCACAGTGTTTCAATAAAGATCATTCAAATAACAACGGGGGACACCGAGAGTCAAATTGAAGCTTTTAAACAACAGCGACACGTTTCACAGTAACAATAATAAACTGTACAAACTGCACCCAATCATATAAATATATGATTTTAGCCTAATAATAACAACATACAGTAAAGCCTGCACAAACTGTAAGACAGTTTATGAAGTGTATGAGATATAAAATAAAAATCATAAAAAATAATGGACATTAAATCTAAAGGAGTTATGTTTGAAGTGATCACAGTAAAAGTGATGAACTGTTTTTGCAGCGTGCTGATACGTGTTGTTGCAGCATTATGCAGCATGTTGCTTTGGTTGTTGCATTGTGTTGATGCAGTTTGCTACATTAATTTGATGAAGTGTATTGATGCAGCGTGTTGTTGCAGCATGTTGTTGCAGCGTGTTGCATTATCGTGATGTAGTGTATAGTTGCAGTGTGTTAATTCAGCGTGTTATTGCAGCGCATTGTTGCAGCATATTGTTGCAGTGTGTTGTAGCATATTGTTGCAGTGTGTAGATGCAGTGTGTTGTTGCAGCACATTGTTGCAGTGTGTTGCAACCCCTTGATCCAGCATGTTGATGCAGCTAGCTGCATTATTGTGATGTAGCGTATTAATGCAGCTGGTTGTTGCAGCATGTTGTAGAATGCTAATGTAGTGTGTTGTTACAGTGTGTTGATTCAGTGTGTTATTGCATTGTTTTGTTGCAGCAAGTTGTTGCAGGAAGTTGATGCAGCGTGTCGTAGCGTGTTGTTGTATTGTTTTTGTTGCAGCGTGTTGTTGTAGCGTGTTGTTGCAGCGTGTTGTTGCAGCATGTTGCAGCGTGTTGTTGCAGCATGTTGCAGCATGTTGCAGTGTGTTTCTGCAGCATGTTGCAGCATGTTGCAGCGTGTTGTTGCAGCGTGTTGTTGCAGCGTGTTGTTGCAGGAAGTTGATGCAGCATGTTGCAGCGTGTTGTTGCAGCATGTTGCAGCGTGTTTCTGCAGCGTGTTTCTGCAGCGAGGAGCCGCTCGTGCTCTTTGCTGTGACGTACCTCGGCTCTGACCTTGGTGAATCCTGTTTAGGCTAACGGCGACAAAATGTCACCGGGCGGCTCTGAGCTCACTCATGAAGAAAATGTGCACATGGCAACATGAGGGGGTGAGGTGGGGGGACGAGGGGGGCAATAATACACGCATGTCAGTCACCTTGAAACATCACAAACACCGGGGGAGTTTTACACCAACACCATTCCACTGCACAGATGCATGATGGGAGGCGTAGGAGCCTTGTGAGGAGTTTTTGTTGTTGGCGGCACAGAGACGAGCTTTGTGCGAAGAGAAGAAGAAGAAGAGTGCAGTAATGTGTGGCCCCTCCCTCAGTGACAGATGTTATCAGAGGAATAAAGCTGTGGAGGAGGCTGACACACACACACAGGTTGGGGGGGGTGGTGTTATGGTTTAATGCACAAGAGCTTAAAGGGGCGGGTCGGGGGGGTCAGGGGTGTTTAACAAATCTATAGCCCTACAGACAAACAGAACACACAAGTCAACAAGTCAACGTCTGCAGCTTCATCGTCCACCTGCTCAGAGTCTCACGTCCCCAGATTCTCCAGAAAACTGCGTAAAACACAAACTGAAGAGAGAAAACCGCAGAGACAACCAGGAAAATGAAAAACACTTCCAGAATCAAGAGCAGAAATCTGTGGAATTTCACAAGCAATCTCAAAGACTCTAGAAAAATAACACATTATGGATCCAAACATCAGCTATCAGTTCTTTCACTTTCAGTTTATATCCTAGAAATGATCTCAAATCCACCAATCACAAACAAAAATCTTTAAAAACTTGCCCAACAATCTAGAAATCTCTAAAACCAAGTAAAAAGCAAATAAAAACAGGAAAATAAACACTTCTTCTAGAATCAAGACAGAAATCTGTAAAATTTCACAATCTCAACAACACTACAAAAATCAAGAAATCAAACAAAACTTAACTTAACTTAAAATGCCTGAAAACTAAACTAAAATCTATTAAAACTTCAAATGACTAAAATCAAGGAAACTAAAAAAATTCCAAATCTCTACTGTAGTCCAGAAAAAAAATTCTTCATCCAAACATCAGCTTTCGGTTCTTTCACTTTCAGTCTGTTTCTAGAAATGATCTCAAATCCACCAATCAGAAACCAGTATCTTAAACAACTTACCAAATATCTAAAATCAGGTAAAAAAACAAATAAATGAATAAATAAATAAAAACAGGAAGAATAAACAAATCGGGCAAGACAACAAACAAAACATTCAAATCACCAGAGTCAAGAATACTAATCTGAAATTTATTACTTTGATAAAGACTTTCTAGAATTCAAAACAATCTGAAATTTTAACAAATAAAATGAAACAAAACCTTGAAATGAATCAAGAAAACAGACAAAAGTTCATAAAATATAAAAATCTCCAAATCTGTAAATGACACAAACAGAACTGGGTCCTAAATGATGCCATCGCCGGTCATGTGACTGTGATGTCACCGCTGTGTTTTATGGAGTTGGGGGGGTGGGGGGTGTTTTGTGCGTTAACTTCCTGCTAATAAAATGTGTCTCTGCTGCTGCTGCTGCTTCATCTGCTGCACCTCCCTGAACAATGGGCCCCTTCTTCCCATAGCGGGGCCCCGACTCCTCCTCCGCTGTCCAACCAGAGGTGTTTGGTGAAGTAAATCTGCCTAAATCCTGGAGGGGGGGTGCAGGGCTGGTGTGGGGGGTGAAGGTGAATAAAGATAATCTGCTTTTCTTCACAATAAAAGCACACTGGGAGGGCGGGGGAACCGAAATTAGGAATTCATATCACATGCTGCATTTTAAACTTGATTCCTGACCTGTTAAGAAGCAGCTGAGCTCCGGCACAAAGCTGCCCGACAGTACAGCAGAGGCAGCGGCAGGGGCCACCGGGGGCCACCGGGGGCCACCGGGGGCCACCAAGGGCCCCCTATAGGCCCATCATACAACAACAGCACAGGAACAAAACTGGTAACAGCTTCCGCACAAACGACGTTCACACAGGTTCATTTCTAGACACCTGAAACACTTCAGAGTTCAGTCAGACTGAAAGGCCCCGAAGCGAATGTAGAAATCTGGCAACCAGCATCGCAAAAACTATAAAAAGGTGCTACAAGATTCAGTAAAAAAAAACAAACAAACATTTAATCCAAACTACTTTTAGTCAGTATTCTAGAAAACCTTCAACATCATCAGAGTGAAAAACACAAATCTGTAAATCTGCCGAACGATTTCAAAACCATTAAAATCTCAAAACAGATTCATGAAATCCAATTATTTCAAGGCCACTACTCACCAGCATAACTTTTGAAATTTTTTCTAACAACCTTAAAACATCTAAAACTGAGTAAACTGAAAAAATCTGGAAGCAACTAAAACAAGAAATTATCTGAAAATAGCCCAAGTCTAGAAAAATCTAAAAACCACCAGAATCTAAATATCTAGGAATGATTAGTTTTTGTTTATTGTTGTAGTAATTTTTATCAAAACTGCAAAAATCCAGAAAAATTTCCAAATCCACCTGAGAATATGAGTTGGAAATCATTAGTTTTCTTTTTAAATCCAAATTTCTAGATTTAAAATGAACAGAAACAATCTCAAAACATGACTAAAATCAATTGAAATAACATCTTGAAATGACTACAATTTGACTAAAAACACCAGATTCAGTCAAAAAAAATTTTAAAGTCTTTATCCAAATGTCTCTGTTCTTCTTCCACTTTCAGTCACTATTCTGGAAATTATCTCATAACCACCAATCAAGAATATAAATCTTGACATTTTCGAGTCATCTGTTTCATTTTCAGGCCTTTTTTCTAGAAAAGAAAGTTCTTTGGGGAACTGTGATGTGAAATAAAACAGTAAGTGAATCCATCTGTGCAGCAGGAAACGGACTTTAAGGATCTTTAGAGATTCTCGTCTGTGTTTGTTTCTTGTGGACATCATAAAAAAAAAAAGATTCCACTCGATTCGTTTCGTACGAATGCCGTCCGTCCATCAGCGGGGGAAGGGTTCTATATAGGCCACACATACACCTTCGGTCCACCTTACGTCCTCCTTTCTTTTATTAAACTAACTCTCTTTTTATTCTTCCTCCCTCCTCCTCCTCCACCTCCTCCTTTCTCTCTCCTCCATCTTTTTCTGGAGCTCTTTTCATCTGGGACGGCGGTGAGCCGAGCGTCCCCGGCGGCGCTCAGAAGGCCTGAATGGTGATTAAGAACGAGCAGAGGAGCTGCTTTTCTTTGTTCTGCCCTCAGGGAGGTGTTTACCGAGGGAGGGGGGGCAGATATGAAAGACATTCAGGTCAGTGAGGAGGAGAGCGACGGGATCAGAAGACACTGTGAGCGGTTTACGGGGACGTAAACCTGGTCTGTGATGCTGCTTTATGGGGACATAGATCTAATCTGTTCTGCTTTATGAGAACGTAAACCTGGTCTGTACTGTTGCTGTACTGTGATGTAAACTTAGTCTGTACTGTTGCTTTACGGGGACATAAATTTATTCATGCTGCTTAAAGAGATGCTAAACCTGGTCTGTGCTACTTTACGGGGATGTAAACTTCGTCTGTGATGCTGCTTGACGAAGACGTAAACCTGGTCTGTACTGTTGCTTTACAGGGACAAAAATTTAGTCTGTGCTGATTTACAAGAACATAAACTTGGTCTGTACTGTTGCTTTATGGGGACATAAATTTAATTGTGGTGCCTTACAGGGATGTAAACTTGGTCTGTGATGCTGCTTGACGAGGACGTAAACCTGGTCTGTGCTGCTTTACAGGGACAAAACCTTGGTCTGTACTGATTTATGGGGACCTAAATCTGGTCTGTGCTGCTTTACGGGGACTTACATTTAGTCATGTTGCTTTACGGGAACGTAAACCTGATCTGTACAGATTTATGGGGACCTAAACCTGGTCTATGACGCTTTACAAGGACGTAAACTTTGTCTGTAGTGTTGCTTTACGGCTACAAATTTAGTCTGTGCTACTTCTTGGGGACATAAACCTGGTTTGAGCAACTTTACAAGGATGTAAACCTGGTCTAGACTACATTTTGAGGATGTAAATTTGGTCTGTAGTATTGCTTTACAGGGACGTAAACCTGGTCTGTACTGATAAATGGGGACCTTAGCCTGGTCTGTGCTGCTTTACGGGGACGTATGTCTGGTTTGTACTGTTGCTTTACGGGGACGTAAATTTAGTCTGTGCTGCTATACAGGGACAAAAACTTGGTCTGTACTGATTTATGGGGACCTAAACCTGGTCTGTGCTGCTTTACGAGGACTTAAACCTAGTCTGTGCTGTTGCTCTACAGGGACGTAAATTTAGTCTGTGCTGCTATACGAGGACATAAACCTGGTCTGTGCTAATTTATAGTGACGTAATCTTGATCTGTGTTGTACCTTCACGGAGACCTAAGTGCGGTCTGTGCTGCAGTCTTACATGGACGCAAACCTGTTTTGTTCTGCTTTACAGGGACATAAACCTGGTCTGTGATGCTTTATAGGGATATAATCCTGGTCAGTTCTGCTGTTTTACGGGGACATAAACCTGCTCCGACTCAGCCTTACGGGGACATCCCAATACAGGCAAGAACACAGGGACTGACTCATGGCTAGGGCTTTTTTGATTACACATAAGTCTTTGAATTGTCCTCTGAGGAGACAAACATTTATTTCAGCTACAAAGCTTCAGTCAAATGTTTATAAAGCCAAAGTGAAAAATCTGCTGCGACAACAGGACTCAAAATGACAAAACACAAACATCATTTTAATTTACCAGGATTAATTATAAAATACAGCTGTACTTTATATTGCAGACACTTCACACTATGATATGATCAATGCTCGTATTTATGTTTAAATCCCCAGAGGTCACGAGCTTCTATTTTGATGAATATTCTTTTTGAATTTATAATGCAGTTGTACAGTTACATTTATATACTTTCATACATACATTTCCGTAATTGTGACACTGCTGTTCATGGCTACTGTACTTTTGTTTTACCTCATTTACAGTGTAATTTAAAAAAAAAAAATTTTTTATCTTATTACTGCATGTATTTGTGTGGAAATGACAATAATCAGAACTGACTCGACTAAAAGGTCCCGACAAAGAAATCTGCATCCTCACTTTAATCCTGACTGTATGTAATATCAAACCAAATTAACGCACCGCTTCAGTTTCACTACTCTCTTCACGGAGGCATGATCAGAAAATGTGTCACAGAGCTAATTTCAGACGCTGCATCGACGCTGTGTAAAATCCTCACAGTCACGTCTGGATTCTGGTTCCATATGTGCAGCGTCAAAACTCCTTTTCAGGCTCTGAAACCTCGCAGATAATCGCTCGCAACGACAAGATCAAAGCCGAAAAACACCGAGTGGAGCTCGGCCCGGTGTGAAGTGAAATCCCCCAAAAGCCACTGCTGAACTGTTGAGTCATGGTGACGTCAGAGTTCACACTGCCGAGGCCGACGTTCATCACCGAGGTTCAGGCATCGTGTCGCTTCCTACCCGACACGAGGAAGCCCAGTCCCGGAGCTCCTGCAGGGAAATACATTCCACCACTTTTCACCTAGAAATCAGCCGGTTTCAGATTGAAACGGACAAAAGATCAGCGAAAGAAGAGCAAGCAGCGGTGAAATAATCTCTCCCTTTTACAAAACAACAACTGCAGCTGATTTTAGGACGTTTTAATCGCCCTCCATCTCCTCGTTATCGTCGCCACATGAGTTGCTGTCCACAAACCACACACCAGACTGCATCCTTTCAGCCTTTTAACATCGATCACGTCGTCCAGCCGGCGACCGCTTTAATTCACGGTTAAACGTTTGTGTTAAAAACGCTGAGAATCAAAAAAGAGAAAGTGACACCGAAACACACATGAACCTTCACATTTAGACTGAATTGTATTAATTTTGTCTTTATATTTGACTGTTAAATCAAACAAACTAACATTTAGATGTTTCAAAATGCTTATTCCTTAAAATGTGAATTAAAAACACTAAATTCTAATAATTTTGGATTTATATCTAACAGTGATATTACACAAACTCATGTTTAAATGTTTCACAATGCTTATTTCT
This sequence comes from Amphiprion clarkii, assembly GCA_027123335.1. Classification (NCBI taxonomy): domain Eukaryota; kingdom Metazoa; phylum Chordata; class Actinopteri; family Pomacentridae; genus Amphiprion; species Amphiprion clarkii. The sequence continues at coordinate 5,823,889 of CM049576.1, forward strand.
TTAAAAACTCACTGAATTATAATAATTTTTGAATGACTGTGAGGCCGAGGCCCTGAACTCCTTTATCTTTCTGTTTTTATATCCGACTATAACGTTAAACAATCTCATGTCGCGCTTATTTCTTCACAGGAGCTTAAGAAACTCATTGAATTATAATAATTTTGAATGATCATGAAGCCGAGATGTTGCCCTGAGCTCCTTTATGCTTTCTGTTTTTAGAACGGTGAACAATCTCACGTTACACTGATTTCTTTACTTCGGAAACTCCTCGAATTAAACACAAAGCAAATAAAACAGTTGAGAAAATAAAACCCCCTCCCTCCCTCCCATCCATCCATCCATCCATCCCAGAGCGAGACAAACATCTGCAGCGGATGTTCACAAACACTCAAATAAATTATTTATAATATAATATGTGTGTCTTATGACGGGGAGATAATTCCACCTTCACACGCGTTTTTATAAACATCACATGGACTGGAATTTCTCTTTTGGGCTTCACATGATAATAAAGAGGACTGATTATGTGTCATCCTGAGGGGGGGCAGTAACTTAAAACATACTTTAATCCTCCACGGCCAGAAATCTCATTCAGCAGCAGTTTAGCTGTGGGACGTCCGCAGGGGTTTCAGACCACATAATCCAAAAATCTGGTCTGAGTCCAGCCGGGGACCTTTTGTCACCCAGAAAACTGCTCAGAATCACATCAGTCACCGTCCTCGGAGACGTCTCTTTGGATTCTGACGCAGGAAAAACATCCAAAAAAAAAAACACACAACGTGTTTAGTGAAACTTTCTGCGGACGGAAACCTGATGACAAACCTGCCGGATGCCAGGTTCACGTGAAATCCTCTGACGTGAACGACTCGGACGGACGGTTGGACAGACGGACGGTTGGACAATGACACGGCTGTGAGACATGTGGCATGAATGGTGCAGCAGGCGGCCTGACACGGCTGCAGGGAAATCACACTGCACTGCTGCTGCTGCTGCTGCTGCTGCTGCTGCTGCTGCTGCTGCTGCTGCTGCTGCTGCTGCTGCTGCTGCTGCTGCTGCTGCTGCTGCAACCAAAGCTGCGACGCTCAGAGCGGAATCCCAACAAACATCCTCAACATTTTACCACCAGTTAGAAATTAAAACGCCACAACAGCGGCTAATTTATCCCAATAATTTAAATGTTAAAAAGACGTCCCCCACCAAAATAAAAACCGAGTTAAAAAGTGAAGCTATTTAGTGGAGCCTGAACAACATGTGACATCCAGACAACAGAGAAACCAACAACACTTTACTGGGAATAAAAAGGGAGGAACTGCAGGGACACCAAACCGCAAAATCCATTCAGGGAAAAATGTGCCGAGAGCTGCTGAGCCAAAAAACTTCACCCAGGAAACGGAGGATTCTTTTTTTTTTTTTTTTTTTTTTTTCGGGTCAGAAGCAGCTGCAGCCGCACAGCTGGATGTCAGACGCCCAGATGTGGAGGAGGCACTTTAAGATCCTGTTACCCCATCATCTGCCCCCCTGGGACCCAGATAGCACAGACCGTCAAAAAAAAACAAAAAAACATTTAAATCCTCTTTTCTCAAAATAAAACAAAACAAATAAAAATCCAAATAAACTTTTAAATTCGTGAGAAAACACTGGAACTCGTGCGTAAATGCAATAAAACGCGTCGCCTTTAAATAAACATGAAAACTGAGGCCTGAAAACTTATTTATAGCATCCGGACATTTATTTAAAGAGGAAAGAAGCGACTTTATAGCGGCTGATAACGAATTAAAGCCGCAGCTGTGAGGAGTCGCTGGTTTCAATATTAACGGAGGGGTTGTTTTTTAAAAACGGAATAAAAGTGAAAGAGAGTTTAAATTTAAATAAATGTGTGAGATAAAGAAGAAGAAGAAAAAAGGAAGAAGCTTTCTGGTCAAACAAACAAACATGACATTTAAAAAAAATGAAAAATAAATGAACTGAAGTGAAATAAAAAACCCGGAAAATGTACTTTTATATAATATTCGAGGTGTTTTACTGCATTTAAAGATGGTTTCGCAGTGAAGAGCGAGAAGCTCTTTAACTTTGTGCACTTTGTTCCGGCCCGGAGCCTCCACAGGTCCGCCCGCGGAGCTCCGAGTCCCGGCTGCGCTGCTCGGCGGGTCCCGGATCCGCTCCATCACGCACCGGCCCGGGGAGGCTCCACACGGCCGACCCCCCGCCCTCCGGAGCTCCTCCGAGTCCCGTTAGAAACTTTTTATTCTCGGGCAGCCGGAGCTCCGGGCGGCCGGGCGGGGACACCGAGGCGCACCGAGTTTGTTGGAGAGTTGTGTGGTTTTTGTTTTGTTTTGTTTTTTTTTGCGCGGCCGTGTGTCGCGGTGTGTTGGTGCTCTCTTACCGTTCTTCCTCCGGGGGTTGGCCTGCTTTCGCCTCTTGCAGCGGGGACCCTCCGCCATGATCTCCTGCTTCATTGATAAGTCGCTCCAGTCCGCATGGGCTCCTCTGCGGCTCCGCGGCGCTGCTCCTCCCCGCTGCCTGACAACCAGCACACACACAGTAAATCCCGGAGCCGGACCCCCCCTCCGCTCTCTGCACTCTGGGAAAGTTGGAGGAATAAAGATCCAGCCTGAACACGCAGCTCCACGCACTTTGACACCACTTTGTGTTGTTGGAGAAGCGTGCACCGAGCGCACCGCCGCCCCGCGTCCCCGTCCGCCTGATCTCTGCTGAGAGGAGCGTCTGTGGAGTCCGACAGAGGAGGAGGAGGAGGAGGAGGAGGGCGGACACACACACACACACACACACACACACACACACACACACACACACACACACACACACACACACACACACACACACACACACACACAGTGTTTCCTGCACAAACAATAAACTTGTTGATTTTCCCCTAAAACACAACTGGAGCTCGGAGGCCTCATCAATCAATCAGCCGATCAGTCTCCAATCACTCATCGATACCAGCTATCGGCACCGTCACTCTTATATAATGTCACTTCAGGCCTGCAGTTGTGTAATCTGTGTGCGCAGCTCATTAAAACGAGCCGCTTTATTTTCTGCTGGGTTTTTGTTTTTGTTTTTTTGTTTTTTTCTCTCTCTCCGCGGAGCGTCTCTGTCAGCCCGCCCCGCCGCCGGAGCCCCGACCCCGGATTCACTCCTCCGCCGGGCTCCGGGGGTCTGAGCGGGGACGGACATCCTTCTCCTCCCCGGCCTGCCTGTCTGCCTCCCTCCGCCCGCCCTCCTTCTCCCAACACCTGCATCCATCCATCCATCCAGCCAGCCAGCCTTCCATCCAGGAAAACACCTGGAGGCAGGAAGCGCGCGCCGCTCTGCTCTCACCTGTCCGCGCAGGTAGAGCAGCGCAGGTGAGCGCCGCGCTTTGATTGGCTGCGGAGAGAGAAGAGAGGAGCAGCGGGAGAAGAGGAGAGCAATAACGGGGAAAGAAGGAGAGGAGCACCGGGGAGAGGAGGAGAGGAGCACCGGGGAGAGGAGGAGAGGAGCGGCGGGTACCTACCGGAGCGGCTCCGTGATTCCTGCTGGAGGAGAAGGACCGGCGGTGGTGTAAAAGTGACGCCGCAGCTACCCCCCCTCCCCCGGATTATAGAAGCCCCGGAGTCCCGGTGAGTCCCGGTGCCGGTGCTGGTCCGGTGTGTGTGCCGCCTCCCGCCGCCTGTCACCGGTTTTTTCTTTCTGCAACATAAACAGGCGCGAGAGCTCCGAGCAGCACGCGCCACCTATCTTCACGCGGAGGGATAATTGAGCCCCCCAACCCCCCCTCTCTGTCCAAATTGCAGCTCGTGCAGGTTTAGTGAACCCCGCGTGCCGCACTCCTTCACCTGATTGGCTGACAGGTGGACTCACCTGCCCAGGTGTACCTGCTCAGGTGAGTCTACCTGAATCCTCCCAGCGGCAGCGCGCTTTCCCTCCAGTGGCTGATCTGGAGCATGCGCAGACGGCGCTCAGCCGCTGAGGACAGGTGTTTCCCCGCCTGCAGCAGGTGACTGACAGGTGAAACAGCCTGACGTCACGTTCTGAAAACCCAATGGTGCTGAAATAGAAAAAATAGTTCATAAAATAATAAATAATTACAATTAATAAATAAAAAGCTAATAAAATTAATTACTGTGGAAAAAATGCAAAACAGCACAAATAAAACATGAAATTTAAATGACACAAAGCAAATTTATCAGATTATTACCAAAATAAATTTAAAAAATAAGCATGAAACTTTTTAATAAACAATTGCATCTTAATTAAATTTGTAATTAACATAAAATTGAATTAAAAATGTCAGTAAAATGTTAAAAAGTGAAACTAAACTACTTTTTTTCATGACATGTTTGATTTAAAATAAAAACACATCAGTTTAACAACTTTTAAATAAAAACTGAAAATGAAAGACACATCTAAACATTAAATAAGTAGTAATATGTCTTTACTCAGCTCAGGTGTCTACAGGTGGTCGTACCTGTTGGAGTTTTACAATGAACCCCTGTAGTAATAAAAACATTTTTCATGAAGAACTCTTCAAACTTGGATCCAAAAAGCTCCACAGGAAGCATCTGATAAAGTAATAAGATGAAATCAAATCAGGACAGATAAGACGGACTTCATTATACTGTGAGATCCTTTAACTCGCTTATGTTCTTTGATTGAATTTATTTTCATTTGATAAACTCTTTTCTGTCTTTTTGGCATGTGAAAAACAAGCAGCAGGTTATAAACTCACAACCTTCTGCCTCTGATAAAACATCTGTGGAACATCTGTATCTATAATTATTCACTGACTGCAACAACAAAGTCAGAGAACAACAGGGCTGAAGAATGTTTCATGATTAAAGGTTTACTTCCAGTCGATATCAATAATTATTGATCGATTTTTAATTAAAAAAAAACAGAAATAAGTGAGTGTTGCACTGAAGTGAAACTATGGAACATCTTATTGATCAGTTTTCTAATTGTATTGATTAAGTGTCTACTACTGGGACATACTGAGATTGTTTTAGTGTCAGGACAGATTTCTGTTGTTGCATCACAATAAGACATATCTCTATAACACCAAGACATATCTCTATTTTTCTGTCATTGGGACATATGTCTATTATTTTTTGTTGTCAGGACATATATCTGTTATTCTAATGTCAGGACATATGTCTAATATTCTAACATTGAGACATATCTCTATCATTCTGTTGTCTGGACATATCTCTATTATTCTGTTTGAAGATATCTCTACCATTCTAACATCAGGGCATATCTCTGTCATTCCAACATCTGGATATATGTCTATCACTCTTACATAAGGACATATCTTTATCCTTCTTTGTCTATTCGTATGTCTATGAGTGTAATGTGTGGACATATTCCCATTATTCTGTCTTTAGAACATGTCTCTATTGATCTAACGTCAGGACGTATTTCTATCATTCTGTTGTCGCAACATTTCTCTACTTATCTAATATTAGGACATATCAACATTATTCTGTTGTCAGGACATATCTTCATCATTGTAACATCTGGACATATCTTTGTCATTCTAACATCAAGACATATCTATTGTTATGTTATCAGGACATATCTCTATCATTCTGTCATCTGGAAATATCTATATCGATCTAATATCAGGACATATCTCTATTGATCTAACTTTAGGACGTCTTTTATTCTAACATCGAGACATATCTCGTTGGGACATAGCTCTATCACTCTGAAGTCAGGACAGATCTCTATCATTCTACTATTGGGGAAAAATGTCTATCATTCTGTCATCAGGACACAACTCTATTGATCTAACATCAGGACGTGTCAGTCTGACATCAGGACATATCTCTGTAGATTTAACATCAGGACATATCTCTATTGATCAGATTGATATCAGGACATATCAATATTCTGTTTTTAGGATATATCTCTATCATTGTACCATCTGGACATATCCATATCGTTCTGACATCAGGGCATCTATCATCAAGGACATTTCTCTATCAATTTAACATTGAGACAATATGTCTATATTCTAACACCTGGAAATATCTCTATCATTCTAATGCCATTACATATCTCTGTCATTCTAACATCAAGACATATGTCTAATATTCTGCCATCAAACATATCTGCACCAGTCTAACATCAGGACATACCTTTATGATTCTGCCATCAGGATATATCTCTATGATCCTAGCATTGGGACATATCTATGATTCTAACATTATGACATATCTCTATTGATCTAATGTCAGGACATATCTCCATTGATCTAACATCCAGACATGTCAATATCATTCTGTTGTCAAGACGTATCTCTATCAATCTAACATCATGACATATCTCTATCATCCTAACATGACATATCTTTATCATCCTAACATCAGGACATATCTCTACCATCCTAACATCAGGACATATCTCTATCATTCTAACATCATGACATATCTCTACCATCCTAACATCAGGACATATCTCTATCATCCTAACATCAGGACATATCTCTATCATCCTAACATCAGGACATATCTCTATCATTCTAACATCAGGACATATCTCTATCAATCTAACATTGGGACATACAGTATGTCTGTTACTCCAACATCTGGACATATCTCTATAACTCTAATGCTATTACATATCTCTATCATTCTAACATCATGACATATCTCTATCATTCTAACATCATGACATATCTCTACCATCCTAACATCAGGACATATCTCTACCATCCTAACATCAGGACATATCTCTACCATCCTAACATCAGGACATATCGCTATCATCCCAACATCTGGACATATCTCTATAACTCTAATGCTATTACATATCTCTATCATTCTAACATCATGACATATGTCTAATATTCTGTCATCAAACATTTGTATCAGTTTAACATCAGGACATGTCCATGTCATTCTATCATCAGAACATATCTCTATTGTTCTGTCATCTGGATGCATTTCTGTAATTTTAACATTGGGACATAGATCTATCATTCTGTCGTCCAAATATATCTCTAAAACTTTAATGTCAGGACTTATCTATATTAATGTATTTATGTTGTCAGCTCATATGCTTTTTATACTAACATCAGGACATATCTCTATCATTCTGATATTCAGACATATCTCTGCCATTCTTGAATCAGGACATATGTCTATGATTCAATTGTCTGCTCATATGTCTATGATTGTAATGTGTGGACATATTTCCATTCTGTCTTTGGAACATGTCTCCATCAATCTAACATCAGAAGATATTTCTATTGATCTAACATTCAGAGATATCTATATTCTGTTGTCAGGACATATCTCTGTCATTCTGTTGTTGGGACATATCTCTATCATTGTAACATCAGGACATATCGCTATCATTCTGTTGTTGGGACATATCTCTAATAGTCTGTTGTCATAACTTATCTGTGATTCTAATGTTATGACATACAGTATCTCTATCAATCTAACATTGGGACATATCTATTATTTTGTCATCTGGACATATTTTTATCATTCTTTGTCTGCTCATATGTCTATGATTGTAATATTTGGACATATTTCTAATATTCTGTCTTTGGAACATGTGTCTATTGATCTAATGTCAGGATAAATCTCTATCATGCTGACACAGACATCTCTCTATGATTCTGTCATCGGGACATGTCTCTTTTATTCTGTTATCACGAAATATCTCTGATTCTAATGTTATGGCATATTTCTATTGGTCTAACATTGGGACATATCTCTATCATTTGTAACACAGACATATCTCTATGATTCTGTTGTAAGTTCATATCTTCATTATTCTGTCATTAATTCATATCACTATTATGTGATCAGGACATATGTCTATCATTCTTACATCGGGACATATCTCTGATCATTCTGTTGTCCAGAAACAGGTCTCACCTGTCAGAATGGATGGAGGACAACACTCACCCACAGGCCTCCTCTACACCTGAGGCTGGTCACTTGATGATGCTGAGGTCATGTGACTCCTCCCTCACAGGTGGACGATGATCTGTGATGAGACATGTGGATCATCTCAGTTTGTGGGGGGTTGAGCAGGTATTAGAGGGCTGTGGGGAGTTTAAAGGGGTATTTGAAGGGGTATTACACTAATCACAGTGTCAGTGTTCCCATTAGGCTTACAGCAGCAGGGGGCTTACAGAGGAGGGGTCACATCTGGCTTCAGCTATTGTCTGAACTGTTTACAATCTTTGTCTCATTTACAAAGAAGATAGAAAATAGAAAGTACATGTACTCAAACACTGTAATCTAGTACAATTTTGTAGTACAATTAGCTAATTGTTCTAATACCACACTGTCAAAGTACTCTCTTACGCTCTGAGAATGTTACTTAAGTAAAAGCATGTGAATATTTTCACGAAGAATGTACTTCAACTAATAAAAATAAAAGGACTCAGTGCAGAAAAATGTCTCCTGTGACTTTTATCTGGATATATATATTATTGTGCTATCAAATTAAACTAGTGAGCTATCATTAGCTGAGCTTGCTAGAAATTTATGCTAGCTAGTATTGTTTACGCTAAACTAAGCAAAACTAGCAAGCTAATGTCAGCTAAACATGTTAGCAACTAATGTTAGCTAGTTTACCTTAAGCATAACTAAGCTATAGTAGGGAGCCAATGTTAGCTAATCATGCTATAAATGAATATTAGCTAATTTAGATTAACTTATTTGAGCTAAACTAGCAAGTTAACGCTTGCTAAACATGGTATAAGCTAATGTTAGCTAGTTCATCTTAAGCATAACACAGCTAGACAAATGAGCTAACGTCAGCTGAACATGTAAAAAAAAAAAAACAATGTTAGCTAGTTTACCTGAAGCTTAACTTAGCTATACTAGAAAGCCATTGTTTGCTAAACGTGCTATAGGTGGATATTAGCTCCTTCATATCAAGCTTATTTAAGCTAAATTAGCAAGCTAACATTAGCTGAACATGTTAACAAGTAAAGTTAGCTAGTTTGCCTTAAGGTCAACCAAGCTATAATAGGGAGACAATTTTAGCTAAATATGCTATAAACAGATATTAGCTAATGTAGATCATGCTTGTTTAAGCTAAACTAGCAAGCTAACATTACCTGAACATGAAAACAAGTAATGCTAGTTAGTTTGCCTTAAGCTTAACTAAGCTATAGTAGGGTGAAAATCTTAGCTAAACATGCTATAAACGGACATTAGCTAATTTAGATCAAGCTTTTTTAAGCTAAACTAGCAAGCTAACATTTGCTGTTAGCTTGTTACAAACTAATGTTAGCTAATTTACTTTAAGCCTAACTAACCTGTAGTAAGGAGACTATGTTAGCTAAACAAGCTATAAACTAATGTTAGTTTAGTTTAAGCTTAACTAAGCTAAACTAGTGCGCTAACATCAACTAGACATGTAACAAACAAATAGTAGTTATTTTACAATTTAGCTCTGAAATTACAGTTTTACTGTATTTTAATCAAAACAGAAAAAAATATGTTTAGTTAACAGATATTTTGAGTTATTTTAACCATTTTTAACAAATTTTTGCTGTTTTGCAGCATTTAAATCTGCTAAAATGTAATTATTGACAGATATTTTCATTGTTTATACAGTTTTTGATCATTACAGTTCATTTTGGCATCTTTGCTGCCAGATTTTCTTGCTTTCTTTACATGTTTTCTTTCCTATTAGAACTGTTTTATTGTAAATGTTGAATGTTTGTGTTCTCGGGGTGGAGAACCTTCGGAAGCAGCATCGGTTCCGTGTGAATCCAGCGGTGAGAAGCGTTCTGAGGTTCTTTAAATCTGCAGAACAAAGAGCAGCTCATCCTCTGACAGCATCTCCTCCACTAATCCTCGGCAGGTTTAACTCTCCGGACCTTTCATGTCCAGACGCTGACCTTCATCACAGCAGAGACCTGAAGTCTTTGTCCTGGAAGAAAAGCAGCATCATGAGAAGCTCAAACCCTCTGAGGTTCAATCCCAGAGAAAACAGGATTAGCTTCACCTGAGAACCAGTCAGGTAGAAGAACAGGAAGCACCAGGTGGAGCAGCTGAAAATATCGCTTTATTTAACTTCTCATGTGTTTTTATGTCTCGTTTTTATCTTGTTTTTGTCGTTATGAGGCTCGTTTGTGTTGCTTTTTGTTGTTTGGAGTCTTGTTTTTGTTGATTTTTCTCATTTTTGTCTCATTTTGTGTCCAGTTTGTGTTTCCTTGTCTTGTTTTTGTCGTTTTGTGTCACTTTGTTTTAGTTTGTCATTTGTGTTGTTTTTGTCTAATTTTCTGTTGAGTTTTGTCTAATTTTTTGTGTCTTGTTTCAGTCATTTTTGTCTTGCTTTCGTATTGTTTTTGTTGTTGTGTGTCTAAGTTTTGTCATTGTGTGCCTCGTCTATGTTGTTTTGTGTCTTTTCTTGTTTTTTTGTCCATTTTTGTCTTGTTTTTGCCATTATGAGGCTCTTTGTGTTGCTTTTTGTTGTTTCGTGTCTCGTTTTTGTTGATTTTCCTCATTTTGTGTCTCGTTTTGTGTCTAGTTTGTGCTATCTGTCTCGTTTTCGTAGTTTTGTGTCACTCTGTGTTGTTTTGTGTCATTTTCGTCTCATTTTTTGCCATTTTGTGGCTTATTTGTGTTGCTTTGTCTCATTTTTCTCATGTATGTTTTGCTTTTGTCGTTTTGTGTCTTGTTTGTGTTGCCTTGTCTTGTTTTAGTTGTTTTCGTCTCATTTTTGTATTGTTTTTGTTGTTGTGCCTCAGGTTTGATGTTTTGTGTCTTGTTTTTTGTCATTTTGTGTTGCTTTGTCTCATTTTTGCGTTTTTTGTCGGTCTGTGTCTTGTTTTTTATTTTCATCTGGGTATTTTGTTTCATTTTTGTGTCATGTTTGTGTTGCTTTGCCTCATTTTTGTCTCATTTTCTCTGTAGTTTGTGTTGCTTTGTCAGATTTTTGTTGTGTTTCTTGTCTTAGTTGGTTGTGTCTCCTTTTTGAAGAGTTTTTGTGTCTTTTCTAATCATTTTGTGCCTTGTCCATGTTGTTTTGTGTCTTGTTTGTGTTGCTTTGTCGTTTATGTTATTGTTGTATTGCTTCGTCTCCTTTCCGGTGTTTTGTGTCTCTTTTTTTTGTATCTTGTTTCCGTTGTTTTGTGTCTCTTTGTGGTCGTTTTGTATGATAACTTTTTAGTTCCTATCTTTTACTTTATGTCTCGTTTGTGTCGTATTTTTCTTGGGCAGCATCACCAAAGTTTACAACCAGGTTACAAATGACATTTAAAATCTATTCTAATAAGACATATTTTCATTCAATAAATAAAAATCTGTAGTTCTTCCTGCTTTTAAAGGCGTCCTGCTGTTTTTCTGTCTCCTCCTCCAGGTTCAGAAGCTGCAGCCAGCAGAAGATGGAAACTGAGAAGGTTTAAAAACTTCAAAACTCTAACAACAAACACTGTAAACCATCAGAAGTCAAACAGCAGGTTCCTCGGATATTTGAGCTTCCAGAAAAGGTTCAGCAGGAGTCGGATCTCTGAAGCCACAGTCCAGCCGTTGGACTGTTAGCGGTGATGCTAAGCTAACTGGGTGTGAGGTGCAGCAGCAGGTCGACCTCTTCTTGTAAAAGGCAAACGAGCCGTCAGCAGCTGTTACAGCTTCACTGGGAGAGTAATTTAAAACAGAAGTCTGGAGGATTTTACTGGCTGCAGCTCAAACCTGAACCAGATCTGAGGAGGAAACCGTTGGTTAGGAAGAAACACAAACATCCTGTTTTAATCAGGATTTTACACCCAGAAGATGTGAGTCAGTTAATATTAGAGGAGTGCAGTTAGAGACTTCCTGTCTGACGCAGTTTAACTGAGAAACACACTAATTAAAGTCCACTGTATTGTTTTTATTTATGTTGGAGTTTTGTGGTTTTGTGTCTCATTCTTGTGTCTCATTTTAGTTATTTTGGGCCCATTTTTGTACAGCTGTGTCATTGTGTGTCTCCTTTTTGTCGTTTTGTGTCTCATTTTTGTTGTTTTGTGTCTCGTTTGTGTTGCTTTGTCTCCAATTTGTCATCTTGTCTCTCTTTTGTTGTCATTGTGTGTCTTATTTTTGTGTTTTTGGGTCTTTTTTGTCTCGTTTTTGTCGTTTTGTCTCGTTTGTCTCGTCTTTGCCAATATGAGGCTCATTTGTGTTGCTGCATCTTTAACTTCTCCTTTTGTGTCTTGTTTTTATCATTTGTGTTTCGTTATTGACGTTTTGTCTAGTTTGCTTAGCTTTGTCTGGATTGTTGTGTCTCTAGTTGGTCATTTTGTGTTTTGTTGTCATTTTGAGTCTTGTTTGTGTCTCTGTGTCTCTAATTTGTCGTTTTCTGTCCTGCTTTTGTCATTGTGTGTCTAGTTTGTGTTATTTTATGTTTTGATAAACTTAGAGATATAATTTGATATTTAACTCAGAGGATTAAACATCAGATCTGAGTTTTATTTTCAGTATTTAACTGAATATTTTCTCATTTAAACTTGATTTCTGGGTCAAATGATGAAACTACGACGGCCTGTTTTTCCAGCACGGTTTCCTAAAAGCTCCACTTGTTCAGACTGAGGTGTTTCCTGTCAGAGTTGTAGATCCTGGATGGAACTCCGGAGACGTCCCTGAAAGTTCTCTGCAGTGGGCTGATAACGGGCTCAGGTGGGTTCAGGTTGTTGGAGATGAGTTTTCAGCCCGTGGTGAAGCAGATTAAGCAGCTATCAGCAGCTCAGGTGTTCCTCGGCGAGCCAAAGCGAGGCTGATCTGAGAACAGCGAGGCCTGAGTGGGAGGTTCAATCCTTCACGGCTGTTTGTCTGTTCGAGGCCTCGGAGAAACTCCGTCACAGTTTACTGGAAAACCGCAAACACAGCGGCAGGTTTCAGGACGGAGTTGAAGATGCAGCACAGATCTGAGTTCTAAAACCTGGAGATTCACCACAGATCTGAGTTCTACAACCTGGAGATTCAGCACAGATCTGAGTTCTACAACCTGGAGATTCACCACAGATCTGAGTTCTAAAACCTGGAGATTCAGCACAGATCTGAGTTCTACAACCTGGAGATTCAGCACAGATCTGAGTTCTAAAACCTGGAGATTCACCACAGATCTGAGTTCTAAAACCTGGAGATTCACCACAGATCTGAGTTCTAAAACCTGGAGATTCAGTACAGATCTGAGTTCTAAAACCTGGAGATTCACCACAGATCTGAGTTCTACAACCTGGAGATTCACCACAGATCTGAGTTCTAAAACCTGGAGATTCACCACAGATCTGAGTTCTACAACCTGGAGATTCACCACAGATCTGAGTTCTACAGCAGGAAGGACGAAGAAAACCTGGAGATTTACACGCTGCAAAACTCTAAATCTTACTAAGTCTATTTGTCTTATTTTTAGTCAAAATCTCTCATCCCACTTGATTTAAGATCAATTCACTGAACAAGAGACATTTCATCAGATGGACGGACTTGTTTTAAGACAATGCATCTTGAATATTTTGTTAAATCAAACAATCTTGAAATTATCTTGTTTTGAGTAGAATTTTACAAGAAAACTCAAAATAAGTTTAACCCTCGTGTCGTCCTGCAGGTCAAATTGACCCGATTTAAAGTTTGAAAATGTAGGAAAAATATATATTTTCACAGTGAAACTTCTAAAGTCCACATTTTCAACATTATTGGGAAATCTGTGAACATTTTTTGGTGGAAGAAAAGAAATGTGAAAAATGTTTCTTAAGAACATTCACAAAAAAATCAACCAAAATACAGCAAATTTCGCTGGATTTTGGTTGATTTTTTTTCTGAATGTTCTTAAAGAAAATATTAGAAGTTTTACTGATATATATGGAATCACTTTAGATATTTTGGGATTTTTTTGGAAGATTTTTACTTTTTTTTGAAAATATATATAAGAATGTTCTTGCCATTTAAAAAAAAATAATAAAATAAAACTTTTAAGGGAAACTTTTAAGGAATTATTGGAATTTTCTTCCTGAAGGTTTTGCAAATTTTCAGAAATTTGGGGAATTTTTTTGCTGATTTTTGGAATTTTTTTCAGACAAGGAAATAATATTTTTTGGTGCCAGTAAATGAGGACAACAGGAGAGTTGATACATCTCAAATTAGCAGGTTACATGAAAGCAAAAATCTATTTTTGAGTGAAAAACTGCTATTTTTTTTTAAAGCATGTCTGGCTTATTTTTAGACACCTAAGCTTGACAATCCTGGTAAAATAGAGCTTAAAATAAGTTTCCAGCTAATTTTAAGATCTCAATTTTCTAAATATCACATCTTATTTCTAGAAATCTTACCAAGACACACCAAGTCATGTTTTTGATATTTTTGTCTTGTCTTCATCCCATGTGTGGTATTTTCTGTCTTGTGTCATTTTTGTGTCATTGTCGTCTTGCGTCTCGTCTTTCACATTTTTTCATTATTGTTGTTTTGTGTCTCATTTTTATTTTGTCCGGTTTTTGTTTGTTTTGTGTCTCATTTCTGTCGATCTGTTTTCATGTTGTTTTGTTTCCTTTATGTTTTTTGTGTGTCATGTTGGTTTGTATTTTCTTGCCATTGTTTTTTGTCTGTTTTCTTTTGCACCTTGTTTGTGTGGTCTCTCTGTTGTCGTTTTGTTGCGTGTTCGTCATTAATTGTGTCGCTTTTGTCTCGTTTTTGTCTGGTTTTGACATTTGGTGGCTGGTTTGCGTTGCTTTGCCCAGTTGTTGGTGTTTTATGTCACAGCTTTGGTGTTTTGTGTCTCATTTTTGTAGATTGTCAGTCTTCCAGGTTGTGGTAATCATAGGAGCTTCAGTAGAAATCAGCTGGACTTTGTCTTGTAGGTTCTTGAAGACGTTTCACCTTCATCCAAGAGGCTTCTTCAGTTCTGATGGGGAGTTTTGGTCCGTTGCTTTGGTCGTTTTATGTCTCGATTTTGTTGTTTTGTGTCTCATTTTTGTCATTTTGGCGCTTGTTTGCGTTGCTTTGTCTAGTTGTTGCCGTTTTGCGTCTCGTTTTCGTCATTTTCGTCATTTTCGTCTTGTTTTTGTAGCTCTGTGTCTCGTCTTCATCGCTTCTAAAAGCAGTGGTCTCACCCAGCGGGTCGATGATCTCAGATCGTGGTGAAATCAGAGAGCGAAGTGTGTTTGCTGAGGATCTGAATCCGTCCTCAGCAGCAGGTTTCTGTCTCCGGCTGACGTCCAGGCGGTTTTTTTTTAGCCTCCCTGTGTTTACGTAGGAACCAGAGTCGGGTCAGGACGTCCCGACGGGTTGTTTTAGGAGGTTTGTTCTCCCCCAGGACAGAAAGTGAAGCGTGAGAAATGAAGACGGCGACACGTGCAGTCTGAGGATTTTACAGATATCTGATCTGAGCGATGAAGACGGTAAAGAAACTTCTTAAAGCTCCTCTCTTGTGTCTCCGAGGCGCCTGTGGTGGTTCTTTCTCTACATAAAGCACGTCCGCCCACGTGTTGGTATGAAAACAGTCTGCAGCAGACAATGAGGACGTCCTACGAGCTGCATAAGCCTGTCAGCCTGCGGATGGAAGAAGAATGAGCGGAGTGACGAGGGAAGTTTCTGGAACAAGAAGGTCCACTCCTCCTTTAGACGCTGTCAGACCTACAGGATCTGTGTTTTAATCTGAGCGTGGGACGATCTGGTCTGCAGAAACAAAACCCCCGGCTGCAGCAGGACGGTTCAGAAGGTGGACTAAAGCAGAACCGAGGCTCATCGACGCCCAGAATGACCAGCTGCCATCTTCTCAGCAGGTTCACAACATCTGCAGCTTCTGGTGGAACATCCACCATCAGGGTTTCCTGGTTCCTCCTACAGGATCCTGAGGTGTTCCCAGGCCAGATGAGATATGCAAAAGTGACACGAAATGACCACAATTAGACGCACAATGATCACAAAATGACCAAAAAGAAATGGAAAATTATCAAAAAGACACAAAGTGACCACAAATAAGCAAAAAATGACCATCAATAGACACAAAATGACTACAGAGACACAAAATGAACAACAAAATCCCCAGAAAATTATCACAAAGACACAAAATGACTACAAAGAGACTCAAAATTACCAAAAGAAACACAAAAATGACCACAGACACAAAATTACCACAAAGGGACATAAAATGACCACAGAAATACACAAAATTACTAAAAAGAGACACAAGGTTACCACAAATAAACACAAAATGACCAAAAATGAATACAAAATGACTAAAAACAGACACAAAATTACCACAAATAGACACACAGTGACTAAAAAGAGACAAAATTACCACAAAGGGACATAAAATGACCCCAAAGAAACACAAAATGACACAAAAGACACAAAATGAGTCAAAGGAGACACAAAATGACCACAATTAGATACAAAATGACCAAAAGAGACACAAAATTACCACAAATAGACAGAAAATGATGAAAAAGAGACTAAACAGAGACAAAAAATTATCAAAAATTCACATAGAATGGCAAAAAAAGAGATGCAAAATGAACACAAAAGGACACAAAATAACCACAATGAAATGCAAAATAACCGCAGACACTAAATGCAACAGATAAAAGGGGAGAATGATGAAGATGATGAAGAGGAGGAGAAGGTCTGGACTCTTCAGAGTTTAACCTTTAATGGATCCACAGAGACACCAGGTGTGTTTGGATGTGTGTTAGTGTGTCTGTGTTAGGGTGTGTGTGTGTGTGTGTGTGTGTGTGTGTGTGTGTGTGTGTGTGTGTGTGTGTGTGTGTGTGTGTGTGTGTGTGTGTGTGTGTGTGTGTATGTGTGTGTGTGCGTGTATTAGTGTGTGTGTGTGCGATCGGTAACAGAAGGTTAAATCTGTGTTAAATCCAGAGTTCTCAGTCTTTGCAGTGATTTAAAGGTGTTGTTTGTTGTTTGTTGTTGTTGAGCCCTGCAGCGCTACGAACAGGTGGGTCAAACACGTCCATATGGGGAGAACACACACACACACACACACACACACACACACCACACACACACACACACACACACACACACACACACACACACACACACACACACACACACGGGGAGGGAACCTGGTGTTTAAATGAGTCGGTGAGAGCTGTGAGACTCAATCTGTCCTCCTGTATCTCCACCTCCTCTGTTCAACTCATACATTCAGATTAGTGGCTGGACGCGATTAAAAAAATGAATCTAATTAATTAGGGGCTTTGTAATTAATCGTAGTTTTGTCAAATAGCAATATTTGACACAATAAGAGAAGTTTTTCAGTTCCAATAAATGTTGGTTGACGACTGAATCGGTGAACAGACACATATGTGAACTTTTCATTCATATTTATCTGCATTTTTCATCCGTCTGCTACATTCACAGATTACTGCAACCTCAAAGTGACATTATAGCGATTATATTCAACATTTTGAGAACTCAAGCTTTCTGTTTTATGCAAATTCAGTGTTGGCAGCGGAGATCCGACACAGCAAATATTGGTGAAACGTCTAAACTAGCCGTCGTTGAAGTAAAACCAGGACAGATTCAGCAGCTCATTGCTCGCCTCAGATGCTTTCAGAAACACTTTTTGTTGAAGTGTTTGTGTAATAAAAGGGAAAGTCTGCGACCGAGCCGCCATGCTGGTCTGGCTGGAGCTAAAATGCTGTCATGTGACCAGCTAGCGGCCCTCTACAGTACTTCCTGTGCTTCTTCTTCACTGCTGAAAACAGACAGTAGGCTCAATACTGCCACCTACTGGGCTGGAGTGTTCATCAGAGTTACTGGTGAGACACAAATTAGGGAACTCACAAAGGTGCAATAAAGTGTTATTTTTTAAACACGTTTATCTTTTTGGCGGTCCCAGCCCTAATTTCCATACATTCATATTTACTGGATGCTATTATATGAGTGTGCATTATTTGTAACAATATACACTATTTTAGGAGTGTATGTTACTTTACTTTACTTAGGAGTGCTTTTCTTGTTTTATAAGTCTGTTATTTTCTGACGAGTTATTTTTAGTGACAGTGTTGCGTTATTTTATTGTGTACATTGTTTTGTGACAGCGTGTGATGTTGTGTGACAACAATTTACAGTATGTTACTTATTTTATGTTATTTATTACGTTATTTTATTCGTGTACGTTGCTTTTTAAGCGTTGTGTCACAGTGTGCTGAAATGAATGAATTTACCTTCTCAACACTGCACATTTGTTTACGTTGTTCTGTTGGAGCATCAGCTGGTTTATGAGTTTGCGTTACTTTTTCATGTTATTGTGTGACACTGTACGTTAATTTGTGAATTTACTTCTTTAACAGTGTCCATTGTTTACGTTATTTTGAGATGTTGTTTGTTGAATGTTTGTTATTTAATGACTATTTAAATGTATTTCAGTGGATTTTCTCCCCGGTGTTTCAGTTTCAGGGAGAACCAGAGCAGTCTTTCTTTCTTTCTTTCTTTCTTTCTTTCTTTCTTTCTTTCTTTCTTTCTTTCTTTCTTTCTTTCTTTCTTTCTTTCTTTCTTTCTTTCTTTCTTTCTTTCTGTCTTTCTTTCTAACCTTCTGGCTGCAGCCAGTTAAAGGTTTCCAGCAGCAGAACAGAAACTCTGAATCTGTTCAAACAGCGTCGTTGCTGCAGCAGGTGGTGACGCCGGCGGCAGCAGACCTCCGAGGCCTGATCCTGGATCTGCGTCGCATATGGAGCCGCAGCACACGCAACCTTTGAAGACGGTCGCATTAAAAGTTGGACTCGACCATCTGCCTGCTGCCTGCAGTCAGCGCTCTGTCAACATGACGCTTGTTCTCTTGTTGACTTCACCTGTTTGAAGCCGCTTCCACCTCCAGCATCACCAGAGTCACTCAGTTTCACCAAAACCAAAGCGACGCAGCGTTCCAGGTGGAATCTGTCCAGAGTTTAACTGACTTTCAGAACGCCGTCTGAACAACAAGAGTGAACAGTTAGTTAGCTGCTGAGTCTATTAGTTTGATATTCAGAAACGTATTTCTGTGTTTTCTTTTTAACTAAGCTGCTGAGCTGCATGTTTCTCTCTAATGCGTTGTTTTTGATGATGAGTTTGCCTGGATGTTTCCAATCAGACTGAACATGTTCAGAGTATCAGGTTTCCATTGGGCGTCGTCCAGAACAACAGAAAGTTTGACATAAAAATGTGTCTAAAATGACAAAATAATGTCTAAAATGACTTATGATATATTTATATATGTCCATGTGACTCAAAATTTATCAGGAATGACATAAAATTGCCCAAAGCAAAGTAAAATTTGCCCAACATGACAAGAAAATGTCCAAAATGTTTTAAAATGTGTCTAATATGACCCCAAAAAAGAAGAAAAAAAGACAAAAACCTACTACCTAAAATGTGTCTAAAATGACCAAAAAATAGAAAAAAATACTTAAAAATGTGACAAAAATTATCAAAAAATAATGTCTAAAATGACTTATGATGTATTTGAAAATAATTTAAATATGTCCAAATGACACAAGACTTATCACGAATGACTTAAAATTGCCCGAAACAACATAAAATTTACCCAACATGACAAAGAAACTCCCAAAATGTTTCAAAATTTGTCTAAAATGACAAATAAACCAGAAAAAATGACAAATGACATAAAATTTGCTTGACATGACAAAAAAATGCCCAAAATGTTATTAAATATGTCTTAAACTACCAAAAAAAGCAAAAAAAAAGAGATTTAAAATGTGTGGAAATGACAAGAAAATGTCTAAAATGACTCCAAAAAAGTGAATAAAATATGTCTAAAATGACATAAATTTATCTGAAAATTACATTAAATTGTTTTAATCTACGTAACAATGTCCGAATGATCAAAAACTTTAAATGTTTCTGGAATGACAGATAAAGCAGAAAAACAACCTAAAATGTCGACAAAAAAAAGTTAAAAAATGACTTAAAATACATACAAAATGATACAAAACTTTCAAAAATGTCCAAACTTTGTGATTGAAGCAACTTCATAGTTTCATAAAAACCAAACCAGCAGCTTTTTAGGTGAGTTTTTGTTCGTAGATAAATTTCAGCTTTCAGTTTCGTGTCCGATATTGTGATTAAAGACATCAAAGCTGCTGTAATTTAATCTTAATATGCTAAAGAATTTATAATGTTACACCTACTGGAAATCAAAGACCTGGCCATGAAATTTGTCCACATATTTTTGGCTACTTTTTGTGAATTTCTCTCAAAACATCAAACACACGAACTGTTCAAAAGTATGTGGACACCTGAATGACATTAACCTATAGCATGGCTTTAAAATTGTCCACATACTTTTGGCTGCTCAGCAACAGCCCACGTTTGAAGTTTCATCCCGAGCCGGCTCGTTGTTCACGTTGATCGGGAAGATAAAACGGTAAAGGGTGACCTGTGGTAAACCGATGACATCACAGTGACCTCATGAGGAAGCCTGTGAGGTCAGAGAGGACATCAGATAAAATGTTGGGACTGAATCTGCTGCTTGTTTCAGGAGCATCGATCAGCTGAACGCTGCAGGATGCAGATCAATCAATGTCAGGATCAATAGAGCTGCAACAAACACGGAGTCTGTTCATCCTGATGACGTTTATAATTCATAGATTTTATACACGTTAGCATATAATTTAGCTCCCTGAACATGCTAGCTGTTATATGTTACTGAGGAGAACAGAGCATCAGTCTGGACTACAAACATGGCTGCTGTTCATCACGTTTAGCAGAAGGACTTCAACTTCCTCTGATCAACTTTAATTCTCACTGTGCACATTGATTATTATATTCAGTCATCGAATGTTTTCTGTCTTTTTTATCTGTTTGAACAGGTCTTTATTATTTCGCTTTTATGTTTTTTGTTTTTTTTTATCTATTCCTTGATATTTTCCAGTTTATTCATTCACATTATTGACTTTTTATTCATCTGTGAAGCAGTTTGAACTGAACTGAGTTTAAAGTTCTTAGAGAAATAAATTCTGACTGACTGATTATTCATCTTTGATCACAGACATCCCTTCATGATGCTAATATTTACCTTTAAATGACCACTGAATGTCTGCCTGAATCATCTGAATGCAGCGTTTGTAGATGTTGAACTGATTAAAACTCTGATGGTAACCAGACCTCGTTATTTAAACGTCTGAATGTGTGAACAGAGTCTTATTATTCTAGATTTCTTCTGCTGATTCGGAGCTTCAGATGTGCTGATGGAGATAGAAGCTGTAATTGTTGTCGAGGTGGAGGACGGACGCTTTTCTGCTGCAGACAAACAGGATGCAAATTAAATCAAACGTTTCCGATGGAGGTAATTAGCTGGAGGAGTCGGTTTGTTAACGCCGACCCGCCCAGACACAAACCAGACACACAAACACACCTACAGAACAACAACCAGAGACACAAACACACCTATAGAACAACAACAACCAGAGACACAAACACACCTACAGGACAACAACAACCAGAGACACAAACACACCTACAGAACAACAACAACCGACTAGAGACACAAACACCTATAGAACAACAACAGACCAGAGACACAAACACACCTACAGGACAACAACAACCAGAGACACAAACACCTATAGAACAACAACAACAGACCAGACACAAACACACCTACAGGACAACAACAACCAGAGACACAAACACACCTACAGGACAACAACAACCAGAGACACAAACACACCTACAGAACAACAACAACCAGAGACACAAACACACCTACAGGACAACAACAACCAGAGACACAAACACCTACAGGACAACAACCGACCAGAGACACAAACACACCTACAGGACAACAACAACCAGAGACACAAACACACCTACAGGACAACAACAACCAGAGACACAAACACACCTACAGGACAACAACAACCAGAGACACAAACACACCTACAGAACAACAACAACCGACCAGAGACACAAACACACCTACAGGACAACAACAACCAGAGACACAAACACACCTACAGGACAACAACAACCAGAGACACAAACACACCTACAGAACAACAACAACCAGAGACACAAACACACCTACAGAACAACAACAACCAGAGACACAAACACACCTACAGGACAACAACAACCAGAGACACAAACACACCTACAGGACAACAACAACCAGAGACACAAACACACCTACAGGACAACAACAACCAGAGACACAAACACACCTACAGAACAACAACAACCAGAGACACAAACACACCTACAGGACAACAACAACCAGAGACACAAACACACCTACAGGACAACAACAACCAGAGACACAAACACACCTACAGGACAACAACAACCAGAGACACAAACACACCTACAGAACAACAACAACCAGAGACACAAACACACCTACAGGACAACAACAGACCAGAGACACAAACACACCTACAGGACAACAACAACCAGAGACACAAACACACCTACAGAACAACAACAACCAGAGACACAAACACCTACAGAACAACAACAACCAGAGACACAAACACACCTACAGAACAACAACAACCGACCAGAGACACAAACACCTACAGAACAACAACAACCAGAGACACAAACACACCTACAGAACAACAACAACCAGAGACACAAACACACCTACAGAACAACAACAACCAGAGACACAAACACACCTACAGAACAACAACAACCAGAGACACAAACACACCTACAGGACAACAACAACCAGAGACACAAACACACCTACAGGACAACAACAACCAGAGACACAAACACACCTACAGAACAACAACAACCGACTAGAGACACAAACACCTATAGAACAACAACAGACCAGAGACACAAACACACCTACAGAACAACAACAACCGACCAGAGACACAAACACCTATAGAACAACAACAACCAGAGACACAAACACACCTACAGAACAACAACAACCAGAGACACAAACACACCTACAGAACAACAACAACCAGAGACACAAACACACCTACAGGACAACAACAACCAGAGACACAAACACACCTACAGGACAACAACAACCAGAGACACAAACACACCTACAGGACAACAACAACCAGAGACACAAACACACCTACAGAACAACAACAACCGACCAGAGACACAAACACACCTACAGAACAACAACAACCAGAGACACAAACACACCTACAGATACACACCAGCACAACAACAACAACAAACCATTTTTTGAGGCCTCTGGTTCCATTTGAAATCATTATTAATTTAGAAATTATTATTATTATTATTATTATTATTATTATTATTATTATTATTATTATTATTATTATTATTAGTATAGTTATTATTATTATAATTATAATAATAATAATAATAATAATAATAATAATTATTATTATTATTATTATTATTATTATTATTATTATTATTATTATTATTATTATTATTATTAATAATAACAATAATAATAATAATAATAATAATAATAATAATAATAAGTTTTCATTATTTTACTTATATTTATTTTTGATTCATGTATTTATAATTACAAAGTGCATTATTATTATTATTATTATTATTATTATTATTATTATTATTATTATTATTATTATTATTATTATTATTATTATGAGAGTTATCATTCCATATTGTTTTAATATTTATTTTTGATATATTCTTTTAAATTTATATTATTTAAAATATTATTGTTGTTGTTGCTGTTGTTGAAAAATACAATAGAGAGACTTTTTCCCATTTAGGAAGTTCAGCATCAGTGTTGAAACTCTGTTGAATACAAATCTGTTGGCAGAAAGTTAGTTTTTTTATTTAATTTGCCCAAATATAGAAAGCCAGCCTGTAAAACTTGCATTAATCTCCAATACTGTTTCATGCCCCAAACAATAAAACCATAAATAAATTCTTAGTTTGTCTTTTAAACTATGACGTTTAAACAGTTTCTTCTTCTGGCTTCAAGAAACAAAGCAAACTTTCTGACTAGTTTCTGCTGATGGACTGCAGCTGAGTGTGTGTGTGTGTGCGTGTGTGTGTGTGTGTGTGTGCGTGTTTTAACGGGGGGTGATGGTAGTTTAATGCTGTCACAGGTCACAGTGTGTTTTAGCGTCCTGACATATTTATGAGCTGCAGACTGAAGTGAAGGAAGAGCAGTTGTATTAGCAGGGTGCTAACAGGCTAGGCTAACAATGCTAACAGAGAGCTAACAGAGTGTGTGTGTGTGTGTGTGTGTGTGTGGCAATGCTATCTCTGTTTTAACACACACTCCAAGTATATTAGAACTATAAAAATCCATCCAACAGACGGTTAATGTTGGCAAACGGAGAGAATTGTGGGAGTTTAGCTAGCAAAGGGCACCATGACAAACACTTCGGTGGACATTAATGACCTCCTACTAGAGCTAATGTGTTTAAGATCAAATGTTTTTTCACCTTTTATTTGTTGCTATCTTGGTTTTATCATTTTGCGTCTTGTTTTTGGTATTTGTTTCATGTTTGTGTCATTTTGTGTCTTCTTTTCATCATTTTGTGTCTTGTTTTTGTCACTTTGTTCCTCGTTTTTATCATTTTGTCTTGTTTTTGTCATTTTGTTCCTCGTTTTTGTCATTTTGTGTCTTGTTTTTGTCATTTTGTTGCTCGTTTTTATCATTTTGTGTCTTGTTTTTGTCATTTTCTTCCATGTTTGTGCCATTTTGTGTCTCCTTTTTATCACTTTGTGTTGCTTTTTTATCATTTTATGTCTCATTTTTGTCATTTTGTCAATTTTTTTATTTTGTGTCTTGTTTTTGTCATTTTGTTCCTCCTTTTGATTATATTATGTCTTGTTTTTGTCATTTTTTTCATCGTTTATCATTTTGTGTCTTGCTTTTTTATCATTTTATGTCTCATTTTTGTCGTTTTGTCAAATTTTTTTTATTTTGTGTCTTGCTTTTTGTCATTTTGTGTCTTGTTTTTGGTATTTTGTTCCATGTTTGTGTCATTTTGTTCCTTGTTTTGATCATTTTGTGTTGCTTTTTTGTCATTTTGTGTCCGTTTTTTTGTCATTTCATAGCTTTTTGCCATTTTGTTCCTCATTTTTATCATTTTGTGTCTTGTTTTTGCCATTTTGTGAGTTGTTTTTATCAATTTGTTCCTCAATTTTGTCATTTTTATTTCTTCTTTTTGTCATTTTGTGTCACTTGTTTGTCATTTTGGCTAGTTTTGGTGTTTGATTTTGATGTTTTATGTCTTGCTTTTGTCACTTTGAGCTTTGTTTTGTCATTTCAAGTCTTATTTTTGCAATTTTTGAGCAAAAATGTGTTCCTTGTTTTCTGATTTGTGTCACTCTAACATCCTGACAGACGACCTTTCTGAGTTTTCTCTCCTTCTTCGTGGTTGTTCTGTTTCCGTAGAACTGCAGGACTTTAGATTGTGGTGTAAAACGAGCCACAGTGAGTAAAACCTTCAGAGCTTTCATAAAGACTCTTGTGCTCCATCAGATCAGGTTTCTAACTGGGTTCTGTGTTTGTGAACTTTAGAGGAACAGTTCCACCCTGCCGCCTCCACAATCTCTTGGACTCTGTGGTTCCAGAACTTCATCTCCTCTGAAGAGCCGCCAGAACCCTCATGAGTCAGTGGAGGCGAGGATGAACAAACCTCACAGCTCCAGAGAGGAGGCCAACGTCAGCGGCGCCGCAGGATTACACATTCACAGCTTTCCCATGAAGCAGGAATTCCCTTCAGAGGCTTCGGCTGTGCAGGAAACACGAGCCTCGGTGGTTCTGTGACGCTTGGAGAACTTCAGCTGCTTCATGTGGACCACAGAGTCAACAACCTTCATTTCCATTGTTTGAAGGTTTAAAAAAACGAGTAAATGTGACCAAAACGCCACCAGACTCCCTTTAAAGAAGCTTCTCCCACTAACATGTAACACAAACCAGCCAGAAACCAGAAAAATTCACTTTTAAGAAGCTCAAAGTCACAGAATTTAGCTTGAACTTGTTTCTTATTGTTAAAAAATCACTCAAAATGGAATTTCAAAGTAACAGATGCAGCAGTTTATTATGAAATGTAATAAAGATGTTGTGTTTTTGTATTAACCTGAAGAAAACATTTATATTAAAAAGAATGTACGATGCTTTTAACACTGCTGCTTTAAAAAAAAATGTTTTATACATTTTAATGATTTTATTTGTCTTTTCTTGTGAAGAATTTTGCAACTTGGATTTCTTCAATTATTTTTATGATCATCACAATTATTTCTTCTAATATTTTATCTTTTTTAAATTCTGTATTTTCTTTTAAATTCTTTAGATTTTGAAGAATTTGGCAACTGGGATATTTCTTGGATTATTTGTATGATTTTTATGATTATTTCTGTTAATATATGATTTTTCAAACACTGCTGCTTTTTTCCTTTTAAATTCTTTAGATTTTCTGATTTTATTTTTCTCCTTTGTGACTATTTTTATGGTTTTTATGATTATTTCTGATCTGGTTCTTTATTTGATAATTTGATTTATTTGATCTGATGGAACAAAGTCCAGCTGAGCTCACATCTGGATCAGAGCGCTGCACTGAGCGGCTCAGAGGGAAGGAGCAGCAGAGATCCTGCAGTTCGTCCTGCGATTCTGCAGCGACGTGCAGCAGCAGCATGAGGAGGAGGAGGAGGAGGAGGAGGAGGAGGAGGAGGAGGAGAGGAGGAGGGGAGGAGGAGGAGGAGGAGGAGGAGGAGGAGCCTTCGTCTGATGCCACCCTGCATGAGTCACTGTGAAACGGGGATTTCAGGGGAAAAAATAAACGTCACAGTTTTCCAGATCATGACAGAGATGGATTCCTGCTGCAACCTGCTGCTCATCAGCTCTACACAGTTTGTTTTTTTAAAATAAAGACTGAAAATAACCTCAGAAATAAAGAAAAACAAAACGACTGTGGAGTTAAACTGAACAAAATCACTGAGAATATGATGCTGGACAAGAAGTTTTATGTGCTGAGCTGCAACCAGTGAATATTTTCATTATTTGGGCTTAAAAATGTCAGAAAATGATGAAAATTGTGGATCAAATGTCTGTTTTTACTAAATATATTCAGCTTATTATCACAGAAAGGAAAGAAACCAGAAAATATCCACTCATAAGAAGCTAAAATCACAGAATTTAGACTGTTTTTGTTTAAACAAAATACTCAAATTAATAAATTATTTATTTTTTAAAAATTGGGGATTAATTTAATAATTGATAACCAATTGATTAGTTGATTAATCGCTGATGCTCTATTGAACATGTTTGAAGTCTGAAGCTATTCAGATTTTTAAGTGTTTTTAGAGTAGAAATACTCTGTTACAAGTAATAATCCTGCATTTACAGTTATATTTCAGTAGACTTAGAAAAGTACCAAAAGTAAAAGTTGTTATTTGGCAGAATAATGTGTGTAGTTGGATTCTGACTGCTGATGCGTCACGTATTGACTGATTTTATTGCGTTTCATTAAAATAAATGTGTCACAGTGGACAGAGAAAGTAGCAGAACATGGAAAAGCTAAAAAATACTCGAGTAAAAGTACTTAGTTATTTATGTGGCTGATGTTTTGAGGCAAGAAATCAGGAAATATTCCCATTTAAGACGCTGTGATCACAGAATTTAGACAGTTTTTATTTTAAAAATTATCCAAATTGATGAATCAATTATTAAAATAGCTGGAGATTAATTTAATAATTGACAAGTAATTGATTAACTGAGTAATCGCTGCAGCTCTATTGGGCATGTGTAAAGACTGAAGCTGCATTTAACTGAGAATATTCAGATTTTTAAGTGTTTTTAGAGTAGAAATACTCTGTTACAAGTAAAAGTCCTGTGTTTATGTTTATATTCCCGGTAAAAGTAGAAAAGTAACTAAAGTAAAAGTACTCATTATGCAGAATTATGTGTATAATTTGATTCTAATTACTGATAATAGTAAATATTATATATATGTGTGTTTTATGTTGCAGCTAATAAAGAGGATTTTCAGCAATCCTCATCTATAAATAATATGGTGACTTTTTGATTGACTTTACTGCATTTTATTAAAATAAATTTGTCAGATAAATGTGTCACAGTGGACAGAGAAAGTAGCAGAACATGAAAATACTAAGAATACTTGAGTAGAAGTACTTAGTTACTTCTGTGGAGAATTTACACAGTTTTTATTTTTAAAAGATACTCAAACTGATGAATTGTTAAAATAGTGGCAGATTAATTTAACTAATGGATGAACTGATTAAGTAAAAATCCTGCGTTTATGTTCATATTTCAGTAAAAGTAGAAAGTAACTAAAGTAAAAGTCCTTATTATGTAAAATGATGTCAATAATTGGATTCTAGCTGCTGATGCATCACTTATTGATTGATTTTATTGTGTTTTATTGAAATAAATCTGGTGCAGGTGATGGAGGAAGCAGCAGAACATGGAAATACTGGAGTAAAAGTACTCAGTTACTCAGGCTCAGGTCGGATGAAGCTCAGGTCCGACAGTCGGGTTCTGTCCTCCGACTGACTGACTCGTCATTGTGTGTGACAGGTTACTGAGCGCGCTCAGACCGCCTCCCCCCCCACTGGAGGCCAACACTGGCTCATCAGAGGAATTCTGGGGGAATTTATGCACCGTCTCCCGGCTAATTGAATTAGACGCATGGTGTCGACAGTGTGGCCATTGTGGAAGCTGCACAATGTTGGGCTTCATGCGTCCAGAGCTCAGGGAGGAATTCTGAGCCCTTCACACCCCCCACCCCCAACAACGGCATCCCGACCACTGGCCCTTTATTGTGCTGCTGCAGTCACAGATCTGCCTGGGGCTGCATCACTGGACCATCATTAACCAAACCGGGGGGGCGGTCAGCACCACAGGACTGGGCCGGGGGGACGGGGGGACGGGGGGACGAGTCACCTACAGGGCAGCGGGGGGGGGATGTATGAGCATCCATGGATGTTGACTAATGCGACCAAATCAGTGGCTGCATGGAGCTGCAGGAGGATTTTAATGAGCATTTCTGCAGTTCAGAGCTGCAGATAACGATTTGTATTATTATCATCAATCAATCTGCTGGTTAGCTCTGATAATAAAACATCCACTGATTGGACCCTGAAACACCCAGAGACTGTGAAAACATGCTGGTTACAGCTAGCAAACATGTTGTTTTGATCCCGCAATAACTCAAAACATGAAGTTTAATGACCAATAAATCTTATATGGAATGATACCAAGGTGCAGTCAGACCATTCTACACAGTGCTGAATCACATATTTATGATATTCAGAAAATATTAATGAAATTTAAAAAAAATGACAGTACATTTTCATTCATGATGTAAAATAACATTAAAATGTACATTTTGTAGTTTAATGACAGAGTTATATTGAGGTACAGTCAGACCATTCTACACAGTGTTGTCTCGCATGTTTATAATATAGAGAATAATATAAGTAAAATTTCAAAATAAGACTACATTTTCATTCATAATATGAAATGTAAATTTCTGTAGTTGACTTATAGATTGATACTGAGGTACAGTCAGACCATTCTACACAGTGCTGACTTTGTAACATACAGAAAAATCTAAATTAAATTACAAAATTAGACTGTAAAGTTTCATTCATTCAACATTAAAAAATGTAAGTTTTGACTAATGTTAAAACTAACATTTTGGAAGTTTAATCACACATAGAATGGTACTGATATGCAATCAGACCATTTTACACAGTGCTGACTCATATTTATCATATACAGAAAAATATAAATAGAATTCCAAAATTAGACTGTACATTTTCTTTCAGGATGTAAAATGTACATTACCGTAGTGAAATGACACAGAGAATGATACCGAGGTGCAGTCAGACCATTCTACACAGTGCTGACACACATATTTATTAAACACGGAAAACACTGTATAAAATTCAGTGGAAGTGGAAAGTGATGGTGTACAAACCAACTTTTATTTCTGGATCATTTAAAAGAACTTTAAACTCTGAAACCAGTTGGATTTTGATGCCAAAACCTATGAAAATGCACAATGTGTTTGAACACGTTGGTGGATGAATCATGGCAGCTGTAAACTACTCGTTAATTTTGTGTTCCTATTTTGGATGCTTGTTATGATAATTAATTCATTAATCACTTAAATGACTGTAAGTTGTTTTAATGCAGTTGAAAATGTCAGGAACCTGATCCGACTGGTTTGTTGCACACAGACTGTGAAGAAGTTGTTAAAATGTACGGAGAATCGGTGCAGATGAGGCTTGAAGTTGGCTAGATTATTTTAAAGTGAGAAAAAATGTTCATGGACGTCACAGACTTCTTATACAACAGCTGACCTTTAGCTCTTATTGGTCCCAACATCAGAGCAAACCCGGTGCTGGCGGCGAAATCTGTCACGACGCTGGATTAAAACGCGACGGCTGCGTTTGATGTACTTCAGTCGTAGATTGTGCATCTGTCTGCAGGACATGTTGTGTCTGCAGGAGACTCGTCCACCAAAACAGCAGCAACAACGGAGCTTTGTGTGCTAACCTTTCCCTCCTGGGCTTCGGGCCTCGCACCAAAAACCACTAATTAGTATGACTGGTGATAGTGGCAGCGCAGAACAGTGGATCTGTGACGGACCGGTCACAGGATCGCTCATGTGACGGGCTTTTATTTGAAAATTACACATTACGACATCAAGAGGAGCAGCAACAAAAGGAGGAGGAGGGTCGGAGTCACAAGGTCGGACAGAAGATGTTCCAGATGAGGTTGTAACCTTTAGAGAACCTGAGATTAAACAGTTCTACCAAAACGTTTCCGCTGTTGTGCCAAAAAGTGATTGATTTTAGTCCACAAAAGCCATCATGCACATCAAAATGACTCAAAATTTGTTCATTGTGTAAAAAAACTGTTCAAAATCATTTCAAACATGTCCAAGTGACTTTAAATTTATCCAAAATGACAGTAAAATTGCCCATATTGACTCAAGATTTGTTTATTGTGTGAAAAACTTGCCTAAATTGACTTAGAAATTGTTAAACGTGACAAAGCATGTCTAAAATTACTCTAAATTGTCTAAAATGATTGTAAAATTGTTTAAAATGACTCGATTTCTTTTCATTGTGGAAACATCTTCCCAAAAATCTGTCCAAAATAACTTAAAAACTGCCCAAAAGGACACAGAATCTGGTGGAACAAATGACTAATTTTAGCCATATATAATAAAATTATTTTGGTTAAATATCAAGATTTTAAGCTCAGATTTGGCTAACTTTCCTGATGGAACCACACGTTACACATGACAAGTTCAGGAACCATCAGAAAGTTGGAAACCTTAAAATGTTTTTGTTTTTACATTCTTTACTGTCTGTAGACTGTTTTTAAAAATACATAAACTGATGAATCAGTTATTAAAATAGATGGTGATTATATTTAATTGTTGACAACTCTACTTGTGGAGTCCCTCAGGGCTCGATGCCGGGGCCAGTTCTAAACCATTCAAACTTACTTAATATGCAGATGATGCACTTTTATTCATTTGCGATAAGAACTTTTGGATGTTGTAGTGAAGGAACATAAAGTTCTAGAAAGTTAGTTTTGATTGAAAAACTTAAGATTTTTTCTTTGATAATCATGTTGCAGATTGTCTAGGTAAAGAAAATCAGTGTTTTGAGGAGATAATTGATGAATTCTGCTGGAAAACCACGTGGAAGTTAAAAATCAAAGCGCATTTATTGTTGTAACTGTATTTCACATTTGAAGAAATAAATGTACAAATCGAAACAAGGTAATACTTCATAGAGGAAATTGGGGAAATTTTAGTTTGCAGATGATGTACTGTTATTTTGATGTGATGAATGTTTTTTCTAATAATTTTTTTCAGGTTTTATTGTTTATTTTTGTGATAAATGGTGTAATTTTGGGTTTCTGATGGTTAAACGACGTGAGGAGCAGATCAGGAAATGTTAAAATCAGCAGTACATAAGGTCAGGATGAACCTGTTGAAGCTCTGAGTTCACTCTAAAAATATGAAGAAGAAGAAGAAGAGGCCTTCTGTGGGCGAATCCTGCTCAGAAATTCCTCTTCGCAGCTCCACATTGTTCAACTTTTTCATACAGTGGAGACATTATTTCTGCTCCTGTTACAAACTTTGTTTACAGATTCGCAAAAAACCCCCCAAATCAGAGTGGATATGCTAATGGAGGAGTACTACCGAGACCCCCGGCCATTTCTGTACGAGGAGACACTGCCAACAGACGGGCCTTTTGTCCGGCGGACCGGGACTGTGCCTGGCCTCGGGGACTCCGATTCAGAAGGCGTCTGGTCTTTAGTGACTGAACATGACAGACACG
Organism: Amphiprion clarkii; assembly: GCA_027123335.1. Classification (NCBI taxonomy): domain Eukaryota; kingdom Metazoa; phylum Chordata; class Actinopteri; family Pomacentridae; genus Amphiprion; species Amphiprion clarkii. The sequence goes on from CM049576.1 coordinate 5,856,123, forward strand.
CATAGCTCTGCTAATTCTGGAGCGCCTCTGGTCAAACACAATGAATGAGGCGATAAACAGCCGAGAACAGAGGACGGTTCTTCACGAGGACCACGACGACCTCTGATCCACCAGTCTGACCTGCTGCCACGGTCACATTTCTGTTTCAGTCTGGACCCAAAAAACCAGGTGGTCCAGACCCAGCAACCAGAACCAGAGCCGATAACCTCAGCAGTTTAGCTTCTGTTCTACATCACAACACACCACACAGCAAGGGAAAACTGTGAAATCATGCACAAAGCATGTTAAACAGTTCAAATTCAGTCAAAATGTGGTAGCAAGGCAACAAAAATATGTTCAAAAACTGAGAATTACTGGCAAATACCTGTAAAAGATCAGACACAAACCAAACAGCAACTAAAAACTATCAAATCATGTGGAAAATATGTCAAATGTTTAAATGTAATCTTGACGAAAATGGAAAATCTGGCAGCAATGTGCAAAAAAATGAGGTTCAAAATGTGTAAAGACCAGAAGCAGAATCAATAATTGCAGCAGTTTAGCTTCTGTTCTACATCACAACACACCACACAGCAACGGAAAACCGTGAAATCACGTAGAAGGTATGTTAAACAGTTCAAATGCAGTGAAAATCTGGACATCAAAAAATATGTTGAAAAACTGAAAAAGTGTAAGAATTTTGGCAAATACCTGCAAAACTTCAGACACAAACCAACAGCAACTGAAAATTATGAAATTATGTGGAAAACATGTCAAATGTTTAAATGTAATCTGAAAGAAAAGAAAATTTGGCAGCAACATGCAAAAAAAGAAGTTCAAAATGTGTAAAGACCAGAAGCAGAATCAATAATTACAGCAGTTTAGCCTCTATTCTACATCAAAGCTCAACTATAGACAAAATCAAACCGCAACTGAAAACTGTAATATCATGTGGAAAATATGTCAAACAGTTCAAATGCAATCTGTGAAAATCTGTAAAACTGGTGCAATTTTACGGTCACACACTGGAAAAGAACAAATTTCCATTTACAGGGTAGACAGTAGCATTTAGTCTTTTCTGTTTCCGTCTGATCTCAGAACCAGAATGACTGCAGCAGTTTAGCCTCTGTTCTACATCACAGCTTGACTTTAGACAAAATCAAAAGAATGCAATCCAAAAAAAAAAGAAAATGGCAGCAATGTGCAAAAAAATGAAGTTGAAAAGTATAAAAACTATGGAAATAACAGCAGAAACTTTTGCAGCTTTAAATACAGTAAAACTACTGTAATTTTGCAGTCACAGGTTGTAAAAGACCTAATTTCCATTTGCAGGGTCCAACATATGTTCTGTAACAAACATGAAGTCTAAATTATGTGTCAGATGCCAGAACCAGATGGTCCTGTCCCAACAACCAGAACCGGAACTGATAACTGTAGCAGTCTAATTTCTTTTCTACGTCACAGTTTAACTTCAGAGCTGCAAAACAGACACTCAAACCAAACAGCTAATGGAAACTGTGAAATCATGTGGAAAACATGTCAAACTTTGAATGCAATCTGGAAACAACTGTCAAACTGACAGTGAGACCAGATAAACTGTTAGAAAATGGTATAACACTGAGATATTCAAACACTGTGAAAATAGCGGCAAATATCTATGAAATCATGATTTTATTAGCAGATTTAAGAACAGTAAAATATAGTGTCATTTTACAGTCACATGTTTTAAAAGAACAAAGTTACATTTATAAAAATACAGATTTTTGATGGGAACAATGTGTCTGTTGATTATTTTTTTGGATCGATAAATGTTTTTTTCTCTAAAATGGCAAGAAATGTACTGTCATAGGGGAGGTAAGAAATCAGAAAATATTAAGTATCTTGCGGTGAAAGTAAAAATACTAGAAACTTAGTTAATTTGCAGATGACACACTTCTGTTCAGTTGTGAAAAAGACAATCTTTGGATCCTACAGTGAAGGAAAAAACACTAGAAATTAATTACTTTGTAGATGCCACACTTTTGTTAAGTTGTGAAAAAACAACCTATGGATCGTGTTGTGAAGGGAAAAAAAACTAGAAACTTAATTAATTTGCAGATGATACACTTCTGTTAGGTTGTAAAAAAAAAAAAAAAACCTTTGGATCATGTAGTGAAGGGGAAAAACTACTAGACAGTTGCTTTTTAATTTAGAAACTTTCTCTGAATTTAATTAAGATTTATTTCAGTGATAATCACATTGCAGATTGTTCAAGTTTTTTTAAAAAAAACAAACATGTTTTGATAGGATAATTGATCAATTGTTCTGGGAAATCACATGAAACTTAAATATCAAACCACATCATGCAGTTTATATAACTATACACTAGTTATAACTATATAACTGTATTTGACATTTGATCTGTTTACCTGTTTACCTGCCTGTTTACCTGACCATATATGGACGTGGTGTTTCAGGTGAGGTCTTGCCGGTTCACCTGATCCTCACAGGTTGGTCGGATTTGAAACTCCCATTGTTGGAGGAGGAACGCCACCCTGGAGCCCATCACATCACCTAAACACTTCTCGTTAGCGCTGATTTATTATTTATGATTTTATTTCTGAGATAATCTGGTTACTGCTGATGCATCCATCAAAAACAACCATTTTTGTCCCAGAAGAAGAAGAAGAGGAACAGACCACCCGCAGTTTAATACAGGAGATGTTTCTCCATGCTGAATGTGTCTACAACAACTTGCTCCTCTGTTCATTGTTTTTGAGTCATGCTGCATTTATTTTACTGATCCAGTAGCTTTGATTTTCCTCTCGGTTGTAATTTCACATCTCATTTTGATCATTTTATGTCTTGTTTGTGTCATTTTGTGCCTTGATTTTGTTGTTTTTTGTGTCTTTTGGACATTTTTGTCCACTGGAGGTCATTTAGTGTCTCGTTTTTCTGGTTTTCTGACTCATTTTTGCCATTTTTCTTCTCATTTTAAATTTTTTTTATCATCATTTGTATCTTTTTTTGTATTGTTTATGTTGTTTCGTCTTGTTTTTTGGTGTCCTGTGTCTGTTTTTGTTGTTTTGTGCGTCTGTCACTTTGTATTGTTTTTTGACTGTTGAGCTATTCTATTGTATTTAACTATTTCAATCTTTCCAGTTTCTCCAGACTTTTTCTCTCTACTCATCAGCTGTGGAAAGATGTTTCTCCATGCTGAATGTATCGTACAACAACTTGCTGCCCTGTTGACTGTTTCTGAGCCACACTGCATTTATTTTATTCATCCAGTAGCTTTATTTTACTCTCACTGTCTGCAGTTCAGCCTGAAAACTCTGGGAATTTTCTGCAAATTTTGGGATTCGGAGAGTTACAGCCACAAGAGACCACAAGAGACCACCAGAGTCCATCAGAGACCATCACAGACCAGCAGTGTCCATCAGAGACCACCAGATTTCATTGGAGTCCATTACAGACAGAGACTATTACAGTCCTTCAGAGACCAACAGTGTCCATCAGAGACCATTAAAGACCAACAGAGTCCACTAGGGACCATTACAGTCCATTTGAGACCAAACGAGATGAATAGAGACCAACAGAGTCCATCAGAGACCATTAAAGACCAACAGAGACCAATAGAGTCCATGAGAAACCATCAGAGTCCATTAGAGTCCACCAGAGGCCAATACAGTCCATCAGAGACCAACAAAGTTGAATAGAGAACAGCACAGTCCATCAGAGACCAAAAGAGACAGAGACCACCAGAACTCTATTAGCGTCTATCGGAGTCCAATAGAGTCTGTCAGAGTCCATTAGAGACCAACAGAGTCTAACAGAGACCAACAAAGACCATACAGAGACCATCAGAGACCACCAGAGTCAATCAAAGTCCATTAAAGACCACCAGAGTCCATCAGAGATCAATAAAGTTGATTAGAGCCCATCGGCGTCCATCAGAGACCACCACAGTCCATTAGATTCAATTGGAGACCAATAGAGACCAACAGAGACAAAAAGAGACCACCAAAACTTTATTAGAGCCCATCGGAGCTCAAAAAAGTCTGTCGGAGTCCATTAGAGACCAACAGGAACCAATTGAGTCCATCAGACATCATCAGAGACGAACAGAGACCACAAAGTTCAATAAAGTCCATCAAAGACGAAGAGACCACCACAACTTGATAAGTGTTCATTGGAGTCCAATAGAGTCCATTAGAGAACAACAGAGGCCAATAAAGTCCAGCAGAGACCACCATAGTCCAACAGAGTTTAATACAGTTCACCATAGTCCACCACAAACTAACAGAGACCATTAGAATCCACCAGAGTCCACCCGAGACCACTAAAGTCATTAGAAGTCAGTCAGAGATCAACACCAGGGTCCACTGGAGTCCATCAGAGACCAACAGAGTCCAATAGAGTCCCCCAAAGTCCATTAGAGACCATGATGATCCAGTCTGAGTTGTTATTTGTAATTGTATATGTAATTCTTGCACTGCACATCTTTGCACTTTTAAACTTTATTTTTTTCTTTTAAGCCACTTTATCCTCATCTCTCACCCTTGTATATATTGTAAATATTGTTACTACTGTTCTATTGTTGTGTTCATATCACTACGTCTACTGTTGCATGGGCTGCTGTGACAATGTAAATTTCCCCTGGCGTGGGGAGAAATAAAGGACTTATCTATCTTATCTATCTTATTGCTGTACTTTTGTGAAGAGAAACACCATTTCCAGCAGACAGTCAGTCAGTTTATTAAAAACTTTTGGAACTTTGCTGGTTTGTTCTTTCGTCGACTGATGTGATGAAGTCACAGTTGGACGTGAATTTATTGGATTTTAAATAACAACCAGCAGCAGTGAACCGTTGAACATAAAGATAGTTTGTCCTCAGATCATGTGATTGTGTTTAGAATAAAACATCAGCACTGCTTTACGACTGAGGATGATGAAGGTCTCTGTGAGCAGCTCAGTCACTCTAATGGTTTTTATTGGATCAACATGAAAGAACATTAAACTGTTTCCTGCAGCAGAACCTGGAACAACCTTTAAATCTGATTTTAATGTCCAACACGGCGACGTTGAACCTTCAGACCATAAACTACATGATGTTAAACTTGCAGGAGGCGGGGCCTAAAGCTGCTGCTGCCGCCTGGTTGGTCCATCGGTCTCACAGTCAGTTTTTACTGTTTTCTAGCCACATATTTGTACTTTTTCTGAATATTTATTTTACTTAAATATTCTTTTTTTGACTCGGGTCTGGATCTGGTTTTTGTGCTTTTCTTTGACAGAAAAGTTGGTTTTCAGATTTTGTATAATATTTATTTATCATGTTTTTGTCATATTTTGTTATTATTCTTATTATTGTTTATATTATTTTGGTGTTGTTTTTCCTGTTATTGTTATTGTTTCCACTGTTACTGTTATTGCTATATTTGTTATTTTTATTTGCTATTGTCATTATTGTTATAGGTGTTGTTGTTATTGTTTCCATTGTTATGATTGTTACTGTTGTTGTTGTTGTATTTGTTGTTGTTATTATTCTTCTTGTTGTTTTAATTATTTTGCTGTTGCTGTTATAGTTTCCATTGTTTGTGTTATTGCTATACTTGTTATTTTATTACAGTTATGATTGCTATTATTTCTATTGCTGTATTTTTTTTGTTGTTGTTGTTATTGTTTTGAGTTTACTGTTGTTGCTATTGTTGGTGTTATTGTACGAAATCTGGTGGATTTGACGAGCTTGGTCAAATTTTATGCATTTTTAAAAACTATTTATCAAAGTAAAACTCAAACAATTTGAAACAAAACACTAATGCTTTTCAAAATAAGACTCTTCTACTTCTCAGAATAAAACTGAGATATTTTCCAAAATAAAACATTTAACCGATCCAAAATAAGACCCAGATACTTTGCAAAATATCATGTCATGCTGTCCAAGATAAGATTAGGTATTTTCCAAACTAAAATTGAGATACTTTCCAAAATAAGACACAGATACCAACAGAATAAAGTTCAGATACTTTCTAACATGAAGCTCAGTTGCTTTTCTAGAATAAATGTCAGATTATTGCTGATGTTTGCGTTTCTTTTGGGTGATTTTCTTCGTTGTGCGTTCGCTGAGTGTTTGTGTGTTTTCCTGTGTTGTGTGTTTCCGCAGTTGTGTTGCGTTCAGGAGCGTCTGTGTAGCACCTGAGCTGCCTTTAATGAACGGAAACCTCGTAAAAAGAACTTGATTACTGGTGTTAAATATAAAAGCGCCTCCCTCCTCATTATTCTCTCATTACAAGCAGCAGGATGAGATTCCTGCCGTCAGTCGTCTCAGCGCTTTAAACTCCACTTCATTCTCATGTCTGATGGTCCTGAAGGGATTTAAAGAAAGAAAGGTGTTTGAAGGGGGAAGTGGGGACGTAAGACATCTTTAACGGGACATCTGAGGAAAAGGACAGTCATTTTTGTGGGGACATAAAAGTCTTTCAGAGGGACATTTGAAGACATCAGGATAGTTTGGGGTAAAGGGTGGAGATAATGTATGTAGATATAGTAGTAGTAATGTCGTAGTTTTGAAAATTGAGGACATATTTAAAGGACAATTTCCTCTGGACATTGAGAACATTTTGGAAAGCTGACAACATCTGTGGATTTTTAGGAAATTTCAGAACTCTTACAACATTTTTAAAATAAGCTCAAAAAGACCTTTCAGGACACATTTGGACAGAAAAAGTTTCTATGACCTTCCTCCTCTGTCCACTTGACCGTCTCACTGTGTGAAGCTCGAGTTTCCTCATGTTGCCATTGGTGACACCAAGTGTCATCTGGTTGCCGTTGGTGACAGCATCCTCTGGTTTCTATCGTGACGGTGTTGTCCTGTTACTCGGTGAGATTGTCCTCTGGTCTTTGGTTGCCATCTGTGACGGCGTTTTCGGCCGCTATTTGTGACGGTATCCTTTGGTCTTTGGTTACCACGGCAATAGTGTCCTCCTGCTGCCATCAGTGATAGTGTCCTGTTGCTGTAGTGACATTGTCAACGGTCTTTGCTCGCTGTTGGTGACAGTGTCTTCTGGTCACCATCAGTGACCGTGTCATCCTGTTGCTGTCGGTGACAGTGCCCTCTGATCTTTGGTTGCCGTTGGTAACAGCGTCCTCTGGTCACCATTGGTGATAGTGTCCTGTTGGACACAGCCATTGGTGACAGTGTCCGCTGGGTCTCTGGTTCCCATCTGTGATAGTGTCCTGTTGCCGTTGGTGATATGGTCCTGTTGGCATTGGTGATGGTGTCTTCCTGTTGCCATCAGTAACAGTGTCCTTTGGTCCTTGGTTACCATGGTGACAGTGTCTTCTGGTCACCATCAGTGACTGTGTCATCCTGTTGCCGTCGGTGACAGCGTCCTCAGTTCGCCATTGGTGACATTGTCCTCTGGTCTGTGGTTGCCATCGATGATAGTGTCCTCTGGTTGCCATCGGTTATAATGTCCTCTGGGTGCCATTGATGATAGTGTCCTCTGGTTGCCATTGATGATAGTGTCCTCTGGGTACCATCGGTTATAGCGTCCTCTGGTTGCCATCGGTTATAGCGTCCTCTGGTTGCCATCGGTTATAGTGTCCTCTGGGTGCCGTCGGTGACAGTGTCTTCCGGTTGCCGTCGGTAATAGTGCCTTGTTTCCATCGGTGACAGCATCCTCTGGTTACCATCAATGATAGTGTCCTGTTGCCGTCAGTGTCCTTCTGTTGCCGTCGGTGACAGGTGTCCCCCAGCTGACTGACAGTTTGCGGTGATGTGTCGCCGTGGCGGCAGCTCGGTTTATCTGCCGCTGACATGGAGTCCCACTGAGTGTCCTGTTGGCTGCGTGGGTTTGAACGCTGTCCAGAGGAACTTGGCAGCGGCGGCCGGCGGTTATTAATATTCCTGAAGGCCTGAGAAAATAAACGTCCTGTCAGAGGCGTTGCCATGGCGTCTCAGCGTTGACACAGCAGAGCGACTGTAGTGTCATTGTCTGCCGTCAGAAGCCCCACCGCTCATTATGTTCCAGTCCGTGGTTCCTCTTTTCACACGTTGGAGCTGCTCTGAGAAACAATCTGTGGAGGACTGGGGACAGGAACGTCCTACTGAGGGACACAACGGCTAGTTGTCTCCGAGGACGTTTCTCACAAACACAAACAAACACTGCTGCTGCTTTAATGAGCCAAAACACTGCAGTGACAGCAGAAGGACAGCAGGACGCCACAGCTGATCTGAACCAGTTCACCTGCTGGTTACTGAACGTCCTTATAGGAGAAAATCATTTAACACAGAGAGAATCGTGTCTCCAAGACGATCCTGGTATCAAATGTGTCTAAAAATGATCATTTTATTGCTTATAAATGTTCTGACCAACCACCTATCACACATGCTGATATGAGCCTTAAAGATTTACCCAGAATGCACTTGTTAAAGTTTTCTCCAGCCCCGTATCATCATTATCCCACCTCTGTGCTTCACTGTCAGGACTATGCATTCACTGTGGTAGATCTGGACAGAAGAGACACATGACCAAAAACAAACACAAAATGAGCACAAAAACACACAAATCCACCACAAAAGGAGACAAAATCGTCCATCAAAGTTTACCCAGAATGCATTTTTTATAGTTTTCTCTGGTGAATTATCAGAAAAGGGAACCGATGATTGTTTCTGTGACTCTATTGACATTAAACAGCTGCAGTTTTACTGTTCAAACTACGATACATCCCATAATACTGATGATCAAAGTCAGTTTGAGAAATTAACAAACGTCTGTTTAGGCTTTAAGTAGTGACACCTGGAGTGGATGGAAAATTAACGGTTGTTTTTGTGATGACGTCACAAGTTTGTTGTGGTGATTTTGCATCTCTTTGGGGTAATTTTTGTTGGTTTTTTTAGGGCATTTAGCTTTTTTTTTAGTGCCAATTTGTGTCTTTTGTGGCTATTTTGCTTTTTTTGTGCTTATTTTGCGGCTTTTGTTTTGATTTTGTGTCTTTTCGTGGTGGTATTATGTTTCTTTGTGGTCATTTTAGCCATTTTTGAGATGATTTAGTATGTTTTTAGTGGCAGTTTTGTAGTTTTTTTTTGGTAATTTGACTTTTTTTTGTGGGGTGATTTTGTGTCTCCTTTTCTGATTATTGTACTTTTGGCTCCTTTTGTGATGATTTTGCATATTTTGGTGATAATTTAGCATCTTTCTGTAGTGATCTTGTGTCCTTCCGTGGTGATTTTACCTCTCTGTGGTTATTTTTGTTCTTTTGTGGTGATTTTTCCATTTTTGTTGTGATTTTGTGTCTTTTTTTGGCATGTTTTTAGTTGCAATTTTGTGTCGTGATATTTTTGCTTTTTTTGTGATGATTTTGTGTCTCTTTATCTCATAAAGGTGCTTTTGTCCCTTTTTGTAGTGATTTTTAACTTTTTGTGTGGGTTTTTTTGTATTTTGTGGTGATTTTGCCAGTTTTGTTTTGATTTTGTGTCAGTTAATAGCAATTTCTGCCTTTTCTACCGTGACTTTGCACGTTTTCTTTGTGGTGATTTTGAGTCTGTGTGGTGATTTTGTGTGTTTTTGTGGTGATCTGGCTGCAGTTTTTCCCAGAACTCAGATGTGTTTCTCCTCCTAAATGTCATGTTTCTTTCTGCTGGACTGATGAAGTTCTGAGGCTCAGAAATGATGGAGAAATTCCATTAAAAAGTGATACATGTGGACCCTCCTCTATGGAGCTGGAGCTCTGAAATATTCTCAGTATGAAGGTCAGGGCTTCCTTCTGATAAATGTCCTGCAGTGACGTTGCTCCTGTCAGACTGGAAGCTGAACGTTGACGTTTTAAAACCACGGTTTTGTGCCGGTTTGGGAAGCGGCTGCAGCTGAGCAGCTGAAGCTGAAGCGACGGCGGCTCGTATTTGTGGCAGATGTTGGTTCTGGATGCGTCTCCTCGCTGTGTTTTTACAGCTCAGCCGCTGTTTGTGCAGGAATCTGAACTTTATTAAAAGATGCACAAAGTGTTTGTCGGCTTTCTGATCTCTGATCTCAGAAACACACAAACGCTCAGCAACAACACAACTCACTGCTGTCTGAGGAACACAATCAGATGTTAGCGAAGCGTTTGTCCACAGTTAGTCACTGAAACGTCCTCAGATTGACCAAAAATTTCTCTAAAATCACTTACCAACATATAAAAAATAAAATAGAATGAAGTGTTTTATTTAAATGCTTTAGTTTTTTGGATCCTTTGAGTTTTACTGGTGAATTGATGCACATTTTATCACATCTTTACACATTTTTTTGCCCTTATTTGCATTGTTGTTTTTCAACAGCGTACACTCTTGTTTTGTTTTTTTACCAACACAGTTCAGTTTTTATGTCAGGTGTAGCTTTTACTTCCTGCGTCTTGCTGGTTCGTGTTGGTGCAAACCGATGGACGAACAAAAATGTGTCACATCAGGACTTTTATTGGCTCCTCTGAGAGCTCGGTGGCCTTCAGAGCCAACACACACATTTACAGACAGAGTTAGAGCCTCTGAGGGACGATGGAGCTGAGCCAGCAGATAAACTGACAGAACATCATCCGTTTGTTTCAGCATGACAGCATGAGAAAAGTCCTGCTTCAGTTTAACAAACACTGAAGGAGACACTTGGACCTTCACATGGAGAAACACAAAGAGTTGCACCAACAGAGCCAAAATGAAGATCAACCCTCTGAGAAAAGGTTGTTGAAAAGCATCAGTCAGGAGATGATACAAGAACATTTCAGTTACTGAATATACAGTTAAATCTATCATTAAGAAATGGAAGGAAGATGGAACACGAATAAATCTGACTGGAGCAGGACGTCTTCAAGACCTGAGGGACTAGAGAGGGAGGCCACCAAGACTCCTATGACTCCTCTTAAGGAGTTCCAGCTTCAGCAGCTGAGATGTTAGAGACTGTTCATCCAACAATTGTTGTCTGTTCTTCACCAGTCAAAACTTTATGGAGACAAAGAGAAAGACTCTGTTGGAAAAAGCTCCAATTAAATCTGGACTAGAGTTCACCAGAAGACATGTGGAGACTCTGAAGACACCTGGAAGAAGGTTCTTTGGTCTGAGGAGACCAGAATGGAACTTTTAGTTCATCAGACTAGATGATATGTTTGATGGACACCAAACACTGAACATCATCACAAACACACCATCAACACTGTGAAGCATGGCGGAGGCATCATGATGTGAAGCACGGTGGTGGCAGCATCATGATGTTCCTCAGCAGCAGGTCCTGGAAGGCTTGTAAAGGTAGAGGGTGAATGAATGCAGTAAAGTCTAGAGAAATCCTGGAGGACAACCTGATGCAGTCTGAAGAGAACTGAGAGAACAGAGGACATCAAATGAGACCTCCTCAAACATCTGGACCTCTCCCTGCTTGCTGCTTAGTAGATGCTGCACTTTCCCGATGTTCCCTAAATGCCTCACAGTCACCAGTAGACGCTACAGTTTACAGATGTTCCCTAAACACCTCACAGTCTTCAGGAGATGCTATAGTTTCCATATGTTGTCTAAACGCCTCACATTTTCCCTAATAAGTGTTTAGGGAACATCTGGAAATGGCAGATGTTCCCTAAACCTGTCAGTCATCAGAAGTTGTTTAGATGTTCCCCAAATGCCTCTAATTCATCAGGAGACGCTACAGTTTCTATACGTTCCCTGAACACCTCACAGTCACAGTCGGATATTGCAGTCCAGAGTTGTTCCCCAAAGGTCCCCAAATGCCTCACATACATGCTGTAGTTTACAGATGTTCCCTAAATGCCTCACAATCATCAGTAGATGCTGCAGTTTACAGATGTTCCCTAAACGCCTCATAGTCATCAGTAGACACTGCAGTTTCTAGATGTTCCCTAAACAACCTAAAGCTATCATTAGACACGACAGTTTCCAGATGTTCCCTAAACGCCTCAAATTCATCAGTAGATGTTGCAGTTTCCAGATGTTCCCTAAACCCCTACAGTACACGCTACAGTTTCTAGATGTTCCCTAAACACCTCATAGTCATCAGTAGATGCTCCAGTTTCCAGATGTTCCCTAAAACTTCACAGCCATCAGTAGATGCTATAGTTTCTAGACGTTCCCTAAATGCCTCACATGTTCCCTAAAAGGTGGTACTATTCCAGTAAAGCAGGTCTAAACTACAGTCCAGTTCACACAGAACAGCTTCATCACACCAAACGCAGTCGGGTCTGAGAGGTAAAGTTAGAATTCACTGTTGGGTGAAATATTGTTTGTCTGATGAGGAGAAACAAAGTCGGACAGACGACCTCTGAGACCGAGTTCTTGCAGCAAACATTCATATATTCCAATTAGTCCGGTTCCAGTCCAGCGACTCTGCTTTACATTTCTGGGAGTGTCTGCACATTCACTCAGCGTCAGGAGTTTTTCTGCTGCTCGCCTCTAATTGACCGATATGACACCAGATAGTGTTTGTAAAGCAACACTGCTGCCCTGAATACTGATCACAGCAGCAGCAGAAAACACGTCTGGAAGGAGAGGAAATGCATTTATGTTCATGTCTGACTGATCACAATTCAATCATTTAGGTTCAGAGTAAAACAACATCAGTTCATGCAGATTTGAGAGGATTTAAAAGGTTTATGTGCAGCATAAAAACAAATGTTTGGGCTTAAAAACAGAACAATTAGCAACAGTTTGCATCAATCTAAATGATGAAACTACATTCAGTCAGTACAATCACAGGTGTATTTACTATTTAATGACTGGTCGCTTAAACACAAGATTCTAAAGTTGATTCCTCATAAAGAAATAAAGTTGTTCAACTAGTTTTTGTACGTTATTGGTGATAAACCTTTAGTGTATTTTAACACACAGTATTTCAATCCTCAATCCTAAAAGCAAAAACACATCAAAAGTTCACTGTCATTTCAAAGTTTTTGTGATTATTTTGTCTTTTGTGTATTAATAGTAATTTTGCCACTTTTTTGTCATGATTTTGTGCTTTTTTGTGGTATTTTCATCTCTTTTGTGGTGATTTTTTTTGTCTCTCTGCGTCAATTTCATCCCTTTTCATGATGATTTCACCTGTAGCGGGTTTGAGTCTTTAAGGTAATTTTTCCACTTATGGTTGCAATGTTCAGTCTTTGTGTCATTTTGCACCTTTTTGTGGTCACATTGCCTCTTTTAGTGGTGATTTTGTATGTCTTAGTTGTCATTTCATCCCTTTATATGGTGATTTTAAGTCTTTTCGTGGCAATTTCACCTCTTCTATAATGATATTGTGTCTTTTTGTGGAAATCTGGCATCATTTTGTGGTAGTTTTCAATCTTTTTGATGATTTTGCATCTTCTCTGTAGTATTTGCGTTACTTTTGCGTCTTTTTGTGGTGGTTTTGTGTCTTTTTATGATGTTTTCCACCTCCTTTGTGATGACTTTGTGCCTCTGAGGTAATTTGTTCCTTTCTATGGATATTTCACGTCCCTTTTTGTCATAATTTTGAGTCTTTGTGTTGATTTCGTCCCTTTTTGTGATGATTTTGCGTCTTTTCTGTAGCGATTTTGAGTCTTTAAGTTAATTTTGCTGTTTTTTGCCATGGTTCTGCACCTTTTAGTGGCAATTTTGCCTCTTTTGTGGTGATTTTTTTGTCTGTTTGTGTCATTTTGCACCTTTTTGTGGTCATTTTGCCTCTTTTAGTGGTGATTTAATGTGTCCTTGTGGTCATTTCACCTCTTTCTATAATGATATTGTGTCTTTTTGTGGAAATCTGTCATCTTTTTGTTGTAATTTAGCATCTTTTTGTGGTGATTTTGTGTTTCTTTGTGGTAATTTCAGCCCTTTTGAGGTGATTTTGCATATTTTTTGTGGCAATTTTGTGTCTTTTGGTGGTAATTTTGCATTTTTGTGGTGACTTTGTCTCTTTTGTTTTGATTTTGTGATAATTTCAGGCTTTTCTGTTGTGAGTTTGCATGGCTTTGTTGTGGCGATTTTGAGTCTTTGTGGTAAATTTGCATCGTTTTATGCTGATTTGGTTGCAGTTTTTACCAGAACTCAAATGTGTCCTAAAACGTCAGAAACAGCTCAGAAATGATGGGAAAAGTCCATTAAAAAGTGATAAATCTGGACCCACCTCTATGTAATTGAAGGACCTGGAACTCTGGAAATTTTCATAGTATGCTTCATTAAATATACTAAAGTTACTGTGGATAAAGAGTCAATTGATGAAGCGGTCAGAACTGGCTCAGATTTGGTTGATTTTATTTGAAGTGACCCATGAAGAAGATAATCACAGCTTCCACCTTCTGCAGCTCCACAGAACAAACTGACAGATTAAATCCTGACAGACCAGAATCCAGATCAAAACTGTGAAATGAAAAGAGGAATTTGAACGGCTTCTCCCCTCCTCATCACATTTCAACAATGAAAAGCCATACATCCACTGGCTGCGAGTCAACGCGCTCCAAAATAACACTCAGAGCGAGAGGGACGAAATTACAGCCGAGCAGCTCCGGATGACAACCCATAATTTCAGCTGGAGAGAAAGACGAGTGGAAGCCAAACTGTGTGGGCTCGTCTGAATGCTGCGCTCATGGCAGCCAGCAATTATCCAATTTCAAGGAAATGTCAGTAATGCCTGTAAGACGGAGAGCTGCCGTTCACCTCCGTTCACCAAAACCCCAGAACGGTTCCTCGGCTGTGATCCGGGTCCAGTAGCGCTGTCCTGGAAGAGGTCAGCCCGGTTCTGTCCCAAGGCCCCATCAACTGTGGATGATTTATCAGCGTTGTTCCCATTCATCTTTTAAGACAGAAAGCTGCCCAGTGTTTCACATGAGCGTAAATATCGGGATAATTAAACCATTTCTGTGCTGACAGTATTCACAGAAGACGCAGGATTTAGAAAGCAGCTTTTATCCTGCATCTGTTCACATTCAGACTGTGTCTTTAAAGCAGCAACTGAATAAATAATGTTCAGACAAACATCACTGAGATGCTGAAGGAAACTAAAATTAGACAGACTCTCAATGGAGTTCTGAACTAACGTCTCGGGTTTCTAAGCTGATTTATAGAAATGTATTAATCCATATCCTGTACAACTGTACGATACATAAAAACTCGTAAAAAACTCAAATGTCTCTGAGTTACAGCTAAATTCCTATGATACTGTCCTACAAAAACATAAATCAAGGTAAAGAAATCAAAAAATAAAGCAGCCAAACAGTGTAAGTGCTGCAGAGAATCACTGATGTTCAGAAAAACATTACTGCGATACTGAAGAATCTGAAATTAGACGGACTTTCAGTGGAGTTCTGAACCGGTGCTAAGTGGACTTATGGACATGCATTCATTATCTATCCTGTACATCTGTATAATGAAGAAAAACTCGTTAAAAAAAAGCAAAAAAAAACAAGAATGTCTCTGAGTTGCAGCTAAATTTCTGTGATGCTGTCCTACAGAAACATAAATGAAGATAAAGAAATCGAAAAATAAAGCAGCAAAACAGGGTGAAAGCTGCAAATAATCACTGATGTTCAGACAAACATCGCTGAGATATTGAAGGAAACTAAAATTAGACAGATTCGTAATGGAGTTCTGAACTGGTTCTAAGTGGACGTATGGACATGTTCATGCTCTATCCTGTACATCTGTATAATTCATAAAAACTCATAAAAAACAAAAATGTTTCAGTGAGTTTCAGCTAAATTCCTCTGATGTTACCGTAGGGGTTCACATTTGAAACATAAATTGGAAAATAAGGCAAAACACAAGCATGTTCCAGGGAGTTACAGCTAAATTCTTATGATATTGTCCTACAATAACACAATTTAAGGTAAAGAAATCAAAAAAATAAAGCAGCAGAACTCTCTGAATCACTAATGTTCAGACACTGTGATTCTAAATGCGGTTCTGAACTGTCTTCTGTGGTTTCTGAGTGGATTTCTGGAAGTTTATAGGCTTTCTGGAGGAATTTTGTTTGGTTCTGGTCTTGTATTTAGTCAGTCTGAGTGAATGTGTTGCTGTGATGCTGCAAAATAAGAGTAACTGGTTAACTGTAAATAGATGAATGATTGCACTACTTAGAACCAGAACCAGAACCAGACCAGTGAGAAGCTGGACTCTGTGATCTGAGGCCGGACTGACAGCAGGACGGATGAAGCTGCTCACGGTCTTCAAATCAATTCAGGAAAACTGGAGCGTATCAATCAATTCTACAATCATATTAACTGATTTGATCTGATGAAATGTTTCCACAGAAGCTCCTTTATCTCGTCGTCCTCCCGATTCATGAGCTCAGCCCGTCAGCGATGTTTTATTGTGAAGTGCATCTTCCTCTTATCTTCTGTCCTTTATGTTGACAATAAAGTCCTGCTGCTTTGTTGTCTTTGTGATGCGTTGAAACCATGTCTGGAGTCAAACTGTTAAAGTCAGCAGCCTCGTACGCAGCATTAGATATGCTTCATCAAACAGCCC
Source organism: Amphiprion clarkii (assembly GCA_027123335.1). Taxonomy (NCBI): domain Eukaryota; kingdom Metazoa; phylum Chordata; class Actinopteri; family Pomacentridae; genus Amphiprion; species Amphiprion clarkii. The sequence continues at coordinate 5,872,531 of CM049576.1, forward strand.
ATAATAGTCAGCGTGGAGAGATGATCAGATACGGCAGCAGACGGACGGACGGACGGACGAGTTAGTGGACGAAGGTTTCTTTGTTCTGCGGCTCAAAAGTTTAGAAAATCCTTGTTTAAACCGACGTTGACTAGTGAAGGTTAACCGTTGCTTTAGTTACTGAGTCCTAACCAAACATGTTAGTTCCCAAACGTCAACCAAACGTTCAAGTGGTCAGAATTTAACTGTACAATCATCAAACCATAACCATCTTAGTCACTGTAACCAAACATTTTAATTGAATAAACTTAACAGAACAGTTTAGTTGCCTGGTCTCAACCAAACATTTAAGCTGTCTAACCTTTAAAAAAAAAATAAATTACCCATTTAAACTAGAAGTTAACCACATATTTCAGAATTCGTTGCCCAACTTCCACCAAACATTTTAGTTCCCAGCTTTAGCCAAGCATTCTATTTCCTGAAATTCAACCAAACATTTTAGTTCTCCAACATATGAGTTGTCTTTAGTTCCCAAACATTTTCATTTCCCAGCTTTAGCTAAACATTTTAGTTCCCTAATCTTATCCAAATGTCGCAGCTGCCCAACTTCAACTGAATGTTTTAGTTGTCCAGTTTTAACCAAACATGTTAGTTCTCTACCTTAAACCAAACATTTAGTCACTGATTCTTAACCAAATATTTTAGTTGCCAAGTCTTAAGCAAACATTTCAGTTCCCTTACCATAACCAAACATTTTACCTGTCCAACTTCAACCAAAAGTTTTAGTTGCCAAGTCTTAACCAAACATTTAGTTGCTTAATTGTAACCGAATATTGTAGCTTTCGAGCTTAAACAAACATTTCAGTTGCCCAACTTTTACCAAACATTGTAGTTCCCTAACTTCAGCCAAACATGTTAGCTGTTTAATCTTAAACATTTTAGTTCCCTAACTTTAGCCAAATGTTTTAATTGTCCAACTTTAACCAAACATTTCAACCAGAAGGTTAGCAGATATTCATTGTCTGACTTTGAGCTGATGTTGGAGGTTCTGGTGAATCAAACTTCAGTGGAACTTACAGTTAAACAGCTGGAGAACCGATGAAGAACTGAGTCCAGAACCAGGAAGATAAACAGACGAAATGGGTGAACCCTCAGGAGATGAAGTTCAGGTGAACCAGTCAGACACAAAGACAGGAAGTCAAACAAACCACTACGCACAGGGAAGGAGGTTTTTCAAAATAAAACAGGAAGCCAACCACAACTGAACCAAAACCATCACCCTTCAAGTTCACTTTTGAATATCTGACCACAGCTAGTGAAAACCAAATGAAAAGCATTGATGCAAACCGTCTGACCTGGAAAAGACATCTTATATTTATTAAAATCACCAACATGATTCCACTTATTAATAAGAAAACGTGAAAACAGGGAAAAAAAAATCATTGGGTTTTTAAACATTTTATCGACAAACTCAATTCAATCTAAAATTTAAATTGTGATTTTCCATCAAAACAGTTACAACAATCACGTTTTTTAAAAATTAAATCCTGAGCTCCTGGTGTTTGGACAAAAATTTAAATGTTTTTACTGATGAGTCGGGAAAATGTAACCAATTTTAAACTTAAAATCCTAATATTTCCTCATTTTATTCGACACAACAAATTTTTTAAAAGCCAGACAAAACAACCAAACAGATTTTGAAACTTTGAAAATTCTGAAACTTTTTGTAAATTAATCATAGAAATCCAACTTTTTGAAAAGAATTTAGAATTTTCTTCTGATTTCCTGTATTTTTAACTGTTATTCTGTACAGAAGACATTTTTGAGTTCTCTCTCCTTCTTTATTTTGTTTCCACAGAGATGCAGGACTTTAGATTCCAGTGGAAAATGAGTAAAAAACACTTTCAGACGGTTTAAATAAAGCTTAGAAAACTGAACCATCGCTGGACGTATTTCATTCGTCTGAGTCTAATTTCAGTCGCTGAAACTCACCTGCAGCTTTCTGGCTCCACCTGTGTGGTTTTCCAGAAGCTGTGCAGAGCGACGTGGAGGCGGAGTCTGAGCAGAAGCAGGAAGTGAATCAGGGTCAGTCAGGTCACATGGGGAGCTCAGATTAAGGACCCCTGCAGATTCTGGTCTGAAGTCTTCTTGCTGGCTGCAGATTATCTGCTGTGCTGCTCCAACACACAGGTGGTGTCCTGCTCTCAATCCGCCCTCAAACAGATTTCCAGCTGCAGGAGAAAACATCTGTCCTCTGATTGCTTTTTTGTAAGATTAACGGACGTAAAGCCCCCGCCGCCAATCCTCCACCTTTCTGAGTAGTTTGTGTAACGTCTGCAGATCAAAGTAAATCCTCCATCCTCAATCCACTGAGCTCAGATCAGGTTTGATGAGGTGAAGCAGCCGCCGCTGGACACCTGCTGCTACTGCAGTCAGGAAGGAAACACCAGAAACCTGAGAGGATACTGCAAAATATCTGAAAACCTACAAAAAATACAAGCATATAGCTGGATATGTTCATTTACTGTCAGTGTGATTCAATGTAATGTAACTGGCTGTCATTGGCAGCAGCTGAGGATCATGGGTAATGTAGTATTGACTGATTAATGCTGGGATATAATTAACATAAAACAGAATTACCCTGTCAGCAGAGTTTCAGCAGATTGACGGAGCATGTAGATGGAAGAGTCTGTTCAAAAACACCTGGATGACTCACCTGTCTCACCTGGATGACTCTGTGACATCATCATGAACAGCTGGAGGTGGACCAGCTGGTGCTGAGGTGGCGTCGGCAGGAAGCTGCAGCTGTCTGTGGGAAACGGCAGCAGCTGCAGCAGATGTTGGTGGGAGCAGGTCAGCGTCCTCCGTCTCCTTCACATGCAGTGATTTAATGATGTCAGTGATCGCTGTGTTTTTTCACTTGGTCCTCCTGATGTGACTCCTGCTGAATAAACATCTGGACACGACACAGACGAGGCCTCCAACACTTCATCTGCTCTCTGTCTGAGGCTTCGTATGTTTCGCTTCATTCCTCTGACAGCTGCACTCACAGGACGCCTCCTACACCTCCATGGGAATTCACACACACTGTCAGAAATAATACAAATATCTAAATCTGGCAGCAAGCACCAGAAAAGATCTATACACAATGCACAAAAATGTGAAAATAACACCACATATAAGTATAATAATGATATTTTAGTGCATTTAAATACAATAAATATGATTTAAGTGAACAGTACAAAATTTTTAGTGTCGCAATTGACTGCAAAAATAAATAAAAATATAATTAAAAATACAAAAAAATACAAATAATGATAAATAAAATAGTTATGATTAAATTAATGGAGGAACAAATGAATAAAAAACAAACAAGTATATTTAATTTAGAAAAGAGCTTTGTTTAAACGCAGATAACAAAAATAAGTATTTTTTTTACATGTGAATTGTACAAAAATCCAAAACCAAACAAAGAACAACAGATTAAAACTGTAAATAATCTCCACACCAAAACGCTGTATTTTCATAAAAGAGATTTTTCTTTTACAGTTTGTAACTGTAAAAATACACAACTGAATTCAAATCAGATGAAATATTAGTATTTTAGAGATATTTGCTGTTATTTTCATAGTTTTTACACTTTTTAAATACAATGTTCCACTATTTTTAACATATTTCTTTCAGATGCCAAATAAATAAGTAAATGAGAAAATTGCAAAAAATAATAAGAAAAATTCCTACAATTAAATTATTGAAGGAATGTATGAGTAAAAAACAAGTCAGTACATTTAGATTGCAAAGAGCTTCATTCAAATACAGAGAACCAGTAAAATCACTGAGAATGTATTATTTTACATGTGAATTTTAAAAAACAAAGAAAGAAAAACAGACTAAAACTGTAAATATACTTTCACAATAAGTTCTTTCACAATGTAAAACTGAAAAAAAAAGAAAATTTATAGAATTTTACTGTATTTAAATTTGCTAAAATATCAATATTTCACAGATTTTTACTCCTATTTTTTCAATAGTTTTTATAGTTTACTGTACTTTTTCTGACCCCTGGCTACTATTGTCACCGTGTCTTTATCTTGATGGGATTATTTCACAGTTCAGCTCAACTTTTGTATTTATTCTTGTGATTTCAGCTGCAGTTTTTCTTTATCTTCAGATCAGAATTAGACTTTCAGTTTGTTTGGACTCAGATTTTGAGGGTTTTTTTCCCAGGTGTTTGTAGTTCAACTGTTAACTGTTTCTTTTTCACCTGAACCTTCTGCTGCTTTGTGCCGTTTCTGGAGTTTTTCCGCCCTGAGTTTTGGCTGCAGACGTCGAGCTGTGGGCTAAAAATAGTTGGATAAACTCCTGAGGAACCTCCTGCATATTTTCCCTCGCTCCCTGCTCGCCGTCTGCCAGGCCCGGTGACATCACAGCGGCGGCAGCGTGGGAGAGGAGCGTGGGCGACGTGTAAATCTCCGAGTGTTGGAATAACATAGACGGGGCCCCGAGCGGTGGCCCCTGCACATGTGAAGCACCTTCGGGGGTCAGTGTTTCCGGCGTGAGGGGTGGGAAGCTGCTGCTCTGATCTGCAGATTGTGGGATTGAGAAAGCAGGAGTGTTTTCCCAGGAAGAGGATGTCATCGCTCCTCCTCAGCTGATAGCGCAGCGTCGGGGTGAAAGTCCTCCGTTAAATAAAGTACCTTCAGACGTTCCCACACAAAACAACCACACTCTGTTTATCCCAGCCTCCTCTAATGATGTTTATTCACCCGCAGGCCTGCAGAGAAAATACAGCTGCACAGCCAGACAGGCCGGACCAGCGCCAGAACCAGAACCAGAACCAGAACCAGGAAATTAAACACTGAATCCATAACTCATCAAACCAAAATCCATCAGTCAGACACTGGAAACAAAATCCACAAATGAAACACCAAAACTACAACCAAGAAATCATCAAAGAAACTAAAACAAGGAAATTAAACAATGGAACCAAAATTTACAAATCAAACCCTGGAAGCAAAACACCAAAACTACAACCAAAGAAATGAAACCAAGAAATAAAACACTGGGACCAAAGATAACGATACCAACATGAAACCAAAACTCAAGGATCCAACTTCACCAATATCCAGAAGTCGCACACCAAAACCACAATCAAGAAATCAAACAAAAAACAAAAATCAAGTAAAACACTGAAATCAAACCTCATAGAACCAAAATCCACAAATCAAACATCAAAACTACAACAAAGAATCCAAAACCATCACATTTAAACACCAGATCCTAAACTCAGAAGTAAAACATCAAAACTACAACCAAGAAATTAAAAACCAAGAAATAAATATGGGAATATTGGAAATAAAACACTGGGACCAAAGCTCACGATTCCAACATGAAACCAAAAGTCAGGAATCCAACATTGGAGCCAATATCCAGAAGTCAAACCCCAAAACTACAACCAAAGGTCAACAAAGGAACCAAAACCAAGAAATGAAATACTGGAACCAAAATCCAGAAATCCAACAGGAAACCAAAACCCACTAATCCACTCAAAAACACCAGAACCAAAGGTAACGATTCCAACTTGAAGCCAAAATTCAAGAATCCAACATTGGAACCAATATCCAGAAGTCAAACCCCAAAACTACAACCAAACAAATCAATAAAAAACTAAAACCAAGAAACTTACCATTGGAACCAAGAATCAGAAATAAAAGAAACTAAAAACCAAGAAACCAGATCTGGAACAAATCCTAAAAAACTGTCAGAATCTAAGAATTTTGTTTTTAAAAATGACATATAAGCCTCATATTTCTGGAACCAAATTTGATATTTTGGGTGAAAATCTGAAATATGTGGTGAATAAAACCAGATTTGTTGGAAAAACAACAACATTTGCATAAAAACATTTGTGAGTTCATTAAATCTGACTTGAACACAAATCATAAACTTCAGGTAAAAGCAGGATACAAATTAAAATCCAGATGTGTTACCTCCAAAATATAAGTTCAAACTAATCGACTTCCAAACCTGCAGTCTGAAGAACTGGTTTTCAAATGGAAAGATGATATAAAAACAACATAACTCTAGATAACGAATCTGAAGGTTTAGGCAGAAGCTAAAAAAAAAAAACCTGGCAAATTTACTTCAAAACTTGACGTGTAAATTCAGCTTCAGATAAAACACCTGAATGAGATCTAAATTATTTACCTGAAACTACAACTGAAAATCTGCGTTCCAGTCAATCTGACTGAAACCTGCTGCAGAGTTGGTCTGAGAATGAAGATTAAAACTGAATCTGTGGTTCACATCTGGAGCAGGAACAGGAAGTTTAGGGGAAATAAAGATCTGGTGAGAAACGAATCGGGCTTTTCTTCCTGCGCCGACTGGCTGCTCTGAATCTGTCTCTGGATGAGCCTTGAACGTGGCCCCTGGGGGCCCCGGTGAGCTGGTCATGAATATTCAGTGTGATGTAGAAACTTCAGAGTCATTAATGTGCAGAGAAATGGAAATGAAGGAAGCTGATGTTTATTTTCATCACCGAGTCGCATCACAATCGCTGCTCACGTTTTTTATTTCATGGTGGGATTAGTTTTACTGACCGAGCCCGACCCAAACTGAAGACCTGAACCTCTCCAGAACCTCTCCAGAACCTCACCTCAACCTCACCAGAACCTCACCTGAACTTCCAGGTGGAACCAGCAAGGATCTAGGTTCGTACTTAGACCTGCCTGTCGGCTTCACTTCAGTGTTGTTTAAATCTTCCTCTTACACTCAGAAAAATGATGGTGCTAACAGAACCATAAATGGTTCAAACCATTTTTAGGGCCACATAGAACCATCCATCAAGATGTTCTTGAAAGAATCTTTTGAAGAAGTGATTGTTTTTTTTACCCAAAGGTGCCTCAATGAACTATTAACAAATGGTTCCTTTAGGCACCTTAAAGTGGTGCCACAAAGACCTTCATTAAAAGTAAGTTCCTTAACAAACCATTTTTTCAAATGTTCTTTAAAGGACCCCAAAAGATGACCTCAAACTGGTTCCTGTTGGCATCATGAATAGTTCTCCAAACAACTTTAACAAAAATGGGTTCCTTACCAAACTATTCCTTCAAAAGTTCTTAAAAGGACCCCTAAAGGTGCCTTCATGGTGGTTTGTTTATTCAGCATGAAAGGTGCTCCAAAAATATAGAATTTGCTTTGTTTCAAGGAACCATTTCTTCAAACATTCTTTAAAGAGTCCACCGAAACATGCTCCAAAGAATCGTTAAACTTGGTTCCTTTAGGCGGCATGAAGAAGGCCCCAAAGAACTTTTATTTCAAGACATGATAAATGCTGCTCCAACAAAATTCAGCAAACATAGGTTCTTGTAGGAACCATTTCCTCAGATGTTCGTTAAAGAAGGTGCCTCCCAGAACCATCAAGAAATCCTTTAGGCATGACAAACAATGCTCCATATAACTTTACTAGACATTGGTTCTTTAAGGAACCACCTGCATCAAGGAACCATTAAAACATGGTTCCTTCAGTCAGCACAAAAACTGCTCCCAAGAAGGTTAGCAGTAACAGGTTCTTCAAGGATCTTTGTCTTTAAATGATCTTTGAAGATCCCCAAAATGTGCCTCACAGAACATTAAAAAATGTTTCCTTTAGGCAGCATAAATATGGCTTCCCAATAAGGTTAGCAACAATCGGTTCTTTGAGGATCTTTGTCTTTAAATGTTCGTTGAAGATCCCCAAAGGCGTCTCACAGGACCATTAAAAAAAGACTTCTAAAAGTACACTAAATGCAGTTTGAACGAACTTGAGCAAAAATAGGTTCTTTAAGGAATCATTTCTTTGAACATTCTTGAAAGAACCCCTATATATGAATCAAAGAACAATAAAAAATTATTCCTTCATGCAACATAAATATTGCTTCCCAGTAAGGTTAGCAAAAGTCGGTTCTTTGAGGAACTTCATCTTTAAATGTTCTTTGAAGAACCACGTAAAGCACCATAAGTGGAGCTTGCAAGAACTTCAGCAAAAACAGGTTCTTCAAAGAGCCGCTTAAAGAAGCAAAGGGTCGTCCGAGGAAATATTTAGGGAACATTATTAGATTTGAACAGAACGTTTATTTTCGGCTTCTGCCAGCGTTCCTATCTGACGGATGATTTCACGCTATGGACGGATATACGACCAAAACGTTTCAACCTTTAGGCGCAATGTTACGACAAAGTCCCAACTGTGTGGAACAGCGAGTTCTTTATGAGGACATCTGAAGAACGCTGCAACAGGAAAAGGACACAGAATGTACAGATGTAGGACGCTTTCATTGTTCAGCGCCCCCTAGTGTTCTGCAAAGAACAACAAACTGTCTTTAAAAGTCCGTTTCTAGTGTTCACATCTGTCTTTTTATAGGCTGTTTAATGCATTTTATTATTTGTTGTGTTGTTTGTTGTATTTCTCATTTAGTTTATTGTTGAATTCATTGCATTATTTGTTGCTTTGCTTGTTGTTTTATTTGTTGTTAAATTTTTGTTATGTTGTTGATTGTTTTACTTGTTATTGTTCTGTTGTTTTGTTTGTCGTGTTATGCATCGTTTTCAATTGTTTTATTTAGCTATTTTATTTGTTGTTGAATTTATTGTTTTTTGCTTTGTTTGTTGCTTTTGATGTGGTTGTTGTGTTTACTGCTTTTGTTTGTTACTTTGTGTATTGTTTTGTTCATTTTTTTGTTTTATTTGTATCATTTACTTGTCATTTCATTTTTGTTTTGCTTATTAAATGATTTTTTAAGGTTGTTGTTTTGTTTGTCATGTCATATTGTTTTTATTTGTTATATTTCTTGTTTATTTTCTTGCCTTATTTGTTATTTTGTTTCTTGTTGTTGCTGTTTTTTCTCGATCCATTTGTTGTTTTGTTTGTTTTATGAATGATGAAGGTTTTTGTTTTGTGTATCGTTTTTATTTATTTGTTAATTTTTTTTGTTTTGTTATGTTGCTCATTGTTTTTGCTTGTTGTTTTGATTGTCATGTTGTGTTGTTTTCCATTGTTTTATTTCTTGTTTATTTTCTTGATCCATTTGTTGTTTTGTGTGTTTTATGAATTATTAAGGTTGTTGTTTTGTGTGTCGTTGCGTATTATTTGTTGCTAAATATTTTATTTTTATGTTGTTTATTGTTTTGCTTGTTGTTTTGTTTGTCATATATGTTGTTTTTAATTGTTTCTCTTGTTTATTTTTTGTTTTGTTTGTTGCATTTGTCATTTAATTTATTGCTTTCTTTGTTATACTTATGTTTTTTGTTGAATTCATATATTGTTTGTTGTTTTGTTTGTTGTATTTGTCATATTATTTATTGTTTTGTTTGTTTCATGAAATGTTGCAGTTATTTGTTGTTTTGCTTTATTTGTGGCGTTTTTTAATGTTTTGTGTTATTTGTTGTTACATTTATTGTCTTTGTCCTGTTGTTTATTGTCTTCTTCATTTTTCTAATTGTTGTTTTGTTTATTGTTTTGTTTATTGTTTTATTTGTTGTAAAAAATAATTCTAATGCTGTTTATTATCTTTATTATTGCTCTTTTTTTTGCTTTTTTGTTGTTTTGTTTGTTCTAGTGCTTACTGTTCTGGTTGTTTTCTTTATTATAATATTTATTGTTCTGGCTGTTGTTGTTTTGTTTGTCATGTAACGTGTTGTTTTTATTTGTTTTAGGTCTCGTTTTGTTTGTTGTTTTTAGTCTCTGGCAGTTTGAAGTTTATCTTTTAGTCTTTTAACATCTCAGACTTGAACTCCTGGAATCGTTCTTCTGTTTCTGTTATCGCTTCATATTTCAGCTGAGAGTGTGTGTGTGTGTGTGTGTGTGTGTGTGTGTGTGTGTGTGTGTGTGTGTGTGTGTGTGTGTGTGTCGGTGGAGGAAAAATAAATAAAAGACTCTTAAAGTGGGTCTGGGATCTGAGACAGGAATGCAGTGAGGTCCTGGGAACAACACTTCCTCTGCAGCGACACACAAGACGACACACACACACACACACACACACACACACACACACACACACACACACACACACACACACACACACACACACACACACACACACTATTATGCACACGTATCAGTGAAGATGTCACACACTCCCCCGTCACAGAGTTTTTGTCATTTCCTGTCTGTATATTTAGTTTTTTTAATGATTGATGCATTAATTTTCAGGTCTTTTTATCTTTTATATGTGAACATCCAGATTTTTTTTTTTTACATTTTATGTCCATATATCTCGCATTTTTGGATTTTTTTTAATGTGTTCGTGTGTTAGCATTTAGATTTTTGACATTTTTGGACATTCATATCCAGATTTTTACATTTTGAGGCATTAATATCAAGGTTTTGGACACTTTAATGTCTAAGTTTGTAAAGTTTTGTACAGATTTAAGACATTTTCAGTCCATTTTTCTAGGCTATTTTATGTTTTGTTGCATTATTATCCAGGTTTTTGATAGTTTTCTGTATCAATATCCAGATTTCTATGTTCTGATGGACTAATATTAAGGTTTTGGACACTTAAATGTTTACATTTGTGTGTTTTTTATGTTTTGGTATTCGGGTTTTTGATACTTTTGTACAGTATCAGACCAGAATTAGAATCAAACAACCAAACAGATGTAAAATGAACCCAGTGAGACATAAACAGACCAGAATGTTTCCACCAATCAGAGGAGTTGATGATGTAAGGTGATAAAGACACTCTTCATTAGATAACACTGACTGGGGCCCCCGAGGGCCCCTGAGGGCCCGCGGGAGCCTCTGGGGGCGTCTGGGAGCCTCTGGAAGCCTCTGGGGGCGTCTGGGAGCCTCTGGGAGCCTCTGAGAGCCTCTGAGGGCCTCTGAGGGCCTCTGGGAGCCTCTGGGGACCTCTGAGGGCCTCTGGGGGTCTCTGGGAGCCTCTGGGAGCCTCTGGGAGCCTCTGGGGGCCTCTGGGAGCCTCTGGGGGCCTCCGAGGGCCTCTGAGGGCCTCCGGGAGCCTCTGAGGGCCTCCGGGAGCCTCTGGGAGCCTCTGGGGGCCTCTGGGAGCCTCTGAGGGCCTCTGGGGGCCTCTGGGAGCCTCTGGGAGCTTCTGGGAGCCTCTGGGGGCCTCCGAGGGCCTCTGAGGGCCTCTGGGAGCCTCTGGGGACCTCTGGGAGCCTCTGGGGGCCTCTGGGAGCCTCTGGGAGCCTCTGGGAGCCTCTGAGGGCCTCTGGGGGCCTCTGGGAGCCTCTGGGAGCTTCTGGGAGCCTCTGGGGGCCTCTGAGGGCCTCCAGGGGCCTCTGAGGAGCCTCTGGGAGCCTCTGGGAGCCTCTGGGAGCCTCTTCTCACCGACATGAAGCTTCAAACTGAGTCTTCAGGAGGCTTCCTGCTCTGACCTCTGACACCAGAGGAACGTCTCACTTTAACCTCAGCTCTCAGCTGTTTGCTTCTCTCAGACACTCCTTTAGTTTCCACGACTTCAGGTGAATTTTTCATTTTCCTCCAATTTCACCTCGAATTTAGCCCAAACTCAGTTTTATTCTGCAGTAATGTTCTTCACACTGTTGTGTGCTGTCTAGATTTATGGCACTTTTCATCATAATTTTTGCTCTTTTGCATTTCAGTGCATTAATATCCAGGTTCTTTGGACTTTGGTGAGTGGTTGTCTAGATTTATGCCACTTTTGGATAGTAATTGCAGTTTTATTTGCATTTCAGTGTAATAAAATCCAGGTTCTTTACCCTTTAATTTGTTAATATCCAGGTTCTTTACACTTTAATTTGTTAATATCCAGGTTCTTTACACTTTGTTGTCTTCTTATCCATGTTCTTTACACTAATACATCCTAATAATCAGATGGTTGTCTTGTTCTGTGGCTGTAAATGAAGCTAAACGTCAACAGGCTGCTGCGCTCTGATGAATTCATCACTCTGACTTTCTTCACTACGTGCGACGCTTCATTAGAGATGTTGTTATTAGGATGTGATGTCAGCAGAAACAAACAGCGGTGAAACAACAACGTTAAGCCGCGAGACAACACCAGGCTGAACCAACAGACGAACGATGTAAAGCACACGTTAATTAACAAACTGTTAATTGAAAACAAGGTTTGTAATGGTGAAATTAGCAGCATAAACAGCTTTTTTTCCCCTCCTGCGTATGAATAATGCACAATCAGTTGTTCCTATTAGCGATTCTTCTCATCTGGAGTTAATTTCATTATGTAAATGAGCCGCAGGCCTCGTCGAACCTCCACTTTGATCCGTCCTAATTGTCCCGATCATCAAAGACGGAGTCACCGCTCGCTGGGAATAAATCCACACTCCTCCTCTTCTTCTTCTGCTCTCCTGGAATCAAATGCAAATACGTGGAGGTGATTAAAATTTGATGTGTCTCGGTATGTTCAGCTGGATGCATATTTATCTGAGAGTCTGAGGAAGGAGGGAATTAAAGCAGCACACATGAAAGAAGATTTCAGATCTCCGTCCTGAAGCACTCAGATCTGCTGCAGCTTCCTGTTCATCCACTCATCATCCCTTCATCATCCCTTCATCATTCATCCCTTCATCATCCCTTCATCATCCATTCATCACTTATCCCTTCATCGTTCCTTCATCATCCCTTCATCATTCCTTCATCATTCCTTCACCATCCCTTCATCATTCATCCCTTCATCATCCCTTCATCATTCAACCCTTCATCATCTGTTCATTATCCACTCATCATCCATTCATCATTCATCCCTTCATCATCTCTTCATCATCCGTTCATCATCCACTCATCATCCATTCATCATTCATCCCTTCATCATCCATTCATCACTCATCCCTTCATTGTTCCTTCATCATCCCTTCATCATTCATCCATTCATCATCTGTTCATCATTTGTTCATCATCCATTCATTCATCTGTTCATCCATTCGTCATCCCTTCATCATCCATTCCTTCATCATTCATCCATTCATTCATTTATCCCTTCGTCCATTTATCATCCATCTGTTCGTCATTTATCCGTTCATCAATCATCCCTTCATCATCGCTTCATGATCCATTCATCATTCATCTGTTCATTGTTTATCATTCATCCCTTCATCATCCATTCATCATCCCTTCATCATTTAATCATTTATCCATTTTTCATTCATTCGTTCATCATTATCACTTCATTCATTGATTCATTCTTCATCCATTCATCTGTTCATCACTTATTGATTCGTCTATTGATCAATGAATCCATTGCTGATATGTTCATCTGTTCATTCTTCATCCGTTCATCATTTAGCCAATCATCTGTTCATCACTTGTCATTCACTAGTTCGCAATGAATTAGTTAATTCATTCATTCATCTTTTCATTCATCCTTCCTTCCATTTATTATTAAATTGTCCATCATTCATTCATTCATTCGTCATCAGTTTGTCATTTACATGTGAATCATTTATCATTCATCCATCCGCCTGTAGCCTCAATAAATGAAGGTGTTTCCAGATGTTTAAATGTCTTTCCAGATGTTTAAATGTGATTCCAGATGTTTAAATGTGATTCCAGATGTTTAAATGTGATTCCAGATGTTTAAATATATTCAAAGAGATTTTGAGGTGTATGAAAGTCTTTATGGATATTTAAATGACTTTAAAGGTGTTTTGAAGATGTTTCCAGATGTTTCAAGATGCTTCAAGATGTTTCCAGGTGTTTAAAGGTCTTTTAAAAATGTTTTCAGGTATTTAAGGATGTTTCCAGATGTTCAAAGATGTTTCCAGAACTTCAGTCTGTAGAAGCTGCAGACGTTCACCTGTTCTATCAGCTCCATGAAGGAACAGTAGCTTCCTGTGTGTAGAACCAGAAACAGGAAGTGCTCGGTCAGACAGTCTGACTGATGTTTTCAGGTGAACGTTTTCTGCCGAACTGTTCCTGACAGTGACGGAACGTCCAGCAGGAAGTTGTTGTGGGTTCCAGAGGAAACGTTCTGCTGCCGTGTTCGGTGTTTGTCTCGCTGGTGTCAGATGTCTTTTCCAGCTCAGCGTCAGACTCTCCGGGGGGAACGTTGCCCCAATTTCCTAATCTGATTCCGCTGCAGCTCGTCTGTCTGAAAGCCTTCACTTTTAATTTCACCGTTTGTGCCTGAAATCACCTCCGAAAGAAAACAGAAACACTGAGCCGCCGCCGCCAATCATGATTCAAAGGAGGTGTTTTTTATTCCGAGTCAGAGGCTGGAAACCCCGACAGACACGTTCCATGTTTATTTACACATTTAATCTTTTATGATCTGTTTGTTTGAAGGCTTCTGTTTGTCTCCGGGTGGAAACCTGGTATCTCCGACGTCGAGTTTCCAGGAAATAATAACAATAAAAAACCTGTTTTATCCTCGAAAGCCTCCGTTGGGTTCCGCAGGAAGAACCAGCAAAGCATCAAACACAAGCTGTTTTGTTCTCAGTTATTGAGACGCTTCGTAGAGCAAAACAGGATAATAATGAAACTAGATATATAAATATGCATCTTATATTAAATATCATATTTTAGGTGATTAGAGGAAGCTTCTGGCGCAGAAAGGTATAAAAATACGACTTAGCCAAAAGTATGTGGACACCAAGATGTTTCACCCCTTTTATTTCTGTAGAACTGACCTAACAGAGTGTCCACATAGTTTTGGTCACATACTGTTGATATTCTTAGGTTTTTTTTTTTTTTTTCTTATTTGCTTACAGTAAAATTACTCTTGTTTTCCCTCTTTTTTTACTGTCAAATGCAAATTTTTATAATAAACATGTAATTTGTTACTTTTTTTGTGATTTTAGATATTGTCTGTAATTTCACAAAATAATAAATCTAGACAATCACTTATTTTAATAAATGTATACATATTTTTTCTTCCAAATAAATATCAAATATTTGTGGGGAAAATTTCAACAATGAAATACAGCAAAGAACAAACAAACAAACAAACAAAAAAACATTTTATGGTCACATATTGTAAAGGAAGGCAATTTTTAAAGTTTAGATATTTGAATTTCGACCTGTTGTTGTTGTTGTTTAACAATAAACACGTAAATTAATAAATAATGATATATTCTTTTTTCTTTTTACATATTGTCTGTAATTTAACAAAACAGGGGAATACATTTATAAAATAACTTTTTTTAAAACCATTTTTCAGTCCTTAATATACACATTTTTTCTAAATTTGAGTTATCTGTAATTTTTGCTGATTTTGCTGATTTACATTTTTAAAGAGCAAATTATTTTTTAAAAAAATTTGACCTTTTTTTCAGTTAAGATGCAAAAAAAAATGTTTTTGGTGGTTTTATTGGATATTTTTCTGTAATTTAACAAAACCAGAAAAACTACATAATTTAAAAATGACACATTTGTTTGCTGATTTAAATACAGTGATTTATATTTTATTCATTTTAATTTGACACTAAAAATTTGTGATTTTTTTTATGAAGGCATTATTTACAGTATTGACCTGTTTTTGTTGTTGTCGTTTTACAGTAAACACACAAATTAATACTACTACTAATACTGGCTGCTACCATGATATTCAGATCAGATATTCAAAACTAACGGCCTGGTATAAACATAGATCAAACCCAGCCTAGTATGTGGACAGTTGACTATAACATCTACATGCAGACTGTCCACATAGTTTTGGTCATATGCTGAAGATTCCACAGACTTGTGCCTTTCACATGAACTATACGACCAAAAGTTTGTGGACAGCTGATCATTACTTTTATGTGCAGTTAATAAGAGCTGACCTGAAGACTGTCCACAAACTTTCGGCCATATACTGAACCTTCAATACAACATGCCATTTAAATTAACTATGTGGCCAAAAGTATGTGGACAGTTGATCTACATGTAGTTAATAAGAGTTGTCCTGAAGACTGTCCACATACTTTTGGTCATATTCTGCCTCCCCAAATCCATCTTATTCAGATAAATTCCTGCCACGGTCAAAAGTATGTGGACACCAGGATGTTTCATCCATGTCATCTGTATGGCACTGACCCCAAATGTGTCCACATATTTATGGTCATATGCAGAAGCTTTCATAGACTCGTGCCTTTCAAATTTACTATATTATCAAATGTATGTGGACAGCTTGTATTTAAATCTACATGTAGTTAGTAAGAGTTGTCCTGAAGACTGTCCACATACTTTTGATCATATAATGAACTTTCCATACAACATGCCATTTAACCTAAATAGCCAAAAGTATGTGGACACCTGGATGTTTTATCCGTATGATGTAGAACTGACCCCAAACATGTCCACATATTTTTGGTCATGTGCCAAAGCTGCCATAGACAGATGCCTTTTAAATTAACTATGTGGCCAAAAGTATGTGGACAGATGATCAACATCTACATGCAGCCTGTCCACATACTTTTGGTCATATTTCACCAAAACCGTCTTACTCGTGGACACCCCCCTGTACAGATGTTTTCTTTATTCCAGCAGCAGATCAACAGATTTTTTTCCCATCATGCCCCTGTTTGTTTTGGCTCCTGATGACATCATCAGGTGAACGGCAGCAGCAGATTGTTTTCTCTCTCTTTTTTTTTTTTACCTTTTAAGTCGGGCATTAGTATAAAAATGAAAGCCTCTTAGAGCCTGAAATGAAAATCCTCTGAGTGTTTGAGCGGCGGCCAGCAGGCTGTGTTCAGGTAGCATGATGATGATGATGATGATGATGATGATGATGAAACTGCCTCCTCCTCCTTGGCAGGCTCACTAATTAATTAAAGACAGGAATATTTCCGTGGGACGCCGCCGCCGGCGCTGCTTTTCTTTGGCCGTTTTGTGGCGGATGTGAGGACCAGATAAATCCAGATCTGTGAAACGTATCAGGAGCAGGTTTGAGGTGAGCTCACTAGGAGCAGCTTAACGCGTGAAATCCGCTGTGAGTGGGAAGCACTCTGCAGGAGGAGGTATAAATAGAGCCGTGGAAGTGGACGGCGGCACGGCGGCGGCATTAGCGGCGTATTAAGTGCAGGAGAAGCAGATAAGCTCCAACAGATGTGTTTGGGTGTTGACATTGTTTGTATTTGCAATCTGATGGATCAAAATGTTTCACTCCACTAATAGGCTTTTATTTTTGTACATTTTGGATTTGCGGCCCCCCAGCAGGACGTAGATCCACTCAGAGAGCCAGAATAAAGCAGCAGATTCACACATCAGGATTCACTCACTGACTCTTTAACTCCACAGAGCTGATTGTTTAACAACTACTGATGATTTATGGATATCTGGAAAAGACGCAGAAAAAAGGGATTAATTCACATGTCAACAGGACAAAACTGGAACTAAAGTCCACATCAGAAATCTGAATCTTTAAAATATATAGATAGATAGGTGTATTTTATTTGAAGATCAGAAAGAAAAAATATGTTTATGAAGGATTTTAAATAGTTAAAACAAAGCAATTTTATATGTTTTTACTGTAAATCAAAATTATAAATAATGGTCTATTACTATACCATCACTTTCATTGTGTGTGTGTGTGTGTGTGTGTGGGGTGGGTGTGTGTGTGTGTGTGTGTGTGGGGTGGGTGTGTGTGTGGGGTGTGTGTGTGTGTGTGTGTGTGTGTATAATATTTTATATTTTTTTCCTGTTTTGTTCATACAGATATAATGTAGCAAAATCACAATAGTAAAAATAATAATGAAAATAATAATAAAAAATTAAATAATAAACTATATATACATATATATATTCACAGTTATTTGAAAGAAATATTAAATGTATGTATGTAAATGTATATTAAGTGTTACAGCTTGACTGAAAAACTGCAACAACTGCTGACTAAAATGACTTTATTTTGACACAAAACAACCAAAACTATGCATTAAAGTCCCAAACAGAAACTAGAAACAGCTGCTGGAGCCCCTGGAGTCTGTCCAGCTGACTGAGGGTGAAGACAGGGGACACCTGGACAGGTAACAGTGTATCACAGGTTCACCTGGACAGGTAACAGTCTATCACAGGTTCACCTGGACAGGTAACAGTCTATCACAGGTTCACCTGGACAGGTAACAGTCTATCACAGGTTCACCTGGACAGGTAACAGTGTATCACAGGTTCACCTGGACAGGTAACAGTGTATCACAGGTTCACCTGGACAGGTAACAGTCTATCACAGGTTCACCTGGACAGGTAACAGTCTATCACAGGTTCACCTGGACAGGTAACAGTGTATCACAGGTTCACCTGGACAGGTAACAGTCTATCACAGGTTCACCTGGACAGGTAACAGTCTATCACAGGTTCACCTGGACAGGTAACAGTGTATCACAGGTTCACCTGGACAGGTAACAGTCGTGATCACAGGTTCACCTGGACAGGTAACAGTCTATCACAGGTTCACCTGGACAGGTAACAGTCTATCACAGGTTCACCTGGACAGGTAACAGTCTATCACAGGTTCACCTGGACAGGTAACAGTGTATCACAGGTTCACCTGGACAGGTAACAGTGTATCACAGGTTCACCTGGACAGGTAACAGTGTATCACAGGGCTACACATAGAGACAAACGATCACAGTCACATCCACATCCAAGGACAGTTTAGAATCACCAGTTAACCTCAGCATGTTTGTGGACTGTGGGAACACAGAGAAACCCACACATGTACAGGGAGAACACACAAAACCCTGAAAGAACCCAGGAAGGCCGGGACACGAACCAGGGATCTTCCAGCTGCATGGTGACAATGACTAACCACCAAGCCACTGTGTCAAAAAGGTCATTTTATTGATTTTTTCCCTGTTTTGTTCGTACGGATATAATCTAGTAAAATTACAAAAATAAGAATGAAAATGAAATACATTGACTGTATAACAGGAAACACAGTTTCATTGTATTGAAATCAGAAAAGAATCAATTATTTGAAAGAAAAATTGTGTATATAAGGATTGAAAACAGTTTAGAAAACATTTTTTACATTTTTTGTTACGCTATCATCAAAAAAATTGTTAACAATTTTGTTGTTCATTTATTTGATTTCTTAAAAACAAAGCAAAAGCACTAAAACAACAAAAACTATGAAAGAAAATGTAACTGAAGCAACTTAATGTTTGAAATGTTTGATTGTTTTCTTAATTATTGTATTTAAAGACAGATTTTCATAATAATAATAATAATAATCACAATAATCGACTTAAAAACTTGTTACAAATCATTAGAAATCATTTAAAAACATCTTTGAGTTTAGAGGAACAGCTATTTCCTTTATTGGGCATAATTTTATTAGAAGTCATCTGAACCAACTGTTGCATTAATTCTTTGTTGTTTCTTTGTTAAACTTGATGCAGAGTCACGTCTGAAGTCGTTCACGTCTAAATTAAACGTCTGGAGGAAACGCTGATGTTCCTCCTCAAACCGTCCATCGACTCCTGCAGGAACAAAGATAAAAGAACGTGAAGAACCTGACAGCAGCCATCACGTTTATCTGAAAACTGTCCTCCTGCAGCTAACTGACCAAAACCACAAGCTGCTCCTGTCCAACTACAACTTAAATGACGAGCTCTTCGATGGATTACTGGGTGAAATGACACTGAGAAAACCAGACGTGAAACTGAAATAAATGTCACAACGTAGTGGATAAAATACGAAAATACTGGACAGAGAGAAATAAGATCAGAAAATATAAAACATTTCCCAACAAAATCTTATTTAGTTACTTCCAAAAGCATGCAATTAAAATTAATTATGTTCCCAAAAGTATGTGGACAGCTGATTATAGCATCTAAATGTAGTCCGTCCACATATTTTTGGTCATTTACTGAACTTTCTGTAGAAAATGACATTCTAAGGAACTACAGAGTCAAAAGTATACGGACACCAGGATGTTTCATTCTCATCCCTCTACTGAATTGACCTCAAATGTATTTGGTCATATGCCAAAGCTTCCATAAAACCCTCCTATGCAACTGAACTACATGACCAAAAGTATGTGGACAGCTAACATTACATCTACATGCAAATAATGACAGTTAACTTCATATGTGTCCACATACTTTTGGTCATATACTGAACCTTCCATAGAATCTTCCATTCAAATGAACTACATGGCCAAAAGTATGTGGACACCAGGATGTTTCACCCATTTTATCCGTATGGCATCAACCTCATATTATTAAACGTTCTATGTAGTCTTCTATTCATATTGACTATATGGGAAAAAGTATGTGGACACCAAAACATTACATCTACATGTAAATAATGAGTATTAACCTCACATGTGTCCACATACTTTTGGTCTTATACCAAATCTTCTATACAAAATGCCATTCTAAGGGATTATATGGCCAAAAATATGTGGACAATAGGATATTTTATTCACATATCTCTATTGACTTGACCTCATACGTGTCCAAATATATTTGGACATATGTTGAAACTTCCATAAAACCCTCCTATGCAATTAAATTATATGACCAAAAGTATATGGACAGCTAAACATTACATCTACATGCAAATAATGAGAGTTGACATTGTACATGTCTACGTACTTTTGGTCATATTCTGAACCTTCCATTGAATCTTCCATTCAAATGAACTATATGGCCAAAAGTATGTGGACACATCACCTTTAACTTCACTTTAACTATTTTAACTCCTTTAGTGACACTTAAATTAATATTATTCTGACTTTTTACTTCCATCTCCTGCTCTGTTGGTGATTAAAATCATTAGTTTTGAAAGATTTTCCTGCATGTGAGCGTTTTAATTCCACTGCAGTAATAAGTGACGCTGGCGGGATGGATGAGCTTTGATTCCTGTTTGTTCTTCAGAGTGACTCATCGATTCGTCCTGCTGCTGAAAAACATTTATAGCCGCAGAGAAAACGCCCAGAAAACCCCGACATGTGACTCCACAGTGGAATAAAACATTCATCAGCTTGATCTGACAGAAGGCGGAGGTCAGAGGCCACCAAGCGTCGGCCATGACGGCTGAAACCAGCGTAATGAAAGCGAATAAACTTTATTTACAGCATCTTTGTGAACACTGGGACACAGAAAAGTTCATTAATCTGCCTTTAAAAAGAGAAACTAAAGATTCAGTTTAAAAGAAGTTAAAACCTGGACAGACTTCAACTTTTTACATTTTAATATATGCTGATGGAACGACTGGGCCTCCATATAATCAATGACACCAAAAACAGAATTAAATTAAATTAAATTAAATTAAATTAAATTAAATTAAATTAAATTAAATTAAATTAAATTAAATTAAATTAAATTTGAAAAAGCAAAAGAACAGCACCCCTAGAATTAATAAAATAAAATAAAATTTAAAAAGTAATTAAATTTAACACAATTTGAAAATTAAATAAAATACAGAACATTACCCCTAACATTATTAAAATAAACAATAATAATAATAACAAGCAATAATCATAAAATATAGAACAATGATATTAAATTAAATCACATTTAATTAAATAAAAATAATAAAAACATACAGAACATTAACAATAATTTAAATTAAAGAAATACAATAACAATATCTACTATAATAGATAAAATATAAATTTAAAATAATAACAGTAATTTACAGAACAATACATAGAGAATAAATTAAAATAAAATAATAACAATAATAACATAGAATCACACATATAAATTAATTGCAATAATTTTAGAAATAAAATATTAATAACATGCAGAACAAGACACATGAACTAAAATAGAATTAAATAAATTGAATTAAATTTAAATATAATGTAATAGATGCAATTATAATTTTAAAATAACAATATCATATACAGAACAATACACAGAATAAATTTAAATAAAAAATTCATATAGAAAAATATACATATAAAATAAAACTTTGAATAATAATAATACAGAACAATTAAAATGATTAAAATAGAATAAAAATATAATATAAAAAATAAAATATAAAATAGAGTAGAATAATATATAGAAAATATATTTTTAAACAGAATAATAATAACATGCTGAACAAGATGCATGAATTAAATTAAATTAAAAAATAAATTAACACCATACACATAAAATATATCAAATTTAAAAATGGCACACTGAACAATAGTCATAAAATGTAAATAAAAATAAATAAACAAAGCTTCCTCGAAGGAGAATCCTTGGATTTGTTTAGTTTTCATGTTTATTTTTGTTGAGTCACAATTTCAGTTCAAAATTAGTCTAATAATCTCCATAATTAACAAAAATGAAAGGCTTCTTGTCAGTTTTATGGTTCATTTTAAGATTCTTTTGTCTGTTTTTAAGGTTTTAAATGAGTTGGAGCTTCGTTATTTAGCAGAATATTTAATTTTTCTAGATTTTATTGCCTTTTAATTCAGGAGGTTGTTGTTGTTGTCACGGTGACTCCCAGCTGCTGTCGCCGTGGGAACACCAAGGTGGAGCTCCTGAGCGACGTCCAATTAGGCGAAGCAGCCGAGCACAGAGAGACGGATGGAAATGAGTTCACTGGTTAATCACATTCATTTATACGTTCAGCTTCATCCAGCCGACTGGAGGCTGATCTTTATTTATGGAACAAGTCACAAATTAAACAGACAAATCATAAATTATCTGCATGTAATTGGCCTCACAGGTGTCCTCAGATTTTCATTTATACGCCAAATTTTCCTCACAATCATATGCACTAGTTAATGCGATTCAGATAAACAATAACGTGGCCATAAGTATGCAGACACCAAGATGTTTCTGATCACATTACATCTATATATTGCCATTTAAATTAACTGTATGACCAAAAGTATGTGGACAGCTATTCATTATTTCTACATGCAATTAGTAAGAGCTGCCCTGAAAGTTGTCCACATATTTTTGGTCATATGATGTAATATAGAAGCAAATCTCACTAAGATGAATAAATAAAATGGCCAAAAGTATGTGGACATCAAGATGTTGCACTCACATACAATTAATCCCATAGGTGTCCACATGGTTTTGGTCATATATAACATTTCTTAGAAACATGCCATTGAATTAACCGTATGACCAAAAGTATGTGGACATCTTACTACCAAATACACTCTAATAATCAGCATTTTCAGATCTTTTACCACTTTTAAAAAAAATAATTTGCTGTTTTTTCCTTGTTTTGTTGGAATACAGATAATAAGACGTGAAATTTCTCCAAAAAATTGTTGATATAACATGCCAGCTCCATACATGTCCACATATTTTTTGTCATATACATAACCTTCAATAGAATCTTCCACTTAAATGTATTATATGGCCAAAAGTAAATGGACAGCTGGCCATTAAATCTATATGGATTTACTGATCGTTGGGCCAAAGGTTGTCCACATTTTTTTGGTCATGTATTGTTTTAGTATTCATTTTTCCTGCTTCTTCATCTTACACAGACAAATACATAACATGGTTCAAGATGCTTTAACATCTTGCTATACACTCTAAAAATCTGCTTTTTCAGACCTTTGATTGCAATTTTTTTTAACAGATTGCTTTTTTTTCTTGTTTTGTTGGAATATAGATACCAAGACATGAAATCCCTCAAAAAATGTTGATATAACATGCTATCCTCATATGTGTCCACATATTTTTGGTCATATACTGAACCTTCAATTAAGTCTTCCATTCAAATGAGCTACATGGCCAAAAGTATGTGGACAGCTGGTCATTAAATCTACATGGATTTAATGAGAGTTGGGCCAGTTGTTGTCCACATATTTTTGATCTTACATATATTTACTTGGAGGTTACATCTGGCTCTTTGTTGGATGATTTCCCGATTGTTTAGATAAATACATAGCATGGCGCGTCATTAGCTGTCATTTCAGCTGCTTTGAAAGTTTAAAAAATAGTGTTGAAAGCAGTAAAAGAAAGTTCAAAGGAAGTTAAAAGAACAGTTTTAATCTCCCAGCAGGACTGATGAAGGAACCTCGTCGTCGTCACAGAACTTCCTGCATCGACCACAGAACCACAGAGTCTGTTAGCGCTGCAGCTCCTTTATCTCAGCTCACTTTCTATTAATAAAGCCTCCTGTCAGTCACCGCTGCCGGAACACATGTACTCAGCTACTGCAGTACAGTTTACAGGTACTCTACTCGAGGACTAGCGTTTTATTCAGCTTTAGAGGAAACAAGATTATTTCTACAGCAACTTCTCACACACAGAAGGCAAAGACACAAAACAAAATACAACAAAAACTAAATTAATGAAATGAAATGGAACCAAAACAGAGCAGAACAGTTGAATAAAGTGCAAATTTTGTAGAAAAATTCAAACTTATTGAATGAAACTGTAGGAAAACACACATATAATAATAAAAATATGCGATTTTAAAATAAAGTGCACAATTAAATAGGAAAAACTAATTTTCAGTAAATTAATTGAAGTGAATAATAAAGTCCATTATATAAATCTGAGCATAAAATCATTAGATTCCATCAAACTCACTTTATTCTGCATGTGCCCTTTAAAAATTGGACAAAAATAAAGTGTTTGCTCTAGTTAGAATCTGTAAAAAACACAAAATACTTCACTTTTCAGCACAACTGATTCTCCATGACTGAGCCAGCTGTGGTCAACAGGGACTTACTCAGAGTTTTCAGATGAACTGCAGGCAGAAATAGTTAAATACCTGCAACAAAATGACACAAACAAAACGGAAAACAACTAAATTAAGACACAAAACAACAAATATAAGACACAAAGCAACTTAAAACAAGAAACACTAAACACAAAATGACCAAAAAGTTACGAAACTGTCAGGAAGACACACAAAACCACCAAAACAAGACACAAAATAATAAACAATTAAACAGTAAACAACAAGAAATGAGACACAAAATTATAAAAATGAAATAAAACAACTTAAAAAAGACACAAAATGACCACAAAGTGATGAAACTGTTGTAAAGACACATAAAAAGACACAACAAATATGCACAAAGCAACAAAAACAAGAAAAATGAGACAAAATAACCACAAAGTGACAACTATCAAAATGACACACAAAACAAGACACAAAATCACAAAAATTAAACAGTAAACAACAAAAAATTAGACCAAAAACAGGACACACAATGACCACATAGAGACAAAAATGTCCTACAGATACATAAAATGGCCAAAACAAGACACAAAATGACAAAATTAAGACGTAAAATGACAAAAAATGAGACTAGAAACAGGACACAACGCTCAAAATGAGACACAAATTGTCAAAAATAAGACATAAAATGACAAAAACCAGACAGAAAACAATGAAAATGAGACACAAAATGACCTCATGGTGAAAAAATTGCCCCAAAGAGACACAAAACCACCAAAACTAGACACAAAATGACAAAAAAACAAAAATGAGACACAGCATGAATGACTTGTGTACTAACAGAAGATACATCTGAGCTTCGTCTCCTTCTTCATGGTTGTTCTGGTTCCACAGAGCTGCAGGACTTCAGACTGCAGTGAAAAATGAATCATCAGTGGGTCTAAATGAGTTGAATGTCTGAGTGGATGTGATGAAGAACACGTCATTATCATCAGAGTTAGTCTCAAGTTCACACGTCCATGAAGAACAACATAAAAACAGAGAAGAACTTTGACTAGATGCTCCTCAGAAACCCCTGGTGGCTCCTACCAGCGGTGTTGGAGATGAACATTAGTCCTTAGACGGCCAGTCCTCAGGCCCAGACCATTAGCTGGTCCAGGATCAGACTGAAGCTTCTCCTGCAGCCTCCACGTTTCCACATCAGCAGGTCTCAGTGAAGCAGCAGCTGCCTCCAGAAAGCCCTGAACTCCAACAACAAGTCAACTTCAAAGACCCGCGGTAGAAATGTTTGTTGAACACGACTTAAACCCTCAGTGATCACGTTTATACCAACGATCAGCTGCAGATACGATGCAAAAAGATGAATTATCACGTTTATACCAACTATCAGCTGCAGATACGACATAAACAGATAAGTTATCGCATTTATACCAACTATCAGCTGCAGATACGATGCAAAAAGATGAATTATCACGTTTATACCAACTATCAGCTGCAGATACGATGCAAAAAGATGAATTATCGTGTTTATACCAACTATCAACTGCAGATACGATGCAAAAAGATGAATTATCACGTTTATACCAACTATCAGCTGCAGATACAATGCAAAAAGATGAATTATCGTGTTTATACCAACTATCAACTGCAGATACGATACAAAAAGATGAATTATCGTGTTTATACCAACTATTATCGCATTTCTACCAACTGTTTTCATGTTTATACCAACTATTATCACGTTTATACCAACTACTATCACGTTTATACCAACTATTATCATGTTTGTACCAACTATTATCACGTTTATACCAACTATTATCGCGTTTATACCAACTATTATCATGTTTATACCAACTATTATCACGTTTATACCAACTATTATCACGTTTATACCAACTATTATCACGTTTCTACCAACTATTATCACGTTTATACCATTATCACGTTTATATCAACTATTATCGTATTTATACCAACTATTATCGCGTTTATACCAACTATTATCACGTTTATACCAACTATTATCGTATTTATACCAACTATTATCACGTTTATACCAACTAAAGCTAAATTTTGGTCTCATCAGAACAAAACACCTTTTGAGAACGATTTAAGGTGTCCTCATATTTAAGTGTCCTCAGTTTCAGGCGTCCTCATATTTAAAGCATCCTTAGTTAGAGTTAAGGCCTCCTCGGATTTAAGGCCTCCTCAGATTTAAGGCATTCTCAGATTTAAGGCCTCCTCACATGTAAGGCCTTCTCAGATTTAAGGAGTCCTTATATTTAAGGCATTCTCAGATTTCAGGCATCCCCAGAGTTAAGGCATCCTCAGATTTAAGGCATTCTAAGATTAAAGGCGTCCCCAGACAGATTTAAGGCGTCCTCAGGCGTCCCCAGTCTAAAGTGTCTTGTCCCTGCAGCCTCCTGCGTCTCCACACAGCCTCCTCATTGTCGTCGCTCTCGCTCTTTGTGAGCAGACCAACAAATGTGTTTTTCAGCGGGGAACAGATACAGATTTGATCCCGCGGCCCCCAGGAGGCGTTCTGGGCCTGAAAGGAGCGTCGGGCACGGCCGGTTATGAATGTGCGTTTGATTTCATAAAGCGATGGAGGATCCGTCCACACTGAGCTGCTTGTTGAGTGCCGTCCAGATGTGCTGCTCTTCATCAATGCCGCCCTGTTCGCCTTGTTCCCGACACACTGAGGACCTGATCTCCACAGAACCCCCCCGAGGACAGCAGGCGCTGCAGGGCGAGGACGGGCCACGCCGGGCCACGGCCACCAGAGCTAGTCCTGGATTTAGTCCTGGATTTAGTCCTGGATTCAGTCCTGGATTTAGTCCTGTTGCACCCAGATTCTCCCCCTGCTGCAGGTTTATTCCAGTCAGGTTAAAAGTGTCACTGAGAGCTGATTGGCTGGAATCACACCTGGTCAGGATCTCCTGAAGAACCACCTGATGTTCTCACAGGAATGAAACGAATTCACTGTCGACTCTTTGCTTTAAAATAATGCAAATTATTTAGCAATTCAGTAATTTTGGGATTCAGTCGGACCAACGTCGGATCGTTTGAGGTCATTTTGTGTCTCCTTGTGTTTTCTCTGTGTCTGTTTTTGTTGCTTTGTGTCTATTTTTTGTTGTCGTGTCTCTGTGGTTGTTTTGTGTCTTTCTGTGGTTCTTTAGTTGTGGTTTCGTGTTTGTTTGTGTCTATTTTTGTTTATTCTGTTGTGTCTTTCTACTTTTTAATTGCTATGCGTCCCTTTGTGTTCATTCCGTGTCTTTTTGCGGTTCTTTTCTCTTCGATTGTGGTCATTTTGTGTCTGTTTTGTATGTTGTCTACAGGGGGTCCTCGGTTTATGACGTCCTCAGCTTACGGCATTTTGTTGTTGGTGAGTGGAGTGGATGAATACGTCGTCATGGCGCTATCAGGCGGTTTTGTTTCCATTCTCTGGTTGTACTCCACCTTGGATTGTGCTACATTCACTAACTTTCTGTCCTTCATTATGGCTCCCAGCGTAAGTCAGACTCTTCTGATGCTTCAATGAAAAGGAAAGCATCTCCATGGAAGTGAACTTGTACATAAGAAACACTCAGGTTGTAAAAACAGTGCAGCATATTCTGTTATGTTCTTGTAGAATGACTCATGCATGCATGAAAGTCGTTGGTATTTATGACTTCTATGAAGAACTGATCGATATCGTGATGCATCGTCTCCAGAGTTCCGACCTACAATGAAAACTGGTTTACGCCGATCCATAGGAACAGAACTCTGATGTAAGTCGAGGACTCCCTGTATTTCTGTTGTTTTGTGTCAGATTAGTCTGATCTGGAAATAAAATCTCCACAATGATGCCGTTTATTGTGGAGAGATTTTTTTAACTTCCTGACAGTCCTTGAAGTACTCATCTACGTCTATGGAGGTACTGAAACTGTGTACTGATTCCCACAGACGTGCAGTACTGAGTAGTAATTCACACAGCTGTGTACTATTGTGTACTGACTCTTAAAGCTGTGTAGTACTGTGTAGTATCCAGCTGTGTAGTATCCAGCTGTGCAGTACTGCATAGTATCCAGCTGTGTAGTACTGTGTAGTATCCAGCTGTGTAGTACTGTGTAGTATCCAGCTGTGTAGTATCCAGCTGTGCAGTACTGTGTAGTATCCAGCTGTGCAGTACTGTGTAGTATCCAGCTGTGCAGTACTGTGTAGTATCCAGCTGTGCAGTACTGTGTAGTATCCAGCTGTGTAGTACTATGTAGTATCCAGCTGTGTAGTACTGTGTAGTATCCAGCTGTGTAGTACTGTGTGTAGTGCATTAAGCTCCCGTGTATCTCTGAGTGCTTCCTGATAATCTTGGTCTAATGCAGAGACACCTGCCACCAGAGTGCATCCCATAATGTCCCTGTAAGCAGATTAGGCTCTAATGCAGGTATTTGAGGAATATTCATGCAGCTGAGTGCTTATGTAACGTCTCCAAGCCTCCTGTCTTTGTCTGGGTCCTCCTCCGTGGAGCCCTGAGGCCTCCTGGCCCACATCAGCCCCAGCAGATAATCTGCTGCTGCAGCCGCATCAGATAAACCTCAGAGACACGGAATACTGCAGTAATACCTGCAGAAGTACTGCAGTAATACCTGCAGAAATACTGCAGTAATACCTGTAGAAATACTGCAGTAATACCTGCAGAAGTACTGCAGTAATACCTGTAGAAGTACTGCAGTAATACCTGTAGAAATACTGCAGTAATACCTGTAGAAATACTGCAGTAGTACCTGCAGAAGTACTGCAGTAAGACCTGTAGAAATACTGCAGTAATACCTGTAGAAATACTGCAGTAATACCTGTAGAAATACTGCAGTAATACCTGTAGAAATACTGCAGTAGTACCTGCAGAAGTACTGCAGTAAGACCTGTAGAAATACTGCAGTAATACCTGTAGAAATACTGCAGTAATACCTGTAGAAATACTGCAGTAATACCTGTAGAAATACTGCAGTAATACCTGTAGAAATACTGCAGTAATACCTGTAGAAATACTGCAGTAATACCTGTAGAAACACTGCAGTAATACCTGTAGAAATACTGCAGTAGTACCTGTAGAAATACTGCAGTAGTACCTATAGAAATACTGCAGTAATACCTGTAGAAATACTGCAGTAGTACCTATAGAAATACTGCAGTAGTACCTGCAGAAATACTGCAGTAATACCTGTAGAAATACTGCAGTAATACCTGTAGAAATACTGCAGTAGTACCTGCAGAAATACTGCAGTAATACCTGTAGAAATACTGCAGTAATACCTGCAGAAATACTGCAGTAATACCTGCAGAAATACTGCAGTAATACCTGTAGAAGTACTGCAGTAATACCTGCAGAAGTACTGCAGTAGTACCTGTAGAAATACTGCAGTAATACCTGTAGAAATACTGCAGTAATACCTGTAGAAATACTGCAGTAGTACCTGTAGAAATACTGCAGTAATACCTGTAGAAATACTGCAGTAATACCTGTAGAAATACTGCAGCAATACCTGTAGAAATACTGCAGTAATACCTGTAGAAATACTGCAGTAATACCTGTAGAAATACTGCAGTAGTACCTGTAGAAATACTGCAGTAATACCTGTAGAAATACTGCAGTAGTACCTATAGAAATACTGCAGTAATACCTGTAGAAATACTGCAGTAGTACCTATAGAAATACTGCAGTAGTACCTGCAGAAATACTGCAGTAATACCTGTAGAAATACTGCAGTAATACCTGTAGAAATACTGCAGTAGTACCTGCAGAAATACTGCAGTAATACCTGTAGAAATACTGCAGTAATACCTGCAGAAATACTGCAGTAATACCTGCAGAAATACTGCAGTAATACCTGTAGAAGTACTGCAGTAATACCTGCAGAAGTACTGCAGTAATACCTGTAGAAATACTGCAGTAATACCTGTAGAAATACTGCAGTAGTACCTGTAGAAATACTGCAGTAATACCTGTAGAAATACTGCAGTAGTACCTATAGAAATACTGCAGTAGTACCTGCAGAAATACTGCAGTAATACCTGTAGAAATACTGCAGTAATACCTGTAGAAATACTGCAGTAGTACCTGCAGAAATACTGCAGTAATACCTGCAGAAATACTGCAGTAGTACCTGCAGAAATACTGCAGTAATACCTGCAGAAATACTGCAGTAGTACCTGCAGAAATACTGCAGTAATACCTGTAGAAATACTGCAGTAATACCTGCAGAAATACTGCAGTAATACCTGCAGAAATACTGCAGTAGTACCTGCAGAAATACTGCAGTAATACCTGTAGAAATACTGCAGTAGTACCTGCAGAAATACTGCAGTAGTACCTGCAGAAATACTTCAGTAATACCTGTAGAAATACTGCAGTAATACCTGCAGAAATACTGCAGTAGTACCTGCTGTCTGATCCATGCAGGAAATACTGCAGGTTCTGCAGCTGTGGAACCAGGAGAACATTACACAACTACACAACTACACAACTACACAGGTTTCTCAGTCACAACTAAAACAAAAAAAATTTTTGCTTCAAAAAGCAAAACTTACGCCATAGAAAATGTGTCTCTTTGTGGTCATTTTGTGTCTCTGTGGTTGTTTTCTGTCTCTTTGTGGTCATTTCATGTCTCTCCATGGCTGTTTTGTGTCTCTCCGTGGTTGTTTTGTGTCTCTTCGTGGCTGTTTTGTGTCTCTGTGATTCTTTTGTGTCTCTTCGTGGTTGTTTTGTGTCTCTCCGTGGTTGTTTTGTGTCTCTTTGTGATTCTTTTGTGTCTCTCCGTGGTTGTTTTGTGTCTCTTTGTGATTCTTTTGTGTCTCTTTGTGGTTGTTTTGTGTCTCTCCGTGGTTGTTTTGTGTCTCTCCGTGGTTGTTTTGTGTCTCTTTGTGGTTGTTTTGTGTCTCTCCGTGGTTGTTTTTTGTCTCTTTGTGGTTGTTTTGTGTCTCTCCGTGGTGGTTTTCTGTCTCTTTGTGGTCATTTCATGTCTCTCCGTGGTTGTTTTGTGTCTCTTTGTGGTCGTTTTGTGTCTCTCCATGGTTGTTTTGTGTCTCTCTGTGGTTGTTTTTTGTCTCTTTGTGATTCTTTTGTGTCTCTCCGTGGTTGTTTTGTGTCTCTCCGTGGTTGTTTTGTGTCTCTCCGTGGTTGTTTTGTGTCTCTCCGTGGTTGTTTTGTGTCTCTCCGTGGTTGTTTTTTGTCTCTCCGTGGTTGTTTTGTGTCTCTCCGTGGTTGTTTCGTGTCTCTTTGTGGTTGTTTTGTGTCTCTTCGTGGCTGTTTTGTGTCTCTGTGATTCTTTTGTGTCTCTTCGTGGTTGTTTTCTGTCTCTTTGGGATCATTTCATGTCTCTCTGTGGTCATTTTGTGTCTCTTTCTTGTCATTTTGAGTCTCGTCTTGCGTCTGATTGTGCGTTTATATCTCAGATTGAACTCCACTCTGCGTTTGTACGGATATTGTGGTGTTTTGTGTTGTCGTGCTGAAGTGAAGTGCAGCTCTGGGTTTGAGGCTGTGATTTATGAGGACGTTTCCAGCCACACAGGGCTCCTCTTCACGGCTCCATGCAGCTGTGACCAACACTGTCGCCTCTCTGACGACCCACAATGCCTTGCTTGTGGCGGTCGGCGGGGGGAGGAGGGCGAGGACGGGAGGACTGAGGAGGCCTGTCTTCAGCAGGTAGTCGTTCAGGTTTACGTCAGCGAGGTCATCAGGACGACCACAACAACAACAAACAGATCTCAGCCATATTTCGTACGACTTTCAGGGATTTGTCTGACTTTCAGTGTCAGAACATTTGACAGATTTAACTTCTGCATCATCATCGTCAACAGCTGATGAATCAGATCCATGTTCACACTGTGTCTCTGTGTGGGTGTTTTGTGTCTTTGTTGTCATCATTTATGTGTCTCTTTGTGGTCATTTTGTGTCACTTTGTGGTTCTTTTGTGTCTCTTTGTGGTCGTTTTGTGACTATTTGTGGTCATTTTATGTCTCTTTGTGGTCATTTTGTGTCACTTTGTGGTTCTTTTGTGTCTCTTCAGGTTTTCTTTCCGTTGTGTTCTGTTGTGAGTCCCACCGCTGTAGAACCCTGAGATGTTTCTGTAAACCAGACTGGGCTCCTCAGACGTGGATCTGATGCAGAAACACGTCGATGTTCGTCGGAGAATCAAAGCTGATCTGAGATCAGAACAAAAGTTCAGAGCTGAAGCTGCTGCTGAGAGCCAGAAACAGAAATATTGATGCAGAAGTGAAACACGCAGAACATCAATATTTCATCAGAACGAGGAGAAAACTTTGATTAACATCCGAGTTTATACACAAGATTTCATTCAGCAACTAGAAAACTCTTCAGCAGAACCAAGTTCATAAACAGCTGGGCTCATTTTAAAAATATAAAATACTTTCCTTATTTTAAAGTGCTGTGAATGTAATTAAGTTTATTTTTCATCAATTTTTCTGTATCTTTATTAGTGTTAGTAGCCGTCAAACGTAGAATCTGAGATTTATCTGACATGTTTTTGATTCTCTGGTTTCTGTGTTTTTTAATTTGCAGTCATGTCGCGTGTTTCTGGCATTTTCAGCCGTTTATGGTTTTAGCAGTTTTTGCATGTTTTCAGCTCTATAAGGAGTATTTATCAGGAATTTCCATATGTTTTCATCTGTTTTTCTGGGTGTTTTTAGAAGGTTTTCCAAGAGTTTCCAGGCCTTTTTCGTGGTTTCATGTTTTTCCAGGCGTTTTCAGTGTTTTTTTTTTTTTGTTTTTTTTTTACATTTCCTGCTGTTTTTCAGGTTACTTTTCCATACATTTTTTGACGTTTTCTATCACTGTCAGTAATTTTATTCAGCATTTACATCTGTTTTCTACCTGTTTTCCAGGTGTTTTCTGCGGTTTTGTGTCCCAGTGTTTTGCAGGAGACAGAATCATTGTGTTTGCTCTGGTTTATCTGCAGTAACGCCTAATGAACTCCAG
The DNA here is from genome assembly GCA_027123335.1 of Amphiprion clarkii. Classification (NCBI taxonomy): domain Eukaryota; kingdom Metazoa; phylum Chordata; class Actinopteri; family Pomacentridae; genus Amphiprion; species Amphiprion clarkii. The sequence continues at coordinate 5,905,986 of CM049576.1, forward strand.
GGATCTGCACCGAACTTTGATCTCTGTGGAAATATGCTGCCTCACGTCGCCCAGATGTTTCTACATGTTTTTAGGCGTTCTGAGTTATTTTCCAGCTGTTTTGTCTTGTTCTTCACGTGTTTTTAGTTGTTTTTCAGGTGCTTTTACCTGTTTTTCAGACATTCTCAGCTATTTTCCAGCCGTTTTCTGCAGTTTTTTTAGGTGTTTTTCAGATCTTTCTACCTGTTCTTCAGGTGTTTTTAGTTGTTCTTCAGCTGTTCTCAGCTATTTTCCAGCTGTTTTCTGCAGTTTTTTAGGTGTTTTTCAGATCTTTCTACCTGTTCTTCAGGTGTTTTTAGTTGTTCTTCAGCTGTTCTCAGCTATTTTCCAGCTGTTTTCTGCAGTTTTTTAGGTGTTTTTCAGATTGTTCTACCTGTTCTTCAGGTGTTTTTAGTTGTTCTTCAGCTGTTCTCAGTTATTTTCCAGCTGTTTTCTGCAGTTTTTTAGGTGTTTTTCAGATTGTTCTACCTGTTCTTCAGGTGTTTTTAGTTGTTCTTCAGCTGTTCTCAGTTATTTTCCAGCCGTTCTCAGCAGTTTTTCGGGATCCAGATCTTCTCTCGGTGAACTGGAGGAACCTGAACTCTGGTCTCCGTGGAAACGGGAGGATGCTGCTGATCTGTGTGTCAGATTGTGATGAAGCCTCCTGAGCGAAGATTATTTCTGCCGGATAAACCTTCGGCTGAACATTGTGTTGCAGCCGCAGACGCACAAAAAGAGCAGCGGCGCTCTTTGTGTCGTCGTGTTGACGCCTGAGGACGAGATCCAGGACGAAGAAGAGGAGGATGATGAAGAGGAGGAGGAGGAAGGCAGGAGGTGATGGAGACAAAAGACGACACACTGCTGATGAAACAGCAACACAATGCAGCTACACAATCCAACGTTCAGAGATGCAACACAACCAGGAGACCTCCAGATACACAATATACACACTAATGCACATGTAGCCTATATGCTGCTACTGTTAGCGCTGTATTAGTACTAGTTTGCAGTCAGAGTATTGGTTGAATTGGGCTAGAGATCAGACAGATCTAAGTTCGGCTCTAGGACTGGAGGAAAGGAGACTGAACACAATGATGTAAGTTTTAGGTGGTACCAACTATATTATATTTTGACATAGACAAACAACATTTAACATTTAAAGTGAATGGCCATTCATGAGAAGTACAGAATTAAGTCACAATTATTTCACAAAAAAAACATTATTCGATGGATCCATTAACACGCGAGAAACGATCCATTAGACGCGCGAAAGAGTTCTGAAGTTCAGCCGAGATAGAACCCACGCAACAGTTCAGTGGCCCAAACTGTCCAGAGTCCAGAGGGAAAGGGAGTGTTGAGCGACTGGTGAATGGGTTTGGGCCAAGAATGAGTTGTTGCAAGAGGCAAAAAGTAAAAGAGAAGGGCGGCTGCCTTAAAGGAGCCTCCTACCAGCCCAACCAGGTGCAGGAGGTGCAGGAGGTCCAGTTCAGTTCACTTCAGTTCCAGCTCCAGGGTTCTCCAGGCGGTGTGGGCCTAGAATTCTTTGGGTCTAGCTCGCCATCACCTGGCCTATATAAAGGACAGGACTAATTAAGTTTCCAGTGCGCACAAAATAAATCAAAATACATTCAAAAAGACCAGTGCTAAATATTAATTATAAATAGCAGTGTCAATTCTTATATTGTACAATATATAAAGAATCAAAGTTCAATTCAAAATATAAATCCCAATTGAATAAATAATATAATATTTGTCATATTAAAATATTCATTACAATCAAAGTGTAAAAAATACTAAGCATCCAAAGCTAAAGTGCATAATCAGTCACACTGACTAAGTGGACTGGGTTTAAAGTGCATGGAGATGCTTAGGACCAATAAACAAATCAACCTTTGGCCTAAAAATGGCACTAAATGCATTTAAAAGTCATAAATAGGTAACACACATTTTAATAAGTAAACCACAGTGATTTCGTTTCATTTAATTAAGTATATTCTGAGAACCGGGCATGAAAGATGAATGCTAACCAGCCCCATTCAAATTAATATGGTGGCGTGGCTAGTTGAACCCTATAGGAAATGAATGAGAAGAATGCTAATGCTAACGCACTCACCAATTCCTTCGTTAATCAACACCCGCGACTCCATACGACGCCTGGCGGCTCCGGTAGTTGGCTGCTATAGTTTGAGACGTGTTGCTTTAGTTTTAAAAGTTAATGTTACGAAATTAAGCGAAAATAGCAGCGTACCTTGCAGCAAATGTTCCCAACGCGTCCCCCTCTCGAAGCTCGCGGTCCGCGAGTGACTTCCGGATGTAAAACAACCCGATTGGCCGCGCACCGTCACGTGACGGGACGCACAGCATGACGTATGACGTCATTACGCATTTGACAGGACAGTTTTGGAGACGGGAACGGAGGATATACTTATTTATTTATATTTCTAACTAGGGTTTTATCGCCCGGGTTACACACAACTAAGAGACCTCCCAGATACACAAAAACACAAAATGACCACAAAATTGGCCTAAATTACCACAACAAAACACAAAATCACCACATAAAGACACAAAATCATCATAAAACATTCAAAATCAACTCAAAAAGGCAGAAAATCTTCATGGATTAATGGAGGTAAATGTAGTAATGATAACACATTTTATTCATAAGGAACTTTTCATTTAAAGCAATTCTCAAGCAAGCATAAGTTATGGCAACTGGACTGTTGTTGTTGTTAGTCCAGTTGCCATAACTTATGCTTGCTTGAGACTTATCATGACCTGGATGACTGAGAACATCCACAGATTTATTTAAAGCAATCTCAAAGCGCTACAAGCACACAGTAAAAAGAAGCTATTGTAAACAAGAGTCCTTAAAATAAGTTAAAAGCCTCTTTGAAAGGGAAGTTCTTTAAAAGCATTCACTGTCTGTGGGGTCCTGAGGCGGCTGGTAGGGGGTTCCACAGATGTGGTGGAGCTGGGTCCTGGAGGGTGGAGGAGGTCTCGCTTTGCAGAGCGTTTTTTCCGGGTTGGGGTTTTCTGAGTGAGGGGTGTGTCCATAAAGGCACTGAGGAGTGATGAGAGCGACTTTATAATTGATTGTGGCAGTGATGGGAAGCGAGTGAAGCATGCAGAGGATGGGGGTGATATGTTCTTAGCAGGATCCTAGCAGGGCTGTGCTGAATCAGTTCTTGGAGACTTTTGCTGGGGATCCCATTGAGGAGGGGACTGCAGTAGTCCAGACTGGAGGAGATGAAGGCGTGGACGAGCTTCTCAGTGTCGGATACGATGAGGGAGGGACGGAGTCTGGCAATGGTCCTTAGGTGGAACAAAACAGGATTTACATAGATGTTTGATATGACTTTCAAAAGTTAGGTGAGGGTCCAGTCATCCACATTCAGAGATACTCTGATGACACTGCTATCGTGGCACGTATCAGAAATGGACATGAAGCTGAATACAGGAACTGATAAATGCCTTCAGTGACTGGAGTCACAAAAACTGCCTGCTGCTCAACGCCTCAAAGACAAAGGAAATGATCATAGATTTCTGCAGATCCAAACCCACTTTTCATCCAGTGAACACCTGAGGCGTGGAAATGTTGGTGGTGACATCGTATAAATATTTAGGTGTCCACCTTGATAATAAGTTAGACTGGTCTACAAATGTAGACTTCATCTACAGAAAGGACCAGAGCCGACTTTTTAGCCTCAGAAGACTTGGATCATTAGACATCTGCAGTAAGATGCTGCAGATGTTTTATCAGTCTGTGGTACCAAGTGTCCTGTTTTATGCTGCAGTCTGCTGGGAAGGCAGAATAAAAAACAAGGATGCAAGGCGTCTGAACAAACTGATTAAAAAAGCTGGCTCTGTGGTTGGAATCAGACTGAACTCATTGGAGGATGAGGTGGAGAGACGGGAACTTAGAAAGATGGAGGCCATTCTGACAAACCTGGATCATCCACTTCATATCTGCCTCAGTGAACAACAAAACATCAGTGGATGACTCCTATCCCTGCAGGACTGAAAGATTCAGGAAATCTTTCTGTCCTGCAGCAATTAGACTATTTAATTCAAAAGTAAACAGATGAGACCAGACAACTGAATTTCCCTTCGGGGATTAATAAAGTCATTGTATTGTATTGTAGGTTGGTGACAGCAGATGAAAAGGAGATATTTTGTCCAGAAAAGGAGATGGTGGTTATGGAGGATGACTGGACCTGGTGAGAGGTGCGATAAGTAGGACTTCAGATTTAGAGCAGTTTAGTTGAAGGAAATTATGGCTTGAGAGTGATGATGATGATGTTGGTGGTGATGATGATGATGATGATGATGATGACAGAGTAGTTGAAGAGGTTGAGTCAGTCCCGAGGTATAACTGGGTGTCATCGGCGTAGCGATAGAGTGAAATTCCATCCTGGCTGATGACATGATGAAGGGGGAGCATGTAAAGGATGAAGAGGAATGGACCAAGGACAGACCTTTGAGGGACACCACAGGAAACAGGAAGTGTGTGAGACCTTGCAGCTCCCATGATGACAAACTGACTGTTTCCAGAGAGGTAGGATATAAACCAATCCAGGGCAGACAGTCCAATATTTTCATGGAGGAGAAAGAGGTGATCAGCAGTGTCAAAGGCAGCTGTCAGAAATGTGTGCATTAATGTGTCTAAATGTGTGTCAGTGTGTATTAATGTGTACTTTGTGAAGGTGCTGTTCCTGCTGGTTGTGTTGCTGCAGATAAATCTGGGACACCAACAGAACGAAGCGATCAGATTCAGTTTCATCCAGAAACGTCAGAGATCGACGTGTAATGAAATTTTCAGCGTGATCTAAAATGTACATACTGATGGACGATCGTCTTCAAACTGACTGACAGAGAGGGTCACATGACATCACAGACGATAAACGCTGATAGAATCTTTAAATCAGAGGTTTTAATTCACCTGCAGCTCAATGATGTCTGATAAATACAGACAAGAACTAATACTAACATTTACTGCCATTATTAGACTCAAACTGTGAGTAATTTTAGACAAAATTCAAGTAATATTGGACAAGTTTCAAGTTATTTTGCACCCTTTTTATGTTGGTACAAACAAGTTTTGTCATTTTGGACATTTTTAAGTCATAAAAAGTCATAGTTTTACAGTTTTATAGTCATCATAATTTTAGACAAAATTTCTGCTCATACTCACTATAATATATATTAATATTGACATTTTTGTCCATGCACATCCACATATGCATGTTTATGTACATTTACATTGAATTAATAACATTTACTTCCATTATTAGACATAAATTGTGAGTAATTTTAGACAAAATTTATGTAATATTGGACAAAATTCAAGTATTTGTGGACAGGTTTCAAGTGATTTTACACCCTTTTCATGTTGTTAATGACATGTTTTGCCATTTTTGCACATTTTGTGTAACTTTGGACCATTTTTAGTCATAAAAAGTTTATATTTATATAGCCACATTCACAAAAAGTCACATTACATATATTTATTTATTTACATTTATAGTCATACTCACATTTGCTTGCATTCAGACACACTATAACATACATTTTTTATTGACATTTTCATACATACACACCCATATGTTCATATTCACTGACACACATTAACATTTAATTCATCTCATTTACCTCCATTAAAACACACTTTAATGTTCATTTATGGTGACTTTTTCAAACATACACATCTATATATGTACAAAAATGAATCCAATCAGCTGAGGTGGTTTATAAAGTGGCTAAAGTTTGAGGTTTTCTTTCTTCATTCAGCGTCTCCGTGGCTTTAATCCCGACTCTGTTTCCTCTGAATGAGTTCCTCCGTCCACCTCTCACCTTGTAGCTGTGAAAGCAGAAGTGGGTGAAGCGGCGTCTGTTGGGAAACCGGAGTGAGTCAGAGATTGGCTGGATGTCGGAGTGCACATTCAGCAGCTTTCATCACATCAGCTCCGTCTGTTGGCAGGTAGAGAACTGCTGCTGCTTCCCCAAAGATCGCCTTCAGGGAGGAACAAGAGGAACAAGAGGAGGAGACTTTTACCTTCTGAAGCGACAGGAAGTCACCAAACGCCTTCACTGGACTGTAGTCAGTCGGTAAAACAGTAAAACAGTCACTGAGTCACAGTCTGAGAGTCACAGCAGAGTCCTGAACGTCTGCAGTCACTCTAAAACTGAGACAGAAAAATACAAAATCGGGTTAAAACAATCATTTTTAATTAGTTTCTTTACATACAGGAGGAACTTTTCTTTTTGTAAAAGACTTGTTTGAAAAAGACTCATTTAAAAAATAAAATTTTAAAGAGTCATTCAATGAAGACTTGTTTCAGAAAGATGCATTTAAAAAAGACTAATTTAAAGACTAATTTTAAAAAGAGTCAATTTAAAAAGACTAATTTAAAAAGACTAACTCCAAAAAGAGCCATTAAATAAAGACTTGTTTCAAAAAGATGCAATTAGAAAGAGCTAAAAAAGGAGAAATTTTAATTAAGACACTCTTTGAAAAGATTCATTTAAAAAGTGTAATTTTAAAAAGAGTCAATCAATAAAGACTTGTTCCAAAAAGATGCATTTAAATAAAGACTCATTTAAAGACTACTTCAAAAAAGACTTACTTTAAAAAGAGTCATTTTAAAAGACTCATTTAAAAAAAAGAATCAATTTAAAAAGACCTATTAAATAAAGACTTGTTTCAAAAAGACACAATTAGAAAGGGCTAAAAGAGATACATTTTAAGGAAGACACCCCATGAAAAGACTCATTTAAAAAGAGTAACTTCAAAAAGACTCACCCTAAAAAGACTCATTTTAAAAAGAGTCGTTTGAAAAGACTCATTTAAAAGATTCATTTAAAAGACTCATTTAGAAAGACCAACTTCAAAAAGAGTCATTTAATAAAGTTTAAGGAAGACTAATTTCATTCAAAAAGACGCCATTTAAAAGGGCTAATAAAGACAAATTTTAAGGAAGACACCTTTTGAAAAGACTCATTTCAAAAAGACTCGTTAAAAAGACTCATTAAAAACAGTTAACTTCAAAAAGAGTGATTTGATAAAGATTCATTTTAAAAATACGCAAAAAAGACACCTCTCGAACAGGCTCCTTTAAGATTTACTTAAGAGACTCATTTCAAAAAGACTCAATTAAAAAACACTCGTTTAGTAAGACTGGCTTAAAAAGACTTTTTTACAAAGACTCATGTTAAAAAGATTCTTTGTAAAAAGACTCATTTAAAAATGACTCATTTTAAAGGACTCATTTAAAAACAGTCATTTAAAAAGAGTCATTTAATGAAGACTCATTTCAAAAAGATACAATTAAAAAGGGCTAAAAAAGAAAAACATTTTAATGAAGACACCTTTGAAAAGACTCACTTAAAAAGACTAACTTCAAAAAGAGTCTTTTAAAAAAGACTCATTTAAAAAGACTCATTTAAAAAGATTAACTTCAAAAAGACTCATTTGAAAACAAGTCATTTAAAAAGACTCATTTTGTAAAGGCTCATTTAAGATTTTTTTTCAACAAGACAAATTTCAAAAAGACTATTTTTTTTTTAAATGATTAATTGATTAATCGACTATTTGACAACTTATTAATTGCTGCAGCTCTAGTTGATGTTTCATGAAATTCTACCTCAACTGTGATGTTTGATCTTCAAGTTCTTTTTCAGGTTTTCCTGTCTTTGCCTTCATGGTGTTTCTTCTCTAGCGCCACCTTCAGTTTTCATTCATTTATCCCAAACTAACAGCCTTCTTTTATTGATAATATTTATATACTAAGTTTCCTTGATGTTGTCTTTCCCTCCAGCTGCAAACATCTGTCCGTCCACCAGCCTGCAGGGCGGCGATGCGGCGCCACCTAGGAGGCGGTGACTCAGCGTCTAACGAGCTCTGGCAGCCATGTTGGCAGGAAGTCATGTGACTCCACCCTGCAGCAGAGGTGACACTGTGGGAAACCTGGGAGGGAACTTTACATCATCCCCACATAAATCTGGAGCTCAGACGCCTCGAGTCAGGATGACCAACAGGACGGAGGAGGAAGGTTTAGAAAAAACAAGAGTAAAAAGAGTCGTTTCAAAAACACACATATAAGGAATCATTTGAAAAAAAGTCAATTTTAAAAAAGTCGGTTCAAAAAGATGCTCATTAAGACTAAAGTAAAAAAGATTCAGTTTAATATGAGTTGGTTCAAAAAGATGCAGATAAGGAATCAGTTTAAGAAAGAATCATTTTTAGAAAAGAGTCGGTTATAAAAAAGAATCAGTTGAAAGAGAATTGTTTTTTATAAGTATGTTTTAAAAAGATAGATGAATTCAAGATGAATTTAAAAAGACTCAGTTAAAAAAGACTTATTTTAAAAAAGTTATTTCAACAAAAAAAAGAAAATCAGTTCCAAAAGAACCGGTTTAGATAAACTCACTCCAGAAAGATATTATTTTAAAGACTCATTCAGAAAAGACTCATTTAAAAAAGAGTTTAAAAAGAGAGTTAATCATAAAATACCCATTTTAAAAATGACTTCAAAAAGACCGATTTAAAAAGACTCATTTATAAAGGAGTCATTTGAAAAAGACTCGTTTAGGAGACTAACGAAAAAAATATGTATTTTAAAGACTCATTAAACAAAAATGAATCTTTAACAACTCAATCATGTCAAAAAGACGATGCCTACAAAAACATTGATGAAAAAAAGACAAATTTTAGAAAAACTGATGTGAAAAAGCCTCATCTTTGTTGGTTAGTGTCCCTGTTAGCAGCAGAATAACTCAACTGATCAGCAACAAGAGCTGCTTTTACTACAGAGCAGATTTAAACTTTTATCTAAAAGCAGAACATGATCACAGATTCCACCGTCTGAATTATAAATCCTCTATAAATTCTGTTCTTCTTAGAAGCGGTGTTTACGTCTGTCTCTGTTTCTTCTTTGTTGGTGGATTTCTTCATCAGACTCTCTGAGCCAAACATCCGTCTGGACGTTTCTTCATTATTTCCCTGATTTTCAACACGTACGAACTTTCCCCCGCAGACGTTACAGATTTATTCCTGACAGTCTGCCCTCTGTCCTGGAAACTCTCTGCTCTGATCGGCCACGTTCTCCGTCTGTAGGGGTAATACCTGGGATTAAACCTGAGAGAATAGTCTGACACTCTGATCAGTCTACAGGGTTTATATATGGGAGAACATCTGACTGCTGCTGAGGACTACAAACCTGCAGCTTGTGATGTCATTCTGTAGTCCAACATGGAAGCTGCAGTCGGGCCTGAAAACAGCAAAGTTCACGACCTGCAGCAGCAACAAGTTTTAGTTTAATCTTTAATCAAAAAGTCAAAAGGACTCATTTCATAGATTTAGATTTAGATCAATAGATTTAAAGTTTAATTAGATTTTTAATTCCATTGATTTTTTATCTAAAATACAATTTAGTGTTTTTTCCTTTTCACACATTTTTATATAAAGAGTCAAACATGACTCTGGCACATTGTCAGTTACGTTGCCATGTTGTCAGTCATCTCTGTGACGTGTTGCTGGTTGTGTTGCCGTGTCAGTCATCTCTGTGACGTGTTGTTGGTTGTGTTGCCATGTTGTCAATCATCTCTCTGACATGTTGCTGGTTGCGTTGCTGGTTGTGTTGCCGTGTCAGTCATCTCTCTGACACGTTGTCAGTTGCGTTGCCATGTTGTCAATCATCTCTCTGACATGTTGCTGGTTGTGTTGCCGTGTCTGTCATCTCTCGGACATGTTGCTGGTTGCGTTGCTGTGTCAGTCATCTCTGTGACGTGTTGCTGGTTGTGTTGCCGTGTCAGTCATCTCTCTGACGTGTTGCTGGTTGTGCTGCCATGTTGTCAATCATCTCTCTGACATGTTGCTGGTTGTGCTGCCATGTTGTCAATCATCTCTCTGACATGTTGCTGGTTGCGTTGCCGTGTCAGTCATCTCTGTGACATGTTGCTGGTTGCGTTGCTGGTTGCGTTGCCGTGTCAGTCATCTCTCTGACACGTTGTCAGTTGCGTTGCCATGTTGTCAATCATCTCTCTGACATGTTGCTGGTTGCGTTGCCGTGTCAGTCATCTCTGTGACATGTTGCTGGTTGCGTTGCTGGTTGCGTTGCCGTGTCAGTCATCTCTGTGACGTGTTGCTGGTTGCGTTGCCGTGTCAGTCATCTCTGTGACGTGTTGCTGGTTGTGTTGCCGTGTCAGTCATCTCTGTGACGTGTTGCTGGTTGTGTTGCCGTGTCAGTCATCTCTGTGACGTGTTGCGGGTTGTGTTGCCGTGTCAGTCATCTCTGTGACGTGTTGCTGGTTGTGTTGCCGTGTCAGTCATCTCTGTGACGTGTTGCTAGTTGTGTTGCCGTGTCAGTCATCTCTGTGACATGTTGCTAGTTGTGTTGCCGTGTCAGTCATCTCTGTGACATGTTGCTGGTTGCGTTGCTGTGTCAGTCATCTCTGTGACGTGTTGCCAGTTGCGTTGCCGTGTCAGTCATCTCTGTGACATGTTGCCAGTTGCGTTGCCGTGTCAGTCATCTCTGTGACATGTTGCTGGTTGCGTTGCCGTGTCAGTCATCTCTGTGACATGTTGCTAGTTGTGTTGCCGTGTCTGTCATCTCTGTGACATGTTGCCAGTTGCGTTGCCGTGTCAGTCATCTCTGTGACGTGTTGCCAGTTGCGTTGCCGTGTCAGTCATCTCTGTGACATGTTGCTGGTTGCGTTGCCGTGTCAGTCATCTCTGTGACATGTTGCTGGTTGCGTTGCCATGTCTGTCATCTCTGTGACATGTTGCTGGTTGCGTTGCCATGTCAGTCATCTCTGTGACGTGTTGCCGGTTGTGTTGCCGTGTCAGTCATCCCTGTGACGTGTTGCCAGTTGCGTTGCCGTGTTGCTGGCAGCAGGACACGCCTCGCGGCCTCCCCAGCGGCGCTGGCAGGCGGCTGGCTGAGGAGGCTGTGGCGGTTGGACTGGATTCAGGGATTAGCTGTTCCAGGAGAGAGGAGGGTTTGTTGGCTCATCGAGGCCCCCAGAGGACGCTGGGAATGAGGAGGGAGGGCCCCGAAAAAAACAACATCCACCCCCACAGTCCCTCTCTGCTCCCGGAGCCGCTCGCTCATGTTGGTATGCAGAGCGGTGGCGGCCGACCAAAACTGCAACCAGCCGACATACCAGCAGCACGACGGGGTACGGAGGCCCAGAGGTGCCACAAAGAAAACAGACAGTATGACAATTACAAAAAATAAAAGTTAAGCAGAACTAACTCAGGTGTCCCTGAGCAAGACCCCGAACCCCTAACTGCTCCTGATGGGTCGTGGTTAGCGCCTGGCATGGCAGCATCCACCATCAGTGGGTGAATGTGATGTATAACGTAAAGCGCTTTGGGTATCGTTTCAGGGATAATAAAGCACTATATCAATACAGACCATTTACAACTCAGTGAAAATATATCCAAAAAAACATTAATACTAATGTTAAAAAAAGTATAATAAATGTACGGAGGCCCAGCGGTGCCACAAAGAAAACAGACATCAAAACAATTACAAAAAATAAAAATTAAGCGCAATTAACTCAGTGAAAATATATATATAAAAAACATTAATACTAAATTTGAAAAATAAATGTACGGAGGCCACAAAGAAAACAGAAATCAAGTGTAAGTCTCTAAAATAAATTGTCTCTAAAGCATCAAGTGACTAAAACTAATAAAAATTGTTTGCATCATTATTTTTTCTCATTTTTGACACCTTCTAGTGAAATTATGTTAAACCAACAAACTACACTGAGGAAGAGGAATTAGATATTTTTTATTATTTATTAATAAGCACAAGTTTTAAAGATGATTACCTATAAAAGTTAAGTTGTTACAACTAGTATTTTCACAATATTTCAAAGGATTTTTAACACTATGTACTCAATTACTGTAATTATGATCACAAGTTTTTAAGTTGACAAATTTTAAAAAATTAAGTTGCTTTAATGAGTTTTTTTTATTACTTCTTTGCGTGTTTTTGTTCATGTAGCTGTTTTTAAGAAACTAAAAAAATTCAACAAACATTTAAACAATTAGCTTGTTTAAACACACTATATTTTAACACAAAAAAATAGTGGTTTTGAATTTTTATTTTGCAAACATAAATTTAATAAAGTGGAGTTAATATGTCCAAATAATTACTTTTTAAAGTGTAGCGTCTCAATGTTTTGATCCAGAAAGTCAAAACTTTATGTTTTAGCTCATATTTTTTGAGTCAAGTTGATTTATTGACCTTTCTAAAACATAACACTCAATCTGCAATATATTATGTTACCTTAACTCAAAGGTTTCACTCAGTGAGATGAAATTAGTTCCAATTATTCAAATTATTAGAGACATTTTTAACTTATGACCTCATTTTAAATCTCAGTTATTACAAAGCTTTGGCTCCAAATGTAATTTCTGGTGATTTTGGCACTAATGAGCCTCCGTATAGAGCGGATGTGTAAAGAGGAGAAACAAAGAGCTGTTGGAGGAGGAAGACGAAGACGAAGATGAGAGGAGAGTTTCCTCCAGATGAAGAACCTCTGAGGAGCAGAGAGGAGGAGAAGAGCTCCACCTGCAGGACGAACTGAGCATCAACAAACCTGCTGAGCATCAGATCTTCATCATATCAACGTTTTCATGTCCAACGCCGAAATAATCTCAACTCCTGATGAGAAATATCATCCACCAGCGTGAGACAATAACGATTCTCACATTTCTACCTCATGTTTCTCATTTTGTGCTTGTTTTGCTGTTTTGTGTGTTATTTTCCTTGGACGTTTTTGTATTTTCGCATCTTTAAAAACCTTGTGAAACCATTTTAAAAGTAAAATACCTCCAGAAATAAAACTTCCACAGACGTGAAAGTTGGTGAAGACTTGGACAGAAAAGTTTACAGCAAATTTTAGTGATTGATGGGATCCAGCAGCAAACAAATTTTGAATTAATGGCCCTTAAAAATGGGAAAAAGTGCTAAATGTTCAAACTTTGGTGGTATTGTGCCCCCACAAAGTTCCTGTAAGGATATATTAATGGATGGATCCATATTTCTACTAAAATCCAGTCTTTGGTCGACATTTCACCAACTTTTGAAGCTCTAACATCAGTAAGATAAGATTGGACCATTTTTGACTTGTTTTGGACAAACTTTGAGCATTTCAAAACATGCCAACAGAATCGTTTCCAGACAAGGTTCCAGTTTTTAAATTTTCGACAGAATGTTGATGTGGACTCATTAATAGAAGAACAAAATCTAGTGTTAATTGGGGTCTAGATGTTGTAATTATATGCGCAAAGTTACAAGCTGCTTCTATGATGTCTTCATGTTGAAATTTAACAACATATGTACACTTACTGGAACTTTCTGAGACCACAGTACCATGCTTGTTCGAACATTTTGCACTTATTACCATTTTAAAGGGCCAGAAATTTAAAATTTGCCCTCTGTCGGAGTCATTTAATCATCTAGATCCATTGTACACTATTATTTCTGAGTCCTAATCAAATTTCCTGACTGGTGGAGTTCTATTTCTGGAGATACTGAACCATTAAAATGGCTTCACGGGTTCTTTTTGAAGAGGAAAATACAAATTTAAAATTTATTTAAACTCTGAACAGACTTTGACCTCAGGTTGGGCTGCAGTGAACTCTGGTTGGACTCTGGATGGACTCTGGATGGACTCTGGATGGACTCTGGTTGGACTCTGGTTGGACTCTGGTTGGACTCTGGTTGGACTCTGGATGGACTCTGGTTGGACTCTGGTTGGACTCTGGATGGACTCTGGATGGACTCTGGATGGACTCTGGTTGGACTCTGGATGGACTCTGGATGGACTCTGGTTGGACTCTGGATGGACTCTGGATGGACTCTGGTTGGACTCTGGATGGACTCTGGTTGGACTCCGGATGGACTCTGGATGGACTCTGGTTGGACTCTGGATGGACTCTGGATGGACTCTGGTTGGACTCTGGATGGACTCTGGTTGGACTCTGGATGGACTCTGGTTGGACTCTGGATGGACTCTGGTTGGACTCTGGTTGGACTCTGGATGGACTCTGGATGGACTCTGGTTGGACTCTGGATGGACTCTGGTTGGACTCTGGATGGACTCTGGTTGGACTCTGGTTGGACTCTGGATGGACTCTGGTTGGACTCTGGATGGACTCTGGTTGGACTCTGGATGGACTCTGGATGGACTCTGGTTGGACTCTGGTTGGACTCTGGATGGACTCTGGATGGACTCTGGATGGACTCTGGTTGGACTCTGGATGGACTCTGGTTGGACTCTGGATGGACTCTGGTTGGACTCTGGATGGACTCTGGATGGACTCTGGATGGACTCTGGATGGACTCTGGTTGGACTCTGGATGGACTCTGGATGGACTCTGGTTGGACTCTGGATGGACTCTGGTTGGACTCTGGATGGACTCTGGTTGGACTCTGGATGGACTCTGGTTGGACTCTGGTTGGACAGATGTGCACTGCAGCGTATCAAACAGGACGATGTTTTCATCTCGGTGGGGGTTCTCCTCTTCTGTCTGGTTCTGCTCCGACTCTGTTGTTGCAGTTGGAGGATCATTAAACCTGAACCTGGATCAGACTGCGGTTCCTCCTGAGGATGGATTAAAGTCAGCAGGATGCCGACGCTGAAGGAACTGAAGCCGATTCAGTCTGTGAGAACCTTTAAAGCCCTGTATGCTCGTAGAAGGTTCCCTGGTTCACCAACTGAAGAACCTCTTCATTCAGGGGATCAACCTGGTTCTAATCTGATGATCATTTCAGTAAAATTCCATCAAAAAAGTTCAATTTTGCAGCATTTCTGGGTTCTTTCCATTAGAACAAGTGGAATATTTTGGGTTCTGGACTGTTGCTCAGACAGAACAACACGTTCTAAGACGCCACCTACAGGTACAGAACCATCCCCTTTATTTGGTTCTTTAAAGGTTCTTCGGAGTTCTTTGGTTTGACGAATCATTTGGTCCATAAAGCATCAGAAAACAGTAAAAAATGTTCATTACAGTTTCACAAAACCCAAACTGGCGTCTGAGAACGTGTTGTTCTGTCTGACCAATAGTCCAGAACCTAAAATATTCCATTTGTTCTAATGGAAAGAACCCAGAAATGCTGCAAAATGTGATTTTATTGATGGAATTTTACTGAAGTGATCATCAGATTAGAACCAGGTGGATCCACAAAGAACGAACTTGAAAACGGTTCCTTAAAGAACCTCCCTAGAGTTAACTGGATTCATGGAGCCTAATGGAACCATTTCTTCTTTGAAGAACCATCATTAAACAATCATTCAAACCTGATCTGTTAAATTCTCTGGATGTTTCTCTGTAGATGTTAAAGTTGTTTATTTCTTCTTCTACTCTGTTTATTTCAGTCGTCCAGCCCACAGCGCCTCCTACTGACGACACGACAGTTTATTTACTCAAAATGTGACGTAAATCAGAAAGAAAAATGTATTCCTGATTCTACTGTTTCTCCAGTTACTACTGTTTTTACTGTTTCTCCTGATTCTACTGTTGCTAATGTCTTTGTTGCTGTTTCTCCCATCTCTGCTGGTTCTATTGTTTCTCCTGTTTCTCCTGATTCTACAGTTTTTACAGTTTCTCCTGTTTTGTTTCTCCTGTTACTAATGTTTTTTTTTTACTGTTTCTACTGTCTCTCCTGTCTAAATCCCCCTGCAGCACCCACATCTTTCTAATCCATACTGACCGTCTGAACTGTTATCAGCTGTGGAATCGGACCTTTTATCAGATTAACAGATTTCCGTCTGACTTGTCACGACTCTTGTCTCTTTTTGTGGCCCTAACCCGCCGACCCCCCAGGTTAATGGAATATCATGGAAACATAAAGAGCTCAGAGGTTTTTATGGATTTGATTCCTTTTAGTTTGTATTAAATCCCTTCGACACGCAGGTGCAGATTAATGCAGCGGGAAAACAGGAAAACAGGACGGAGGCGACGATCAGCAGCAGGTAAAACAACAAAACACAGTTTCACTGGAAATACACTCAAATATTAAATATAGTCCTCATATCTGAGTGTGAAGACTGTTTTATACGTCAGATAGGTGAAAATGTTTCATCTTCACATGTGGTCTTCATGCAGATCTGCTTCATATGAGATAAACAATATGAGACTTCATATAGATATCACACATGAACAATATTCAAGCTATGGTTGGTTCATTTTGACTGAATAAATTGATTTAGACTGAAGTTATCACATAAATCTATCTAAAATTTGTCAAAAAATGAGTTAAATAATTTAAAATGTCTAAAAGTTAGTCAATTATTATCCAAATAATTGTCCAACTCTACTTGACAATTGTCTAAACAGGCTCAAACATGCCAAAAATGTGTTCACAATAAGTTGTAGAATGTCTCAAAGGACTTTAAATTGTCCAAAATGGCAAAAAAAAAATTTGGCTAAAACCTCTCAAATATTGACTTTAAATTATTTAGAAAATTAGAATTTGTCCAAATTTCTCTTATACTGATTTCAAATTTGTCCAAAATGAATACTAATTTTCCAAATCTACTTAATAACCATCCAAAAAGACTCAATCATGCCACAAAATCTGTCCATAATAAATTATAGATGGTCTCAAATTACTTTAAATGGTCCAAGGTCATTCAAAAATGTCTAAATTTTTTCCTAAATGACTTTAAATTATCTGGAAAAAATATAAGATGTCCAAAATTACTCAAAAATGGTCCAAAATGAGCCAAAATTGTCGAAATATACTTGAAAATTGGCCAGAAGTACTCAAACATTTCCAAAAACTGTCCACATTAAGATAAAAAATTGTTTAAAATAGCTTTAAATGAACCAAAATGGCTCAAGAATGTCTGAAATTAGTCAAATATTGTCTAAAATGAGTCACGGTTTGGTCAAAATTACTTGAAGTTATAGAAAAAAATACTTTATTTGTTCAAAATTACTCAAATTTTGGTCAGAATGCGTTAGAAATTGTCCAAAATTACTTAAGATGTGTCCAAAATGACCTAAAATTGTCCAAAAAAAGGACTCAAACATTTTCAAAAGCTGTCCATAGTACCTTATAGATTGTCTCAAATGGCTGAAAATGCCTCAAATTAGTCAAATATTGTCCAAAATTACTTGAAACTCATCTAAACTCACACTGAATCTGGACATTTGATCCAAATTAATGTGAAAATATTTAACTTTACTCTAAAAAAAAATGTGGAAAAAAGACCCTTGAACGTCAGTAGAATTTGATATGTGACAACTATGGGAAGTCAAAGCTCCATTTTTTGCTATTTGGATTTAAAAATGGTTCAGAAAGATTCAATATTTGCTCAGAATTTACCCGAAATGACTCCAAATTTGTTCAAAAGGTCTTTAAACTATTTTTAAAAAAACAAAATCGTGTCCAAAATTATTTGAAATTTGCCCAAAATGATATGAAAATACTTGTTAAACATGAAACTTCTTTATTTTATTGAGAATTAAGTTGTAAATTTGACTCATTACATTACATTTATGAACTGTTCCAGTTTTTTATGTGAGAAAAGAACAGAATTCTAACATTACTGGGTGCCATTTGACTGTTTTTGCAGCATCTCGTCATGTTTTTTTCAGAAATATTCAGACTTTTCATCAGTAAAAGTGTTAAATTTAAACATAAATCACATTTTTACTTCAGTATCTTATGAACCTGACGTCATTGTTTAGATTCTTTAGGCTATTTTTACTTCATATTTTATTGTCTGAATTTTAAAACTGTACATAATGGATAATTTGTTGGTCTTGTCTCAATGTGCCGTCGTCTCTGTGTGGCTCCCAGTAAGCCTCAGTAAATCCAGTGTTCCCAGTAGGAGGTGGCTGCTGGTGTAATCCAGCTGTTGGTCCTGAACAAACACAGCAGAGTGTTGATGTCAGCGTTCAGTAGTATCACAGCTCACATTAAAACCCGTCTGGAGCCTCAGATTTTATTTACATGGCTGCTGTTTTCTCTGTTTTTAACCTGAAATATTGTAAATTCACTAAAACTGTCCTTTAAAGCAGCAGAACAGTCCGAGATCACGGATGTTCAGTGCTCCTCAGGTACTAAAAGACTTGAAACATCACTGAAAAGACACATATTGTCCAAAATAACTTTAAAACTAATTTAAAGTATTCAGAAATTGTCCTAAGGGACTAAACAGGATCAGACGTGACACAAAATCTGCTCATAAAAGAGCTAAAAAGCTGTCCAAAATTAAATAAAACCTGTTCAGACTAATCCAGATTTGTCTAAAAGGACTCAATCTTGGCCACAATGACACAACAAATGTCCCAAAGGACTCACACTTGTCCAAAATTACACATAAGCAACTCAAAATGATTCAAATTGTCCTAAATAACTATAAGCTAAGTCTGAGTTAACTGGACCAAGAAGCGAATTAGACCCAGACACTAACTGTGAGCTAACAGGATGTAGAGGCACTAGCTACTAGGCTAGCAGTATCCCATGCTTCCATTTTTTGTGCTAAGCTAGGCTGACAGTATCTCATGTTTCCAGTCTATGTGCTAAGCTATCCTAACACTTTCTCTCTGCTTCCAATCTTTGTACTTAGGTTAACAGTATCCCCTGCTTTTAGTCTTTGTGCTAAGCTAGGCTAACAGTTTTTCTCTGCTTCCAGTTTTTGTGCTCAGCTAGGCTAACAGTATCTCATGCTTCCAGTTTTTGTGCTAAGCTAAGCTAACAGCATCTCATGCTTCTAGTCTTTGTACTAAGTTAGGCTAACAGTATCCCCTTAATTTAGTCTTTGTGCTAAGCTAGGCTAACAGTTTTTCTCTGCTTCTAGTCTTTGTGCTAAGCTAGGCTAACCTCTTACTGTACTAAACAGTGAAAAAAACAAGTTAAAATCTGTGAACTTACAGTAATTTTTAATCCTAATTTTGAGCTATGTGGATGCAGAAGCTACCTGTGAGCTAACTGGAGCTAGACGCCAACTGCCAAAACAAAATTAAAATAAAATTACACTTACAATGTTAGAAAACATTGTTTTAGAGTGAATGTCTCTAAAATGTTTGTACGTTAATTGCAGGAGTTCAGTGCAGTAATTTAGTCAACAACACAAACCTCTGATGGATTATTATTGGTTATTATGAATGTGATTGATTTCGTGTTTCTGAGGACTCTGAACGTTGTTGTTGTTCAGGCTGAACTTGAGCAGAGACTCTTCTAAAGTCCGTTAAAGTCGTCCACATGAGTCGGAGGGTTTGGTGACATTTAGACTTCAGACTTCATTCAGACTTCAGTCGGCTGCAGAGCGACTGGCTGCTGCAGATAAACGTCCAATCGGGTCTCAACTCTCGGCTTCCACTCTGGAGATCTCAGGACCGACTCTGATCCTCGCTGTGGACTTCAGCATCACGCCGGGTTCCCTTCAGCTCGGACACATGGAGGATAATCTACTGAGTTAAACCCTGGTCTCCTGTGGACGGATGTCATTCTGCCGCCTCGCTGATAATAAATGTTGTTCTGCTGCTGCACTCAACATGTTTTATTCTCCAGATTCCACCTCTGTCACTTTAAAACTTCACGTTGTTGGAGAGTTTGTTGAGATAAAAGATATCAGGAAGTTTGTTATTGAGATAAAAGTCACTCCTACACTCAACATCATCATCATATTTCATTTATTAGTTCAGTTATTCTCCATATTAAACGCCGCTGTAAAGTACTGTCAGCTGTATTTTACCATTAGTTAACTGTACTTTACAAGTGTTTACTGTATTTTAACAGTATTTGCTGCATTTTTACAGTGTTACTATGGCAATTTACATAAATTACTGTAAATACTGTAACTATAGTGTATTCAAATAATGTGGCTACTCGTGGTGCTATCCTTTGTGCTAAGTTAGGCTCATAGTTTCCTCTTTCTTCTGTCCTTTGTGCTAAGCTAAGTTAGTAGTGTTTCCCTGTTTCTAGCCTTTGTCCTAAGCTAGGTTAACATGTTCCCCCTGCTTCCAGCGTTTGTGTTAAGCTAGGCTAGCAGTTTCTCCAATTTCTATTTTTTGTGCTAAGCTATGCTAGCACTCTCCCCCTGCTGCCATTATCTGTGCTAAGTTAAGTTAGCAGTCTTCCCATTTCTAGCCTTTGTGCTCAGCTAGGCTAAGAGATTTCCCTTGCTTCTATCCTTTTGATAAGCTAGGCTAACAGTTTTCCCTGCCTCTATCCCTTATTATAAACTAGGCTCACAGTTTCCTCATGCTTCCTGTCTTTGTGTTTGGCTAGACTAACAGTTTAATCCTTCCTCCAGTATTTGTGTTAAGCTAGGCTAACAATGTCCCCCTGCTTGTATCCTTTGTGCTAAGCTAGGGTCACAGCTTTCCCTTGCTTCTATTCCTTGTGACACGTTAGACTAACAGTTTCCTTGATTCCAGTCTTTGTGCTAAGCTAGACTAACAGTTTTTCCCATTTCTAGTTTTTGTGCTAAACTAAGTTAGCAGTGTTCTCCTGTTTCTAGCCTTTGTCCTAAGTTAGGGTGACCGTTTTACCCTGCCTCTATCTTTTGTGCTAGGCATAGGCTAACAGTTTTCTTTTGCTTCTATTCTTTGTGATATGCTAGACTAACAGTTTTTCTTGTTTCCAGTTTTTGTGCTAAGATAAGCTAGCATTTTTCCCCTTTTTCCAGTCTTTGAGTTCAGCTAAGTTATCACTCTTCTCTTGTTTACAGCCTTTCCGCTAAGCTAGGCTAACAGTTTCCTCATGCTTCCAGTCTTTGTGCTAAGCTAGGTTAACACTTTGCTTCTGCTTCTATCCTTTGTGATAAGCTAGGCTAACCGTTTTCCATGTTTCCTGTTCTAGTGCTAAGCTAAGTTAGCAGTGTTCCCATTTCTAGCCTTTGCCTTAAGCTAGGCTAACAGTGTTCCTCTGCTTCCAGTCTTTGTTCTAAGCAACAATACATGTTTTGATAAGTATAAATATTACACATTATAAAACAATTTACTAATATCAGACTGTACAGGTGTGTTTTTAAAAATGTCCTGTCTGATGGAGTTTAGTGTTTTCACATATCGATGCTGATTGTTGATTAATGAGGACAGAAGCAGATCTTTGGCTCCTAAGAGACAAAAAGTAAAATTGGATTCTTGTTTCATCCCCAAATTTACCGGCAGTTGGAGTCGAGACGCTGCTTTCAGCCAAACAGAGATGGAACATCACCTCTATTGTCAGTAAGTTTCAACTGAAGAAGACGTGATTTCATTAAAGACGACGTTAAACCTTCATCTTCTACCTGTGATGATGATGATGAGGAGCTCACCTGGATCTGCAGCTACCTGACAGTCAGAACTCAGGGCTGAAACACTGAGAAGAATTCAACACAGAAATGAAGCTGCTGTGATGAAAACTTTGATTTATTACCGAGTGTCCGTGAAGTAAATTAATGAGACTTCAAATTGGTTTAGTGTCACGGAGACGCTGCAGATTTTCCTTCTTCTTGTCTTTCTGTTAGAAAAAACAACATTGGTGTTTGTCTTCATTTACCGGTGGGTCACTTTAATCATCGTGAAGAGCTTTCCTGGCTGGAAACTCAGCGTCTGTGTGGGAATGACACAACCCTGATTTAATAAGAAGTTACATTCCTGGTCCTGGTTCTGACGGTCCAAAAGTCAGACCTGAACCCACCTGCACCACAACATGTCAAACAGATAAAACAACAGCAAAGGGACACAAAAACACTCCACAAATACCAAAATGGGGAACTTTGGTTGTGGTGTTGTTTTGTTTGTTTTGTTTGTTTCTTTCTGTGTCTCTATTTGCATGTAGGTTTTAATGTTCCTTTTGAGTTGCTTCCTCGTGTGTTGCTGTTACCTTTACTTCCTCCCGTTGTCCCTGTTTCCCTCCTCTGTGATGTCATCAGTAGTTTCACCTGTGTCTGAAAACTCACCTGTGTCTCAACTCCCCAGTTAGCTCTCAGTGCATAAATAGTCCGTCATGGTGAGTTAACTTCCTGTTTACTCACCTGAAAGTCTTCTTTCTTACTGGAACATCGGACAGACAGATGCTGATAAAACAACCTCTTACACATACAAAAGTAGCACAATATGAAAAATGGCTGCAAAGAGACAGAACATTTTAAACACCAAATTATTCAAGACGAAAACCAAGAGTCACAAAATGATGGCAAAGATCAACCTGACGGACTTGGGAAAAACAGATTAAACCAAATGAACCAGTTAATACCAGAGGAAATCAGATACAACCAAGTGAAAACCAACAAATCCTGATAAAAACCAGATGAAGCCTGATGTAAATAGATGAATCTTAACAAAAATAAACAAATAGAACAAGGTGAAACCTGATAAAACCAGATTAAGCCTTATAAAAGTGGATGAAACCTGACAGAAACAGCTGCAACCTAAAAAATAAACAGATAAAACCAGATGGAACCAGATGAAACCTGATAAAACCTAATAAAACCCGATACAATCTAAAATAAAATACACCCTGATGTAACTTGGTGAATTCAGATAAACTGGATCAAACTAGAAAACTCCTGATAAAACTAGATGAAATCAGAACCTGGAATATGGAACAAGATGAAGCCTGATTAAACCTGATAAAACTAGATGACATCTAAAAAAGATTAACCTGATAAAACCTGATGAATACAGATAAAACCAGATTCTGATAAAACCAAATGAAACCTAAAAAACCCTGATAAAACCAGATTAATTCAGATTAAAACAAATAAAACCTGATCAAACTAGATCAAACCAGAAGAAATGAGAAACAGTCCAGCATAACTGACTCCAGAAAAACAGATCTTGACCCAAAAGAACCTCAGAAAACCTCAGCGAGATCTGAAAAGACCCGATTCATCATTGGTTCTTGTCCTGACCTGAACCATCACTAGTTCCTGTCCTGACCTGAACCATCACTATTTCCTGTCCTGAGCAGAACCATCATTGGTTCCTGTCCTGACCAGAACCATCAGGGTTCCTGTCCCGACCAGACCTCGGATGTTGAGCAGATCTGAGCGTTGATGTTCTCAGTAGAACAATGAGCCTCGGTTCTATCCAGACTTCAGCTGTTGTAAATCGATTAAGTTTTTTTCCGTTGAAGAGCGTCTGAGAGAGAAACTGTTATCTGACTGTCGACTGAACCGACGGATTCGTTTAAAAAGTGTTTTCCAAACTGAATATGAATCGCTCTTATCGACGGCGCCTTTCATTTCGTTAAATCAACATCATTTCATAGACGTTTGCTCATTTCTGATAGGAAAATATTCAGGTTTTTGATCAATTATTGGCGCTCACGCTGCTTAATCCCGTCTGAAAAGACTTTGACCTTCTGTGGAGAAACAGGAAGTTTGAGATGTGAGAAGAAACTGAATTATTCAGAGTCCAGTTTTATTGCAGCTGGTTGGTTCCTGAACGTTTGACCAGAACTGCAGGTTGGAACCACTGTGACCAGCAGGAAACGGAAACCTGGGTTCATGGATCGACGCCGTCACAGTTCCTTTAGGACGTCAGAGTCAAACGTTCTCAAATGTTCTGCTGAAAAGTTCTGTTTAAATCAGCTGTTCACATGTTGGACAAACACTGAAAGAAAAAAATGGTACAATAAGATGAATTATTCCCAACAGTCAGCAGGAACTTAAATCACTGACCAATAAGAAGCTGATCTAAGACGGAACGTTCTCTCGAGAACACCAAGTCCTCTAACCCTGTCCAACAGAAAGGTGATGCTGCATTCATGTGCTGTGGGAGAAACCACAACCATGGAAAGACTCCACTGACAAATAAAGGTTCTAACTGGAACCATAAAAAGCTCTTCACAGTGATGTCACACTCTGACTATTTTTCGTTGCACAAAGAATTTTTTTCTTTCTTTAAAGAACTATTTCTGTAGACAGTTCTTTAACCTTAAGGTTCCCTAAAGAACCATCAACAAGCACTTCCTTTTTGGCACCATAAATGGTGCTTCGAAAACCTGCAGCATGAATATATTCCTTAAAGGAACTACTTCTTCAAACATTCTGACAGGAACCATTAATGGTGTTCCAAAGAATTTTAGAACCACAAAGAACCAACCAACTATTCCTTTAAAAAACTTAAAGGTGCCCCAAAGAACCATCAACAAAGGCTTTCTTTAGGCGTCATAAAAGGAGCTCCCAAAAATAGGTTCTGTAAGGAACCATTTCTTCAAACTGTCTTTGAAGAAACCATCTCATTTGGTTCTATTTTGATAACATAGCTTGATAATCATGTCAGGCATTTTTAAGTAGGAAAATCAAATGTAAGAATTTGCATCATTTCTGGGTTCCATCCATTAGAATACCTTAATTTGGTTCTAGGCTGTTGGTCAGACAGAACAACATGTTCTAAGGTCCAGTTTGGGATGTGTGACCAAATGATTCATGAAAACAATCTAATGTTATTACCAGCCATCAAACCAAAGAACTCCAATAAATATATCAACCATATGTACCATAAAGTAGGTGAAGAACAGTCACTAAATAAAGGTTCTTCAGCTGTAAGAACATAAAGTCATGACGAGTGTTTGATTCTTTATCCATCAATAATGTGAAACATGTTCCATCTTTGGATGGCAGGATTTTAAATAAACATCAGGGTGCAGGTGGAGAACCGGTCGGTGCTGCAGGAACCTGGAATGTTCTGCACATTTGTAAATAATTAGAGTGAAAGTGGAGTTGAAAGTGAAGTTCTGTTGCTGCTCTCAGAGTCCCGCAGAGACGCTTCACCTCTGAAGTGAATGATCTGCGAGGAGGAGAGCGATAATGCTGCTTTCATGGCAGCAAATGTACGAATCCTCTTCTAATCATGGCGTCCCGAGGGGAGGTTCACACAGCATCTGTTCCGCTTTGATTTCCCCGAGCAGAACCGCAGGACCTGAGCCGCCTTCATGTGCGAATACTTTATGTGATTACAGTAAAATAAAAAGAAGTAAACTCACTTATAGTCCTACATTCCACTATGTTCTCATCACCTGGTGTAAAAATGTGAGTTTTCTTCACTGAAATAAAGACATTTAAACTCTAAACTGTTGCAGAACAATACACCAGAACCTGTGACTGTTGGAATCGGACGAGAAGCTAAAACTCTGAAGGTGTTTTTAGTAAAACAGCGGCAGACTGAAGTCAAACTCTGTCATTTATTCTGAGTGATGAAGCCTCCTCCTCCCTGCAGCTGTAATCTTTAAATTTCCTCATTATCGCCGCTCAGAGCGTCCGGCGCCGCAGATGGAGCTCCGATTGGACGACGCCACGGCGATGCTGTAATGAGCTGAGATGGATGGAGGCTCCTCTGGCGTTAATGAGATTCAGATTAACAAAGACGCTGGAGGTCAGGAGGTCATCGATAACGTCTCCGTGTGCAGACGCCCGGCCACGATATCAACATGTCTCAGACAAAACCTCGACCTTGGAGAAGAAACAAGTTCATCAGACACAAACCTTGTGTCCTGAATCCCAGTAGAGATCACGGATCTGTTGGAAGACATGGTTCCACAAGAACATGAAGAACAAAACTCAATACTTGAAGGTTTCTAAAGGGGAAATGCAGAGGTTTAAGATATTCACTGGGTTCCAGCTGTGATCTCAAAGAAAACTACCAAGAATGGTTCCTCTCAATGATTTTTACTTCCACAAAGACACTTTTATCAAGAGATTATCTTTATTTCTTCATTTAATGTCTTCAAACATCCTTTAAAGAACCTCAAGGATGCCTGAAAGATCAAAAAATGGTTCCTCTAAACGCCATAAATGGCGCTCCAAAGAAGTTTTTCTTCTTTAAGCAACCATTTATTTAAATCCTCTTTCAAATGTTTGTTGGGTACATTGTGATTTTAAGATTTAAAGCTTTTTCCATCATTGTCTAGAGCTTGTTCTGACCAACCAGCTATCACACAAGCTGATATGAGCCTTCAAAGTTTACCCAGAATGCACTTTTTCCCCACTAAACTTGTACAGACTGATCCAAAACTGTGCAAAATGAGTCAAAAGATGTCCGCAATAACCCCAAAACTTGCCCAAAATGATCAGAAACTACTAAATTTTTGCCCAAAATGACCCAAAATTGTGAAAAATTATCAAAATGTTGATAAAATGATCCTTTCATTGTCTCGAATTTGTTCTGACCAACCACTGATCACACATGCTGATATGAGCCTTGAAAGTTTCACCAGAATGCACCTTTTAAAGTTTTCTCTGGTGAATTATCAGAAACCAGAAACACATCCAGGGTATCAGTGATTGTTTCTGTGACTCTATAGACATTAAACTGCTGCAGGTTTACTGTTCACACTAACATACATCCCATAATACTGATGCTCAAAGATGAAACAATTAATGAAAAACAGATTTAGTCTTCAGACTGTGACACCTGGATGGATGTAAAAGTAACCTGAACTCTTCATGTGGTAATGTTTTCATTATTTTAATATTTTTCTGGTGATTTTGTCTTTTTTTGTGGTAATTTCAGCCCTTTAACATGATTTGGCATGTTTTTATAGCGATTTTGTGTTTTTTGTGGTAATTTGGTCTCTTTTGTTTCAATTTTGTGACAATTCCAGCCTTTTCTGGGGTGAACTTGCATGTGTTTTTTGTGCCAATTTAGAGTCTTTGTGGTGAGTTTACATCTTTTTGTGTTGGGTTGGTTGCAGTTTTTACCAGAACTCAGACGTGCTTTTCCTCCTAAAATGTCATGGTTCTATCTGCTGGACTCATGAAGTTCTGAGGCTCAGAAATGATGGAAAAAGTCCATTAAGAAGTGATAAATGTGGACCCACCTCTATGTAATTGAAGGGCCTGGAACTCTGGAAATATTCATAGTATGAAGTTAAAACTTTGCTTCATGAAATAAAGTTACTGTAGATGAAGAACCAGCTGATTCTGAGGAGGTCACATTTGTTTGGTTCTAGTTTATTATGTGAGAAAAAGATCTTTTGTACATAGAATCTTTGAGATGAAAGTCGTGGTGGTGAAGGACAGAAGCCGTGAAGCTTCCTGAAGGATCTGAGAGTCAGCTGAGGCTTTGACGTTGTCTCAGCGTCCCATTAGTTTGGTAATAGAGCTCTGCAGGCCGGTCCTCCGTCCTGACACCATCTCTATAAACAAACACATCTAAAACCAACAGACAGGAAGCGGTGGACGGCCGCACAAAGCCGGAGTCAGAGCCGCTGATGCAGAAACAAAGAGGTGGAGGCAGATGGACATTTAAAGAGCCCGTTTGTGTCTCCCAGTGTGGACTCTTTGACTCGCAGCCAGTCGTCCTCTGAGCATAAAAACCCCACATGATATCCGCTGGCTGCCAGATACCAGGTCACTTTTCTTCCTCCTGACTGTCCACACAAAGCTGCCGCTCTGTCAGAGCAGGTCTACACGAGGAGGACAGTGTCTGCGGCTGAAAGCTGCTAAAGGGCCCCCCGGGCGGAGCAGGAAACGCTCTCAAAGTGAAGAATGGGCGTGTTTGGAGAGCCCTCGGGTGCGTTTGCTTTTAATGTTGGCTGCAGAGTCAAGCGGTCGGCGGGGAGGAGACGCTTCCAGAGCCGGACCGGAGTCACTTAGCAACAGCACCTTCTAGCTGGAAGAAAGCTCAGGAAGTTCCCCGACGGCAGGACGGACCGAACACCAGCAGAGACGATTAACACCAGGAAATATCATTAACTCTTCACGGCCGCCATCAAACGGAGGTGAACACGAGGTCAGAGGTTGTTCACAGGATCCAGTAAGGAGCCCGTTATTTAGAACAATGTTAGGTTTTCAGAGAAACATCTAGCAGGAACGTTCCTTCAAAAAAAACTCAAAGGTGCCTCAAAGAACCATCAATATAATGCTTGAAAGAACTTTAGCTAAAGTAGCTTCTACTTCTTCAAACGTTCTTTATTAAACCCCCATAGATCCCACAAAGAATCATCAAAAATTGGTTCCTTTAAGCACCATAAATGGTGTTCCAAAGAACTTTAATAAGATATAAATAGTTTATTTCAAGGAACCATCTCTTTAAACTTTTAAGGAACATTCGAAGATTCTTTAAAGTATGTTTAAAAACACTCCAAAAGTGCCTCAAAGAGCAGTTCCTCTAGGCATTATATATGACGGTTCAAAGAACTTTAGCAAAAGTAGGTTGTTTAAGGTATGACTTCTTCAAACGTTCTTTATTAAACACCCACAGGCAATGTTCCCTCTAATTTTTCCTGAGTCTGAGCAAACACACAAACTCCCTGAGCGTCCCTTGGACCACTGTGAACAACATCAGACGTGTGCACTGTGGTCACACCAGCATCGCATCCATTCAAGTTACATGGTTCATTAAAAGAATCAAATTACAGCATTTACATTTCTGTTAAAACACTTTGTCAACAGGAGCCAGTTGAAGGCTGCAGTGATTTTAGTGACACTACAATGTATAAGAGTGAAGTTATTGAATATTTGTGTCTCTCTTTACTGTTGCAGCGGTTTTGCAAATTGCAGACGGACCCTGTTCACTCCATAGACACCAATGTTATTCCTGTAGCTTGAAAGACAGCTACTTTTGATAAAACTGGGCTTGTAGCACATTGTCTGCCTTGCAACAATGGGAAAGAGGCACCGTTTATGTTTTGACAACCTATATCTAATGAGTTATTGATGCTGGAAGTCCCAATCTGTGAATATCTTTCCAACTTTACTGAACTTGGGGCCACTACCACCTAAGGAGTGATATATTTAATTTAGGAAAAAGCATTTAGCCATACTTAAAGCTTTAAGTGCTTTATTAACACGGAACTAAAAATTTTGTATTGTTTTATTATCACAGGTTCTGTCTGAAAAGAGGTGGCATCATTTTAAACAGTGAAATCAAACTAATAAAATGTAATGACCAACCAGTGAGCAATACTGGATTCTGCAAAAACATAAACAACTTTTTTAAAATCTAAATCTTATCTTAACACAGTTAATGTATTAACTTATTTATGTGTGTATGCATGTATTTATTGATTTATTTAGTACTGTTAACATATCAGAGTTCTGAGTGAATTTTTCTTAAGATAGGCAAAGGCCATTTATTGATTACATATAGGCTCTTAAATGTTTATTAAAAACTAAAAAGCATTTTAAAAAAACAACTTAGGCATTTATTGAGTCACTAAAATACTGTAGAGTACAGACCACATCAGCATGATTATCAGCATCCTCTGGTAAATTAACAACCAGATACTGATGTCTCTCACCATATGGACTTCAGGAGATGATTAGATGATGATAAACTGTGACCTACTGGTTGGGTTCTCTCTGTTCTCATGTTTCTTACATGTTTGTTCCCTGACAGCCGGGTCGTAATGTTTTTTGAGCAACACACCATACTATGACGTCTTTACAATGATGGTTCTACTATGGAACCAGTTTGACATGTTCAGGTGTTCTTTGTGTGAAAACTCAGAGATTTCAGGGATCAGAAGGTGGTTTTCAACTTTCTTTGTTAACTTTCTGCTTCAACTTTAAACTAAATTTCCTTGACTAACCCAGCCCTCTGGACTTCCAGTAAGCTGTGTTCCTATTGGCTGTCCAGGTGGCTGCTTGGTGTTATCAGGAACACCTGAGCAGCTCAGTGTCTTCCTGCTTTATGTGGCTGCATCAAACATTTCCTCTGCTTGTCTTCACCACTGAATCGGGTTTGGTTCCGTTGCTTTAGTTTGTTCTTTAGGCGTTGGCTTGCAGCTTCCAGCAGTAAAATCGTCTTTAGTGTGTTTCTTGGTGTGTTTTAGGGCTTTGTACCGGATAGTTGTCTTGGTAAATGTGGTTCTTTAGCCACAGTTAGCACATGGTGCTAATGTGTGCAGTGATTAGTGGATTTGCTGCAGCTGAGTTGTGTCTTTATCTTGGCTGTAGTGAGTCTTCAGAGGTTTCTGGTCAGACACATTCTGTATTCCTGTTTGAGAACCAGCGTTGGTTGTCCAGAAGGTAAGAGTTCCTGTCCTGATTCTCTGTTCTCAGAGGTTCTCTGGTAGGCTGCAGGAGACTTTAGCGTTTGGGTTGTACTAGTTTGGTTTTTGTACGGTTTCATTTGGACGACTATCTTGAGGCTCCTCGATGTGGTTTAGTGAGGTTTTCTGGAACAGTTCTACAAAGCAACCTGCAGCAGAAGAGACTTTGAGAGTTTTTAGGAAGTTCTGGAGACCAGACTTTAGAGCAGCAGAAACATTTGTCAGCAGTTTGAGCAGGAGAAGGTGAGCTTCAGAGTAGAAATGAGACGGAAACCTTCTTGACCCGTGTGGTGAGGTCCTGTACCAAGAGTTTGAGCAGGTTGTGAAGAGTCTGTAGTTCTTTGGTCTGAAAGCACAAGAAAAGTCGACTCATTAAAGGAGAAAACAGGAGATATTGTTGGTTCTTCTGTCGCTCTGCAGTTTCCTTAGACTGAATATCAAGTTTATATTTTAAATGATTTCCCATGTGAGCCCAAGAAGACTTCAATAAACTCCCTCCATCCCCTGGACACAACACATTTTATTACCATGTTAAATCTTTTTCTTTTTTCTTTTTTTTATAAATGTTTTTGAGTTTTAATCATAGTTTTAGCATAGTTTTTTCTCTTCGCTTGTTTAGTTTTTTCATCTGTGTAAAAGGTGCTAAATAAATAAAGTTGAATTGATAAAGTGAATAACTGACTAACTCATGATTGTGACAACAGAAGTATTTTCATTATGATTTAAGGGTTTATTTCATTTTTAAGGTTGGGGTTAAAATCTTGACAGAAAAAGAAGATTAAAAAAATAAACTACATCAGAAAAAGCAATTAAATCAAAGGAAAAGAAATTAATACAATAAAACTTTTTAAAAGTTTTATTATTAAAAAGATTTAAGAAATGTAAGATGTAATTTTCTAATTAAACATTAAATTTTTTCATGAAATGTTAAAAATTTTGTTTAATTTCATAATGACATGTATTGTATCTTGTTGAATTATCTTATTCAATATTTTGTCTGTTTAATAGAGTTAAACATTAAATACAATTAAATTAAGTATACATATACCACCTTTTAATGTTTAATTTTCTTTTTAAATGCTTCATTGTATTTTCTGTTTAATTCCTATTTGAAGTTTAATTGTCTTTAAGATGTAATTTTCTAATTAAACATTACATTTTTTTAATGAAATGTTTTGTCTTTTTGAAGGTTTACTAATCCTATTAAATGTTTTGCGTTTTTTAAAATGTTTGACATCCTTCTTGTTGAATTGTATCCTTCAAGTGTTTAATTCTGGGAAATATTTTATCTGTAGTTTTGAATATTTGTATTTTAAAAATTTTGTTTAATTTCATAATGACATGTATTGTATCTTGTCGAATTATCTCATTCAATATTTTGTCTGTTTAATATAATTTAATGTAATTTAATGTTTACCTCTATTAAACAGACAAAAA
Source organism: Amphiprion clarkii (assembly GCA_027123335.1). Taxonomy (NCBI): domain Eukaryota; kingdom Metazoa; phylum Chordata; class Actinopteri; family Pomacentridae; genus Amphiprion; species Amphiprion clarkii. The sequence continues at coordinate 5,937,404 of CM049576.1, forward strand.
TATTCAGAAAACATTTAGAAACCAACATCAACAAAACACTCAACAAAGATTTGAACATCATTAAAGGGAAATCCAACTTTTGCATGACAATGTCTAATTAAAGGACATTTATTTCCAACGTAAATGTGTGATATTCATCCTCTGGAGCTTTCTCTTCACATCGTCTTCCACCTGGACTGGTTTGGTCGGGAGCATGTGCAACAAACATTTGAAAAACTGCACTTTAACATCAATGAATGACACTGAAGTTTAATCTCTACATAAATGAGACTGAGTCTGGATGTGCTGCTCTGTCATTAACTCCTAAGTTTAGGGAAAGTTCAAACTAAAGAGGACAGTTCAGATCAGACTTGAGAATGAGCTTATTATTTATTTTGAGCAAACATCTCAGACTTTCTGAGCTTCAGCACCTCTAGCAAGATATTTTAACAACAAGCAACTCAAGAGATCCAGAAGTTGCAGAGAGTTTAGCTTTAGCTGAGCCAAAGAACATGTGGGATGCTAACCTAGCAAACATTTCAGACTTTTCTCTGTGAATTCTGAGAAATAATTTACTATTTAATGACAGAGCTACACATCTGAACTCAGTGTCATTAAAACAGACTCTAATTCAGTGTCATCCATCCATATTAAAGTGCAGTTACCCAAAATGTTTGTTGCATGAGCTCCAACAAAACCTGTCCAGGTAGAGGACACTTTGACAAACAGGAAGTGGAAGATTCCAAGCAGATTTATAGATGGGGGAACCGGACTGTACTAAGTGTGGTCCAGTATAGAGGGGTGTTTTGTGGGTTTTTAAGGCTGATAATGATTATTAGTGGGACATTTGGAGCAGATATTCATTTGCAGTAAATGACAGTATTTAAAATCTTTGAGTTGAGTCAGAAGAAACTCTAACAGAAAACTTAGTTGATACATTTTTGTTTTGTTTACAGATGTTAAGTTAAAGGAGTTTTATTCGTGACGTATAACCAATCAAATCACTCCAGAAGACAGAGCGACCACAGGTAGATAAAGGTTCAGAGCCAAAGTAGCGCCATTTTTAAATGTATTTATTACCGTAAATCAGCAAAAAATAAAATACTGATAATCAGTAAATCAGTCAGCCCACAATTACTACAATTCTACAATGTATGTCTCTTTGCTTTGACTTGTTATTTGTACAATATACAATGTATATGATGGTGTTTTTTCATACCAAAGGCTATACTATGATGTTTTCTAACAGACATACCATGCTACTCTGGTTGTTCTTCAAAAACTATTCTTACCAATGAAAAGTCATTCCAAGTTTCCTTGTCTCAATTGTACGACGCAGTGTGTAATTGTATGCAGCACAGTGAGCCGGCATACTTCTTGTTTCCGTTTTCACGCCGTCTACATCAACAGAATGCACTGAAACTTTGCCCCCGCTAGCTTAGCCTCGCTGTAGCCGCAGCTCAAAGGGGCGTGTCCTATCTACTCATTCATATCTATGACAACAACGGTGGCTGCACATAAGGACGCATGTCAATGACGTTGATTAGCTGCGTAAATACCATTATATACAGTCTATGGTAAATACGTATGTGAATCGCATCATTGGCTGCAGCAGCCAGTCACCGGTCACTCACCGACTCACACTGAAAAATAGCACAGAATGAATTGTTACGTGTTTATTTTATTTACAATTTAGGTTGGAGGGCTGTACAGTGGTGTAGTGGTTAGCACTTTCGCCTTGCAGCAAGAAGATCCCTGGTTCGCGTCCCGGCTTGCCCGGGATCTTTCTGCATGGAGTTTGCATGTTCTCCCTGTGCATGCGTGGGTTTTCTCCGGGTACTCCGGCTTCCTCCCACAGTCCAAAAACATGCTGAGGTTAATTGATCATTCTAAATTGCCCGTAGGTGTGAATGTGAGAGTGATTGTTTGTCTCTATATGTGGCCCTGCGACAGACTGGCGACCTGTCTAGGGTGTCCCCTGCCTTCGCCCGAGTCAGCTGGGATAGGCTCCAGCCCCCCCCGCGACCCTAGTGAGGATTAAGCGGTGTATAGATAATGGATTTAGGTTGGATTTTTTTTTTTGTGCGCAGCGCAGATTTTCTGTGCGCGGAGACCGTGTCAGCAGTGCGCAGTTGCGCACGCGCGCAGCTTAGAGGGAACAGTGCCCACAGGTACCTCAAAGAGCCATCAAAAAGTGGTTCCTTTAAGAATAAGCATGAATGAGCATAAATGATGCTCCAAAGAACTTTAGCCAAAATGGATTCTTTAAGTAGTTACTTTTTCAAATGTTCTTTGATAAACCCTCAAAGGTACTTCAAAGATTCATCCAAGAAATGGTTCCTTCCTTCATCCAAAGACCTTCAGCAAAATTACTTTTTTTTCAATTGACCATGTCTTTAATGTTTTCTGAAAGAACAGTTGAAGATTCTTTACAATATCTTTAAAAACACCCCAAAAATGCCTCAGAGAACACTTCCTTTAGGCATCATGAATGACGGTTCACAGAACTTTAGCAAAAGTTGGTTCTTTAAGGAACTACTTCAAAAGTTCTCTATTAAACCCCCAAAGATGCCCTAAGGAACCATCAAAAAATGGTTCCTTTAAGTACCGTAAAGGGAGCGCCAAAGAACTTTGACAAAAATCTTTTTTTTCAAAGAACCATCTCTTTAAACTTTTCAAGAACATTTGAAAATTCTTTAAAGTATGTTCAGAAACACCCCGAAGGTGTCTCACTCTGAAGGGCTTTTTGAAGAGTAGATTCTTTAAAGAACCGCTTTCTTAAATGTTCTTTAGCAAACCCCCAAAATTGCTTCAAAAAATCTAAAAATATCACAGGAGCTGCAGCCTTTAGAGAAGAAATAAAGCTTTCTGTCACCCATGCTGGATCAGAATATGTGCTACAGATGTCTAGAAGCCTGTAAATGCTTGAATCGCTGTATGGAGAAAGGTTTACAGTTTGAGGAGAGGATGTCTGAAACAGTTCCTTTTGGCACCCTTATCGGTGTTTAACTCTCAGATGCTGGGAGTGCATGAAGACTCTTTTGTTCACTCTTACGGCCGACACTATGGGCACAACTGAAGTAAACATTATTAACAGCTTTTAGTTTAAACCTCCAAGTTACAACTGCAACAAAACACGATAAGAATGGATTTTCCCCATATAAGATCTTAAAAACAAGATGAAAATAAACTAAAACCTTTCTTTAATGTGAACACAAGTTTTATTATTCAGTTTTATTGACAAAAGGAACGTTTCCATCGCTGGTCAAAGCGTCCACTAAAGCTGCTGATGAATCATTTTTGAAAAACAAGGCTTCTCTTCCAGTCCGGTCTCTGCAATAAATCAAACATGAATAAGTGACACGATAAAAGCCTCGACGTGATGTCAGACAGAGGAACGGCCTCCCATTGGTTCCCATAATGCACTGTGTCATGCTGCTGGCAGCCCGATGGACTAAAAACAAAGCGCATCGACCTTCAGACTGTTTTCATTCATCTGACCTCGGATCAGCAGGAACCCTCAGCTGAGCAGCACAGAACACCCACATGCACCGCGCTCTTATTTTGATAGAAGTGATAAAGGCTTTTATTTTTAGAGCCGACTGCAGCAGAGATGTGGGTCTCAGCATGAAAGTCGACAGAACATGTGGACTTTCATGAACCGATCAGGAAAATTTCTTCAGAACGACATGAAGTGCACCTGATCTCAGATCTGTCTTCTAGGGAAGTAGGCAAAAATACGTTCCTTCAAGGATCCCCAAAGGCTCCTCAAACCATCATCAAAAATGGTTCCTTTAAGCACCATAAATGATGCAACAAAGAATCTTAGCCAAAATAGGTTCTTTAAGGAACCATTTGGTCAAACATTTTTTAATAATCCCCCAACTTTGCCTCAAAAAAGCATCAAAATGGTTACTTTAAGCACCATCAATGATGCTCCAGAACATTTGAAGAAAGTATGTGTAAAAATACCCTAAAGGTGCCTTTAAAGAACAGTTCTTGTTGGCATTATAAATGGCACTCCAAAGAACTTTAGCCAAATAGGTTCTTTAAGGAATCACTTCTTCAAATGTTCTTTATTAGATGCCTCAAAGATTCATCAAAAAAAATGGTTACATCCTCAATCCAAAGAACTTCAGCCAAAATACGTTCCTTAAGGAATCATTTTGTCAAGCATTCTTTACTAAACCCCCAAATTTGCCTCCAAGAACTGTCAAAAATGGTTCCTTTAAGCACAGAACACCCACATACAGCCACGCTCTTATTTTGATAGGCAGACAAAGGCTTTTATTTTTAGAGCCAACTGCAGCAGAGATGCGGGTCTCATCATGAAAGTTCATAGAACATGTTCTACGTTAGACAGGAAAGGTTCCACATGATGAACTGATCAGGACAATTCCTTCAGAACGCCATGAAGTAGAGCTGATCTCAGATCTGTCTTCTGGGGAAGAAGGACGTCGTAGAAGAGCCATTTTTGGTTCCACAACGAACCCTTTAGCAAGAGGTTCTTTAAAGAAAGATTTCTTTAAATAATTCTTAAAAGAACTCCCAAAGAACGCCTTAAAAAACCATCAAAAAATGGTTGATTTAGGCACCATAAAGTGGCAGAAATAGGTTCTTTAAAGAACCATTTTTTCAAACCGTCTTTGAAGAACTCTCAAAAGCGCGACCAACAACAAAGGTTCTTTCAGAGATGCTAAATGCTTCTCCAAAGAACTTCAACAAAAATCTGTTCTCTAAGGAACCATTTCTTCACTGTTTTTTACAGAACTCCCAAAGGTGCCTTCATAGAACCATCAAAACATGGTTCCTTTGGCACCATAAATGGCACTTTAAAGAACTTAAGCAAAAATTGTTTCTTAAGGAACCATTTTCAAGATAATTCTTTGTGGGTCTATGTGGTTCTGTTTTGATAAACATACCTGAAAATGAGTAAATGCAACATAAAATATCCAGAAATATGATAAAAACTTTTTTTAAATTCTGAAATTTAACTTAATGTAAAATATGAATGTAATAAAATGCACTGAAAATGTAAGACTATTATTAAAAATGTAATTAAATAGTAAAAGGACATCAATAAAATTCCTGAAAACAGGCTGAGATTCAGTTTTTGCGTTTTTGTGTTTTGTGTGTTTGAACTTTCCTTTATGTTTGATTCGCTGGACTGTCGTCACGCAGCTGTGATGTCACAGCGCCCTCTGCTGGACCAATCACGTCACTGCGTCTTCATCTGACCACCAGGAATGAAAGTATTCTGATACTTTTAGTAGAAGTAGAAATACCACAGTTTAAAGTAAAATCTGCATCTAGAACCAAAATGACCTAATGTGATAAAAACCAAAATGTACCAAAAGTATAAAAGTTTTCATCACTTTATGTTCTATAATACTGGATTATTATTTGTTCATGAACACTGCGGCTGGCTGTATTAAGGAAATGTTTACAGTGTCGTGTTCTATGTTCGATAAACTTAGTGTTCTACAGTGTTCTATATAGTAAAGTACCTCACAGCTGCCCTGAAATATAGTAAATACTTCAGTAGATGTACTTAGTTACTTTTCAGCACTGACCACAGCTTCATTTGTTCTACAAGAACATTTCCTCAGAACAGATTACAGCAGAATATCTGCAGCTGAACCTGAAGAACTCAGGAACCAAAACACACAACCTCACTGTGTTCTCAGTAGAACATCAAGAACCCATGAATGACCTCATTGTGTTCTCAGTACAACGTCAAGAACACATTGAAGACCTCACTGGTTCTCCGTAGAACATCAGGAACACATAAACTACCTCACTGTGTTCTTTGTAGAACATCAGAAACACATGAACAACCTCATTGTGTTCTCAGTACCACGTCAAGAACACATAAAACACCTCAATGGTTCTCTATAGAACATCAGGAACACTTGAAGTATGAATTACCTCACTGTGTTCTCTGTAGAACATCCAGAACACATGAACTATGAACGACCTCACTGTGTTCTCCGTAGAACATCCCTGATGCAAGTTCCTGCAACCCTATTCTCCTTGGTTCTGCTGAGAACTTTAACTCCACCCGTAGAACAGACCTGCGGACCAGTTTGCTTCCACCAGAGTTAAAGGGTGGAACCTGAAGACAAGCAGAGTAAAATGTCAGTGATTTTTCACAATGGAGGACCAGAACCACTCCGGGAACATTTAGACCTGCTTTGCATAAATACTGGTTCTGGAAGCAGCTTTAAAGGTTCCTTTCACCCAAATGATACAGGCACGTTCTTTAGAACTTTGTCAATTTAGAAGCTTCTCATGATTTTCTAGTAGGTTCTCGTGGTCCGTGGTAGGCTCTTACTGTTCTTTAGGTGGCAGTTGTGGTCCTGTTGAAGGTTCTTGTGGTTCCTTGGTAATAGCTCTTTCAGGACTTCTTGTGGCCTTTTCGGAGGTTCTTGCAATTCTTTCTGTAGGTTGTTGTGGTTGTTTCAGAGGCAGAAGGTTCTATTAGTACTTTAAAAGGTTCTAGTAGTCTTTCTGGAGATTCTTACAGTTGTTTCATACATTCTTATGGTTCTTTAGGATGTTCTAGTGGTCTCGTAGGAGGTTCTTGTGGTCCGTTAGGAGGCTTTCATGGTCCTTTGGGGTGTTGTTATTGTTCTTTTGAAAGTTCTTACAGTTGTTTCATACATTCTTGTGGTTGTTGAGGAGGTTCTAGTGGTCCTGTGGTTCTTGTGGTCCTTTAGGAGGCTCTTGTGGTCCTTTAGGATGTTCTCATTGTTCTTTTGAAGGTTCTCCTTGTCCTTTGAGAAGTTCTAGTTGTTCCTTATCAGGCTCTAGTGCTGCTTTAGAAGGTTTTTTGTGGTACCTTAGGAAATTTCCTTTGTTCTTGAAGAGTTTCTCCTGGTTCTTCTTCGTCCTGGTAGATTCATGAGGTTCTTTCAGAGGTTTCTGTGGTCTTTTTTGAGGTTCTTGTTGATCTTTTGGAGGATTGCATGGTCTTTTAGGAGTTTTTTCTGTGTGTGTGTGTGTTTTCTCTGTGTGTTCTGTTGGTGTGTTCTCTGTTTCTGTGTTCTCTGTGTGCAGCAGCTGATCTCCAGTCAACAGATCAAGGTTATTTTTACAGACTGAAGGTATGCAGAACAACTGTCAGGGGCCCCTCGAGGTGACGGAGAGTTAATCTACCTGCTGCTGCATCACACGCAGCTGCTGATCAGCAGAACATGCAGCAGCAAACATGTTCTATAAGACCTGCAGTAGAACATTAAACACACAAGCAGCTCTGCAGTTTCTCAGTTTTAATTGTTTCTTAGGAGGTTCTCATGGTCTTTTATGAGCTTCTTTTGTTTCTTCAGGAGGTTCTCCTGGTCCTTTAGTAGAGTCTCCTAGTGCTTTAGAGGTTCTTGCTGTTCTTTAGGGGGCGTTTTGTGGTACTTTAGGAGATTTTCATGGTTCTTTAGGAGCTTCTTATTGCTTTTTAGGAGGTTATTTTGGTCTTTTAGGAGCTTCTTGTCTTTCTTCAGGAGGTTCTTCTGGTCATTTAGTAGAGTCTCATAGTGCTTTAGTAGGTTCTTGCTGTTCTTTAGGACATTTTTGTGGTCCTTCAGTAGCTCACTTTATTGTCAGTGAGGAGGTTCTTATGATCTTTTAGATGGTTCTAGCTGCTCCTTTGGAGGTTCTAGTGAGTACTACAGAGGTTCTGTGGATCCTGCATTGGTTCTGTTGGTAATTCAAACAGGTAGCATGTTTCACTTTCTACTTGAAATGGTTTTTGGAACTATTCATTAATTAAATCTGCAGTGTGGAGCTATTTATCAGTGGTCATTGTTGTGTGTTCTTTGCTTTATCTGTATTCAGAACCTTTCTATACCTGTTCCCTGTCTCCAACCTTTGCTCTGTTCTTCATCCTGACGTGAAGGTTCTTCGTACATTACTTCTCTGTGTTCTATCGGTGTGTTCTCTGTGACCTCTCTGCAGTAAACAGATGTAGTAAACAGATGCAGTGAAGGTCAGTGTAGTTGTGGTTCTAGATTCCTTTCCCTCCTGTCGGAGCAGTAGAACCTGACGGACCAGATTTTTGAGATTGACAGAAACAGGTAATAGATGATTTATCAGTGAGTCAGCTGCAGACAGGTTCCTTCCGATGTTCCCAACATGCCGTTCATCCTTAACGTCGTAAACAGCTGCAGGCTCAGTAACGTCATCAGAGAGCAGAACTCCAAAAATCCACTTCAAACCCAGAGGACTGTTCTGCTGCTTTAAAGACATAATTTGACTCAATTTAATAAACATTGGCTAAAAAATTGAAAAAAAGTGTTATAGTTCCGAAACATAAAGCACAGTTTATCCCTAAAACCAATATCAAGAAGCTTAATCTATTAAACTTTAAACATGTTTGATTTGTTTAAGTATCTTAAGTACAGTTTCTGACACATTTAAAGTACAATACTCTGTCTGAAAATTGCACTGAAATACAATACTGCAATACTGGAGTATATATAGTTACTTTCAGCCTTTACTGAAAACTGTTAATTCAGTCACATATTTATTAATTGATTTTGTTTGAATGGTGATACTTAGCTCTACAGGATAGAAATAAAATGTCCAGAACCTCCAAAGAAAACAGTGCAGAACTCCGTTTAGAATCTGTCTATTTTAACAGCATCGGCAACATGGTCCAGTTTATGGAACACATGGATGAGCTCACTGTGTTCTCTGTAGAACGTGAAGAAGACATGAATGACCTAACTGTGTTCTTAGCAGAATGTCAAGGGCACATGAAAGATCTCACTGTGTTCTCTGTAGAACATCAGGAACACATGAATGAGACAGAAATCAAGGACACGTGAACATCAAGAACACGTGAACGGAGCAGAACTCTAACCCACAACCTCACTGTGTTCTCTATAGAACATCAAGAACACATGAACAACCTCACTGTGTTCTTTGTAGAACATCTAGAACACATGTTGAGTCTCACTGTGTTCTCTGTAGGATGTTAAGGACACATGACATTCTATTGTGCTGTGTTCTCTGTAGAACATCATAAGGCATGAAGGACCTGACTATGTGCTCTGAAGAACACATGAACAAGACAGAAATCTAACCCATAACTTCACCGTGTTGTCTGTAGAACTTCACCAATGCAAGTTCCAGCAACCTTGTTCCCCCGGTTCTACTGAGAACAATCTGTAAATCTTGCTGTTTTTTTCCTTAATGCTTTTCTCTTAACTAAGGGAACCCTTAATTCCCTCAAATGAGGACAAATTAAGTTTTAAGTGTCAGAGTTCAGAAGAAAACTTACTCAGTGATCACTTTAACGTTACGTGATGTCTTATCTAGAACCTGTTGTGTTCTGCTTCGCTCCCTCCACCTCCGGGCTGAAGGTCAGCTGACGGTTGGGTGGAGATGAGCAGCGACAGGTGCAGCAGGACGACCTCCACCTCCGTCACATTTAGTTTGATTAAAAGTTAATGAGCCGAGAAGCAGCTGAGTTATTTCCAGAACCCAACGAGAACAAAGAGGTTCTGCTGCTGTTCTACGTTCCTGAGCTCAGAGATGCAACCAGCAGGAACAAATCAGCTCCTGAGTTTCCTCTTCAGTAATAATGTCAGATATTTGACATCCAGAATTAAAACTGTTCATTTCATTTGTATTTATACTACAGGCCAAACGTTTGGAAGAAATATCAGATTAGTACAAGAAAAGATCAATCATACAATCATTGGTGTACTTTACAACAAAATAAACATGATTATTATATAAAGAGTCACTCATCAATATAGATTGTTTCTATAGTTATCAGGTATTTGGGTTTATCTGGCTTAGACTTTGCTTTCTTCAAAGTAACCTCCTCTGGCTTTAACCAGGTCATGGCATATATGAGGCATTGGTTCCACAAGGTCTTTAAGGTCTGTGCCAGGAACTGCATTCCAAGCTTCCTTAAGTTTATCAATGAAAGACTGCTGATTCGTAGGACACACTTTTCTGACTAATCGATCCGATTCATCCTACACAAGCTCAACTGGAGAGAGGTCATGAGACTGAGGGGGCTAAACCATCTATTGAAGACCACCTTCCTCTTCTTTGTTGTCTAGGTAACCCTGACAGAGCTTGGGAGATGCTTAGGGTCACCATCCTGCTGCAAAACAAACTTTCAACCCATAAGTCTTAGTCCAGATGGAACCACATGATGCTGGAGGATGGAGTGGTACTTTTCCTTCTTCATGATGCCCTTTACTTCTATCAAATCTCCTACTCTGTCACCGACAGAACATCCCAATACCATGATACTACCACCTCCATGCTTTATTGTGGTTGTTAACACGGTGCTTGAAGACTCTGACCAGTTTATCCGCAGACAACCAAATAGTTCAAACCTGCTTTCGTCGGTCCAGAGAACTTGTTTCCAGTCATCATAGGTCCAATTTTTGTGTGTCTTTTGCCCTCTCATATCTCTGTTTCTTGTTCTTTGGACAAAATGGGGGTTTTTTGCAGATGCACTATCCCTCAGAGCAGCCTTTCTCAAACGTCTTTTCACGCTTATCAGAGATATGGCTTTTGACCTTGTCATGTTGACTTCCTCCCCTACTTGCGATGCTGTTTTCCGCCGATTTCTCCTACTGGTGACAAAAATGCTTAGGGTCATTATCTGCTGCAAAACAAACTTTCAGCCTATAAGTCTTAGTCTAGATGGAAACTGCATGATGCTGGAGGATGAAGTGGTACTGTTCGTTCTTCATGACACCCTTTACTTCAATTGAATCTCCTACTCTATCACCTGCAGAACATCCCCATGAAGCTACCACCTCCATGCTTTATTGTGGGTGTTAACATGACACTTTAAGACATTCACTAATTAGTTTGTGGACATAGACGCTGCAGTTTGAACCAAATAGTTCAAACTTGCTTTGGTTGGTCCAGAGAACTTGTTTCCAGTCATCATCGATCCAGTTTTTGTGTGCTTTTGTCCACTCATATCTCTTTTTCTTGCTCTTTGGACAAAGTAATGTTTTTTTTGCAGATACACAACCCTTCAGACCAGCCTTTCTCAAACGTCTTTTTACAGTTGTCAGAGATCTGGGTTTTGACCTTGTCATGTTGACTTTCCTCCCCAATTTGTGGTGCTGTTTTCCATCGATTTCCCTTACTGGTGACAATGAAAGCTTACGTTCATTATCTGCTGCAAAACAAACTTTCCACTCATGAGTCTAAGTCCAGATGGAAACTGCATGATGCTAGAGGATGGAGTGGTACTGTTACTTCTTCGTAATACCCTTAACTTCAATCAAATCTCCTACTCTATCACCTGCAGAACATCCCCATACCATGATGCTACCACCTCCATGCTTTATTGTGGTTGTTAACATGGTGCTTGAAGACTTTGACCAGTTTGCCTGCAGACAACCAAATAGTTCAAACTTGCTTTCGTCACTCCAGAGAACTTGTTTCTAGTCATCATAGGTCCAATTTTTGTGTTCTCTTGCCCTCTCATATCTCGGTTTCTTGTTGTTTGGACAAAATAGTGGATTTTTTTGCGATACACAACTCTTCAGACCAGCCTTACTCAAACTTCTTTTCAAAGTTGTCAAAGATATGGGGTTTTGACCTTGTCTTGTTGATTTTCCCCCTTATTTGTGGTGCTGTTTGCTGACCATCTTTCTTACTGGTGACAATGATAGGTTCATCCCCCGCTTTTGTGGTAACCCTCTTTATTCCACACCTTTTTCAATCGTCATAACTTCCACTTTCTTCTGGTCTCTTCAGGGTGGAGTGAACTCCTTGATTTGACACCATTGGGTTTTTTCCAATCTTTCTTTCAGTGCATTCTTCTTTCCTCAATGTACAAATCTGTACTCTTGTTTCTTTACTCAGTTGTTTCTTTCGAGTCATTTTTGTGTTTTTATAGAGATGTAGACACAGCTGAGATTAACTGGGTTTTTTGTTTTCAAACTCTCAAAAGCCAAAGAGCTAAAATGAATAATGCAAACTGATTTGTTGTTTACTTTTGCGCTAAAGTTGTGAGTCTCCTAAATCTTGCCAACCCTCAAAATAAGCCCTTCTTTTCTTTGCTTAACATTTATTCAGAAATTGTCTGGTAACTTCAGTGTACACCTAAAAGTAAATTAAGGACAAAAGTGCATGTCAATAAAAGTAAAGTCTGATCATGCAGTAAATACATCCCAAAATCCATAGAATTCATACTGGTTTTTAAGAACGGCATTGTGAACAAAAACTTGCTTCCAAACTTTTGGCCTGTAGTGTTTTACATTTGACAGAAGCTGCTGTCAACATGTAGTTCAACTGTTTATTGGACATTCAATGAGCTGATTCAGGCTTTCTTTTTCTTAAATCCAATAAACATTTTGTAAAAATGAATCATTCTTTCTCTCTCAGCTCATTGGTCGTTACATTAAACCACCAAAGAAGAAGAGATGATGTTAAATGATATGTGGTGAAAATATAAGATCTGTTAGCTTGACGTGTTAAAGTGAATTTCCTCAGAATTTTCATCATGTGTGTTTTTCAGTTAATATTGTCACATTTTCTGAGGATTGTTTATTGTGTTTTTTAAACTGTTTGTTTGGGATTTTACTGATTCCTTTAATTGCATTTACTGACAGTCCTTCTGTGCTTTTCCTGCAGATACTTTAAGTACATTTACTCTCAGAGCTGAGCTGCAGTGACACGATAACACGGAGTTACAGAGCGGCAGTGAAGGCAGCATTAGCCTCCCCCAGATTACAGTGGATTATACAGGGATTATCTATGATGGGTCACCATTGATCTGGAACTGGGGCAGCCGTCAGTGATCAGATCAGTGTCATGTCAGGTAGCTCTGCTCATTTTGTTCCTCCTCGACCTCAGGATCCACCAGTTACCAGCCTGGTCCATTCTTAGGGCTGATATTCAGCATTATTCTGATTATTTGTACAGTTATTATTAAAAAGCAACTGATTTCTGATCAAACAAATGCATTCATTTGGCCTGAAGCAGCTCACTCTTCTCTCAAACCATCTGACTTCATTGCCTGAGAGTCGACATCGACACCAGTTCTAAATATCGGCTATTGATCGCCCTGATTACTAATAAAATACAGTTGACCCCTACTTCACATGTCCCACAGTTTCAGGCTTCAAGTCAAACGCTAGCTCAGAAGCTAACTGCTGCTAAGACCACAATCTCATGGTTAATATACAGCACACGCAGCTGATCAATAAATAACATGAAGCTGATCAATAAACAACACTCAGCATGCAGCTGATCAATAAATAACGTGAAGCTGACCAATAAACAACACACGGCATGCAGCTGATCAATAATATACACAGCATGTATGTGAAAATCTTATACACAGAGCAGCAGGATGTGTGCAAATATATGTTTCCTGTATTTAAAATATATCTAAATGTATAGAAATAAAAAATGTACATATGTTATTATATATATTTGATGTCTGTGGGAGGGCCACAGACTTTATGTATGTATGTATATATATATATATATATATATATATGTGTGTGTGTGTGTGTATATATATATATATATATATATATATATATATATATATACATGTGTGTGTGTGTATATATATATATATATATATACATATAGATGTTTATGTTTTGTGTATTGTTTGTGGGAATATATGCAAATATATATAAATGTGTATAAGTAAATGTGAATGTGCATAAATATATATAAATGTCTATAAACATTTATGTATTATATATACAGTTTGTGGGGATGTGTACAAATGTGGATAAATAAATATAAATGCCTGTAAATGTATATAAATGTTTCTGTATTATATATATATACAGTTTGTGGGAATATATACAAACATATGTAAATGCATATAAATATATATTTAATGCTTATGTGTTATATATGCAGTTTGTGAGAGTATATACAAACATTTGTAAATGTATATAAAATATATAAATGTTTATGTGTCATATATACAGTTTGTGGTAATATATACAAATGTATATAAATATATATAAACGTCTGCAAATATATATAAATCTACGTAAATGTTTGTGTTATATATACAATATGTGGGAATATATACAAATGTATATAAATATATATAAATGTCAACAAATATGTATTAATGTCTGTAAACATATATAAATGTCTATAAATACATATAAATGTACATAAATATATTTAGGTGTTTATAGTACATTTTTATTGTACAGTATGTTACGTACACTGTGTGGGAGGAGCCTCAGGTCATTGGGGGCGGTCCTTATCGCGCCTTCTACGTCTTGACGCCGCTCATGATTGGTGAAGAAATACGGTCTCCTGCCACGCCTCCCATTGGCTGGCTGAGCTGTCACTCAGCGCTGTGACAGATGATGGAAGAAGGTGAAAAAAGCTCTGAGCGGAGCAGCCATCTTGCCTCTGGTCGCCTGGAGAGAGTGGAAGTGAAGACGGAGGGCAGCCGAGTGGGAAGGCGCCAACCGCGGTTGTTTATTTGAATTCAGTCCGGGATAATTTACCTCACGGTTCCACCCCCCACATCGAAGACACGCTGCGCGGATGTGGATGCGGTTGCGGTTTGTGGTTCAGGAAACCCGTTGAGCATCAAACGGGCTCTTAGCTGCGGGGCTAAGCTAACGGCTAGCCGGGCCAGCTAGCTGCTCGATGACCGAGCTGTGGTCGTCGGCGGCGGATTGAGGGCTGCAGCTCCGGCTGATCGTCGGAGGCTGTTTTCCAGACGTGGACTCTGATCCCGGATCACACCAGCACCCCGATGCTGCTCGTAGTACACCCAGATATGCAGTAACGGTTGTGTTATCTCTGGATGTGTCGCTTATTTGGGGAACACGGGAGGTTTATGTAAACAGGAGCAGGAATTTAGCAGCAGCTCGACCTAATCCCGCTGCGACTCTCACGAAATCACTGCAGATCGATGGAAACGTCCTCTGTGTTGCCTCGTAAATGATTTTCTGCTCCATTTCTACTCGAAGCTGAACAATCGCATCTGACAGCTCCTGCAGGTACTCAGTGAAGCGGCCTGTTGACTGTCTGTGAGCCCGATGAGGAGAGCCGACAGCCGGACCATGGTAGAGCTCCTCCTCGGTGCCCAGGCCTGTCCTCACACTCGGGTTATCTCAGGATTTGCCTCGTCTCACCCAGCGTGTGTCCGTGATTCCCGTTAGACGGACCACCGGAATCAGCTGTTGGACCGGGGAATGGTGCAGCTGCTCGGTGTCCATTAGAGTCAGAGCCGGTTTAAAAGGACGGTGATCCCGGTCCGAGTGTGGGATTAAAACTGAAATAAAGGATTTAATCTGCGGATCCACCATGGGATCAGCAACCAAACTGGCCTTCAGTGTTTTCCTCATCTCCTGCTCCTCAGGTGAGTTCTGACACCTGACAGGACACCGTGTTCACTGTTTACTGTGATGAGGGAAGATATGTACTGCTGCTGTAGTACAGTCATAGTAACTGTACTACAGTCACATAATCTGTACTGCTGCTGTACTACAGTCACATAATCTATACTGCTGCTGTACTACAGTCACATAAATCTATACTGCTGCTGTACTACAGTCACATAATCTATACTGCTGCTGTACTACAGTCACAGTAACTGTACTACAGTCACATAATCTATACTGCTGCTGTACTACAGTCACATAATCTATACTGCTGCTGTACTACAGTCACATAAATCTATACTGCTGCTGTACTACAGTCACATAATCTATACTGCTGCTGTACTACAGTCATAGTAACTGTACTACAGTCACATAATCTATACTGCTGCTGTAGTACAGTCATAGTAACTGTACTACAGTCACATAATCTATACTGCTGCTGTACTACAGTCACATAATCTATACTGCTGCTGTAGTACAGTCATAGTAACTGTACTACAGTCACATAAATCTATACTGCTGCTGTACTACAGTCAGTTTCTGCAGTACCACTGTACTACAATCATATAATCTGTACTGCTACTGTACTACAGTCACAGTATTTGTATTACAGTCACAATAACTGTAATACCAATTCACTACAGTAGTAGTAACTTTATTACAGTCACACTTTCTGTACTACCACTGTACTACAATCATATAGTCTGTACTGCTGCTGTACTGCAGTCACAGGATCTGAACTGTTGGTTTACTACTGTCAAAATATCTGTACTGCGACTGTATCGCAGTCAGTGTATTTATGCTGCTACTGTCATACCATCACAGTATTTATACTGTTGCTGTACTGCAGTCACAGTATCTGTAGTAAAACTTTACCGCTGTCTGTGTATCTGTACTGTTGCTGTACTACAGTCACAAGACCCAAACTGTTGGTTTACTACTGTCACACTATCTGTACTACGACTGTATTGCAGTTAGTGTATTTGTGCTGCTGCTGTGTTACTACTCTACTGCACTCAGTGTTTGTCCTACTGTAGTACAGTCACAGTACTTGTACTGCTGCTGCACGTTGTATTTGTACTCTGTATCTCATGTTTCTCTCCAGCAGATTATTACTTTTCTCTTCGAGATTCTAATGTTTACTGTTGTCGTTGAATAATCTGTGTTTTTGGGGGCATTTTTTCAAAAATTCAAGAATTTTTTGTTCCGTCCAAAAATAGCAAAAATCAAATGTTCTTCACAGTTTCCTGAAGCCCACGCTGACGTTACTTAAATGCCTTCTGAAGCCACAGAAACTCAGGCTGCTGTCACTGAAGAAAACCTAAAAACATTCAGGGTTGAAAAGCGTAAACTGACGAATTCTAGTACTTTTTGCTTTAAAATGTCATCTTTTGTCTCCAGAGGAACCTCTGAGACACACACTGAATCCACACATGAACAAAAGTCACTTTATTCTGAACAACAATAGGACAGAACCAAAACACACACACTTTAAGTCTTTAATTCAGGTAATATTTAACTGTTATCCATCGTCAGTTCGTCACCTATCAGGAAGAAGATGTCAAATGGTCTCTGCTGTGGGTTTTTCTGTTTTCAGTGTAGTAGAAGTCAGCTGAGTCTGTTTGGTTTTGGTCTGTTGGTCAAAGAAACACATCTGAGGACGTACTGGACTCAGAGAAACTGTGAGGAACATTTCTTGCTATTTTTAGACCAAACAACTCGGAGAAAATAAGCAGGAGGGTCCGTCCGTGTAAAATGAACCAGAAAACCATCAGAATCGGCTGATTTTTCATCTACAGTAACTTCAATGTATTTATTGAACATTGCACATTTTCAGGGCTGAAAAACACATTTGAGTTCTGTTAAAAACTGCAAATAAATCAACTAAATATTAGAAAATCATTTTACCACAGAGTGAATCATGTCTAGGTGATGATTCTGGTATCAAATGTGTGTAAAAGTTATCATTTTATTGTTTACAATTGTTCTGACCAGCCACCTATCACACATGCTGATAAGAGTCTTGAAGATTTACCCAGAATGCACTTTTCCCCCTAAATGTGACTCAAAAATTGTGAAAAATGAGTCAAAAGATGTCCAAAATAACCCCAAAACTCACCCAAATGATCAGAAACAACTCAATTTTTGCCCAAAATGACAAGAACTTCTTCAAAATTGTCAAAAATAATCAAAATGTTGGTTAAAAATGATCCTTTTATTGTCTAAAACTAGTTCTTCCCAACCACCTATCACACATGCTGGTATGAGTCTTGAAAGTTTTCCCAGAATGTACTTTATAAAGTTTTCTCCATCCCCATATTATCACACTCCCACGTCTGTGCTTCACAGTCAGGACTATGCATTCACTGTGGTAGACCTGGTCAGAAGAGACACAAAATGACCACAAAAATACACAAAGCAGCTCTCCAAAGTTTCACCAGAATTCACTTTTTAAGTTTTCTCTTGTGAATTATCAGAAAACAGAAACACATCCAGGGTATCAATGATTGTTTCTGTGACTCTATAGACATTGAACTGCGGCAGGTTTACTGTTCACACTGGGATAAATCCCATAATACTGATAGTCAAAGATGAAAAAATGGACAAATAACAGATTCAGTGTTTAGATTGTGACACCAGAATGGATGTAAAACTAACCTGAACCCTTTTTGTGGTAATTCTGACCATTCTTTGATGATTTCCTGTGGTTTTTGTGGCAATTTTGAGTCTTGGGGTAATTTTGGTGTTTTCTGTTGCGATTTTGTGTCTTTTTGTGGTGATTTTGTGACTTTTTGTGGTGATTTCAGTGCCTTTGAGGGGATTTGACATGTTATTTGTGGCAAGTTTGTGTGTTTTGGTGGTAATCTTGCATTTTTCTTTGTTTTAGTTCTAGAAAAAGTGAACAAAAAACAGACTTCGTGTTTAGACTGTGACACCTGGATGGACGTAAAACAGATTTTTACCAGAACTCTAATGTGTTTTTCAGCTGTGAGCATTTCTGCTGAACTGATGAAGTTATGAGGCTCAGAAATGATGGAAATGAAGTCATTAACAACCTGGAATTTACAGCCCCATGTATTTAAAGTGCCTATAACTCTAACAAATAGTTTTAGTGACAGTAAAACTTTCCATTACATTCAACTTTATGTCACCGCTGAGAGTAAAAGTATTATGACAATGAAATGCAGTTAAGCATTAAACCAGAAGTTGAAAGGAAGCAGTAAAGTGCATTAAATACAGTCTAGGAGTCCACAGTATGTTACAGAGCAGACAGAGATTACATAAATCAGACAATAACCATAGGGGAATATTTGGGGATCAAAATTGACATTAAAACAAACAAAAAAAGATTACATTCAGCATCATAAAAGTGCAAAAAAAATCCTATTTCAGTGAGAGAAATATTGTACAAATATCGACATGAACACTGTTTAAGGGGGTTTTCCCTCACTGTGTGATTTCTCTGGCAACCCAGATTCTTCCTCACCTTCACCACAGAAAAACCAACCCAGGAATTAGTCTGATTCTTAAACCCTGTGAGCATTTACAGCCCCATCTTTAGTCCAGATGTGGACCAGATACAGCAACACCTAAACCTTTGTTCTACTAACTTACTGTGCACAATGCAAGAACACAAAAAACACACAGAGGCACGTTCAGTTGACACAATTCTTCTTGGTTGGTGCCTTCTAATGTGTGAAGATAACAATATAAAGACAGATAAATGTGAATGTATGAGTGGAGATGAACATTATCAGATTTATACAGTAGATATACAGTATGATCAGTGGATACATTAAATATAATTATCGTACATAAAACATCAGCTGATTCTGAGGGGGAGAAACTGACGGATTTTTCATGGAATGACCCAACATTGGCAGTATTTTTTAAATAATTGTACAGTAAGGTGTCTAACCTGCAGTTGAGGTGACAGGTATCATTTCGTGGCGACTTCAAATCCTTCATCAGACTCATACAGTTTCTTCAGTCAGACGTTTCCTGATTTAAACAACAATTTCTCCAGTTTTAGACTCAACAAGATTAAATCTAAAACCTTTATTGACATTTAGCTGCACATCCAACACACGAGAGGACACTTCACTCGGCATCCAAAGAAGAAACGAACCTAATTTAAAACGCTTGCAGAGCTTCTAAAATGAAACTGAAATAGTCTCCGTTTAAAGTTTTTTTTGTTCAGATGTTTAACATTTGCAGCTTTGAGTGACTCCTGTGTGTGAGAGTTAAAAACGTAGAGAAATCAGAGCTCCTGCTTCCGTACAAACGGCTCCTGCTGCGGTAAAAGTGCTGCAGCTCGTGTCACGACGTGGACGAGTGAAGCGCTGAGCGTTGGATGGCGAGCAGAACATCTGGAGGCTGCTGCTGCAGTGAAACATCTGGATGGACTCAGCAGCTTGGTGGCTCCTGCTGCGTGCTGTATAATACATATGCTTCAATAATTCATGCTGCGGGTTGCGTGCAGAGTCGAGCTCATGCATGTTTGATAAGACGGTTCGCAGTTAAAGGGATATTCCGCTGTTTTTGGTTCAGTTCGATTCCTGCGGCGGCTCGACTTCGCCTCACCTCGAGCTGCGATCAGCGGCCGGCGATGCTCAGGTGGAGGTGTGACCAACGGCGATCGTCAGTCGTCTTTCTGTTATTGTCCGTTCAGCAGAAACGTGGTTGGAGGAGGTCTTCAGCTTCACAGTTCCTGTCAGGTGTTAAAGTAAAGATCTCTGTTTGGTTGTCGCCCCCTATGGAGATCAGCTGTAACCGCAGGAGCGATTCTGATCCAAATGGTGTGACATCATCAGTCAGCTGACACCAGAAGCCACGCCTCCAGGACAGTTCAAGGTCACAGCTGATCCATAATTCTGACCGTTCTACCGTGTTATCGGTTTATGTGTTTTTAATCAGCTAACTGCTATTAATCAATAAAAAACGAATCGGTAACCTTCAGTCAGACTAAAAACTTCTATTCACTGCTGGAGCTGATCCTCCTTCAGGTCCTGGTCTAACTACTGCCCCTTGTCCTAATGCTGGTCTCAATACTAGTCCTGTCTACATTCTGGTCTTGCTTCTGGTTCTGGTCTTAGTTCTTGTTTTTGTCTCAGTACTAGTCCTGTTCTGGTCTTGGTTCTTGTCCTTGCCTTGGTACTAGTCCTGTTCTGGTCTTGGTTCTTGTCCTTGTCTTGGTACTAGTCCTGTTCTGGTCTTGGTTCTTGTCCTTGCCTTGGTACTAGTCCTGTTCTGGTTTTGATTCTTGTCCTTGTCTTGATACTAGTCCTGTTCTGGTCTTGGTTCTTGTCCTTGTCTTGGTACTAGTCCTGTTTTGGTCTTGGTTCTTGTCCTTGCCTTGGTACTAGTCCTGTTCTGGTCTTGGTTCTTGTCCTTGTCTTGGTACTAGTCCTGTTCTGGTCTTGATTCTTGTCCTTGTCTTGATACTAGTCCTGTTCTAGTTTTGGTTGTAGTCTCAGTTCGGGTCCAGCTGAGATCATAAACTCAGCAGCTCCCCCATCTGATCTGTAATGTTTGTTTGATGAGGAGGATGGAAATGTTCTGTTCTGGTCTGTCCAGGTTCTGGTTCTGTTCTGGTCGGTCCTGGTTCTGGTTTTATTTTCTCATGTTTTATCCTGGGTTTTTTCGGTGCAAACATTTCAAAATGTTCTGTCTCTGAAACTGCAGTGAATGCAGCGTCTCTGAGCTCACCTGTTAAAGGTGCTGCTGACCCTCCTGCTCTGAACGTGCTCAGATGGTCCAGACCAGCTGCAGTACAGTAATCCAATCATCAGTAATAGTTCATGTTCCCAGGCTCAACGCCTCCCAGTCATGCTATGGAGGAGGCCCTGCAGTGCATTCTGGGACCATCAGGGTCATCACATCTCAGATCAGCATGGTTTTAGAACAGTTTCTGCTCGACCGTCTCTGATTTGCCAGATTTTTTTCTAAATATTTACTTTTGATATTTGAAAAGGTGTCTGTGAATTTTAGCTTGAAACTGTCTGTTGATCTACTTTCAGCAGGTTTTTTTTCTCATATTGAAATTTCAGTCTGTTTGAACAACAACATCTGAGGAACTGTTAAAGATGAAAACCTGAAAGTTTCACTGTTATTTCTCATCATGTCAGTGATTTAGAATCTGTAATGTTGGAATAGAAAATAGCAGATAGACCCATGAAATGTTCACGGCTGAAAAACACATAAAAACTCCAACCAGATCAGTTTTACATCCATCCAGATGTCACGGTCTAAGCACTAAATCTATTTTTTCGAGAATCAAAACAAAATTACCACCAAAAGAAAAAAATAATCTTCTCTTGAAATGTGAAAAAAAAACTGAAGCCGTCATGAAAAGCCCCATCTCTGAGCACAGTAATTAAAAAAAAAAAGTATAATGCAGAAATCAGCTTGTGATATTTTCAAGTCAAACACAACAGAGGAGAGGAAAGGAAAATGTAATGTGAAAAACTAGATCCCAAACAAGTTGTTTTCATTGAACTTTCATCATATTGGTACGCAGCATCATCCAAGTGGAACAGAGTTCAGGCATTTCAAAAGAGTTCTCCAAATAGAAGTAAAAACTTTTTTATTATGAGCAATGGCACAATGAGATGTATATAAACTTATCTACACCTTCTTATGTCATTTTATCTATATTTTATACCTTTTTATTATTTTACCTTACTTTGTACCCTATTATTCTGTGTTGTTTACTGAATAAACATGCTGCTGTAACAACTTACTTTGCCTCCCGGGATTAATAAAATCGTCTAAGTCGAAGAAACATTCAGGCTTTTATCTTTAAAAGGAGATCTTGTCAGTCAAAAGACCTCAGATTTAAATATTCAGAAAACCTGCTGAAAGTGGGTTGATAGACAATTAAAAAGGACATATATTGATATTAAATTTCACAGATAACATTTTTAAAGGTAAAGCAAATCAGAGGTGGTTGAGCAGGAGGAACAGGATGATTACTCCGCCAAAGAGCGTCGGAGTTATGTGATGATCGGCGTACGTTTGTCCGTTTGTCTGTCTATCAGCAACATTACTCATAAACGGACAAATGGATTTGGATGAAATTTTCAGGGAAGGTCAGAAATGACACAAGGACCAAGTGATTAGATTTTAGCAGTGATGCAGCTTATAGTCTGGATCCATGGATTTATTAAAGATTTCTGTATCATTGTGGGATAGTGGCATGGTGTCACTGTAACCATGACAACAAGTGAACGCTACATCAACTGCCTGCTGATGATCACATGATTATGATCCTACTACAAATCCACCGCTGAGGACTTATCAGGACTTATCCATCAGAAATGATCCAAGGAACAACTGATTAAACTGTGGGGGTGTTTCTGAGTCCCATCAATTCCTGCTGCCTGCTACATATTTAGGTCATGATTTGGTGTCCGTACATAACGTACACATGCAGAACACATGCTGTGCTCACTGCAGGGTCATTTTGTTTGTGGTTACATCTATATTAAATGGACACATTATATGTTCATGTGATTTCTGCCACAAATTATTTCAAGATTTCGTCTGTTGGAAATGAAACGACGACTGAGCAGCCTTTGAGGAGTACTGCTACTTAACCATTTGAAGAACAACAATGTCTGTAATTCTGATAAAATAACATTTGACAGGACTGATAATTCTCTGTTTCCTCCTCAGGTGCCATTCTGGGCCGTTCAGAGACCCAGAAGTGTGTCCACTACAACTACAGCCCTTCGTCGTCCTCGTCGTCGCCGGAGAACCAGGGCAACGCCAGCAGGGTGGTGACCTGCTCCGGGGAGAAGGATAAGAGGCTGCACTGCTTCGCCACCTGGAAGAACGTCTCCGGAGTGGTGCAGGTGGTCAAACAGGGATGCTGGCTGGACGATCACAACTGTTACGACAGGTAGAGTCACACTGAAGGCAGCAGCATCACTCGCCTCCACACTAGGGACAGACCGGTTATCGGCCCGGCTGATTAGCGTGGACGATATCTGGCTTTTTCACTGATTACCAGTGGTTTTATTGGCCTATTATTGATTAATTAAATGCTCTACTTCAGGCCTTAACAGCTTCCTCTCTCTGTCTGTCGTCCCCTTTTGGTCTCAGAAATGTCTCGGAACAACAAACACAAATCAGGAAGTTAGCTTCTCTCTCAGCGGCTAATGCTATGCTAACGGCTAGCGGCTAAGTTAGAAGGCAGCCACAGATTAACCTGAAACAGAACCTGGAAAACAGTGATTAATAAAGATTTAAGATCTGAACCTTAGTGGACAAATAAAGTGATAGAACAGAGACAGATTAAGAAATAAGAGAAGAACAGCCGGAGACAGACTGATCAATCGCATCGATGCCACATAAACACAGGAAAGTGTACTGATTTTATCACTCCTGTTTCTATTGCAGAATTTGTGGTATTCTGAGTCACTCTGGAATCATTTTGAGGAAATTTTTTTTCAAATTTTGATAATTATTGTCCACTTTTTTAAACCATTTTGAAGATTTTTTTCAGTCACTTTGGAAAAGTTTTTAGTCCTTTTTGTCAGATTTTAACCATTTTGAAAAAATCTGAAAAGTTTTCAGTCATTTTAGAGGATTTGAAGTGATTTTGTCTAATTTTAAGTCATTTTGGAAACACTTCTGTCAGTGGATCCACATAAACAGAGGAGAGGATCCTGATATATTCACTCGTGTTTCTGTTTTATGTTTTCAGTTATAAATACCTTGATTCATGAAGAAGCCCAGTTGTGAATGACAGGTTCGTTACTGCCACGTGCTGTTAAAACATTACATATTGGTTCCAGATATCAGTTATCAGCCTTTCTTAATTACCAATAATCGGTATCAGCCCTGATAAACTCCACACCACAGCACACTCAGACTGGTTTAAAGCAGCAGGATTGTTTCATATTCAGATTTCTGTCAGCAGAAATCAGAATCTGGAGTTTTAAACTGGAGTGTTCAGTGTTTGCGGGTCGTCCTGCACTCTGAGGACTCACCTGTATGCTGTCAACATACTTTACCTGTCAGATACCATCAGCAACCTCCCCCTGCCTGTTCCTCTTTTGTAGCGTGACAGCAGTGTTTCCTGACTGCTCGTGTCCCGACATGTTGTTGAACTCGTTTACCTGCTGCTCCGCTGACGTGTTGCATTCAGAAGCTCCGCAGTCAACAGGTTTACACAGAGCAGCGATGTCAATAACAGGCTGCGTTAGGGCTTTATTACTGATCAATAACAGGCTGCGTTAGGGCTTTATTACTGATCAATAACAGGCTGCGTTAGGGCTTTATTACTGATCAATAACAGGCTGTGTTAGGGCTTTATTACTGATCAATAACAGGCTGCGTTAGGGCTTAATTACTGATCAATAACAGGCTGCATTAACGCTTTATTACTGATCAATAACAGGCTGCGTTAGGGCTTTATTACTGATCAATAACAGGCTGCATTAACGCTTAATTACTGATCAATAACAGGCTGCGTTAGGGCTTTATTACGGATCAATAACAGGCTGCGTTAAGGCTTTATTACTGATCAATAACAGGCTGCATTAAGGCTTAATTACTGATCAATTACAGGCTGCGTTAGGGCTTTATTACTGATCAATGACAGGCTGCATTAACACTTTATTACTGATCAATTACAGGCTGCGTTAAGGCTTTATTACTGATCAATGACAGGCTGCATTAACACTTTATTACTGATCAATTACAGGCTGCGTTAAGGCTTTATTACTGATCAATAACAGGCTGCGTTAGGGCTTTATTACTGATCAATAACAGGCTGCGTTAGTGCTTTATTACGGATCAGTGACAGCCTGTGTTAGTGCTGAACTCTGAACAGAACCTGATCTGGACCAGGTTAGCTCTGTAGCATCAGTTACCATGGAGAGCTAGCTCTGCAGCATCAGTTACCATGGAGAGCTAGCTCTGCAGCATCAGTTACCATGGTGATGTAGCTCTGCAGCATCAATTACCACGGTGATCTAGCTCTGTAGCATCATTTACTGTGGAGATGTAGCTCTGTAGCATCGGTTACCATAGAGATCTAGCTCTGCAGCCTCAGTTACCATAGAGATCTAGCTCTGCAGCCTCAGTTACCATAGAGATCTAGCTCTGCAGCATCAGTTACCATAGAGATCTAGGTCTGCAGCATCAGTTACCATGGAGAGCTAGCTCTGCAGCATCAGTTACCATGGAGAGCTAGCTCTGCAGCATCAGTTACCATGGAGAGCTAGCTCTGCAGCATCAGTTACCATGGAGATCTAAGCCACCTTCATGACACTAAGAAACTTTAGGCTCATCACCCTTGTTAAAACATGAATCTTACTTCATATTCAGCCCTCTGACGATCTTCTTCTGCTGCTGACAGGAACGAGTGTGTCGAGAGGAAAGATGCTCCTGAAGTCTTCTTCTGCTGCTGTGAGGGAAGTTTGTGTAACGACAAGTTCTACTACAGCCCTAACAGCAGCCAGACGCTGGTGCCCAGTAAGATACACCTGTCTGTCTACCTGTCTGTCCGTCCACCTGTCTGTCTGTCCGTCTGTCTGTCCGTTCACATGTCCAGTCTTTGTCTGTTATATTTTCTGTTTGTTTCAAATAGATTAGAATAGAATTAGAATAGACAGGAGTCCAACGCCACTGACTTGTCTTAAAACTGCTCTATGCGACTGTGACTCTACTGTCAATGAGCCAGTTACAGTAGACATTAATTGTACACATATGATTTTATTGAAAACTTATGACTTTATCATATACATGTGACTTCACTGTTAATATGCAACATTATCATGAACATATGACTTGATCATAAAAGTCTAACTTTACTGTCAATCTGGTAAAAATGTGACTTAATTGTAAATATGACTTTAGCTGCTTACGCATCATAAACCTTCAACTTTATTCTAAATGTATGGTTTTATTGTAAACATGTGACTTTATAGTGAACACAGGTAGACAGGTCAGTCTGTCCGCCTGTCTGTCTGTCCATGTGTCCAGTCTTTGTGTTTCTTGTATTTTCTGTTGGCCAGCAGTTTGTTTTAAATACATACTCAGTGAGTTTTCTGTCAACAAACAGTCCAACAGCACCAGCTTGACCTGCTGTCTTAAAAACCACTTTATGTGACTGTGACCTGATATTCAATATGCAACTTTATTGTAGATTCACGACTTTATTGTACACATCTGACTTTATCACATACATGTAACTTTACTGCCAGTATGCGACTTTATGGCAAACATATAACATTGTTGTAAACGTGACTTTGCTTTTAACATATGACTTTACCGTATACACACGTGGACAAAATTGTTGGTACCACTCGGATAATGAAAGAAAAACCCACAATGTTCACAGAAATAATTTGAATCTGACAAAAGTAATAATAAATAAAAATTCTATGAAAATTAACCAATGAAAATCAGACATTGCTTTTGAACTGTGATTTAACCGAATTATTTTAAAAAATAAACTCATGAAACAGGCCTGGACAAAAATGATGGAACCCCTAGAAAAGACTGAAATTAATGTGACCATAGGGACATGTTCAATCAAGGTGTGTCCTCTAATTAGCATCACAGGTGTCTACAATCTAGTAATCAGTCAGTCGGCCTATTTATAGGGTTACAGTAGTCACTGTGCTGTTTGGTGACATGGTGTGGACCACACTAAACATGGACCAGAGGAAGCCAAGGAGAGAGTCGTCTCAGGAGATTAGAAAGAAAATTATAGACCAGCATGTTAAAGGTAAAGGCTAGAAGACCATCTCCAAGCAGCTTGATGTTCCTGTGACTACAGTTGCACATATTATTCAGAAATATAAGATCCATGGGACTGTAGCCAACCTCCCTGGACGTGGCCACAGGAGGAAAACTGATGACAAATGGAAGAGACGGATAATAGGAATGGAAACAAAAGAGCCCAGAACAACCTCTAAAGACATTAAAGGTGAACTCCAAGGTCAAGGTACATCAGTGTCAGATCACACCATCCATCGTTGTTTGAACCAAAGTGGACTTCATGGGAGACGACCAAGGAGGACACCACTGTTGAAAACAAATTATAAAGAAGCCAGACTGGAATTTACCAAACTGCATGTTGACAAGCCACAAAGCTTCTGGTAGAATGTCCTATGGACAGATGAGACAAAACTGGAACTTTCTGGCACATCAGCTCAATGTTCACAGATGCAGAAATGAAGCATATGAAGAAAAGAACACTGTCCCTACTGTGGAACATGGAGGAGGTTCTGGTATGTTCTGGGGCTGCTTTGCTGCATCTGGCACAGGGTGTCTTGAATCTGTGCACCAATCTTATGGTGTTGTAACATTACCCTAAACATACGACTTCATCATAAACGTGCAACACTATCATAAAAATGCTTCACTTTTCTTGTGTGTTTGCTCTGACTTTATACTCGTACAGTTCATTTTGTCCTGTAACTTTAGAAATCCTCTGTGTTTCCGTAGCGACGAACATCCCAGTAACGCAGAGGCCTTCAGTGGTGTCCACTCTGATGTACTCGCTGCTTCCCATCATGGCCGTGACCGCCATCGTCCTCTTGTCCTTCTGGATTTACCGGCACAACAAACTGGCCTACCCACCTGTCCGGGTGCCCACACAGGTGAGCTGCCTGTCCTCTGATTGGTGCAGGGGGACAGCAGGTGGTGGATTATGGGAGATGGCGTCTTTCAGACTCTGATAGTTGCTGTACAGGGTTCAAACATGGTGGATGTGGTCCTGATCTGAGAGCTTCAGTACTGATTTTAGACGATTTTGGATTTGTTTTTGATGACTATTAGACTCGCTTTAGACTTGATTTTGGACTGGTTTTGGACTTGATTTTGAATTGGATATTGATAAGCATTAGACTGGTTTGAGACTTGATTTTGTACTGGTTCTAGACTGTGTTTTAGACTTGTTTTGGACTTCATTTTAAATTAGTTTTTGACAAATTTTAGACCTGTTTTGGACTGGTTTTAGACTTTGTTTTAGACTTGTTTTGGACTGTTTTTTTTACTTGATTTTGGACTGGTTCTAGACTTGATTCTCGACTGGTTTTGGACTTGATTTTGGACTGGTTCTAGACTGGTTTGACATTTGACTTCTGATTGTTTTTTTTTTTTTTTCTTTATTTTTTGTTTTTTGTTTTTTTTCTGATTGGGTTTAGACTGATTTTGGACTGGTTCTAGACTGGTTCGACATTTGACTTCTGATTGTTTTGTTTTTTTTCTTTTGTTTTTTGTTTTTTTTCTGATTGGGTTTAGACTGATTTTGTACTGGTTCTAGACTGTGTTTTAGACTTGTTTTGGACTGGTTTTGGACTTCATTTTAAATTAGTTTTTCACAAATTTTAGACCTGTTTTGGACTGGTTTTAGATTTGATTTTGTACTGGTTTTAGACTTTGTTTTGAACTGGTTTTGGACTTGATTTTGGACTGGTTCTAGACTGGTTCGACATTTGACTTCTGATTGGGTTTAGACTGATTTTAGACCGGTTTGGCTTGGTTTCAAAGTGAATCTGTGGCAACCTCACATTTCCAAACAGTGTGGACCAACATGAGTTCAGAGCAGGTCTCTGATCCTACTGTCTGAACCTGGAGTTAAACTGGTCTGTGGGATTATTGAGACGGGTCACAGCTGTTTGCTGTTATTGATCGCACTGATTGATAATCTGCCCCTCCCCCTCTCATCCAGACATGTAGAGCTGGAAGTTCACAGATCAGAACAGATTGTTGCCTTGTTCTTTGTTCAGATATTTTGACTAAAATTACATTTTCAGGGCTGAGAAACACATTTGAGTTCTGTGAAAAACAAATAAATCCATTGTCACAATCTAAAGACAAAAATAGAGAATGATTTTGTCACAGAATAATTCTGTTATTAGATGATTCTGGTATCAGATGCTTGTACAAAATGATCCTTTTATTTTCTAGAACTAGTTCTGACCAACCACCTATCACACATGCTGATATGAGCCTTGAAAGTTTACCCAGAATGTACTTTATAAAGTTTACTCCATCCCCATATCATCACACTCCCACGTCTGTGCTTCACAGTCAGGACTATGCATTCACTGTGGTAGACCTGGTCAGAAGAGACACAAAATGACCACAAAAATACACAAAGCAGCTCTCCAAAGTTTCACCAGAATTCACTTTTTAAGTTTTCTCTTGTGAATTATCAGAAAACAGAAACACATCCAGGGTATCAATGATTGTTTCTGTGACTCTATAGACATTGAACTGCGGCAGGTTTACTGTTCAAACTAGGATAAATCCCATAGTACTAATAGTCAAAGATGAAAAAATGAACAAAAACAGATTCAGTGTTTAGATTGTGACACCAGAATGGATGTAAAACTAACCTGAACCCTTTTTGTGGTAATTCTGACCATTCTTTGATGATTTCCTGTGGTTTATGTGGCAGTTTTGAGTCTTGAGGTTAATTTTGCCTTATTTTGTGGTGATTTGACATCTAATTGTGGCAATTCTGTGTGTTTTGGTAGTAATTTTGCATTTTTGTTTGTTTGTAGTTCGAGAAAAAGTGAACAAAAAACAGCGTTAGTGTTTAGACTGTGACACCTGGATGGATGTAAAACAGATTTTTAGCAGAACTCTAATGTGTTTTTTTGGCTGTGAACGTTTCATTTCTCTGTCTGCTGAACTGATGAAGTTATGAGGCTCAGAAATGATGGAAAAGAAGTCATTGAAAGTCTGACATTTACAACCACCCATATGTTCTTAAAGCACCTATAACTCTCACAAATACTTTTAGTATGACAGTAAAACTTTCGATTACATTCAACTTTATTGTCACCGCAGAGAATAAAACTATTATGAAAATGAAATGCAGTTAAGCATCAAACCAGGAGTTAAAAGGAAGCAGTAAAGTGCATTAAATACAGTCTAGGAATCCACAGTATGTTACAGAGCAGACAGAGAGGAATGAACATACTGATTATATAAATTTACATGTTTGTAGATAATAATATAAAGACAGATAAATGTATTGTGGCTCAGTAGTCACGTTCACGTTACAGATCATTAAATTAATTCTTATATAAGACAAAGACAACCCAAGGAAACACAAAATGCAGTTCTTGAATGATTTAATGTATTATTGCTGCATTGCCCGATGTGGAAAACTAATTGCTCCCTTAGCTACCAGTCTACCAAATGATCAGATTCATTTAGAAATTGCTTAAACAGCACCTGGACGAGCCGTCAGTTCTGCTCTCTATCATAAAATCACAAGTAAGTCTACTTCTGAAGGTCTCAAAAAGAACTAAATTCAAATTTTAGAGTCAAAATTTGGACTTGAATCCAACTGAGATACTGTGGCAAGACCTTAAAGTGCAGTTTATGATCAAAAACCATCCTAACTGAACAATCAGGTGTCTAACCTGCAGATCAGGTCGCATGATTCAGTCCTGATCATTTTGAGGCAACTTCAAATCCTTCATCAGACTCAGAGTTTCTTCAGTCAAATATTTCCTCATGGAAACAATAATTTCTCCAGTTTCAGACTCAACAAGATGAAGTTTTTGTGTTCACATATTTAGTATTTAGCAACTTTGAGTGACTTCCGTGTGTGAGTTGAAACCAAATTTACTGTTTCCATGGTGGTGATCATTTGTAAATAATTGTACAGTATGATATGTAACCTGCAGATCTCACGTGTGTTTGAGCCCTTAAAGTTTCATGTGTCTCTGCTGTACAAGTAAATTAAAAGGTGACGAATCTGGACCCTCCTATGCACTTTAAGCTCCTGGAACTCTGTAAATATTCTTAGCATGAAGGTAAACTTTGCTTTGTGAAGTAAAGCTACTGCAGATTAAGGCTCTGAAGGAGGTTTAGTCGTGGTGAAGCTCTCAGATCAGCCTCTTTTCTGTCTCTGCTGTGTTTTCTGTTGCCGCCTGTAAAGTGTTTGTCTCTCTGCCTCTCAGCACGCCTTTCATATCATGATCGAGGTAAGACAAAAACCCAAGACGTCAGGGAATGCTCCATCTCATCTTATTCCTCCTCCCAGACTTTCATTTCTGCACCGCCGCAGCCCGACGTTTCTTTGCCCTCGCTGTGGTTTTTATTTCACTTCTCCATTTCTTGCCTTGCGGTGAATGTCGGTGTGGTGTTTGTGCACGGATGGACGGACGTGGTGTTTGTGTCGCTGCTCTGACGATGATGATGGTGCATGAGTGATGAAGCAGCAGTAGGAGGTGATTCAGGTGACGGACCAGTTAGAGGTGTTTTCCTGCTGTCTCACCTGCAGGACCCGGGACCCCTGCCGCCTTCACCCATCCTGGGACAGAAGCCGCTGCAGCTGCTGGAGGTCAAAGCTAGGGGGCGCTTCGGCCACGTGTGGAAGGCTCAGCTGCTCAGCGAATACGTGGCCGTCAAGATCTTCCCCATACAGGTAGCCGATCATCCACACACCTGCAGCCACCGTCAATAAATAGAACAGTTTAAAAACACAGCAAGAGCATCAGCAGCTCCGTTAGAGAGTCTAATAAACATAACTATGAATGTTTTCACTGAGATGAGAAAATCATCTATTAGTCCCACAGTGGGAGGATTTTCAGTGTTAAAGCAGCAAATGACGGTGCAAAAATGTTTTGACATCAATAAGAAATAAATGTACGGTCTGTTGATATTGTGCAGATTCTTCCACATGTAGAAATTCAAATAATTCCACTGAATGCTTAAAGTAGCGATGTTGTGAAGAAAAAATATCGTACGCATTCCTGTTTTTGTAGAAAGATGAGATAAGATCAACTTTATTAATCTCTCAGGAAATTGTTTTGCCAGAGTACAATAAACAACAAACCAAGGTTAGTGGAATATATATAGTTACACAGAGGTTAGCAGTAAAAGGAAATCAAAAAGAACACGAGGTACAAAATGCAAAGTGTTTAAAGTATCTCAGTGGATGATAAGGAATAGTGTCTGAAAATCAATAAATACAATGAAATAACACAAGTACAACATGTAAACTGTAGACTAATAACAAGAAACATGAACAGAAGGTGAACTAAACCTAAGAGTAAAAAAACCTGTAACTTAACTGTCAGTAGTGAAAACATAAAAATAAAGGATTAATACATCCTTCAGGTCACAGTTCAGTATGAGTTCTATAAAGAGAAAACAAAAAAATCCTCAGTATGTCCTAAATAGAAGCATAAATTACCACAAAGACACAAAAAACAAACATAAAATGACTCAAAATGAACACATAGACACAAAAAGTTCACAGATAGAAAATGAGCACAAAGAGAAACACCTGTGTGAATGAAACAGTCAAAAAATCTAAATATATAACATAATATCCAGAAGATTTGTTGATATTATTATATCAAGAGAAAGCAAGAAATCCTAAATATTAAATGGCTTCTTTTTTTTTCTTCAAATGCTGGTTTACTGAACAGACTCTGTTTTTAAAGGCAGGCAGACAGTAAGAAATCACATCAGCAGATTTAGACTGTAAAAAAGCAGCAATTTTCTATAATTAAAATAGATTTTCTAGCCTCAATTTTACATGACATCATTTTTGCTTATATATTTTCTACACTGATGAAAATACATTAATGCAACATTTTCAAGATTTCTCTCAAATCTATGTAAAAATATAATAAACACTTATCTAATTTTAGAAATAAATGTAGAGCTTTAAACTTTTATAGTTTCATTTGTGAGTAAAAAGGAAATAAGAAGCTATAATAATGTATTTAAGTTGCATTTTCAGGTTAAATTATTTACCGTACATTTTCTTTAAAAGGTGTTCTAAACCTTAATGGTTGTTCTGACGTCACATGACGTGTCACTTCCTGTCCCCCTCCAGGACCGCCAGTCGTGGCAGAACGAGTACGAGATCTACAACCTGAACGGGATGAGACACGAGAACCTGCTTCAGTTCCTCGGAGCCGAGAAGAGAAGCATCAACATGGAGCTGCAGCTGTGGCTCATCACCGCCTACCACGAGAAGGTAACACTGACCCCCGCTGGCGGAGGGAGAACTGCAGCATCGCTGCTCCTTATAATGGGGTTTATATGAAGACACGCTGTTTACTCCTCATTCTCAGATAAGAATAAAAAATAGCTCAAAGTGTGTTGAAATAAGTAATAAATCATCACACAGTAAGATGTCTGAGCTCAGGTTCCTGTCTGTCCTCAGGGTTCTCTGTCTGACTACCTGAAGGCCAACATCCTGTCCTGGTCTGAACTCTGTCTCATCGCTCAGTCCATGTCCCGAGGCCTCGCCTACCTGCACGAAGACATACCTGGACACAAGGACGGACACAAACCTGCCGTCGCACACAGGTACATAGAATACACACAAGTACATATAATACACACACAGGTACATAGAATACACACAAGTACATATAATACACACACAGGTAGATGTAACATACACACACGGGTACATGTAGCATACACACAGAGGTAACACACACACACACAGGTACAGGTAACACACACACAGGTAAAACACATAGGTACATGTAACACACTCAGGCAACACATACAGGTACCACACACATGTAACACACACACACACACACACACACAGGTGCAGGTAAACAGGTGCTGTCCTGTCAGACAGGAGGTCTCACTCTGTGCGTTTTTTCAGGGACTTTAAGAGTAAGAACGTCCTGCTGAAGTCCAACCTGACGGCTTGTATCGCCGACTTCGGCCTCGCTCTCCGGTTTGAGGCGGGGAAATCTCCAGGAGACACACACGGACAGGTGAGTTCACCTGAGTGTGTCACTGACCTTGAAGGAGGCTAGTAGCTAATGGATGAACTGCAGCCTCTCAGCCTTTAAAGGAGGAGGAGTCAGCAGGTTGTTAACAGGAGGTCTGATGTTCTGCTGGTCCTGGTTCCTGGTACCTGGTCCGGGTCCAGAGGTTTAACCCAGCTGTGGATGTGTTGTCAGGTGGGGACCAGGAGGTACATGGCCCCCGAGGTTCTGGAGGGAGCTATCAACTTCCAGAGGGACGCCTTCCTGAGGATAGACATGTACGCCCTGGGCCTGGTGCTGTGGGAGCTCGCCTCTCGCTGCAAAGCTGCCGACGGTAAGAGACTCGATTCTGATGGAGGCGGTTCTGTCTCTGCCGTGGGTTCTGATGTCCTTCCTGTCTCTGTCCAGGTCCGGTTGACGAGTACCGGCTGCCGTTTGAGGAGGAGGTGGGTCCACATCCATCTCTGGAGGACATGCAGGAGGTGGTGGTCCACAAGAAGCAGAGACCGACCCTCCGGGAGTGCTGGCAGAAACACACTGTGAGTGGCACTACAGTACCCATAATACACCACCCTGTCTGTCTAAATTACCCGTAATACACCACCCTGTCTGTCTAAATTACCCATGATACACCACTCTGTCTGCCTAAATTACCCATGATACACCACTCTGTCTACATTACCCATAATACACCACTCTGTCTACATTACCTATAATACACCACTCTGTCTATTTTACCCATGATACACCACTCTGTCTACATTACCCATGATACACCACTCTGTCTACATTACCCATGAT
The DNA here is from genome assembly GCA_027123335.1 of Amphiprion clarkii. Lineage (NCBI taxonomy): Eukaryota > Metazoa > Chordata > Actinopteri > Pomacentridae > Amphiprion > Amphiprion clarkii. The sequence goes on from CM049576.1 coordinate 5,972,283, forward strand.
ACACCACTCTGTCTACATTACCCATGATACACCACTCTGTCTACATTACCCATAATACACCACTCTGTCTACATTACCCATAATACACCACTCTGTCTATTTTACCCATGATACACCACTCTGTCTGCCCAAATTACCCATGATACACCACTCTGTCTACATTACCCATAATACACCACTCTGTCTACATTACCTATAATACACCACTCTGTCTATTTTACCCATGATACACCACTCTGTCTACATTACCCATAATACACCACTCTGTCTACATTACCCATAATACACCACTCTGTCTATTTTACCCATGATACACCACTCTGTCTGCCCAAATTACCCATGATACACCACTCTGTCTACATTACCCATAATACACCACCCTGTCTGCCTAAATTACCCATGATACACCACTCTGTCTACATTACCCATAATACACCACCCTGTCTGCCTAAATTACCCATGATACACCACTCTGTCTACATTACCCATAATACACCACCCTGTCTGCCTAAATTACCCATAATACACCACCCTGTCTGCCTAAATTACCCATAATACACCACCCTGTCTGCCTAAATTACCCATAATACACCACCCTGTCTCCCTAAATTACCCATGATACACCACTCTGTCTATTTTACCCATGATACACCACTCTGTCTACATTACCCATAATACACCACTATGTCTGCCTAAATTACCCATGATACACCACTCTGTCTACATTACCCATAATGCACCACTGCATCGACCTACATTATAGGCGCTTCTCAGATCAAACACTAAAGAGGTCCCACTCCCCCTGTTTTATCAGAACACTGATGGACTTCCTGTCTGTGTGTTCTACTGACTGGTGTTGTTGTTATTTTGTTGATTGTTTATTCTCCTGACTAGTGTTGTTGTTATTTAGATGTCAGTGTGTATTATGTCCCATGTTTTGTTGTCTGTGTGTTGTACTGACAGATGTTGTTGATATTTAGGTGTTTGTATGTTCTCCTGACCAGTGTTGTTATCTTGTTTGTTTAATCTCCTGACCTGCGGTATTATTTTGGTGTTTGTTTATTCTACTAACAGATGTTGTTGTTTTGTTGTCTGTGTGTCCAGGTACATGTCCACTAGATGCGTTTTTCCTGCATGGAAACACGTCGCATCTGAAAATCGCCCACATGGTGGGTGGTCACTAGTGGGCCACTAGAGGTCACGTGACGGCGCTTTCAGCTTGACATTCCGGCAGATGAGTCGGATAAACAAAGTGGCTCGGCCGCAAACTTTCTCTTTTATTTCGAAAACACTTCAGCAAAAGTATTTCTGAAAACATTTGAGGTAAGAAATAAACTGTGCAGCAGCTGAATCTGTCCTCATTTCAGTTCACCGACGGCTAGTTTAGATGTTTACGAAAAGTTTCGCGATGCACTGGATCTCTGCATGCTGCATCGAATTGGCATAAATTAGAAGTCGAGTCTACTTTATGCAAATGAACTGCGGATCGCAGCTCAAAACACACCACATGCTGGTACGGTTGCAGAAATACTTTTTGCTGAAGTGTTTGAAATAAAAGACAAAGTTTGCTGCCGGGCCGCCATGTTAGTCCGACGCATCTGCCGGACTGTCAAGCGGAAAGCGCTGTCATGTGACCTCTAGGGCCCACTAGTGACCGCCCACCATGCGTGCAGTTTTCAGATGCGGCACATTTACATGCAGGAAAAACGGATCTAGTGGACACGTGGCTTCACCGGTATTGTTATTTTGTTTTCTGTGTTCTCCTGACCCATGTTGTTGTTATTATTTTGGTGTTTATTTATTCTCCTGACAGATGCTGTTGATAATTTGATGTTGGCCAGTGTTGTTGTTATGTTTGGTGTTTGTTTATCCTCCCAAAAGATGTTGTTGTTATCCTGTTTATTCTACTGACCCGTGTTATTTGTTTATCCTGCTGACCCGTGTTGTTATTATTTGTTGTTTATTTATACATCCTGGCCCGTGTTGTTGTTATTTACATGTTTATTTATACATCTTGACCTGTGTTGTTATTTACTCGTTGTTTATTTCTTCATCCTGACCCGTGCTGTTGTTATTTACTTGTTGTTTATTTATTCATCCTGACCTGTGTTGTTATTTACTCGTTTATTTATTCATCCTGACCCGTGCTGTTGTTATTTACTTGTTGTTTATTTATACATCCTGACCCGTGCTGTTGTTATTTACTTGTTGTTTATTTATACATCCTGACCCGTGCTGTTGTTATTTACTTGTTGTTTATTTATTCATCCTGACCCGTGCTGTTGTTATTTACTTGTTGTTTATTTATTCATCCTGACCCTTGCTGTTGTTATTTACTTGCAGGGTCTGGTGGTTCTGTGTGAGACCATCGAGGAGTGCTGGGACCACGAGGCCGAGGCCCGGCTGTCGGCCGGCTGCGTGGAGGAGCGAGTCGTTCAGATGCAGCGTCAGACGAACGTCACGGCGCCCGAGGAAATCGTCACGGTCGTCACCATGGTAACCAACGTGGACTACCCGCCCAAGGAGTCGAGCCTATGACTAGGCTGAGGACCAATCGGAGCCGGTTTTTAGACTCAGGTGACCTGCTGATGGCGGTAGGACGACGCCACAGACAGACTCCACCCTCTGACATCACCTCCTGTTTTTTTTTACTCCAGAATAAAAGACTTTTTGTACGATAACGAGACTTCAGTTTAAAAAAGGGCGACTTTCTCTGAATGATGCCAATAAGAAGCAGAATGTCTGTATCCCTGCTGTGTAAATACAGATCATTACTACACGTACTGTAATCAATCGCCTGAGGCCAAGGAGGCCAATAATCAGGTTATTGATCTGGACGGGAGGCCTGTTGCTTCTCCCAACGTCTGAACTGTGGAAGAAACGAAGCAGAGCGGCCCGTCGGTCATCAGTCCTCTCGGTGTCGGAGGAAAGCAGGTGTTCACAGGTGAAATCAGGATCAGCTGTGAGTTCATCCTCTAACAGGACAATCGCTTTCACGCCTTCTGTCTGTAGAACATCAGAGAACTTCTGCTGGTCGACGTCTTCGGAGGTCTTGTTTGGTTCGAGACGATCTGTTGCAGCAAACTACGTCCAGGAATCAAACAAATCGAGACGTTTGAAGGTGTCGCTGCTCAGAAGCTGCTCTGAGGTTTTATCAGCTGAATTATTTATTGATTAACTGGAAAGAGAGTGTCACTCCATCATCGATCATTTCTGATTTAAAAATTTTCCCTTCGGAGTAAAAAGACAATCGGTTTCTTGTTTTTAGTCTGAGAAGATCGTCCATCAGAAACCAAAGACCCAGAGTCAATCGGCCCGCTGATCAGTAACACTAAAAAAAATAGAAAAAAAACACTAATAATTAAATGGTTTGGAGTCCCTCAGAATATGAAGATTAGAAACAGCCTCCCCTGTTTGCGGTGAATATTTAAAGCATGTCTGTGTTTATTTTCCTCCTCACTCTGTTTCCTCCTCTTTCTCCCTGTTTGTGGTTCCTTCCGACTCTGAGCCTCAGAACAGACGAGTTGAACACACGACCCGACGTTTAGAAATGTTTATATTTATTTGCACATTAAAGAAGAAAAATGTAAAGAAAGAAATTAATTCAGCGTCGGTTCGAAATCCAAAACACACACAAAAAATCTAATACTTTTTGTTGTGAAACAAGGTCAAAGAAAAACAAAAATGAAAACCTTTGAGTTGATTCATGGTACGCTCCACAGGATCCGCCAATATCTTGCCGATGCCGATAGACGATGAATTCATTTATCGTCTATCGGCATCGGCAATTTCCCGCTTCCTATTCATGTTCTATGGGAAATGCACCGCATTGAATGCTGGTTCCGTTGCGGCGCATTTCAAGCTACTTCATGCAAATTCGATGTGGAGTGAGGAGGTCCGACACATCGCTAAACTTTCGTCTACACTAGCCATCGTTCGACTAAAACCAGGATGGATTCAGCAGCTTATTTCTGGCCTCAAATGCTTTCAGAAACACTAGTCGATGAACTGTTTTCATAATAGAAGAGGAAGTTTGAGCCGCGGCGTTGGTCCGACGTTTCTGCCGGACTCAACCTGGAAGGTCGATTTTCAGATGCGGTGCGTTTCCGTGCCAGAAAAACGGATCCTGTGGATGCGTACCATCAGAAACCAGATTTATGTTTCTTCTCCATCCTTGCCTGTGTGCATCGGGTTCCAGGCTCCAGATGTTTGGTGGATTTTAAAGCGTCTCAGGAAACGTGTAGTTTTTGTTTCTGCTGCGACGACGAAGCACTCGTCGCTCTGCTTTAACTGCTTTCACAAACTTTAATACATCAGCCGGCCGCCGTTAATTTATTCCTCCAGATGTTGCCGGCAGCAGCTGGTCCAGATGTTTTCGGACCTTTTTAAACTGCAGTTTAGACGCGTCGCTGCGTCAGCTGTAACCTGACGCCTGACGTTTAGCTCCGCCTCCCTTCAGGCCAACAGGGCGTTCGATTGGCCGCTCACCTGCGCGGAGCCAGGAACAGGTGACTCGGTGTCAGCGGGTCTCAGACTGGAAGCCAAACCTGCACAGTTTGTACATATGAATGTTGTTTGAGGCGTCAGCATGAGTTAGTTTTTATGAACGCTGCACAGAAAAATCCTTCTAATGTCGATGAAAAATCCTGTAGATTATTTTATATGAAAACTTTAATTTATGTCGTTCACACCAACTGTGTGTGTGTCTGTGGGTGTGTGTGTGTGTGTGTGTGTGTGTGTGTGTGTGTCTCTGATACCTGCTGGTGCTCCTACTCTCATCATGACATCATCATGACATCACAGTCCCATCACACTGACGTTCATCAACTAGAGAAGCTTCATTATTGATTACGCTGCCGATCAATAACCTCGCTTTGTCCGACCGACTCAGGGTTTTTTATAAGACTTTGACTGAGCAGTTTTGAGCCGATCGACTGATTTATCGTTAATCCGATCGGCTGTTTTCCGAAGTGCCACGTTCTCAGGTGAAACAGGAAACGTGAACGTCGGTCTGAACGTCGAGCAGATTAATCAATAATGAAGCTGATCGGCTGCACTTGTTCAGCAGATAATCAATAAGCTGTGTGAAGCAGCAGCAGCAGCGTCTGAAACGTGAGACTCCCCTTTATGTTCTAACTGGTTTTTATCCCTTCAGATTGAACTTTATGCTGGTTCCCAGTTTGCCGACGCAGAGCTGAAGTGGGTTTGTCGATGTGTGGCGGTGCGTTCAGGGTCCTGCTGGACTCTGCAGCTCTGTGTCTGCTGCTGGTGTGATGTGCTACTGTATCTGATTCTGTTTAACATGAATAAAACTTGTTTTGTTTCAACGAAGCTGTGTTTGCTCACTCTGTGTTCTCTGAGCTGCTGAACTCTAAAATGTCTGAACCTCGAACGAAACTCACCGAATGTTCTGCTGCAAGAGTCTTCATGCACCGCCAGCATCTGAGGAACTCAACAGCCACTGGATTACTGGTGGTAAAATCACCACCACAACAGGAGAATTTACAAAAAAAAAGACTCTAAAATGAGTAAAATCAGTGGCTGCATCAGTATTCACCTGGTTCGAGTCAGTATTTAGTAGATGAACCTTTTGCTTCAGTTCCATCATGGATCCTGTTGGTCTCAGTCAGCCTCAACATCTGGATGCTGCAGTTTTACCTCATTCTTCTTTATAAACTGTTCAAACTCTCAGGTTCCTCAGGGATCAGACTCTAGTTCTCAGTTGGATTGAGGTCTGGACTCTGACTCGGTCTCCAGAACTTCCACCTTGTTGTCTTTAAACCATCTCTGAGGATCTTTGTCTGTTTGCTTCGACTCGTTGTCTGGATGGAAAATTAATCTCAGTTCTCTTCAGACTCCAAGTTGTCCTCCAGGATTTCTCTAGACTTTATTGCATTGATTTTACCCTCTACCTTTACAAGCCTTCCAGGACCTGTTGCTGAGGAACATCATGATGCTGCCACCACCGTGCTTCACAGTGCTGATGGTGTGTTTGTGATGATGTTCAGTGTTTGCTGTCCATCAAACATATCATCTAGTCTGATGGCCATAAAGCTCCATCCTGGTCTCTTCAAACCAAAGAACCTTCTTCCAGGTGTCTTCAGAGTCTCCACATGTCTTCTGATGAACTCTAGTCCAGATTTAATTGGAGATTTTTCCAACAGAGTCTTTCTCTTTGTCTCCTTAAAGCTTTGACTGGTGAAGAACAGACAACAGTTGTTGGATGAACAGTCTCTAACATCTCAGCTGCTGAAGCTGGAACTCCTTCAGAGGAGTCATAGGAGTCTTGGTGGCCTCCCTCTCTAGTCTCTTTCTTCTCAGTCTCAGTTTTTGAGGATGTCCTGCTCTAGTCAGATTTATTCATGTTCCATCTTCCTTCCATTTCTAAATGATGGATTTAGCTGGACTCCAAGAGATCTTCAGGAACTTGGAAATGTTCTTGTATCGTCCTGACTGATGCTTTTCAACAACGAGTTTCTTGGTTCTTTAGTCTTCATGGTGTAGTTCTACCCAGGAGTTCTGATCCACCAGAGACTGGACCTTCAGATCCAGGAGTCTTTATTCTGCAATCCCTGAGACACATTCACTGACCTCAGATCATCGTTATTTTACCAACTGTTGGACTTCTAGCATCAGCTGGCTGCAGCTGAGTTTTCAACATTTTTTTCTCTCGTTTGGGGCAAATTTTGAGTAATTTTATAAAATCTTGAGTCATTTTGAAAATAAATCAACAAATTAAATCATTTTGGATATTTTTTCGCTCATTTTAGATGTATTTATGCCATTTTGGACAAACATTTAATCACTTTAAACATGAATATTTAAATTTTTTGTGTTTTTTGAAGCTTTTCCTCTCTTCTCATCTTTTCTAGAAAGAGGTTTCACCATGCTGAATGTATCTCCAACACTTTCCTCCTCTGTTCACTGTTTCTGAGCCATGCTGCATTTATTTTATTGATGCAGTAGCTTTGATTTTCCTGTCATGATCACTTTATTTCATTTTGCTGTTCAAAAAGTTTTTAGTCAATTTGGTCTTTTTTCCCTTGTTGTTTGGGGCAAATTTAGAATATTTTGGAAAATTTTTTTCATTCATTTTAGATATATTTATGTCATTTTGAACAAAATCTAATAGAAATGTGTACAAACTGATGCAGGAATTATACAAAATAACTTGCAAAATGTCCAAAATGACTAAAAATTTGTTCAAAATGAAAATATTTGAGTCCTTTTGGACGTTTATGAGTCCAATATTAAGTCTCACTGGTGTCTACAGGTGTGACCAACAGTGAAAAAATGGAGGCTCCACATACTGTTGATATTGAACTATTTCCATGTTTGCAGTCTATACAAACATTTCCTCCCTACTCTGCTCATCAGCTGTTGAAAGATGTTTCACCATGCTGAATGTATCTCCAACACTTTCCTCCTCTGTTCACTGTTTCTGAGCCATGCTGACTTTATTTTATTCATCCAGGAGGTTGGATTTTACTGTCATGATCAGTTTATGTCATTTTGAACAGGTTTTTAGAAATTCTTTTCTCTTGTTTTAGGGAAATTTTGAGACATTTTATAGAAATCATCAGTCATTCTGAAAATAAAAGGACAAATTATGTCATTTTGGATATTTTTTCACTCATTTTTTAAAGGGGGAAACTACTTATACGGTCTCTTATTTTATTTCGCTCGCTTTGACATCAATGATTTTTTTTATGTAAATTCTTGTCAATAAAGCAAAATTCTAATGATAATGACTCACTGTTAAAAAACATAAAAAGAGAACTTCCAGGAGTGACTGTATTTAACAGGTAACAGGTGAGATAAATCATCAGTTCATTAATTGAAACTAAACTCTGACAAAAACATTTTAAATTCCTTTTTATTTCATATTTATTCTGACATTCATTAATTAGTCTATTGATTAATGATCCTCAGCATCGGTTCTTTTTTTGTTGTGTTTAAACTTTATTAGTTTGTCCAGCAGCTGCGCGCGCACCTCCAGCCCCGGTGACGCGGTGCCGCGGTGGCTGCTGGGATCGACATGTCCTCCATGTTTCCCGCGGTGCAGGCGGCAGAGCAAACCGGAGCAACAGCTCCTCCGTCCCGTTAACGCCGCCACAGATGTGTCCAGCCGCCGGGTACCGGAGCAGCGGCGGCCGCTGAGCTGTGCTGCGGGGCCTCGGCTGTCCGGAGCGGGTTCTCGCCGCTGTCTGCGGCTTTTTGTGCGGCTTTGCGGGTCGTCGCTGATTTGGCGCAAACAATGAGTAAACTGTCGTTCCGGGCGCGAGCGCTGGACGCCGCCAAGCCGCTGCCGGTGTACCGGAGCCGCGAGCTTCCGGAGGCGGCGGACAGCGGGGCCATCAGCCGGGCCGTGCCGCAGATGCCCACCGGGATGGAGAAGGAGGAGGAGCTGGTAGGACACCTTTCTTTTACCTGTCCGTTAGCTTTAGCATTAGCTCTGCGGCGGGATTCATGACGTGTTTACGCACTCTTCTGTACGGCCGCGGAGCCGAACGTACGTAGGTGACGTAGAGTCTGCGCCCAGACTGCGTCATTAGCGCAGCGCCGCCAGCTTAGAGCGACGTTCGGGGATGTCCGTAGTTACCATGGTGACGGGGACCCAGAGTCCAGCTCACCTGAGGACAGGTGTCCTCATCAGCTGACTGTCCAGGTGTCCTCATCAGCTGACTGTCCAGGTGTCCTCAGGTGTAATGGAGGATTAAGATACTAATGTAGTCACTGAGTGGGACAGGTTGTCTCTGTGTTGTCTTTATTTTCTCATTTATTGTCTCGTTTTGTGTCATTCTGTGACAGTTTTGTCTTATTGTTGTTGTTTTGTGATCATTTAATGTGTCGTTTGGACAGTTTTGTCTCATGTTCGTTTTACGTCTCATTTTTGTGTTTGTGTCCAGTTTTGTTGTACTGTTTCATACGTACATGTTTCAGTATTTCTATATTTACAATCTCTGCAGACTCAACACTTTTGTCTCTCTGTGTCTCATTTTTGTGTCTCTTCATGGTTGTTTTGTCATTTATTGTCTCTGTTGTCGTTCTGTCTGTTGTTATTTCGTGTCTTCTTTCAAGTGTCTCATTTTTGTTGTCTTGTGTTGCATCGTGGTCATTTATTGTCTCCTTGTTGGTATTTTGTGTCATTTTGTGACAGTTTTGACTCTTTGTGTTTTAATGTTGTGTTGTGGTCACGTAGTGTGTCATTTGGATAGTTTTATGTCTTGTTTTGTTTTTGTGTTTGTCTAGTTTTGTTGTACTGTTTCACACATAGATATTTCAACATTTTCATATTTACAACTTCTGCAGACTTTACAGTTTTTTGTGTGTTGTCTCTGTGATTGTTTTGTCATTTTTTGTCTCCATGTCATTCTGTGTCTGTTGTTGCTTTGTGTGATTTTGTCTCCTTTTTTGTGTCTCATTTTTGTTGTTTTGTGTTGCATTGTGATCATTTAATGTGTCATTTGGACAGTTTTGTCTCATTGTGTTCATCTTGTGTCCTGTTGTTTTTTTTAAACCTTGTTTTTGTGTTTGTGTTTAGTTTTGTTGTATAGTTCACATTTCTGGTCGCTTTGCCTCCACACATAATGTTTACAGATATTTTCAGTATTTACAACTTCTACAGTCTCAACAGTTTTGTCTCTTTGTGTCTCGTTTTGTTTGTGTCTTTTCATGGTTGTTTAATTTTGTCGTTTATTGTCTCCTTGTTGTTGTTCTGTGTCTGTTGTTTCGTGTCCTTTTTTAAGTCTCGTTTTGTGTCTCTTTGGGACAGTTTTGTCTCCTTTCTGTCGATTTGTGTCTCTATTTTGTCATTTAAATGTCGTTTCAGTCTCTTTGTGGTTGTGTTGTCTCGTCTTTGTCAACGTAATTGTCATAATTTCTGTCATTTTGTGTCTCGTTTGCCTTGTTTTGTGTTGTTTAGTATGTGGTTATGTCGCTTTGCCTCCAAATACTGTAGATATTGAACTATCTCCATGTTTCCAGCCTCTACAGACTTTTCCTCTCTACTCTGCTCATCAGCTGTAGGAAGATGTTTCTCCATGCTGAATGTATCTCCGACATCTTGCTCCTCTGTTCTCTGTTTCTGAGCCATGCTGACTTTAATTTATTGATCCAGGAGGTTGGATGTCCGTGTCATGATCACTTTATGTCAGTTTGAACAAGGTTTTTAGTCAATTTGGACATTTTTTTCAGTTGTTTGGGAGCAAATTTTGAATATTTTGGATATTTTTTTCACTCATTTAATATATATTTTACAGCATTTTGGACCAAATGTAATACAAATCTGTCCAAACTGACACAGGAATTGTACAAAATAACTTGAAAAATGTCCAAAAATGACTTTAAATTTGTTTGAAGTGAAAATATTTGATTCCTTTTGGACGTATATGAGTCCAATATTGAGTCTCGCTGGTGACTACAGGTGTGAACAACACTGGAAAAAATGGAGGCTCCACATACTACAGATATTGAACTATTTCCATAATTTCCTCTCTGCTCTGCTCATCATCTGTAGAAAGATGTTTCTCCATGCTGAATGTATCTCCAACATCTTGCTCCTCTGTTCACGGTTTCTGAGCCGTGCTGCATTTATCTATTCATCCAGTAGCTTTGATTTTCCTCTCAGTCTCTCTGTGGAAACACTGCCTGCAGTTCATCCTGGAAACTCTCTGAATTGTCGGTCACAGCTGAGTCAGTCATGGCGAATTCGTTCAATCAAGGAGAAAAGATTATTATTTCTGAAGAACTTTTAAATGACACGCATAAAATATAGTATATTTAGTTTAATATCCCTATTTTAGGCAGAGATTTGGGGAGATTTCATGATGGAATGAGAGATGATATGTTTAAAAAAAAAACTAGTAGTTGAAATGTTTCTGGATTGTACACTGTGTCATGCTGAAGACTGAACGGGTTCTGATTTATGTGATCTGTTGTCCAGTAACTGATGACTTTGGACCGGCACCGTCTTGTGTTTCAGGAGCACCACCTGCAGAGGGCGATCTCAGCCCAGCAGGTGTTCAGGGAGAAGAAGGAAAACATGGTGATCCCTGTACCTGAAGCAGAGAGCAATACCACCTACTACGACCGACTGTACAAAGGAGAAGTCAAAGTACCCAAACAGCTCATCCACATACAGCGTGAGTACTGCACCTGTACTGCACCTGTACTGCACCTGTACTACACCTGTACTGCACCTGCACTGCACCTGCACTGCACCTGCACTGCACCTGTACTGCACCTGTACTACACCTGTACTGCACCTGTACTGCACCTGTACTGCACCTGTACTGCACCTGCACTGCACCTGCACTACACCTGTACTGCACCTGTACTGCACCTGTACTGCACCTGTACTATACCTGTACTGCACCTGTACTGCACCTGTACTGCACCTGTACTGCACCTGTACTATACCTGTACTGCACCTGCACTGCACCTGTACTACACCTGTACTACATCTGTAGTAACATTCCTCTCCTCTAAGCTACTGCAAACTGGGAGTCATCTTGTCAGCCAGTGTTTTAGTTTATCCACATACCTTTTGCACTCATGCAGCCCCATATCATCACACTCCCAGCCCTGTGCCTCACTGTCAGGACTATGCATTCACTGTGGTAGTCCTGGTGGAGAGAGACACAATCACCACAAAAAAAAAAACAGGACAAAAGGCCCGTGATGCAGACATAGATAGACACAGTCCAGAGTTTCTACTTTGGCGCCTGAATTTTCAACATCGTCTTTGTTCAGGGTTTGTTTCTGAATCTCTGCTGTCCTACTTTAGAAATAATGCAGTTATTGTGAGCAGATAGTTTATACCCATTTGACAGTTAAGTGATATTCCACAGGGCTGTACTCACCATCTACATGTTGAATGAGCATGTCTGAAACATGTATGTGCGGTCTGAACACGTATGTATCTGTGTGGTCCTGCAGCTCTGGGTCTGGATCTGGAGCAGCCGGACTATGACATGGACTCTGAGGACGAGACGCTGCTGAACAGACTGAACAGAAAGATGGAGCTCAGACCTCTGCAGTTTGAGACAATGGTGGACCGGCTGGAGAAGGCCAGCACTCACCAGGTAACACTGAACACCTGGCAGGTACAAGTTACCGCTGCGTCAGGCTAACTTCAACTGGCTAAGATGATGACATGTTAAGCTTTGTGCTCCAGATGTTAAGGATTAATTGTTCTTTGATTAAAGGCAGAAAATGTAGTAGGGTTAGGGTTGGGGTTGGTTGTTCCACCAGATGGCGCTTCTTACTGTTTAATACTGAAGCAACCAGAATATTTGGTCACTTGGGCTAAGGGCGGTTAATGTTGGCAAGCAGAGAGCGTTGTTTGGATTTAGCTAGTAAAGGGGCACCATGACAAAGACTTGTGTGGAGGTTGAAGACCTCCAACCTGAAGTTATCTGCTAAAAACTTTCTCACTCATGAATTCTTTCAAATGCATCCAATGAAACTCATGTATTTTAGCATCAGCTGCTGTCGAGCTGATATTACAAAAACACACTCGACTGTCCATGTGTCAACAACAAATAAAAACAGAGCTTGTTCTGAGAGGATCCAGAGAATCTTTGGATTTGTTGGGTTTTCGTGTTTATTTTATGTTTTAAATGTGCTGTATGTTAAAGTAAACTGACTTGATTATTGTTATTTAAAACAATCTTGTGCTTTTTATTGCGGCAGCGTTTACACTGCAGCGGTTTCTGTGAAATCTATCACGTTTACAGATGTTCAGGTCAAGACTGAACAGGGTTAAAAATTTCAATCACGTTACACTCTAAAGCTCTTTATTCACACTCGTCTGTGTTTAGCTGCTGAGGTCTGGTTCTGATTCTCTGGTTCTGACTCTCTGGTTCCGATTCTCTGGTTCCGATTCTCTGGTTCTGATTCACTGGTTCTGACTCTCTGATTCTGATTCTCTGGTTCCGATTCTCTGGTTCTGACTCTCTGGTTCTGATTCTCTGGTTCTGACTCTCTGGTTCTGATTCTGTGGTTCTTATTCTGGTTCTGACTCTCTGGTTCTGACTCTCTGGTTCCGATTCTCTGGTTCCGATTCTCTGGTTCCGATTCTCTGGTTCTGACTCTCTGATTCTGATTCTCTGGTTCCGATTCTCTGGTTCTGACTCTCTGGTTCTGATTCTCTGGTTCTGACTCTCTGGTTCTGATTCTCTGGTTCTGACTCTCTGGTTCTGATTCTCTGGTTCCAATTTTCTGGCTCTGACTCTCTGGTTCCGATTCTCTGGTTCTGAGTCTGTGGTTCCGACTCTCTGGTTCTGATTCTGTGGTTCTGATTCTCTGGTTCTGACTCTCTGGTTCTGATTCTCTGGTTCTGAGTCTGTGGTGCCGACTCTCTGGTTCTGATTCTCTGGTTCTGATTCTGTGATTCCAACTCTCTGGTTCTGATTCTGTGGTTCTGACTCTCTGGTTCTGATTCTCTGGTTCTGACTCTCTGGTTCTGATTCTGTGGTTCTTATTCTGGTTCTGACTCTCTGGTTCTGACTCTCTGATTCCGATTGTCTGGTTCTGACTCTCTGGTTCTGATTCTCTGGTTCTGATTCTCTGGTTCCGATTCTCCGCTTCTGAGTCTGTGGTTCCGACTCTCTGGTTCCGATTCTCTGGTTCTGATTCTGTGGTTCTGACTCTCTGGTTCTGATTCTGTGGTTCTGACTCTGGTTCTGACTCTCTGGTTCTGATTCTGTGGCTCTGATTCTCTGGTTCCGACTCTCTGGTTTCGATTCTCTGGTTCTGAGTCTGTGGTTCCGACTCTCTGGTTCCGATTCTCTGGTTCTGATTCTCTGGTTCTGACTCTCTGGTTCTGATTCTCTGGTTCCGATTCTCTGGTTCTGAGTCTGTGGTTCCGACTCTCTGGTTCTGAGTCTGTGGTTCCGACTCTCTGGTTCTGATTCTCTGGTTCTGACTCTCTGGTTCCGACTCTCTGGTTCCGATTCTCTGGTTCTGACTCTGTGGTTCTGATTCTGTGGTTCTGACTCTCTGGTTCTGATTCTCTGGTTCCGACTCTCTGGTTCCGACTCTCTGGTTCTGACTCTCTGGTTCCGACTTTCTGGTTCCGACTCTCTGGTTCCGACTCTCTGGTTCTGATTCTGTGGTTCTGATTCTCTGGTTCTGACTCTCTGGTTCCGACTCTCTGGTTCTGATTCTCTGGTTCTGACTCTCTGGTTCTGACTCTCTGGTTCCGACTCTCTGGTTCCGATTCTCTGGTTCTGAGTCTGTGGTTCCGACTCTCTGGTTCCGATTCTCTGGTTCTGATTCTCTGGTTCTGACTCTCTGGTTCTGACTCTCTGGTTCCGACCCTCTGGTTCTGATTCTCTGGTTCCGACTCTCTGGTTCTGACTCTCTGGTTCCGATTCTCTGGTTCTGACTCTCTGGTTCTGACTCTCTGGTTCCGATTCTCTGGTTCCGATTCTCTGGTTCTGAGTCTGTGGTTCCGACTCTCTGGTTCCGATTCTCTGGTTCTGATTCTCTGGTTCTGATTCTCTGGGTCTGACTCTCTGGTTCTGACTCTCTGGTTCCGACCCTCTGGTTCTGATTCTCTGGTTCCGACTCTCTGGTTCTGACTCTCTGGTTCCGATTCTCTGGTTCTGACTCTGTGGTTCTGGTTTCCAGCTGGTGTCGCTGTCGGAGGCGAAGCTGCTGCTGAATGAGGACGACTACCTGCTGAAGTCGGTGTACGACTACTGGGTGAGGAAGAGGAAGAACTGCCGCGGTCCGTCCCTCGTCCCTCAAGTCAAACAGGAGAAGAGAGACGGATCCACCAACAGCGACGCCTACGTGGCCTTCAGACGGAGAACCGAGAAGATGCAGACCAGGAAGGTCAGAACCTCAACCTGATGTCTCTAATATACCTCCAACGTCTTTGTTTCTTCTCTGTTGTCTCTGAACGTCTCCGCTTTGTGTCTCAGAACCGTAAGAACGACGAGGCGTCCTACGAGAAGATGCTGAGGCTGAGGAGGGAGTTCAGTCGAACCGTCACCATCCTGGAGATGATCAAGAGGAGAGAAAAGTCCAAGAGGGAGCTGCTGCACCTCACCCTGGAGGTGGTGGAGAGGAGGTGAGGAGGAGAGGGGGAGAGAGGAGGACAGGTGAGGAGGAGAGGGGGAGAGGGGGAGAGAGGAGGACAGGTGAGGAGGAGAGGGGGAGAGGGGGAGAGAGGAGGACAGGTGAGGAGGAGAGGGGGAGAGAGGAGGACAGGTGAGGAAGTAGAGGACAGGTGAGGAAGTAGAGGGGGAGAGAGGAGGGGAGAGAGGAGGAGAGGGGGAGAGAGGAGGACAGGTGAGGAGGAGAGGGGGAGAGAGGAGGACAGGTGAGGAGGAGAGGGGGAGAGAGGAGGGGAGAGAGGAGGAGAGGGGGAGAGAGGAGGACAGGTGAGGAGAGAGGACAGGTGAGGAAGTTGATGGGAAGACAGGTGAGGAGAGAACAGTATCAACACTTTTCGGTCTTAAATCCAGATTTGGTTTTTACGGTTTTGTTTCTTAAAATCCCAATTTTAAAAAAATACTTTTGTGTCTTAAAATCCAGTTATTGTTGTGTTTTGTTTGTTTGTTTTTACAATTTTGTGTCATAAATCAATTTATTTAAAAACTTTTCTCTTTTTTAAAAACACATTTGTGTCCTAAAATCTACTAGTTTTGTCTTCAAATTCAGAATTTTAGACACTTTTGTCCGAATGTCATTTTCTAAAAAATACTTTAGTGTCATAAAATCCATTTTTTAAAACACTCTCGTGTCCTAAATCCATTTTGTTACACATTTGTGTCTTAAAATCCTTTTATTTTTTTTACTTTCTTGTGTCTTAATCTTTCTTTTCACACCTTTTTGTCCTTAAAATTCAGATTTTTTACAATTTTGTGGCTTAGAATAATTTTTTGTACATGCTGGTGTCTTCATACCATGTGCCACCTGTGTGATGTAACGTCTGTCCCCCGTCCAGCCTCTGATCAGGTGTGTCCTTCCTGTGTGCAGGTATCAGATGGGAGACTTCAGCGGAGACGTCCTCAGAGAAGTTTCCGTTCCGCTGCTGGAGAAACCGACTCCCAACTCTCCGTTCTCTCTGAACAACTGCAGCCGACACAAGAACGACTTCAAGACCAAGGTACTGACTTTTACCTGGACAGGTGTGAGCTCTTCATCCAGGTGTGTCCAGTTACTGAGTGACTCTACCTGCAGCTTCATCAGACTAAATGGATTTTAAAGCAACATAAAAAAAGCTGCAGCATTTTAATTGAAATTCTTTTTATTTATTACACTTTTTTTATTTTTTGCCATTTTTTTTATTTTAAAGTCCAGGTTTTTACACTTTTGGGTCCATTATTATTATTTTTTACTATTTTGTGTCTTAAAGTCCAGGTTGTTTTTTTTTTTTTAGACTTTCAAGTCTTGAAAAGGTTTTTTTGCACTTTTGTGCTTTAAAATATATTTTTAAAAATACTTTAGTTGTAAAATGAATACTTTTTTTTACAGTTTGTATCTTAAGTTTGTTTTTATACCTTTGTCATAAAATTCAGAATTTTGACAATTTTTGTGATTTAAAGTCCAGGTTTTTGCACTTTTGTCTTAAAAATCCATTTATTTCCTATATATATTTATATTCTGGTCTTAAAATCCTGATTTATTTATTTGTTTTTTACTATTTTGTGTTTTAAAGTCCAGATTTTTTTTTTAGTCTTCCATGTCTTGAAATATTTTTTTGTGACTTGTGTCTTAAAATTCAGATCATTATTAATTATATAGTGTGTGTATTTATTTATTTGTTTATTTATTTTATAGTTTTTGTGATTTTAAATCCAGGTTTTCACTGTTTTATTTTTATTTGGAATTTTTTTTTTACACATTTATATCTTAAAACATAGATATGTTTTGCAGCTTTGTGTCCTAAAATCCGTTTTTTAAAAATATTTTTGTGTTAAAATTCAGATTTTTAAATTTTTTTTATAATTTTGTGTTGCAGTTTTTACACATTTATGGCTCAAGTTTTTTTTAAAATACTTTTGTCTTAAAATTCTGATTTATTTTTTTATTTAAATATTTTGTGTCTTGAAGTCCAGATTTTCTTTACAATTTTATGTTAAAGTACATTTGTTGAAAAACTTTAGTCTTCAAATTATTTTTTCATAATTTTGTTTTTAAAATTTGAGATTTTTTTTATTTTATGGCCTAAAACCCAGATTTTTAACACTTTCATGACTTTGAATTCTATTTATTGACACAAAAATATCAAAAAATCTGTTTTTGAGACACTAAAAAGGTGTTTTAAAAAAGCAATCCAAGGATTTAATATGCTGCAGCTTTTTATGTTGGTTTAACATTAATTTCTACCAATAAAGCTGCAGGTGGAATCACATTTAGTTCATCTGTAGAGGAGATCTGATCTCTGACAATGAAGACCTGACACCTGTCCAGAGGTGTTTAATTCAACTTTAATCTCTTTGTTGTCGTTCTGTGGCTCCTGGTGTTCGTTCTTAATAATTTAGCATCTCTTCCTGGTCATTTAGCATTTATTTGTGGTCATTCATTGCCTTTTTGTCTCTGTCTGCGTCTCTTTGGGCCATTTTGCAGATTTAAAATAGTCCCATGGTTTCTGTCTGTTGTTGTTCAGTCGCAGAAGAAGCCGGCGTCCATCAGAGACGAGCTTCCCTTCGACCTGATCAGACCAAAGAAGAAGCTGGTCAGACCGGACCGGTTCTGTCCTCCTCAGAGGCGTCTGGGCCGACCGCTGGGTCCGTACGTCACCAACCAGGCCGACATCAAGCAGTACGACTTCCACAGCTCCGGAGAAGACGAGAGTCCAGAGGCGCCGCAGGTCAGCACAACTTTATTCATCCCTCATTTTACAGCAGCTGGATCCAGAAGAGGCACAACAAGAGTTAGAAAAGTACAATACAGCTGAAAATAAAGGTATAATAAAGATAATGAACCAACAGTGGCAGTTAATCTGAGTGTTTGTGTGTCTTCAGTCTCCTCCATCTTCAACCGATGATGAGAACAGCCCCGACGGCGTCTTCGTCTTCAGGAGGAAAGCCGGCTGCCAGTATCTACCGGTGAGTTTCAGACCTCAGTTCATGAGACGGATGAACTGAAATAACATGAAACTTTATTCTATTATATATAATGTGGATCACTCTATGTAAAATCTATTAAATCTGAACAAGAACTTCCTCCTGACCTCCTCAGAATCAGCTGGTTCTAAAGCTACACTAACTTTATTTAATGATCAGAGTTCTACCTTCATACTGTGAATATTTCCAGAGTTCCAGGTCCTTGAAGTCCATAGAGGTGGGTCCACATTTATCTGTGTTTAATGGACTTTTCCCATCATTTCTGAGCCTCAGAACTTCATGAGTCCAGCAGATAGAACCATGAGATTTAGTAGGAGAAACACATCTGAGTTCTGGTAAAAACTGAAACCAAACCAACACAAAAAAAAATGCTAAATTAGCACAAAGACTCAAAATTACCACAAAAACAATGTCAAATACCCATTGAAACTACCAAGGTTACCACAAAGAGTCTTTAATTACCTTAAAGACTCAAAATCACTATAGACAAGATGCAAAATGTCACCACAAAATGGGCAAAAATGACCACACACATAAAATCACCACAAGAGGCAAAGCCTTCACCGAAAGACACAACACCACAAAATGGGCTAAAACTATCACAAAGAGGCACAAAATTAGCAGAAAAACATTTGAAATCACCACAAATTGGCTGAAATAACCACCAAAAGACACAAAATCACCACAAAAAGATGCAAAACCATAACAAGAGGTACCTTATCGCTAAGACTGAAATAACCACTGAAAGACTCAAAATCACTACAAAAAGGGCAAAAACTACCATAAGGAGACATAAAATCACCACAAAAAGATGCAAAATCACCACCAGAAGAGGTAAAATTACCCCGCAGATATAAAATTGTCATTAAAAAAAAAGTGAAAAAAAAAAAACACAAAATGGTGTAAATTACCGCTAAAAGTCACAAAATCGCCACAAGAGGCAAAACCAGCACATTCTGAGGAGGTAAGATGGGATTGTTTTTTAGATTTTATTGATTTTTTTTCTTCGTGGAACCTTGTAGTTGTACAGTTGGAGATGTTATCAGTTTTCTCATACTGCTAACTACATTTTTACCACCAGTAAACTCATCTGTAGGTTCCTTCTAGCTCTATAAAGATCTCAATGTTCCTCTGGAGTTGATTCTGTAATGATCGTGTGTGTTTGTTTCTAAAGCCCCCAGCGGATCAGACGGGTGGAGACAACAGTCCAGAACTTGTGTCTCCGTGTCTCCGTCACTCTCTGACCGAACTGTCTCTGCCTCCTTATTGGATGGGACTTAGTCGGCGCCGGATTGGACGAGGGGGAAGGTAACGGATCAGAACTCTTCAATCTGCACAATAAAAGTCCTGCAGTTCCTCTTTATGAGGCTTTTATTGTGAAAAGCAGCAGCTGTGTAGAACGGTCCGACTCGCCGTCATTAATCCTCTTCGTCCATCAGGATCATCCTGGACCGGGCCTCCTCAGCTCTGGATCCGGCCCTGCAGCAGCTGGACTCTCTGACACACCCGGTTATCAGGACCAGGACCAGAACCGGTACCGGCCTCCTGGGAGACCCGGTGACTCCGGACCAGAGGCCTCCTCTGAGCTCAGGAACCACCTGCCCCTCCCTGGCCGAGGTCCTGAACAACATCCAGAGCCTGAGGAGGTTCTGCTTCAGACCCAGACCGGCTCAGGACCACAGAACCGCAGGATCCACACCTGAGGACGGAAGACTCACCTGTCGGCTCTCACCTGACTGTGGAGCAGGTGAGTTATCAGGTTTAATCAATACCTGATAGACCTGATTACTATAATTAATACCTGATAGACCTGATTAGTTTAATCAATACCTGATAGACCTGATTACTATAATTAATACCTGATAGACCTGATTAGTTTAATCAATACCTGATAGACCTGATTACTTTAATCAATACCTGATAGACCTGATTAGTTTAATCAATACCTGATAGACCTGATTAGTTTAATTAATACCTGATAGACCTGATTAGTTTAATCAATACCTGATAGACCTGATTAGTTTAATCAATACCTGATAGACCTGATTAGTTTAATTAATACCTGATAGACCTGATTAGTTTAATCAATACCTGATAGACCTGATTACTATAATTAATACCTGATAGACCTGATTAGTTTAATCAATACCTGATAGACCTGATTAGTTTAATCAATACCTGATAGACCTGATTAGTTTAATTAATACCTGATAGACCTGATTAGTTTAATCAATACCTGATAGACCTGATTACTATAATTAATACCTGATAGACCTGATTAGTTTAATCAATACCTGATAGACCTGATTACTTTAATCAATAATCAACAGTTTAACACCAGATACCTGATAGATTTTAGCAATTTTATCAATATTTAGCTGCTTATATGACAAATATCTGATAGATTTGATCAGTTTTAATCAATAATCAGCGTTTTTATACCGGATACCTCATACATTTTAGCAATTTAATCAACATTTAGTTGTTTTTACACCAGATATCTGATAGATTTGCTAAGTTGAAATCAATAATCAGCTGTTCAGTAATCGATACCTGACAGATTTGAGGGTTTTATTCAATATTTGGCTGTTTTATCAAGGGTGCCTGGCAGATTTTAATAATTTGAATCAATATTCAGCTGTTGTATGACAGATACCTGATAGATTTGATCAGTTTAATCAGGATTTAGAACAAATGTCTGATACATTTGATCATTTCAATCAATATTCAGCTGTTTAGTAGCAGATAAGTGACAGATTTGACCAGTTTTAATGATTATTGTGCTGTTATGTAACAGTAACGGGCTTGATTTGAGGCTTCATGTGCGTCATACATGTTACCATGCTGTTCCTCTGTCCACCAGCAGGGGGCATCACTGAGGAGCAGTACCACAGTCACCAACAGCAGCTGGTCCAGATGCAGAAACAACAGCTGGAACAGCTGCAGCTACAGAACACTTTTACGTACAGACACACAGCGCTGCACACAACACAGGTAACATCTGTGTTTATATACTAACATATACTAATATATACTTTATTAATAACCAATATGTGTACTACACAAATGTACAGACACACAGCGCTGCACACAACACAGCTGATAAATACAAAGCAGGTGAGCATAATATTTAAACACAGGTGACACAGATAATACGTTACAAATTACGCTTATTGAATATAAGGTAATATGATTATTTAGTCTAATTTGCATCGTTACAGCAGTAAAAAGAAAATAAACCAAAATATACATCAGTCCTACTTCTACAATAACAGTATTGCACAGGTTCTTTCATGAATAGGAATACAGAGAGGATTATTATTATTATTATTATTATTATTATTATTATTATTATTATTATTATTTAGAGATTATTATCTATATTGCACAGGTTTGTCTGTAAGTAGAAAAGTTACAATGCAGCTGGTATTCTAGTATTTGTAGAAAAATGTGCAAAAGCATCTATATTTTACATAAAACATTTAGATCCCATACAGAGTTGATCACACACTGATTTACACACAAACATGATTTTTATTTATAGATTTTCTTGTTTAACACTTTGATCCACTTCCTCATTTTCCACCAGATGTTGATCAGAACCTTTATTCTTGCTCTGATGTTCAGGGTTTAATAACTTGACTTATTTAACGGTTCTGTCTGATTTCTGAGCATTAGATCCTGATCGTTTCTGTCCAACAGTCCTGCAGGTCCAGTGATTCCGGTTCGAAGACTCTGGACTCGGCCAGCGCTCAGTTTGCAGCTTCGGCTGTGATCAGCACTCCTCCTCCTCCTCCTCTTCCTCCTCACGGTGCCGTCAGCAGCGAGAACAAACCCTACAGGAGCAGCGTGAACGGAGTCCATCCGTCAGGTGAGCCGCCTCACCTGTCCGGATGTGACCGGGTCACCTGAACGTTACAGCAGCCAGGATACGAATAAAATGAAGCACCGTTAAAAATCCAACCTGAAGTTAAATGTAAACACTAAGATCCTGCTCTAAGTTATTTTATTGATATTTGGGAACCAGAACTGAGTTCTGTAACTTAGTTACAATTTTCCGTGTTCTTAGATCTGTGAATTTTTGTATTTTCACCCTCAAAAACCACCTGTGAAGCTATTTTAAGGCCCAAATAACAAATAAGTGAAGCCTGAACAAAATGTTATTAAACCTGCCACCATGTTGGCTCTAACCAATCAGCAGCAGCCGCAGACTTTTCACCGTCGCATGTTGTCAGGTAACATTAATAACCAGGTGTTTCCATCGTTGATCATGTGACGTCTCCTCAGGTGCCTCCAGGCCTCCGTACTCCTCCTCCATCAGCAGGGCGGGGCTTTCAGCTCGAGGGTCGCTGTCTTCCTCCTCCTCCCATCAGTCCCTCCCCAACCAGAGGAGCCAGGTGGGAGCCGTCTCCCCCGCCCACCCCCACGCTGCTCGGCCCTCCGCCCCCCCGACATCTGCCTTAAAGCTCGCCACTGTCGCCGCCAGCCTCGACCGAGTGCCCAAAGTCTCCACCGCCAGGTAAACACCCCAAAATACACCTGTTCAGGTAAACTTCGCCTACATACCCCAGTCCATCTAAACACCTCCTACATGCACCTGTTCAGGTAAAGTCTTCCAAAATACACCTGTCCAGGTAAACTCCACCCGCATATACCTGTCCAGGTAAACTCCACCCGCATATACCTGTCCAGAGGGCTGTGGTTACGAAGTGAGATTTGTTAAATTGGCAGGTATTTTGAGCGTCTTGTCAGAATATCACATCTGTCACAGGTGTTTACCTGTTGAGGCAAACCACACCCACACACACCTGCCCAGATAAACCCCACCTACACACACCTGTCCAGATAAATCCCACCTACACACACCTGTCCAGATAAACCCCACCTACACACACCTGTCCAGATAAACCCCACCTACACACACCTGTCCAGATAAATCCCACCTACACACACCTGCCCAGATAAACCCCACCTACACACACCTGTCCAGATAAACCCCACCTACACACACCTGTCCAGATAAATCCCACCTACACACACCTGTCCAGATAAACCCCACCTACACACACCTGCCCAGATAAACCCCACCTACACACACCTGTCCAGATAAACTCCACCTACACACACCTGTCCAGATAAACTCTACTCATGCACACCTCTGGTTTCATGTTTCTGACGCCATGATTTGTCGTCACAGAGACTCCAACGAGCCAGAGAGACTTCTGAACGGACTGTCGGAGACCACGCTGCCCATGGAGGTCACATAACACCACATCCCATCAGCCCCTGTTCCTCCCATCAGCCCCTGCTCCTCCCATCAGCCCCTGCTCCTCCCATCGGCCCCTGTTCCTCCCATCGGCCCCTGTTCCTCCCATCGGCCCCTGTTCCTCCCATCAGCCCCTGCTCCTCCCATCAGCCCCTGCTCCTCCCATCAGCCCCTGTTCCTCCCATCGGCCCCCATCAGCCCCTGTTCCTCCCATCAGCCCCTGCTCCTCCCATCAGCCCCTGTTCCTCCCATCAGCCCCTGCTCCTCCCATCAGCCCCTATTCCTCCCATCAGCCCCTGCTCCTCCCATCAGCCCCTGCTCCTCCCATCAGCCCCTGCTCCTCCCATCAGCCCCTGTTCCTCCCATCACAGCCCCTGTTCCTCCCATCAGCCCCTGTTCCTCCCATCAGCCCCTGTTCCTCCCATCAGCCCCTGCTCCTCCCATCGGCCCCCATCAGCCCCTGTTCCTCCCATCGGCCCCTGTTCCTCCCATCAGCCCCTGCTCCTCCCATCAGCCCCTGTTCCTCCCATCGGCCCCTGTTCCTCCCATCAGCCCCTGCTCCTCCCATCAGCCCCCATCAGCCCCTGCTCCTCCCATCGGCCCCTGTTCCTCCCATCGGCCCCTGTTCCTCCCATCAGCCCCTGCTCCTCCCATCAGCCCCTGCTCCTCCCATCAGCCCCTGCTCCTCCCATCAGCCCCTGCTCCTCCTCAGTGTCAGACCGGTGAATGTGACAAGCCGTGACCTCCAGAATAAGACGAAGGTGTCTGAGTGGATCCAGAACATTTTACTGAGTGTGGATATAATTCTAATTATTATTATTATTATTGTTGTTGTACAGTTTGTAAAATAGATTCATCACTTTAGTTTCTGAAGCACATCCTCATCATGTGACTGCAGAATCACCTGTAACCCCCGCTGATTGGCCCATGATGAGTCCTATATCTCTACTCTGATTGGTTCATGATGAATCCTTTCCCCTGCTCTGATTGGTCCCCAATGAGTCTTTTATCTTTACGCTGATTGGTCCATGAGGAGTTCTTTATCTCTGCTCTGATTGGTCCACGATGAGTCCTGTATCTATGCTCTGATTGGTCCATTATCGGTCCTGTCTCTCTGCTCTGATTGGCCCATGAGACGTTTTGTATCTCTGCCCTGATTGGTCCATGATGAGTCCTGTATCTGTGCTCTGATTGGTTATTTATTTCTGTGTTTACATTTTGTATTTCTTTAAAAAAAAAAAAAATCTCGATCTGTTTTTTTTTTTCCCCCAGAAGATGAAAATGGATCTTTTTTTCTTTCCCAGATTGTTTTTGTTTGTCTGTATCAAGGTTTAGTTTTTATTTTTTAAATGTTTGTATGAGTCTCTTCACGGCCTTCAGATCACTGCAATCCTAAAATATAAACCTGTATCTTGTAACAGAGACGTGGAATCTGCAGCTGTAACAGAAGTTTTTATATTTTTAAAGGTGAAGTGAGGGATCCTGAGCTGAAGCTGCGACAGCTTTTATTCTTTCTGCAGAAGAAGAAGAAGCAGCAGCAGACTGTCGGCTGGTTCGCTCACTGAGTTTCTGTTTCACGTTAATAAAACACATCGATGGACTGCTGCTACTGTGGTTTTCTGTTTTCACTTCAGTCTGGAAGTTAGAAGTTGAGGGAAAACAGAATGTGGATTTTAAGATTGAAACTTGTTTTTGATAAAGTTCATAGGTAGTAATGTAACTAAGTTTGTGTTGTACTTTATGTTCTGTTCTCTGCAGGTACCTCAAGATTTCAGTGTCTGAAGGATTCAAGCTAGCTACTGCTACACCAAGCTAATATAGGATAACATTGTTAGCTTAGCATAAAGTGGGTCAGGTAGCCTTTTTTACAGTAGTACATTTTTAACTGCTGGTTAGCTTTTATGTTACTGTTTTAGATGATGGATGTAATTTATCACCTTATTATCTTAGCGTTAAATCAGCTAGCATTTTTCACAGATAATGCTACTGGTTAGCTTTTATCAATCATGTTTGATGATTGTGAACATAATTTGTCATGTTATTGGCTTAACTTGAGTCAGCTAGTAAGCATTTTCACAGATAATGCTGCTGGTTAGTGTTCATATTACTGTGTTTAATGGTCATGCTAATTGTCATGCTAACTGTCACATAGTCTAAATACCAGGCTAACTCAGATTATTAGGCTAACTGTCGGGCTAACTGTCAGATTATTAGGCTAACTGTCGGGCTAACTGTCAGATTATTTGGTTAACTGACAGATTATTAGGCTAACTGTCGGGCTAACTGTCACATTATTAGGCTTACTATCAGGTTAAGTGTCATGCCAGTTGTCAGATGGTCAAGCTAATTATCAGATTATTAGGGTAACTGTCGGGCTAACTGTTAGATTATTAGGCTAACTGTCGGGCTAACTGTCAGATTATTAGGTTAACTGACAGATTATTAGGCTAACCGTCGGGCTAACTGTCACATTATTAGGCTTACTATCAGGTTAAGTGTCATGCCAGTTGTCAGATGGTCAAGCTAACTATCAGATTATTATGGTAACTGTCAGGCTAACTACCACATAGTCTTATTATTAGCTTAACATATAGTCAGCTGGTTAGCCTTTCACAGTCATTCTTATATTTTTTACTGCTAGTTAGTTTCTACATTGCTGTATTAGAGGATAATGAACCTTTTTTATGTGATTAGCTTAACATAAAGTGAGCCAGTTAGCCTTTTCACAGACTGGATTTTTACTGCTGTTAGCGTTCATGTTATTGTATTAGATGATTGCTAATATATTAGCTTAACATCAAGTCAGCTAGTCAGCCTTTACCATAAAAAAACAATGCATTTTTATGGCTGGTTAGCTTGAGCAAAGTTTATCACATTAGCTAAACAAGTCAGCTTGTTAGCTTTTTTTCCCAGATAACACTGCTAGTTAGCTTTTATGTTGCTATATTAGATGACGGCAAACATTTTATTATGTTATTAGCTTAATATAAGGTCAGCTCGTTAGCCATTTTCACAGAGAGTAATACATTTTTACAGTTGGTTGGCGCCTATGTTACTGTAATAGATTATGGTGAACGTAATTCACCACATTATTAGCTTAACATAAACTCAACTAGTTAGCATTTATCACAGATGAAACATTTTTACTGCTGGCTAGCATTTATGTTGCTGTGTCAGAAAATAGCTACCACAATTTATTATGGTATCATTAGAATAAAATCAGCTAATTGGCCTTTTCACAGATAACACTACATTTTTACTGCTAGTTAGCTTTAATGTTACTGTGTTAGATTTTGGTGAACCGTATTTATCACGTTATTTAGCTTAACATTAGCTGGTTAGCATTTATCACAGATAAGACATTTTTATTCCTGGCTAGCTTTTATGTTGCTGTATCAGAAAATGGTGAAGATAATTTATTATGGTAATATTAGCTTAACATCAGCTAGTTAGCTTTTTCACAGAAAACAATGCATTTTTACTGCTAGTTAGCTTTTATTTTTTTCTGTATTAGATAGTAGTGAAGATAATTTATCATTTATTTTATTAGCTTAGCAAAAACAACTACTTAGATAATGCATTTTTATGGCTTGAATGGTTAGCTTTAATTTCACTGTTTTAGATAATGGTGAAGGCAATGTATCATGCTATTAACTTAATGTTGAGTTTGCTAACTAGCATTTTTCACATAACAATGCTACTGGTTAGCTTTTATGTCACTATATTAGAAAATGATGAACATAATTTTTCTCGTTATTAGCTTAACACAAAGTGAGCTACTTAGCCTTTTTTACAGATGATAACACATTTTTAGCTGGTTAGCTTTAATGTTACTGTAGTAGATGATGGCTAACAATTTATTACGATATTATTTTAATATTAGCTAGTTAGCGTTTACACAGAAAACACTACATTTTCACTGCTAGTTAGCTTTCATGTTACTGTATGAGGTGATAGCAGACATAATTTAGCACGTTATTAGCTGAACAAAAACTGAGTTATTTAGCCTTTTTCACACATAAGTTTTTAGCTTAAAGTTAGCCAGTTAGTCTTTTTTTAAATAATACTGCTAGCTAGCTGTAATGTTACTGTATAAGGTGATAGCAAACTTAATTTATCTCGTTATTAGCTTAACAAAAAGTCAGCTAATCAGCCTTTTTTTTTTACAGACGATAATTAGTTTTTTGCTTAATGTAAAGTTAGCTAGTTGAATTTTTTTTTTTAAAATCAAATAATAATACTGCTGGTTAACTGTTATTTGAGTTTAAGTGGGTTTTCCACTGCATTTAAAGCTATTTATAATCAACCAATTTAATTATTTAAAAAAAAAAAGAATTTTGTTTTAAATCAACAAACAGGGACATTTGAATTTAAATTAAACACAGTATTAAATCGATGTTACATTATTATTTGAACCATCAAAATAATGTGTTCCACTGTAATTTTTAATTTAATTTTATTTGCAGTGCAGTATTTAATTCAGTGTAAACGGCTCCTCAGCAGGACTCCATGTCCCAGAGTTCCCCGCGGCTCGGTGGTCCAGGGTGGACCTGTGTGAGGTGATTCAGCCGCTCAGCATCACTGTTTACCGGAGACACGGACCGGAGCAGCAGCACCGGAGACCTGCCCCTGGAACCGGAGAGCCGTACCGGAGAACTCGACGTCTTGTGGCCGGCGGACGAGCGGCGTTGTTGGGCGTGCTGTCGCTGAATCTCCCGGTGTTTGCGGTGTTTTGTTGTGCGGGATGGACGCGGTGGAGGGCGGAGTGTGCGGAGTGAAGGTGATGTGCCGCTTCAGGCCGCTGAACGACGCCGAGCGGAGCCGCGGAGACAAAGAAGTCCCGAAATTTAACGGAGAGGACACGGTGGTGGTGGCGGTGAGTCCGGGACCGGGGACCGGGAGCAGCCGGACCGGGGCCCACCCAGTGTGTGTGTGTGTGTGTGTGTGTGTGTGTGTGTGTGTGTGTGTGTGTGTGTGTGTGTGTGTGTGTGTGTGTGTGTGTGTGTGTGTGTGTGTGTGTGTGTGTGTGTGCGGCAACAATAGAGTCTGAATCAGCTGTTTGTTATTATCAGTTATTTTCATTATTAATCAATCAGTTTATTGATCATCAGGTGAAACAACAGGTGAACAGAAATCCACTATTTTTTATTTTTTGTAGATTAGTCGACTTTTATTTATCGTTTATTTATTGCTTTAAAACACAAAAAGTATTAATTTACATGTTGAGAGTATAAAAAACAAGCCAAATTATGGAAATAATAATAAAAATTAAATTAAAAAACAGGCCATGATTGTACATAAATAATGTAATGTACACAAATCTGTATTGTCATAAATATTAATAAACACGTAATTTTCATCTGTAGTTCATCTGTAGCTGTAAAAACAGAAAAAAGATGCAGAAAAAAATAGTTTACATTTTTTACAAATAAATCAGTTTTAATAAATCAAAATAACAGCAAGTATTTGTGAATAATGATTTTTTTTGCAGATTTAAATACAGTAAAATAATATAATTCTATGTTCACACAATGTAAAAGTTACTTATTTTTTAAATTAAAAAATACAGATTTTTCATATTACTTGATTTGCAGTTTTGTCCTGTTTTTGTTGTTTTTTTGCTTTATTTTGTGTAAAATCATATTTTTTCCTCTGATTTTGCTAGATATTTTCTGTAATTAAACTAAAACACTGAAATTATGTGAAATAGTAGTTTAAAAAATATTTACCACTGTCCAGTCCTTAATTTACATGACTTTTCAGTCAAATCATTCATCAGATATCTGTAAAATATTAAATCTATTTTATATATTTGAGGTAATTTCATTGTTTTTGCTAAAAACTGCTGATGTCATGATTAAACACTGGAGCAGAGAATGAATTAAAGTAAAAATAAACATTCTTTAAATAAAAAATACTGATGTTGATGCATTTTATGCAGTAAAGTGATCGATTTAGTTGATTAATCGGGTACAAAAAGTCAAGAGGACAGTGTGAACCCAGAATACCTGATCAATAATCAATTAATCAATCAGTCCCATTGACAGCAGACATGAATGTATTTAGGACAAAAAATCAAAAATGAAGAAAAAGAGAATTATTAAAGAACGAAGTAAAGATGTTTATATTTTAACCAAATATTTTTAAGTTATTTCTGAGTGAAATGAATCTAAATGTGAGACGTTTTGTGACCTGGAATCAGCCTGATCATATCATTTACAGATAAAATCAGAGACTTTTAGCATTTTTAGTCAATTATATGTTATTTTTGTGGACTTTAATGCCTCATCGGCTCAACAAATGAGTGTAATTTTCTTATTAATCTTATTTTGGTAGAAAATACAGTTGAAACTGTTTCTAAAACGTCCAGGAAATACAGGGAATAAAATCTAACATTGAGTTTAATGTAATTAAAATAATGAGCAACAACAGAGCAGACGGTCACATGACATCATCCTCATCCTGGTTTTATTTTTCAGGACTCAGTTCAGACGATGATGATTTATACCGAATATAACGAGACTTTTATAATAAATATACCGATTCGTCTCAGGAGAGTTTGTTTCATCTTTTTAACGAGACGTCATTAACTCAGCAGAAGTAGATGTTCGTCTGCATTTGGACTTTTCAGAGAATTCATGTTTGTTTGTAAAAGTTTCTGGACAAAATGACCTTTAAATTAACCTTTAAAAACTTTAAACAATAAAACCTCCTCAATTTAAAGCTGATTAACCGGTTAACTTTCACCCAAAACCTGAATAAAATCACAAAATTGTTCCATAAATGCTTGAATCTGGAGGTTTTTAAGGTGTAAAATCACATAAATCTAATCTGAAACTTATCAGCTGGTAATTTATTCATTAATTAAAGTTAAAACACCAAAAAGGTGTAAAAATCTGTTTTATCCTGCTTCTGTTTTCATGAATCTCAGCAGGTTTCTGTTCGTTCCTTCATGTGTTTGTTGGCTGACAGATGTCATTCATACAGAACAGGGGGGTGGAGCTGCTGCTGCTGCAAGGCCTCATGGGAAATACTGTGTCTCTGAGGCCAGCAGGGGTCATGTGATGAGCAGCAGGGGATCAATATCCGGTTCACGGCCCGAAGAGGTCGAAGGACGCTTCAAAAGAACACAAATAATTCACTGAAGACCAGTGTGTGATTCTGTGTGTGTGTATGTGTGTGTGTGTGTGTGTGTGTGTGTGTGTGTGTGTGTGTGTGTGTGTGTGTGTGTGTGTGTTTCCGTGTGTGTGTGTGTGTGTGTGTGTGTGTGTGTGTTTCTGTGTGTGTGTGTGTGTGTGTGTTTCTGTGTGTGTGTTTCCATGTGTGTGTGTGTGTGTGTGTTTCTGTGTGTGTGTGTGTGTTTGTGTGTGTGTGTGTGTGTGTGTGTGTGTTTCTGTGTGTATGTGTGTGTGTGTGTGTGTGTGTGTGTGTGTGTGTGCATGTGTGTGTGTGTGTGTGTGTGTGTGTCTGTGTGTGCATGTGTGTGTCCTGCATCATTCATCAGCAATCATCTTTCTTCCGTCTCATTGGTTCAGACGTTCCAGTCGCCTCCCAGTGGGATGCAGTCTCCATGGCGACAGGCATCATATTGAATCAGAGCGTCTGTGGACATTTTATCTGAGTTTAACCCTGAAGAAACCTGTCAGAGCAGCAGCTACGTTACCGTCATATATGTTCCATGTATGTTCCATGTATGTTCTCTGAATCACACCTCAGGCTTTTAAAAGAAGCTTCTGGTGGTTCAACATGTTCTAAGATCTTCATCATCTTCATCATCAGCCTCTGAGGAATCAAACGTTCTGCAGGTTTCAAACAGCAGAACTTCATCTCTGTTCTGCAGTTTGGTTCTTTGTGTTGACATTTGAAGTTTCCGTCCTTCTGTGAAGCTCAGCATCCGTCTGTCCATCTGTCCGTCTGTCCCTCTGTCCGTCTGTCCATCTGTCCGTCTGTCCCTCTGTCCCTCTGTCCGTCTGTCCATCTGTCCATCTGTCCATCTGTCCATCTGTCCATCTGTCCCTCTGTCCATCTGTCCGTCTGTCCATCTGTGAGGATCCTGATAAAACCGTCCGACTGTCCTCAGATCAGTTTAATGTCGGCAGGTTTCAGTTCTGATAAAGACCAGAAGAGAACAAAAGCCTGATTCACAGGTATGAAGATATGAACAGGTGTAGTACAGGTGTAGTACATGGTTATAGTACAGGTGTAGTAAAGTGATGTGCAGGTGTGTGTAAGTGGAGTACAGGTCAGTAGAGGTGTTTACAGGTATAACACAGGTGTAGTAGAAGAGAGGTGTAGGTGTGTCCAGGTGTATACAAGAGTATACAGGTATGTACAGGTGTTGTACAGGTGTCAGTTGTGTCCTCTCCCGATGCAGCAGCAGTGTGTTTGTTTTTCCCTCCTTCCCAGCAGAGGTGGGTGGTGACTGTGTGTATTTTGTGTATTGTGTGTGTTTCAGGGGAAGCCGTATGTGTTTGACAGAGTTCTTCCTCCGAACACGGAGCAGGTTCAGGTGTACGACACCTGCGCCAAGCAGATCGTCAGAGGTCAGTCACCAGCAGGGTGGTGGTGTTGTGTTTGTCTCATTGTGTTGTTGTTTGTCTAACAGTGTTGTTGTGTTTGTCTCATTGTGTTGTTGTTTGTCTAACAGTGTTGTTGTGTTTGTCTCATTGTGTTGTCGTTGTGTTACAGATGTGCTGGGCGGCTACAACGGCACCATATTTGCTTACGGTCAGACGTCGTCAGGAAAGACTCACACCATGGAGGTCGGTTTGTTGTTGTGTTTATTTGGATGTTTGTTGTGTGTCTGTTGTGTGTCTTTAACTTGTTGTTGTTGTCCAGGGGAAGCTGCACGA
Source organism: Amphiprion clarkii (assembly GCA_027123335.1). Lineage (NCBI taxonomy): Eukaryota > Metazoa > Chordata > Actinopteri > Pomacentridae > Amphiprion > Amphiprion clarkii. The sequence continues at coordinate 6,004,487 of CM049576.1, forward strand.
CCCCCGGGTGATGGGAATCATCCCTCGCATTGCCAGCGACATCTTTGACCACATCTACTCCATGGACGAGAACCTGGAGTTCCACATCAAGGTGATGATGTCAGCGATGACATCACGCGTTTATTTTTCATTGGCTCATCGAAATTTGAGCTTCACAGTTAAGCTGTTTATTTTAATGTCAGAGTTATTACTTTGGACTCATTTTGCATCTTTTTGTGGAAACTTTGTGTTTCTTTGTGGCGATTTCTCCTCCTTTTGTGGTGACGGCATTTTTTGTTGTAATTTTACACATTTTTGTGGTAATTTTGCATCTTTTTGTTACAGTTTTGCATATTTTTGTGATCATTTTGTGTCTTTTTGTGGTAATTTCTCATCCATCTGTTATGATTTTGCATATTTTTGTGATCATTTTGTGTCTTTTCGTGGTAATTTCTCATCCATCTGTTATGATTTTGCATCTTTTTGTCTTGATTTTGCATTTTTTGTGGTAATTTTGCATCAGTTTCTTGTGGTTTGCATCTTTTCGTGGTAATTTGGCAAATTTTTGTTGTGATTTTGCATCTCTGTAGTAATTCTGCATCATTGTGTTGTGATTATGCTTTTTTATGTGGTGATTTTGCATTTTATTGTTGAGATTTTGCATCTTTTGTAGGGATTTTGCAGGTTTTTGTTGTGATTTAAAATTTTTTTAATGTTAATTTTGCATCTGTTTGTGGTCATTTAGCATTTTTTGTGGTTATTTTGGATTTTTTTTGAAGTGATTTTCTGTCTTTTTGGGCTAAAAGTTACTCACATTTCTGATTTGGGAAATTTTAACCCTCTTCTATGTACTTCAAGGTGCTGTTGCTCTAAAAAATATTCATAGCATGAAGGTGAAACTGTGTGAACTGAAATCCACTGAACTAAATAAATGACATTGACTGAAGTTACTGTAGATGCAGAATCAGCTGGTTGTGAGGAGGTCAGGGGTTCAGGTCTGGTTCTAGGTGGTTTGTGTTCTGCTTGTTCACTATGGATCAGTCCTGCAGAGTCTCTGCAGAGTCTCTGCAGAGTCTCTGCAGAGTCTCTGCAGAGTCTCTGCAGAGTCTCTGCTGTCCTGTCAGCTCCACTAACCAGCGATGCGTTCACTGACCCACCGCTTCTCCATATGTTCACTGTTCACCTGCTGGGAATCAGCAGCAACAGACGAGTCCAACAAACACAAACCGACTCATCAGGTTCATTCACTGAGGAACAGATTAATGCTGTTTAATTAATTAATGACTCTCATCTACAACATGTTTTACTGTCTATGATCAAAGTATTAGATTTACAGTCTGATGTCATAGTTTTGTAAAATCATCTCTGAAGTTTCATCTTTGAATAAAATCGAGTTTAATATCACTTTTTAATTCTGGACTGAATCATTAATTTCACCACCAGACTTTGGTTTTCTGCTTGTGTGAGGACTTTTCTACTGCAGTACTCTGAGGTATTAGTACATGATGTCCCTGTGTGTCTGCAGGTGTCCTACTTTGAGATCTACCTGGATAAGATCAGAGACCTGCTGGACGGTGAGACTGAATCACGTTTAATGTTCAGAAAGAAAACAGAAAATAATCACCTGCTGATCCATGCTTTCCTGTTTCAGTGTCTAAGACCAACCTGGCGGTTCACGAGGACAAGAACCGGGTTCCCTTCGTCAAGGTACCTCAGTCATACTATCCACTAAATATATACTGCAGTATTACAGTGAGAGTACTGCAGTACTGATGTGGTTGTGTGTTTTTAGGGCTGTACGGAGCGTTTTGTCTCCAGTCCAGAGGAAGTGATGGACGTCATCGATGAGGGGAAAGCAAACCGACACGTAGCTGTAACCAGTGAGTACTACTGATACTGCTGATACTGCAGTACTACTACTGATACTGCAGTACTACTGATACTGCAGTACTACTGATACTACTGATACTGCTGATACTACTGATACTACAATAATACTACTGATACTATAGCCTTAGTTAAACTATAATACTACTGATACTGCTGATACTACTGATACTGCAGTACTACTGATACTACAATACTACTGATACTGCTGATACTGCAGTACTACTACTGATACTGCAGTACTACTGATACTGCAGTACTACTGATACTGCAGTACTACTGATACTACAATACTACTGATACTACTGATACTGCAGTACTACTGATACTGCAGTACTACTGATACTGCTGATACTGCAGTACTACTACTGATACTGCAGTACTACTGATACTGCAGTACTACTGATACTGCTGATACTGCAGTACTACTGATACTACAATACTACTGATACTACTGATACTGCAGTACTACTACTGATACTGCAGTACTACTACTGATACTGCAGTACTACTGATACTGCAGTACTACTGATACTACTGATACTGCAGTACTACTGATACTACAATACTACTGATACTACTGATACTACAATAATACTACTGATACTATAGCCTTAGTTAAACTATAATACTACTGATACTGCACTACTACTGATACTGCAGTACTACTGATACTGCAGTACTACTGATACTACTGATACCGCAGTACTACTGATACTACAATACTACTGATACTACTGATACTGCAGTACTACTGATACTGTGGTACTACTGATACTACAATACTAGTACTGATACTATAGCCTTAGTTAAACTATAATACTACTGATACTGCAGTACTACTGATACTGCAGTACTACTGATACTACAATACTACTACTGATACTACAGTACTACTGATACTGTGGTACTACTGATACTGCAATACTACTACCGATACTATATTACTATTGATACTACAGTACCATTGTTCCTACACTACAACTGATACTCCAGAAGTAATGATACTGTTTCTTAATGTGTTGCGTGTTCTTAGGACTGATGTGTTTCTTGACGTGTTGCGTGTTCGGAAGACTGACGTGTTTGTTGACGTGTTCTTGGCGTGTTCCTCCTGCAGACATGAACGAACACAGCTCTCGCAGTCACAGCATCTTCCTGATCAACATCAAGCAGGAGAACGTGGAGACGGAGCTGAAGCTGTCGGGGAAACTTTACCTGGTCGACCTGGCAGGTAGCGAGAAGGTAACTCTGATCTAGTACACACCTGTACACTACACACCTGCCCTCTGTCCACCTGTCCTCTATACACCTGTCCCCTACATACCTGTCCTCTATACACCTGTCCTCTGTCCCCCTGTCCTCTAGACACCTGTACCTACACACCTGTCCTCTATACACCTGTCTATATACACCTGTCTATATACACCTGTCCTCTGTCCACTTGTCCTCTACATAGCTGTCTATATACACCTATCCTCTGTACTCCTGTCCTCTATACACATGTCCCCTACATACCTGTCCTCTATACACCTGTCTATATACACCTGTCCTCTGTCCACCTGTCCTCTATACACCTGTCCTCTACATTCCTGACCTCTATGCACCTGTCTATATACACCTGTCCTCTGTCCACCTGTCCTCTATACACCTGTCCTCTACATGCCTGTCCTCTATACACCTGTCCTCTACATACCTGTCCTCTGTCCACCTGTCCTCTACATACCTGTCCTTGACGTTGGTTCTTGTCCAGGTCAGTAAAACAGGAGCAGAAGGTTCCGTGTTGGACGAAGCCAAGAACATCAACAAGTCTCTGTCGGCTCTGGGGAACGTCATCGCCGCTCTGAGCGAAGGAACGGTGAGTCCTCACGTCTTCTCCTTCCAATGCTAACGTGCTAACACGTCTGATAAACATTGTCTGATTGAACTCCGCCGTCGGTCTGCAGAAAACCCACGTCCCGTACAGAGACAGTAAGATGACCAGAATCCTGCAGGACTCTCTGGGAGGAAACTGTCGAACTACCATCATCATCTGCTGCTCGCCGTCCGTTTACAACGAGGCCGAGACCAAGTCCACGCTCATGTTTGGACAGAGGTACCCGAACACACCTCAGAGCCCGATGAGAAGCATGTATGAAGGAAATATAAATGGTCCCAACATCGAACCCTGTGGAACACCGTACTGTCACGTGTTACATGTTCTGAAGACTGACGTGAACTTCCTGTTGTACAAGTTCTAAGACAATATCTACAAATACCAGAAACAGAGTCAAGTAGTTAGTTGTTTTTGTCTTTTGTGATCACTTTGTGTCTTGTTTCGGCCATTCTTTGTGTCTTTACAGTTGTTTTAGTTGGTTTGCTGTTTTAAGTCTCTGCAGTTGGTTTGCATGTCTTTATGGTTATTTTGTGATCATTTTGTGTCTCATTTAGATTATTTTGTATCTCTTTGTCGTCATTTTGTGCCTTTTTATGGTCATTTTGTGTCTCTTTGTGGTCATTTTGTGTTTCTTTGTGGTTGTTTTGTGTCTCTTTGTGGTCGTTTTGTGTCTCTTTGTGGTCGTTTTGTGTCATTTTGTGGTTATTTTGGATCTCATTTCAGTCATTCTGTGTATCTCTGCCATTGGTTTGTGTGGGTTTGTGGTTATTTTGCATCTCTGTGCTTAGAGACATGAAATTATAGGAAAGACAGCCTAAATTAAAACAAAGAGATTCATTATTACCAAAAACAGACACAAAATGACCACAAAGAGACACAAAACGACTACAGAGAGACAGCTGTTTCCAGCAGCTGGATTACTGTCAGTGAACCTTCACTCCTCCATGTAGATCACCTGGGAAGATTATTCTGTCAAATCACAGTAAACAGATTAATAATGTTTACAGGGTTTTTACTGTCCTGCAGCTCGTCTGCTGTGTTCAGTTCTTTAGATTCTATCGGCCAATCAGTGAACAGCACTTTTAAATAAGTTATTATTTAACAGTTTAATTTATACCTCAGTAACCTGGTGTTTAACTGCCGTCTCCAATGTGTTCAGAGCTAAAACCATAAAGAACACCGTGTCTGTGAACCTGGAGCTGACCGCTGAGGAGTGGAAGAAGAAGTACGAGAAGGAGAAAGAGAAGAACAGGAGTCTGAACATCATGATCCAGAAGCTGGAGAACGAGCTGAAACGCTGGAGGAAAGGTAAATCTCAGTTCGTGTTGTGGTGATGTCAAGGCTTTGGGGTAATTTTGATGGTTTCTAAGGTCATTTTGTGTCTTTTTGTGGTAAAAAATTACTCAGATTTTCTAAAGGTAAAAACTGTTTTCAACTTCAGACTATAACACCTGGATGGATTTAAACTGATCTGGTGTCAGTTTTTCCCAGAACTCAGATGTGTTTCTCCTCCTAAATGTCATGGTTCTATCTGCTGGACTGATGAAGTTCTGAGGCTCAGAAATGATGGGAAAAGTCCATAAAAAGTGATAAAACTGGACCCTCCTCTATGGACTTCAAAGACCTTTGCTTGGGTTTCCCTTGTCCAGGTGAGTCTGTACCTGTGGAGGAACAACTGAGCAGAAACAAGAAGAGCGGCGCCGAGGCGACAGCAGTGATTGACAGCTTGGCCCCGCCCCCTGTCCCTCTGTCCAATGAGGAGAAGACGCAGTACGAGACGCTCATCACCGACCTGTACCAGCAGCTGGACGACAAGGTGAGTCCCAGCTTTGCTGGTCTGTTAAGATGTATTTTCTAGCGTTAAGACGTATTTTACAGTGTGAAGTTGTGTTTTCTGGTCTGTTAAGATGGATTTTCTTGTGTAAAGACGTATTTTACAGTGTGAAGTTGTGTTTTCTGGTCTGTTAAGATGTATTCTCTAGCGTTAAGACGTATTTTCTGGTGGAGTTAAGATACATTTTATCGTCTCTTAAGATAAATAATAGAGTGTTAGGGTGTATTTTCTGGTCTTAAGACTTTTTTTATAGTCTGTTAAGACATATTTTGTAGTTTAAAGACATATTTTCTGGTGGTGTTAAGATATATTTTATAGTCTGTTATAATACAGTGTTAGAATCTATTTTCTCGTATTGACAGATTTTCTAGTGTTAAGATGTATTTTCTGGTCTTAAAATCAGTCACATGAATCATTATCGTCCCTGTTCAGGACGATGAGATCAACCATCACAGCCAGACGTCAGAGAAGCTGAAACAGCAGCTGGTGGAGCAGGACGAGGTGAGTCCCACCTGGATCCGGCGTCCAATCACATCCAGCCTCTAACCGACCCATCCTATTAACTGTCGTCTCTTCCTGCAGCTGCTGGCGTCCAGCCGGCAGGACTACGAGCGGCTGCAGGACGAAGTCTCCCGCCTGCAGAGGGACAGCGACTCGGCCAAAGAGGAGGTGAAGGAGGTGCTGCAGGCGCTGGAGGAGCTCGCCGTCAACTACGACCACAAGAGCCAGGAGGTGGAGAACAAGAACCGGTGCAACGAGCAGCTGAACGAAGAGCTCGCCCACAAAACGGTGAGTCTGCATGCAGGAAAGAAAGGCGGGCGTAGACGGACGGAGGGAGGCGTTCGTGTTGGTTTCAGGGTGGTTGTTTTATTTCCAGGTGAATCTGGAGGCGGCCCAGAGGGAGCTTTTATCTCTGCAGGACGTCAGCTCTCATCATAGGAAGCGTTCAGCAGAAATCCTCGGTCTGCTGCTCAGAGACCTCAGTGAAATCGGTAGCGTCCTCGGAACCACCGAGCTCAAAGCGGTGAGACTCTTCTTCTAGATACATTTAGATTCTAGGCGTCCAGCAGGTCGCATTTTTAAGAAAAATAAGGAAACCAATGTCCAAAAGATGGTAGAAGACATAAGATGCCGGATTTACAATAAAGGTGCAAAATACTTGAGTCTCATCCTAACATCAGCCTGTAAAACAAACCAAATGTGTTCAACTTGAAGGATGTCTGTGTAGCTTCTCAGTCATTCAGGTGATGGTGATCGTAGGAGCTTCAGTAGAAACCAACTGGAAGATGTTTCTTCAAGAACCTCCAAGAGAAGTCTGGTTGGTTCCTACTCAAGCTCCTATGATAACTAACTCAAGACTTTAATGCATCCTGGTTCTAAATTACTTCAGGTTGATCGTAGGAGCTTCAGTAGAAACCGACCGGACTCCTATTGGAGGTTCTTGAAGACGTTTAGCTCCTACGACTGAGAATCTACACACACATACTTCCAGTTGAAGGACATCTGTGTTTGGCATTTCTTATCATTCTTTGAATGATAGATAACCCTTTATTATCCCAAAAGTGGGAATATCTGATTGTGTGTCAGTGTTTTAACACATTTTGAGTAATTTTACACAAATTTGTGTAGTTTTTGACCAGATTTGTGTCATTTTTAACATAATTTCAATCATTTTAGACAAATTTTTAAACTTTTTGGACAATTTTTGAGTCATTCTGGACAATCTGTAGTTATTTTGGACATTTTGGTGACAATATAGCTCATATCAATAGTATTGCACAGATTCTTTTGTAACACGTTTTGACTCACTTTGGACAAATTTGTAGGTATTTTGACATTTTGATAGAGTACAATAAGCCTTTATTAGTACCACAGTGGGGAAATTTACGTTGTTACTGAAGTAAAGGGGAAACATTTAGAAAATATCAGGAAAAAAATGTAAACCAGGACTAGTTCAGATTCTCTAAATTCCTCTGGATGGAAATGACAACATTGCACTTGGTGTTTGCCGGCTGCAGATGACGGAGGTGAGCGGCGTGATGGAGGACGAGTTCACCACGGCTCGCCTCTACATCAGCAAGATGAAATCTGAGGTGAAGTCTCTGGTGAACCGAAGCAAACAGCTGGAGCTGAGCCTGGCGGAGAACAGCTGCCGGACCGAGGCCACCGAGAGGGAGCTGAGCACCTGCCAGCTGCTGGTGTCGCAGGTACAACTCACCTGTCGGACCAGACGCGTGGACGCTGCGTCTTGTGTGTTTGCGTTGTCGTGTTTATGTCTGTGTGTGTGTGTTTGTCGTGCAGCTGCAGGCGAAGCTGGCGTCTCTGAGCAGCGACCTGCAGAAGATGGAGCAGAAGAAGAGGCAGCTGGAGGAGAGTCAGGACGCCCTGATGGAGGAGGTCGCCAAACTCACCGCCCAAGGTGAGGCAGCGTCGCCACGGTTACAGGAAACGCTGCTCCCTGATTGGCTGGCAGATGTGAACGATGGTGTTTGTGTGTTCAGGTCAAATGCACGAGGTGAACGTGATGGACAAAGAGAAGGAACACATGAGCCGACTGAAGGACGCCGTGGAGATGAAGGTTCGTCTGTTTTAATTCTTATATTCACTGAATAATCGAGAATATTGGCATAAATTCAGGCAGAATTCAGGAAATATGCGGCTGGATTGACTCAGATTTCATTCTTATTTGTCATTTTCCGACCCAAAACTAAGTCCTGTACAATATTTAGGATACATTTTAAGAATTTCATAGATTTCCAGATATAGAGATTTTGTATTTTCACCTTAAAAAGCCATTTTAAGGATTCAATATCTCCAGAAAGAAAACTCCCACAGCAATGAAAGGCTGGGCAGGACTCAGACAGAATAGTTTCCAGCAGATCTAGATGATTATATGACTCCAGCAGAGAACATATTTTTAGTTATTGGCTATATATCTGGATTCAGTGAGACAAAATGCACCTCATGTCTTGTTAAATTCCAACATGAAGACATCATGGAAGCAGCTTGTAACTGCACATATAATGACAACATATAGATCCCTATGAGCACCAGATTTTGATTCCTATCAATGAGTCCACGTCAACATTTTGTCAAAATACCTAAAAACTGGAACCGTGTCTTGCCAAGCTTTCCACACATCAGATTCTACTGATGTTAGACCCTCAAAAGGTGGTGAATGTCGACCAAAGACTGGATTTTAGTAGAAATATGGATCCATACATGTATATACAGTTACAGGATTTTTATGGACACACGATGCCACCAAAGTTTGAACATTTTGCACCAATGATCGTTCATTATTGTCGTTTTGGACAATTTTGCACGACTTTCAAGTCATTTTGGACAGTTTTCAAGTCAAAATATCTAAAAACTGGAACCTTGTCTTGCCATAGTTGCAACACATTAAATTCTACTATTATTGTAGAATATTACTATACTATTGCATTTTAGTATAAATATGGATCCATACACACACACACACACACACACACACACACACACACACACACACACACATACATATATATATAGATAGATACTGAACCCTGAAAACGGCCTCATGGGTTTTTTGAGGGTGAATTGACTGAATTGACTCCGACTGACTTCAGATGCTCAGATTCTCGTGTTGCTGTTTACGTTCTCCAGAGAACGTTGGAGGAACAGATGGAGAACCACAGGGAAGTCCACCAGAAACAGCTGAGTCGACTCCGAGACGAGATCGAGCTGAAACAGAGACACGTGGACCAGCTCAAAGAGTACGATATCGATTATTGATTGATGTAAACTGAAATCATGGCAGTGAAGTGAAGCTCTTCAGAGTCCCTCAGCTGTTGTTGTTGTTGACGATGATGATGATAATGTTGTTGTTGTTGTTTCAGTGTGAACCAGGCTCTGCAGCTGGAGAACAGGAAGCTGCAGTCCGACTTCGACAAACTGAGAACCGATGATCTGAACAAAGAGCAGAAGCTCCAGAAGCTGCAGTAAGTTTGTCCCTCTGTGCTCTCCGTAGATTCAAACCAGCTTCCATCTGCCTACTTTCATGTTTAACACATAAACCCAGAGACTGTGTGATGTTCAAAATACAAGATAACCCTTCATTATTCCCACGGTGGAGAATATCAGATTATTTTAGCATTTTGCACAAATTGTGCATCATTTTTGGACACATTTTGAGTCATTTTAGACAAATTTTTAAGCTTTTTAGACAAATTTCAGTCATTCTGGACTAATTTGTGTGATTCTTGACAAGATTTTCTGTCTTTTTGAACACATTTTGAGTAATTTGGGACAAATATCTAGTTATTTTGGACATTTTGATGCAGTACATTAAGCCTTTATTAATCCCACAGTGGGGAAATTTACATTGTTACAGCAGTAAAGGGGATAGTGCAAGAATGTAGGAAATATGAGTAGAAACAAAAATAAATCAAAAATGTACAGAAGCCCCCCGATAACATGTACTGAAAAACAGTGATGCTGCTGATATTGTACAGATATCAATCATACATTTTTAAAAGTACAAAATACTCATAAAGCACAGCTTTTAATGGGGTAATGTTGCACTAAAGTGAAGTGATAGAATAATAAGCATTCAGTCATTTATTCTGAAAATCCAGTTCCGTTTTAGATGTAAATCTCCTCCTCACTGTTGAACCTGGTGTTTGTTGTGATTCAGGTTCCTGAACGAGAAGCGACAACAAGCCAAAGAGGACCTGAAGGGTTTGGAGGAGACTGTGGTACGTATAGTTTTCTTCATATTATTTACTCTGTCTGTTTGTGCAGCTCTGACAGATCTGAGATCAGCTGAGATCTTCTGTTTCATCCAACAGGCCAAAGAGCTTCAGACGCTCAACAACCTCCGGAAACTCTTCATCGAGGACCTCGGAACCAGAGTCAAGAACGTAAGAGTTTAGTCTGAACCAATGGGTTACTCCAAAAAAATTAGATAAAATTCTTTATCTACAGTAACTATAGTATATTTAATCAATCCAAGCAAAGTTCTACCTTCATACTGTGAATGTTTCCAGAGTTCCGGGTTCTTGACGTTCATAAAAGTGGGTCCAGATTTATCAATTTTTAATGGACTTTTTCCATCATTTCTGAGCCTCAGAACTTCATCAGTACAGCACAGAGACACATGACATTTAGGAGGAAAAACTGACACCAGCTCAGTTTTACATCCATCCAAGTGTCACAATCTGAAGACTAAATCTGGTTTTCTATTCAGAGAATGGCAGAGGTGAAATTACCACCAAAGACTTAAAATCGCCACAAAAAGGGCCAAAACGACAAGCAACATTACCACAATAAGACAAAATTTACACCAAAAAAATGCAAAATTACCACAGTGTTAATCAGTTTTTTTTTTATATACAGAGTTTAGAGAACGACAACGACGAGGCCGGCGGCAGTTTGGCTCAGAGACAGAGGATCATCTTCTTAGAAAACAACCTGGAGCAGCTCAGCAAAGTCCACAAACAGGTGAGTTACCACATCTGCTCAGTTTACTCACCCTCAAAACACCCTGTAGTTGGACAGTTCTGGTAATTTTATACAGGTTTAAAGTTGCTTTGGACTATGTTCGTGTAGTTTTGGACAAACGCGTCATTTTTGGTCCATTTTGTCAAATTTGGACGTTTTTTTTGGACAGTTCTCAACTCATTTTAAAAGAATGTTGAGACATTTTGGACAATTTTGAGTAATTTTGAACAGATTTTGTGTTTTGTAACCTATTTTTAATGTTGTGTTTGACACTTTTCTGTCATTTTGGACACAGAGAAAATAGTTTCTATTAACATTTTCCTCAGTTTTCACCCTTAAAAAATGCCTGTGAAGGCATTTTCAGGGTTCAATATCTCCGGAAATAAAACTTCCACCACGATGATATTTGGTGAGGACGCAGACAGAATACTTTACAGCATATTGGAATGATTGAATGGCTCCAACAGAAGATATATTTCGAATTACTGGCACTTGAAAATAGAAAAAAATGCAAAATTTGCCCTCAGAAAGTTCCTGTACTTGTTGAAGAGCTCTTGAAAGTTGTCCACAATGACTCAAAAATGTCCATGATTTAAAAGTTGTGCAAAATTACTCAAAATTGTCCAAATTGACATCAGTGAATAATTATTGGACCTTGAAATTTTTTTAAAAATGCTAAAATTTCCAAATTTTGGTGGTACTGTGGCCCCTAGAAAGTTTCTCTAAGTGTTAATATATTAATGGATCCCTATATCCTGATAAAAATACAATCTTTGGTTGACCTTAAACCAACTTTTAAGGCTTTTTCACACCAGTTTGGATTAAATGGCTGTAGAAGAGGATAAATCTTTAATTATTAGTGCATAAAACTTTTTTTTCTATTTTCAATGGCCAGTAATTTCAAATGTGGCCTTTGCTGGATCCATTTAATCACCTGGATCTGCTGGGAATCATTCCATCTGTGTTCTCACCAAATTTCATTCTTGTGGGAGTTTTATTTCTGGAGATATAGAACTCTGAAAATGGCTTCACAGGTTTTTGAAAGAACATGAAAGTCTCAAAACACACCAAACAAAACTATCCTCTGTTTGATGTGTCCATGTGACCTCAGTGACTTTAACTCTCGGTGTTTCCAGCTGGTTCGTGACAACGCAGATCTCCGCTGTGAGCTTCCAAAGCTGGAGAAGCGTCTCCGGGCGACGGCTGAGCGGGTGAAAGTTCTGGAAACTGCCCTGAGGAACGCCAAAGAGTCGGCCATCAGGGACCGCAAGCGCTACCAGCAGGAGGTCGACCGCATCAAGGAGGCCGTCCGCTCCAAGAACGTCTCCCGGAGAAGTCATTCGGCTCAGATCGGTGAGCAACGCAACTAAATCACCTGTTGCTGATGTGCGATGTGTTCGATTGGCTCACCTGTCACCTGTCAAACCTACAGCTAAACCGATCAGAGCCGGACATCAGCACCATCAGCATCCGTCCTCATCGCCGTCCGTCAGGCCGACCATCAGAGGGGGCGGGGCAACGTCCAGTCCCCATCACCACTACGCCCGGCAACATCAGGCTCAGCAGCAACATCATCATCAGAGCCACAGCAAGTAGGGCTCCAGGTGAGAGGCAACGGCAGCAACCTCACAGCAACTTCAGCTAGCTCACAGGAACTACACAGCAACTAGACACTAACTACACAGTAACCTCAACAACCAGACATCAACAACTGCAACTACATAGCAACAACAGCAACCAATCAGAAACAACAGCAACCAAACAGAAACAACAGCAACCTCAGCTAGGAGACAGCAACAACAGTAACCACATTACCATGCTGAGTCTGATCTACCTGTTGTCATGGTGACCCCTAGTATCAGAGCTCCATTGGTGCTGTCATTATGACCTCAGAGGGAACAACCAATCAGCTGACCAGAAACAGACTCGGAAGGATTTTGATTGGTAGAAAAGTCAGTCACAGCATTTAAACCAGTTTGTTCCGTCATCATCAGTGTGTCTAAATAAAGTTTAATCTGTTGCTGTGTTGCAGGTTGCCGACGCCTCCAGATCAGTTTGTGTTTCTGTGGATCTTTGATTCTAAACTCTCCTGTTTTCACCGTTCTGCCTTTACTGGAACCAAACTCCTCGATTCTCCAACCTGAACAACCAACAAGTGCTTTGTGTTCTGAGTTCTGCTGCTCGAGTCTGTCGGAAAGATTCACTGCATCCAGGTTTCTGTTTCTTTCAGTTTCAGTTTAGCTCGGATAGTACAATGTTTCATTACTCTGCCTTTAGTCAACAGTGCAGGAGATTCTGATTTAAACTCATCACAGGTGAAAGGCACCGGGTCGGTCCTCCGGCTGAGTGTTGCTTTGTTGGAGTTCTCCCTGGAGAACCAGAGGGTTGCCTCTTTATGATTGTGTGTCTTGAAAGGGAAAACGCGGCCTTCTTGGAGTCTCTGGGTGGTTCCTGGAAGGGGTTCCACTGGAGACTACATAGTTTTCCTGGAGGACTTCAACAGTCACCTTAAAATAATGGAGGAACCTGGAGGAGGTGATTGGGAGGAACGGTCTGCCAGAACTGAACCCGAGTGGTGTTCTGTTATTGGACTTCTGTACTAGTCATGGAGTGGTCATAATGAATACCATGTTCCAGCACAAGGTGGCTAATAAGTGTAGTTGGTACCAGAACACCTTAGAACAAAGGTCGATCATTGACTTTGTAGTTGAATGTCTTGGACATTTGAGAGACAGAGGAGCAGAGCTGTCAACTGATGTCCACCTGGTGGTGAGTTAGATCCAATCTGGTAAACCCAAATGAGTAGTGAGGATAAACAGGGTTCTTCTGGTGGAGGCCCCTGTCCATAGGGTCTTTAACTCCCACCTCTGGAAGAGTTTCTCCTGCTTCCCAGTGGTTGGTGGGGACATGGAATGTGAATGAGCCATGCTCAAAGCCTCTATTGTGGAAACAACTGTTAGCAGCTGTGGCCAGAAGGTCACTGGTGCCTGTCATGGTGGCAACTTCAGTCCATATCTGTGGTAGTGGTCACCGAAGTAGTCAAGAAACTCTTCAGTGAAAAGGCACCAGGTGTGGACAAGATTCCCCCCAAGATGCTGAAGCTCTGGACATTGTTGGACTGTCATGGCTGACAGTTCTCTTCAGTGTCGCGTTGGCATCGGGTGCTTATGAAGTGCTAGACCAGGGTGGTGGTTCCCATTTTTAAAGGAGGGACCTGAGGGTGTTCTCATACTATCAGAGTATTCCATATCCCAGAGTATCCTCAGCCTCCCAGGCAAAGTTTACTCCAGGATGCTGGAAGGGAGGCTTCCACCGGTTATGGAACAGTGGACCAGTGGACCAGGTCTTTACCCCGTGGAGCTGCTAAAGGGGCTCATGGGAGTTCAACCAGCCAGTCCACAGGTGTTTTGTGGATTTGGAAAAGGCCTACTACCATGTCCCCTGAGGGGCTCTATGGGAGGTACTGAGGTATTATGGCGATGTTGTCATTGTACAAAGAAAGTGTGAGCTGCATTCGCATTCTTGGCCAAAAGTCAAACATGTTTCCAGTTGGTGTTGGACTTTCAACCCTCATCTGTGGTCACGAGCTCTGGGTAGTAGCTCAAAGGAGACCCCAGGGTCGATCCAGAACCCACTAGAGGGATTTTATATCTCATCTGGCCTGTGATATCACCACAGGATCCCCTAGGAGGAAATGGAAAGCGTAGCTAGCGGCCTTTGCGACTCAACTCAAAATAAGTGGATGAAAATGGATCAGTGGATGGTTAGAAGTCTTGTTTTTGACTAAATCTGGCCCAGGTTGCATTTATAAATCATCATGTTGCCTCAAATTCAAATTAGACTAAAGTGTTTTTCAGTCAGACTCAGCACAGCAACAAACACGTCATCGAATAGTTCATCTCTATCTGCCTTTCAATCTACATTATGAGGAATGTTTACACCTTTTATTCAGGCGTCTAACAGTTTACAGACAAAAGTCAAATGTATCTTTTCCACTGAGAGTTTGGAAAAATTTCACAACAAAAACACGAAAAATCAGAGCTCATAAAAATGTTCAACACAATCTTCTGTCCAACGTTTGGAATTATCTGAGATTTTAGGAAGCATTTAAGCATTTTTACAAAAATATATTAAAATTAAAGTTGTACCTTTACTCTGAATGTCACATTATAGACTAAGTACAGGTGTCATTTTCCCAGAAATGTCTGGAATTTTAAGGACAGAATTTTTCAGAGCACAATTTAAAGTCAAAGATCTCCCGCAGCTAATTTAAAATATTTCTAATAGATTTTACAAAGTTTTCTTATAAAACAAGTATTTTTTTCTCACATTATCAAAACTTTTCTCTTGTTAAAAATTCATTTTCTGGCCTTTGTTTGACAGGACGGTGTAGAAATACAGCAGATTATTGTGTTCTGTATTTAGCAACAAACATTTACCTCTAAATATACTTTTCTTAAATTCTCACGATGTTAATAATTAATCATCTTTACAATAATTTTCTAAGGTTTCTTGTACAACTTTCTAACTTTCGCTCACGTTCAGTTTGTAAGCCATAAAAGGGATTTTAATCAGCATAAAGAAAGTTTTTTTTAATTCTTCGAACTCGCTCTAAATGTTTTATCCCACCGAAGTCTTTTTTAATGTTTATTACTGAGCTGTTTTTACCGTGTTGTGTTCAGCGGTGTTTCTTACGTGTCCCTGCAGTGAAAACCGCGATGCACCTGAACGCATCGCGAGTGTTTTTGTGTGTCTGTTGGCTTCCTGTGTTACAGTGTAGTGCAGTGTCCTGAGGTGAAATAACGCTGCTGGACTTTTATACCGACCGTCTCAAATGTATTATTATTATTGAGTTATTATTATTATTGACACGATGCCGATCAGCCAATCAGAGCGTCGTGTTGCCTTCAGTATTAGTCGGGATATTTGCAGCACAGAGTTGTGTTTAAGTGTTTATTCGTGTATCGATGGAACTTGCTGATTCCCATCCTGATTAAAGTGTTCGTGCTTCGGTTCGCTGGTGAATCAAATGAAAAACCTTCTGTGGAGTTTTACAAACGTGGATCATCAGGGTGGGTTTTGTGTCCATGAAAAGATTCATAAAGACGTGAAGAAGAAGAAGAAGAAAGTGATTTATGATCTGCCATCGTTCTGTAATAAACTTCAACTAAAACTTCGTTATGTCTCGTATTATTTTTGGACATTTTATTGAGTCAATCGTCAATTTTCTCCCACCTTCACCCAGACAGAATACAGGAAATATGTTCCTGCACCGCCTCAGATTGTTGCACATTTACAGATTTGTTATTTGGAACCAAAAACTGAGTTTTGTTTGTTTTCAAGTCTGTGAATTTTTGGATTTTCACCCTAAAAAAACACACATGCAGCCATTTTAAAGGTTCAAAAGCTCCAGAAAGAAAACTCCTACAGCCATGAAATTTGGTGAAAACACAGAATAGTTTCCTGCAGATCTAAATGATTAAATGGCTCCAGCAAAGGACACATTTTAAATTATTGGCTACTAGCAAAACGTTTTCCAATGGGACATTTTTTGTTGTTTTTCTGCCTGTGTAGATTGATTTTATTTTTGAACTCAGACTGCCAACAGATAATCAGAGAACACCTCAGATTGGGAAGTCCTGAATTTACCTGAGCGATCACAGCTCATAACAGCAGCACCTGGTCCAATAGAACACCTGAAGAACAGCTAAAGAACACCTGAAGAACAGCTAAAGAACACCTGAAGAATCCAGAACCAAGAACTTCTCCTCTCAAACGCTGAATCTTTCCAGGTGAAGAAGCTGCAGCAGGTGAGTGAAGAACAGTTCTGCTCCACAATGATAAAGAGCTAACAGGCTAAAGTTAGCAGCTAATGCTAACAGTGAGCTGCAGAGATAGAGTTGAGTACGGAGAGCAGAAAGTGCCAGAATTCATCTATGTTTGCACGCATTTCGAATAAAAACGCAACATTTTACACCGTCAGAAGCCCAAAAATGCCACTTTTTACGGTGCTCTAGTGAAATAAGGTGGAAAAAAACTGATGTAACTAGTGTTTCTATCAAGGGCATAAAAAGCAGCATCTTAATAAAGATAATTTTTGCGTGCTATGGCATAAAAAGCTCTATCTTTTTGGGTTTTGATGACATAAAACACAGCCTTATGCCAGCATTTGTCGAGAAAAAATGGAGTTCTAATTGGAGCATCACAAAAATTGCCACTTTTTAGGGCTTTTGACGGAGTAAAAAGTCACATTTTGATTTTAATCTTAGGCAAATTAAAGCAATTTTATTTGTTTCAGTCAACAAAAATACCTTTTATCTGTTTTTCCCCAATAATATTAGATTATATTGTCTTCAACAAAACAGAGAAGACTTTAATTAAAATTTATAAAATAACACTGAATTTTCAATAAAAAATGAAAATCTTTGTTGCTAATGCTATTTTTCTGAAAAACCAAACAAACAGGACAGTTTTGGTGCTTGTTTGAAAAAATGAGCAATTCTTTCTGTTTGTTTTCTGAATCACCAATTAATAGACTGCTCATTTTTGCTTTTCTTTGGAGCCAATTTATTGTTTAATGGGTAAAATTGTCAATAAATCATTTGTTGTTAGCGGCAGCTTTACATTATAAGTTTCAGTAGAGGACAGGTTGCTGTAATTCAAGGGGTTTTAAAAGTCTTGTTCTTCGTGCCACTTTTTAAAGGTGTCTGCAGTGTGAAGTTCATCACATATAACCAACGTGGAACTTACCATCACTCAGTCGACCAAGGTGGCGTCCATTGAATTACATGGAGTTTGGTCCGAATTTCACACTTTTAATTTCCGTTATTTACCATCATTCCATCATTTTTACAAATATACAGATGTACGTTATAAATACACAGTTAAAAATATTTATTTGCAGTACATTATATGGATGTGGTAAAGTTGCTAAAAAGGTTTGTTATTAAACGAGGTTTGGACGATGGCAGTTAAGCAATAATTCATTCATTAACAGAAGTTTTCTGTATCGTCAGAAGGAATCTGTTTTCAGTCCGTCTGGTTCCGACTCGTTTTACTTCCCATCCATGTTGAAGATCTCTCGGCTCTCGATCAGGATGAACTCCACGATCTGGTTCTGGTAGACCATGTTCACCGCCATGTTCCCTCCGTCCAGCTCGGGCCACATCAGCGTCGGGCCAAACACGATGCCGATGCCCTGAGTGGACATCAGGTTCTTCTTGGAGAAGGCCAGGACTCTGGAGAACGTCAAGGAGAACAGAAACAGGAGTTAACTTGAAGAAGAACTTACAAAGAAAGTGTTGGTCAGGTGTTGTTCAGGTGTTGTTCAGGTATGATTCAGGTGTAGTTGAGTTGTGGTTCAGGTGTAGCTCAGGTGTGGTGCAGGTGAGGGTTAGGTGTGACTCAGGTGTAGTTACGGTGCTGTTCAAGTGTAGTTCAGGTGTGGTGCAGCTTAGTTTAGTTGTGTTTCATGTGTGATTTAGGAGGGTTTAAGGTGTAGTTCAGGTGTGGTTCAGGTGCAGTTCGGGTGTCGCTCAAGTGTCATTCGGATGTCATTCGTGTGTAGTTCAGGTATAGTTCAAGTATGGGTAACGTGTAGTCTGGGTGTGGTTTTGGCTTAGTTGAGGAGTAGCTGAGGTGCAGTTCAGTTGTGGTCCAGGTGTAGTACAGATGTATTTTAGGTCTTGTTCAGGTGGTCCAGGTGTAGTTCAGGTGTATTTTAGGTGAAGTTCAGGTATTATTCAGGTGTAGATTACATGTGGTTCGGGTGTGGCTCAGGTGTAGTTTAGGTGTAGTTCAGATGTGGTTCAGGCACAGTTCAGGTATGGTTCAGTTGTGGTCCAGGTGTAGTATAGATGTATTTTAGGTGTATTTTAGGTGCATTTCGGGTGTGTGTTAGGTGTAGTTCAGGTGTATTTTAGGTGTACTTTAGGTGTAGTTCAGATGTAGTTTAGGTGTAGTTCAGGTGTAGTCTAAGTGTAGCTTAGGTGTAGTTGAAGTGTAGTTTAGGTGTACTCAAAGTGTGGTTTAGATGTAGTTCAGGTGTATTTTAGGTGTAGTTCAACTGTATTTTAGGTGTAGTTCAGGTGTAGTTCAGTTTACCTGTGCAGGTGGCTAAAGAGCAGCTTCATGGTTTCCTGGTTGGGTTTTGGCAGCTGCTGGATCAGTTTCTTCACAGCCTGAATTTTCTGTTTGGATTCTTTGATTTCTGTTCAGAGAAGCAGCAGCAGCCACATTAGTTAGACGTTAGGGTTGTAGTTTCACAAACGCTGTAGTTTAATAAACGTAGTTTAGCATGTTGTCACTTAGTGTGTGTCTTATTCTAAATAGTTTGCAGTGTGTTTTTGTCAGAATGTGAAATCTCAGTGTAGCTTTTCGATCAATGAATTTGTTGTTTCAAAAGTGCATTTATCTTCGTAATAAAATGCATTCTAGAGGACACCTAACAGATTTATGGGGGGAAAACTGCATGAATGAATGTATTTAGTCAGTTTTTACTCACTGATGGCCTCCACAAACTGCTGGAAGAACCTGAAGGGAAACAGCGGCTCAGGCAGCTCACGGAAGAACATCTTGAGGGCTCCGGTGACAACGTGGATGTCCTCCCACTGACTGTGGTCCAGGTCCAGGTCCTCCTCTAGGGGGCGACAAACTCACTGATGTTAGCAGGGCTGCAGATTAGACCGATGCTGAGGTGAAGACAAACTGAAATGTGCCTAAAAATTTTTACTGGCATAGAAACAGTTTCTGTAGCAGGTCAAATTGATAAGACTTAATAATAATAAATGTGATTCAGGTTCTGACTAACAGGAGCTGGAGTTTAGTTTGTTTCTTCCAGCTGTTTAGGATTATTTCCTCTGAGATAATTAAATACCTGCAGCATCAACATCCATATGAGAGACATTTAGACACAACAACAGGGACTTAAATCAGGTTGGTTTGTGTGTTTTTGATTATTTTGTTCCTCTTTGCAGCCAGTTTGTGGTCATTTTATTTTAATTTTTGGTCTTTTTGTGTCTTTGTGGTCATTTTGTGTCTCTTTGTGATCATTTTATGTCTCTGTGTGGTCATTTTGTGTCTCTGTGGTCATTTTGTGTCTTTTTATAGTCATTTTGTATCTCTTTGTGGTCATTTTGTGTCTTTTTATAGTCTTTTTTGTGTATCTTTGTAGTCATTCTGTGCATCTTTGTGACTTTTTTTTCTGTTTATGGTAAGTTTGTGTCCCACTGTGGTCGTTTTGTGCCTTCTTGTGGTCATTCAGTGTCTTTTTGTAGTCATTTTTGCCTCTTTTTTGGCCATTTTATATCTCTTTGTGACCATTTTGTGTCTTTTTGTTATTGTTTTGTCTCTTTGTTGTAATTTTATACCACTTTGTGGTCATTTTATGTCTCTTCTTGGTCATTTTTTGTCCCTTTGTAAGTTTGGGTTGAACTGACCTTGATCAATGATGAAGCGAAGTTTCTGGATTGTGGCCAGATTTCCACTGACTCTGTAGATGCCGTCAACATCCAGACCTGCAAACACAAACCACAGTTCAGGCAGAAATACAAGAAACACTTTTTTGCTTTTACTGGATGCATAGCCAAATAAAACATTAAATCTAAGTTGTGAAGTGGCTATGAGTATTAAACCCTTTTCTGTTGTTAACGTACCTCGTTTGTCGACGGCTTCCAAACAAACCCGGACAAACTTTGGTACCGTCGTTCCTTCACGTTCACAGAGAGTCAACAGATGGCAGCCGAACACTCGATCTGAGACACAAGTTATCACAGTCACATTTAATATTCATTATTACAGCAGGTTTGATCTTTAAAGGGGTTTAAATTATTGTTTATTAACTCAGATTTAATCTAGATTAAAACTCTGAATCAGACTAAACTAAAACAGGTTAAAGATTTTGAACCAAACTGAAATAAAACTCTTATTTAAACCTAATTTAAACTGAAGTAAAACCGATTTTGACTGAATAAAAGCTTAGTTTCAGTCTGGAGGCAAAAATATGGAACTGTTCATACAGAAGATGAAACTAAAGAGATCTTTAAGAAGGAACCTTTGATGAGGCCTTTCTCCTGCAGCGTCTTCATGGACGGACGTCTGGTGATGAACTTCTTCAGGCGGTTCTTCACTCCGTTCTTGTCGGCGCTGTCTGAGGCGCTGTGCTTCAGCTTGGAGCTGCCGAACATGTCTGCAACGAGAGGTTCTGTTGGTTTCACCTGGAAATTAATCTGGATCTGTTCTCCAGCAGCTTCTGAAGGAACAACCTGAGCTCCACCATGTTCTAGTACTGAACTTGTTCATACGTACTGATGGAACGGTCTGAGCTCCACCATGTTCTAGTACTGGAGCTGTTCATACGTACTGATGGAACGGTCTGAGCTCCACCATGTTCTAGTACTGAACTTGTTCATACGTACTGATGGAACAACCTGAGCTCCACCATGTTCTAGTACTGGAGCTGTTCATACGTACTGATGGAACAACCTGAGCTCCACCATGTTCTAGTACTGGAGTTGTTCATACGTACTGATGGAACAACCTGAGCTCCACCATGTTCTAGTACTGGAGCCGTTCATACGTACTGATGGAACAGTCTGAGCTCCACCATGTTCTAGTACTGAACTTGTTCATACGTACTGATGGAACAACCTGAGCTCCACCATGTTCTAGTACTGGAGCTGTTCATACGTACTGATGGAACAGTCTGAGCTCCACCATGTTCTAGTACTGAACTTGTTCATACGTACTGATGGAGCGTCTGTGGATCGGGTTCTGTCTCTTGGTGTTCGGGGAGGCAGAACCATAGCTGGGTAGTGAACTGTGTCTGGGCAGGAACTCGGTACTGTTGGACCTCCGCAGAGGAAAACCTCGTTCGTCTTTAGTCTGAGCAGAGAAAAGAGTCTCAACCAATCACACTTTTATTAAATTAACAATATAAACTGGACGGAACATTTATCATTGCACTGAGCCAAATGTTCAGTTTATCATGAAAAATCACTGAGTCGTCCTTCTGACCTCCTCAGAATCAATGGATTCTTTATCTACAGTAACTTTACTGTGTTTGTGTCAATGTCAACATTTTTTGTGGTGATTTTGTGTTTTTTTGTGTTTATTTTGATCATTTTTGGTTATTTTGCTCTTTTTGTGTTTATTTTGTATCTTATTGTCATAATTTGATATCCTTGTATGGTAATTTTGCTTTTGTTTGTGTGTCTTTGGGGTAATTTTGACCATTTTTGGTCATTTTGCAGGTTTTTTGTGGTGATTTTGCCTGTTTTTGTGTCAGGTTGGCAGCTGCCAGGCCCAGATAGCGCCCTCTCCCCCTCTCTCTCCTCCACTTTCTTCCTTTTTAGGTGTTCAGCATCACTCTGTTTATGTATTTGAATGTCTTTGGCTTGTTGGATTAAATTAGACACACATGGATATTTACTAAGTAATGACTCTGAAAGATGATCAGGATAATGACAGTTTTAATTTCTAAGGCGTCGGTTCTTACTGAGGAGTTGATGGTCTTTCTGATGGCGTCGCACCATTTGTTGGCTGTAGAGGAGCTGTCAGTCTGGATGAGGTATTCACTGCCAGTGTTTGTTGTGATCTGGAACACCAAGACAAGACCAAAGAACTTTATCATGTCAAAGTGAAAACTGGTCTATAAAGTAATGAAAAACATAAAGATTCACCCCCTTTAAGTCAATATTTAGTAGATGTGTCAGTTCCCCCACCTCGGTTCCAGCTTCAGCCCTCAGCTGACCTCCCTCATCCTCCCCCTCTCCCTCCTTTCTTTTAATTTTCCCTGACTTCCTCCCTTTCTGTTCTCTCCCCCTGAAGCCTGGCGGAGCTTCCACAGCAGTTCCTACCACTAATCAGTCTCATCCACAGAACTCCAGGCAGCTGTGGCACAGCACACCTGTTATCCATCTCCTCTATAAAAGCCGGTCTCACACTCTACACCCTGCCAGATAGTAAACTCTGCTCCTGCAGTAGCTGGATTATGTTCATGTTGTCGTTTATTATTATTATATGAAAGCGTTACTTTTTTCACCGACAAACCAAGCGGCCGAGCTGCTCCATGAATCGGGATGAGGGGGCCTACACCCTCTGGGGCGTGGCCGGTCTGCAGATGCAGTCGAAACATGTCAGCAAGGTAAAACCATCCTTTCTTTACCGATTTGTCGGTGGAAAAAAGTCACGCTATCTGCTGCTGCAGTCAGACCTGTCTTGCCTCGCACATTTTCTGCCTTTGTAGAAATTCACCACACTAACTTGTTCTCTTGGCCGCAGTTCTGCTGATCCAGCTGCCCGGTTCTGCCATCCTGTCTCCTGATACCTACCTTCGGATTCCCCTGACCAGACCCTCCGGACTCCCCCCCCCGCCTGCTGTGCCGCCCAGCCCTCGGAACATCATTGGTTTCAATCAGTCTGAATATCTGGACGCTGCAGTTTTACATGCTTCTCATCATGATGCTACCACCACCGTGCTTCACATCATGATGCTGCCTCCACCGTGCTTCACATCATGATGCTGCCACCACCACCGTGCTTCACATCATGATGCTGCCACCACCGTGCTTCACATCATGATGCTGCCACCACCATGCTTCACATCATGATGCTGCCACCTCCATGCTTCTCATCATGATGCTGCCACCACCGTGCTTCACACCATGATGCTGCCACCGTGCTTCACATCATGATGCTGCCTCCACCATGCTTCACAGTGTTGATGGTGTGTTTGTGATGATGTTCAGTGTTTGGTGTCCAGCAAACATATCATCTAGTCTGATGGACTAAAAGCTCCATCCTGGTCTCCTCAGACCAAAGAACCTTCTTCCAGGTGTCTTCAGAGTCTCCACATGTCTTCTGGTGAACTCTAGTCCAGATTTAATTGGAGCTTTTTCCATCAGAGTCTTTCTCTTTGTCTCTATAAAGCTTTGACTGGTGAAGGACAGACAACAGTTGTTGGATGAACAGTCTCTAACATCTCAGCTGCTGAAGCTGGAACTCCTTCAGAGGAGTCATAGGAGTCTTGGTGGCCTCCCTCTCTAGTCTCTTTCTCCTTCAGAGGAGTCATAGGAGTCTTGGTGGCCTCCCTCTCTAGTCTCTTTCTCCTTCAGAGGAGTCATAGGAGTCTTGGTGGCCTCCCTCTCTAGTCTCTTTCTCCATCAGAGGAGTCATAGGAGTCTTGGTGACCTCCCTCTCTAGTCTCTTTCTCCTTCAGAGGAGTCATAGGAGTCTTGGTGGCCTCCCTCTCTAGTCTCTTTCTCCTTCAGAGGAGTCATAGGAGTCTTGGTGGCCTCCCTCTCTAGTCTCTTTCTCCATCAGAGGAGTCATAGGAGTCTTGGTGACCTCCCTCTCTAGTCTCTTTCTCCATCAGAGGAGTCATAGGAGTCTTGGTGGCCTCCCTCTCTAGTCTCTTTCTCCATCAGAGGAGTCATAGGAGTCTTGGTGACCTCCCTCTCTAGTCTCTTTCTCCTTCAGAGGAGTCATAGGAGTCTTGGTGGCCTCCCTCTCTAGTCTCTTTCTTATTGGTCTCTCAGGTTTTGGGGACGTCTTGCTCCATCAGATTTATTCACGTTCCATCTTCCTTCCATTTCTTAATGTTTAATTTAATTGGACTCCAAAAGTTGTTCAGTGATTTGGGGAAAAAAACAAAAGGTTTGTGTTTGTTACCTGGAAAACATTCTTCTTGCTGGATTTCTCTTTTGCCCATTCGATAACGGCTCCACACAGCTGGACCACATCTGTCTTCCCTCCTGGTTTCTGAACACAGAGGAAAGCTTAAAGAACTGGAGGTTCAGTAAAGATGCAGCAGAGATGAAGTGGATTTGAAGTATTTTCCTACCTGACTCGTTTCTTGTTTGTCTTTGTAGAGCAGCAGCTGGTCTGAGGTCAGCACCGTCCACATCAAAGCCCAGTTCTTCCTCTGCTTCTTCCCGCTCTCTGAGATTTTAGCGACGTTCAGGTGTTCTTTCAGCTCCACCTGCAGAAACACAATATTCACTCACTGCAGACTCTGTTGGACAGATTGTGTTTTACATGCAGAAAAATAGCATTTTTAAAAATTCTCAGCTCATGGTTCTCAAACAGGTTTCCTTTTGTTTTCTTGACAAATTCCAACATAAATGTCACAATACTAGCAGTTTCTATCTTTGCACATATAACAACATACATATTAAGCATATATGAACCCCTGTTTTTGTTTTCTACCAATGAGTCCACATCACCATCAAAAGATCCAAAAACTGGAATCTTGTCTCGTCATAATAGTCCTTTACTGTATCCATTCCATCATTACTATCAACTAGAAATTATTCCAATTGTGTCCATTCCAACTTAAAATGTGTCCAAAATGTCCTGAAGTTTGTCCAAAGCAACTCAAAAATTGTCCACAACAACTTAAATCCTGTTCAAAATGACTCAAAATTGTCCAAATGGATTAATATTGACATTTTGGTACATCAAAATATCTAAAAACTGGAAACTTGTCTTGACATATTTACCACACATCAGATTCTGCTGATGTTAGAGCAAAGAGTGTCGACCAAAGACTGTATTTTAGTAGAAATATGGATCCATCCATATATATACACTTACAGGAACTTTCTGGAAACACAAGACCTTGTTTGAAAATGTTTCCCTTTCTTCCATTATCAAGAACCAATAATCAAAGATAGTTCCTCCATTGGATCCATTCCATCATTTGGATCGTGTGAAAACTCTTCTGTCTGAATCCTCACCAAAGTTAATGTCTCTTGGAGTGATAATTCTGGAGATATTGAGTCATTAAAATTACCTCACTGGATTTTTTTGAGGGTGAGAATCTAGAACTTTCCAGGTCTGAAAACAGATGAACTTCTTAAAATTCAGCCACAGAACTTAGTTTTGGGTCCCAAATAACAAATAAGAACAAAATCTGAGGCGGTGCAGCAACGTATTTCCTGAATTCTATCTGAACTGTGGTTTTTCAGGTTTTACTCACCAGCGGCTCAAATAATGCGACTCCTGAAACAATAACGTTGTGCTGCGACTGATTCCTGCGATGGCGAGAGATCTACAACAGGAGACGGCAGTTAGAACCTGAGCTGAGGTTCTGCAGCTGCTGGTTCTGAGTTCTACGTACCGGTTTCTGAGGGAGGTCGGACTCCTGCAGCACCATGGACTTGGACTGACTGAGGCGCTCGGTGGAGCTCTGGTTGTTCTTGATGCGCATCTGAACGGCTCCCTGTGCTGCTGTGCTGCTCTGCAGGGGAAGAACCGGAGGACGAACCGGAGGACGAACCGGAGGAAGAACCGGAGGCTTCACCGCCTGGAGGTTGGTGATTCTGGACAGACAAATCAGGTTTTCACAACTTTATACGAAGGCTTGATGTTTCAGGTAGAATCAACCAAATGGAAGCAAAATCACCACAAAATGACACAAAAACAAAAAATCTCCACAAAAAAGCTTGGAATTACCCCCAGAAAGATGCAAAACACCACAAAAAGGGACAAAATCACCACAAAGAGGGACAAAATCACCACAAAAAACTGCCAGAAGATGTAAAATCACCACAAAAGAGGTAAAATTACCACAAAGATTTAAAATCGCCCCAAAAAGCGCGCAAAACTACCTTAACCAAATGCAAAATTACCACAAAATGAGGCAAAACCAATACAAAAAGATACTAAATTGCCTTGAAGTCTCAAAATTACCACCAAAAACTTAAAATTGCCACAAAAAAACATGCAAAATCACCACAAAAAGATGCCAAATCAACACAAAACTGCAGAATTTACCACAAAGAAATACAAATTCAGCAAAGAGAATTTCTCATGCTGGTCTGATAATTATTTCCAGCACTGAAACATTAAATAGTCGTATATATAAATGCATAAAAGAAGTTAGAACATAAAGTTAGTGTAAAATATTAAGAAGATAAAAAAAAGATTTAAACGCATAAACACTGTTTGCATGTAGCAAAAAATGTGATTTATGAGGACATTTATAGTTTTTACAGTTAATATGTGAATTAATGCTTCTTTTTCTGCAATTTAACAAAACTGAGAAAATCTGTGAATTTACAGTAAATTGATCCTGAAATTACAGTAAAAATCTCTTTTAAAAAGTTTTTTTTTTTTACTTGTGGATTCTTAAGCTGCTCTCTTCGAAGTCCTTGATGATCCACTGTTGTATTCAGTATTATTAGCAGCATTTCTCTGCATTTTAGGTCGTATTTATCTAAAGTTACAGTTTAACTCCAGATGTGATGCAGAAATGTTGGTTATTTTGTGCGTTTATGAAGCTGTTTGCAGTTTAAAAGCCTCTGATTCGTCTCTTACAGAAACACTGTTTGCAAAACAACATGTTTCACCACCAGAACCTTTGGTCCGACTGTTGGACTCGGTCTGAGGTGGTGAACATCCAGCGCTTTCTTTCCTGTCTGGGTTCCTGTTTGCAGCTCTGGTTGCTTCACTTCACTTTCACAACTTCTGTCCTCTTTGCCAACCAGCAGCGCTACAAAAACACAGCAGTATCACCAGAAAATAGGCTGAGAGCCCAGGAAAATGAAGATAAACCTACAGCAAAATAAAACAAATGGAAGAAAATGGAAAATCATCTGCAACAATAGTAAAATACCCAAAGTATGACACAAAGTAAAATACAAAAAGATGCAAAAAGAATCACTAAAATGTAGCATAAAAAGACCACAAAAGGCAAAAAAACTACCAAAAGTGGTTCAAAACAAGCACAAAAAGATGTAGAATCACTAAAATGTGACAAAATGAACACAAAAGGCAAAAAAACAACCAAAATTTGATGTAAAACAAAAAAGTATGTACAATCACAAAAATGTGACACAAAATAAACACAAAAATACGTAAAATGACTAAAATGTAGTGCAAAACCAAAAGAAAACATGTAAATTGACCAAAATATGACACAAAACAAACACAAAAAGATGCAAAAGCACCTAAATGTGAGAGAAAATGAACACAAAAGGCAAAAAACAATCAAAATTTGAAGCAAAACAAACACAAAAACATGTAAAATTATTAAAATGTGAGATAAAATTACCACAAAAGGTAAAATAAACTACCAAACGTCACACAAATCATGCACAACGGTATGTAAAATCCCCTAAATGTGACATGAAGCAAACACAAAAAGATGTAAAATCACTAAAAATACGACACTAAATTACCACAAAAAGACACAAATTGACCAAAGTGTAACGCGAAACCAACAGAAAACATGTAAATTGACCAAAATGTGGCACAAAGCAAATAAAGAAGAGGTAAAATCACAAAAATGTGACACAAAACGAACACAAAAGGCAACAAACAACCAAAATGTGACACGAAACTAAAACCAAACAGGAAAAACCCGTAACATAACATTAAATAGTTAAAACTGTTTATAAGACGTGTCTTTAATCGTGGTTTGAGATAAAAGTGAAACCGATGTGTCATTTTGAGTGATTTTTAGGATCAGGATGTTTGTTGCATCACAGTCCTGATGTCAGAACTAAAAGTGTAAACATGTTGCACACGAGGAGAATCTTCTATGAAACCGTTTGATCAAAGCACAAAATATGAGAAAATAGTTGAACCACAGAAAGAATCGTGTCCAGAGGACGATCCTGGTAGAAACAATGATTCTGGTTGTGCTTCACTGTCAGGACCAAGCATTCACTGTGGTAGTCCTAGTCAGAAGAGACACAAAATGACCACAACTGGGCAGAAAACATCACAAAATGATCACAACTGGACAGAAAACACCACAAAATGACCACAACTGGACAGAAAACACCACAAAATGACCACAACTGGACAGAAAACATCACAAAATGACCACAACTGGGCAGAAAACACCACAAAATGACCACAACTGGACAGAAAACACCACAAAATGACCACAACTGGACAGAAAACACCACAAAATGACCACAACTGGGCAGAAAACACCACAAAATGACCACAACTGGGCAGAAAACACCACAAAATGACCACAACTGGGCAGAAAACATCACAAAATGACCACAACTGGGCAGAAAACACCACAAAATGACCACAACTGGGCAGAAAACACCACAAAATGACCACAACTGGACAGAAAACACCACAAAATGACCACAACTGGGCAGAAAACACCACAAGATGACCACAAAAACACTCAAATCTGCCACACAAAGACAATTTCTGTCATTTCTGCTCTTTTTGTTGTGATTTTGCATCTGTTTTTGGCAATTTTGCATTTTTTGTGGTGATTTTTGCATCTCTTTATGGTAGTTGTGGCCTTTTTTGAGGTGATTTTGCATTTTGTGTGCAGGTGATTCTATGTTTCTTTGTGGTAATTTTACCTCTTTTTCTAGTGATTTTGTTCCTGTTTGTGGTAACTTAGCATTTCTGTGTGTTGATTTTGTGTTTCTTCGTTATACTTTCGGCCCTGTTTGTTGTTTGTTTTTTGTGGTAACTTCAGTCATTTTGTGAAGGTATTTGTGTCTCTTTATGGTAGTTTTGGCAGTTTTTTGCGGTGATGTTGCGTGTTTCTGTCTTGATTTTGTGTCTTTTTATGGTGATTCTGTTTCTTTGTGGTAACTTTAGACATTTTGTGGTGATTTTTCATCATTTTGTGGAGATTTTGTGTCACTAGGGTCATTTTATGTCTCTTTGTGGTCATTTTGTGTCCTTTTGTATTCAGTTTGTGTATACTTTAGCCTCTTTTTGTGGCAATTTTAAGTCTTTGGGGTAATTTTTCCTCTTTGAGTGGTAATTTTGTGTCTTTCTGTGGTAATTTTACCTCTTTTTGAAGCAATTTGCATCGCTTTGGGGGTAATTTTGCATTTTTTTGGTGGAAATTTTGTCTTTTTGTAGTAATTTTGCTTGTCTTTGTTACAATCTTGGCTCTTTTTGTGGCGATTTTAAGTCTTATGGGTAATTTTATATATTTTGTAATGATTTTCCATCTTTTTGAGGGGTTTTCTTATTTCTATGTTGATATTGTGTCTTTTTGGGGTGATTTTCCCTTTTTTTAAGGTAATTTTGATCTTTTTATGGTGGTTTTGTATTTTTTGTGGAGGTTTTATGTCTTTTTATAGTGATTTAAAGTCCTTAGCTAATTTTGCTGGTTTTTGTGGTGATTTTAAGTCTTTGGAGTAACTTCACCTCTTTTTGTACTGATTTTGCCTATTTTTATGTTGATGTGATTTTTCAGGTGATTTTCCATCTATTTGTGTGATTATATATATTTTTTGTGGTAATTTTGCATCTTTTTATGGTGATTTTGTATTTTTTGTGGATTTTTATGTCTTTAGGCTCTTTTGGAGTCCTTGGATAAATTTTGCATCTTTTTGAGGTAAAAAAAAAAATTACTCACATTTTCTGAACATTTTCTCAGAAGTGTTTCTCCTCCTAAATGTCCTGGTTCTATCTGCTGGACTGATGAAGCTCTGAGGCTCAGAAATGATGGATAAAGTCCATAAAAAGTGATAAATCTGGACCCACCTCTATGGACCTCAAGGCCCTGGAAAACTTCAATAAACATACTAAAGTTAATGTCGATAAAGATTAGACAGATTCTGCAGTGTTTAGGGAGGAGTTATTGATCTTTAATGGATTGAATCTGTGTTGTGTTGTTGGCTAACTGCTGACGGCTTCTTCTGTTTTAATGGAAATTCAAACATTGAGGTTTAAACGGGAGTTAAAGCAGCAGAGATGATGAGTTTAACGGAAGATCAGTGCCGTTAACGCTGAAACGATATTTGAAGCTTCACTGTGTTTCACCTCTGCGGGTTTGAAGCTTTTTCAGTTCGAGCTGAAACCACAGAGCGACTGCTACCAGAAATATAAAGAGCTGAAGCCTCCTCCACCGGAAACACAGTGAAACCCTCCAAACAACGGAAACTAGAAGTTCAGTCAGTCATGAAGATCTCTCATCTCTTTACATAATGTGAACAACAGACTAAAAACTAACCACTGGAGTCCAGAACTGAAATACAGACTTTAACTCTGACTTATAGCAGTCTGTCTTTAGGAAACATGTAGATTAGTTTGTTTAGAAACATCTGTGGAGAACCACTGTTTCATCCGTCTCACCTCAGCGACTGAAAACCAGCAGATTAATAAATCCAAGAGTGTTTAACGTCTAATGATGTGAATTCAGCTGCAGAGAAACCAGATATTCAGACCACGAACTGAAGCAAACAGGACGGAGGGTTTCTTACCTCGTACTCGCCATCGCAGAGCGTCGGATCACAGAAGACGAGACGCAGACAGTTAGAGGAAGTAAGATTCATCACGTGGCTTCTTCAGATCTGTCTCACACTGCCGCTGTCGCAACACTTCCTGAAAACTAAACCTCCGTCTAATGTAGCCCACCAGACGATCAATGACCAATAATCAGGACGCCAGACTGTCAAAAAACAATAATCAGGATGCCATACTGTTAATAATTAATAATTAGAAGACCATACTGTCAATAATCAGAAGACCAAACTTTCAATCATCAATAATCAGGATGCATTTGTCAATAATCAATCATCAGAATACCATACTGTTAATAATTAATAATCAGGATACTAAGGTATCAATCATCAGAATATCAGACTGTTCATCAATAATCAGAATACCAAACTGTTAATCAATAATCAGAATAACAAACTGTCTGTAAACAATAAGCAGGATACTAAATTATCAATTGTCAGGATACCAAACTATCAATAATCAATAAACGGAGTAAAAGACTGTCAGTAATCAATAATCAGGATTCTAAATTATTAATAATCAAGATACCAAACCATCAATCAATAATCAATCGGAGTCATTAAACTGCTGCAGTTTTACTGTTGAAACTACGATCCATCCTATAATATGACTCTGCTTCATTAAATAAACTTCTTGTTGTTTATCCTCATACAGATGAAGACGTTTCCTCCATGAGTGGAGGTTGAAGGTTCCTTCTAATGAGCTTCCTGCTGCTCGCTGTCTCCTGAGGTCTCCAGATGATGGTCCTGATGTAAGCTGCTGCAATCGGTCCATCCTCTGAGGAACCACCTCAGGACCTCCAGCGTGTCCTGAGACCTTTAAACTTCCTGTGGTCATTAGACGCTAAACGGTCAACATGTTGTCGTCGCTCGTGTTCCCCAGAGGCTAATTAACCAGAAACAAACATGTAGCAGCTGTCCGCTAACGGGAAAAACAACAGCAAGAGTCCCACAGCTGGTTCCTGTCCAACAGGTTACCGTACGAGTAAAAACATCTGGGTCATCTTTAAAATGTTACCAGATTCATCCAGTTAAACCCTCTGGTCCTCACTGTGGGGTCACTGTTACTCACAATAGGCTTATTATTATTCTGCCAAGGAACGGGTGGAGTTATGTGACGATCGGCGTACGTTTGTCTATGAATCTGTCTGTCTGTCTGTGTGAAACATTACTGAAAAACAGAGCAACAGATTTGGATGACATTTTCAGAGAAGGTCAGAAATGACACAAGGACCAAGTGATTAGATTTTGGCAGTGATGCAGCTTATAGTCTGGATCTACAGCTTTGTTAAAGATTTCCCATTGGGAGATACAGCAGCCAGCACGGCGTCGCTGTAACCATGATGTGAACACTGTGTCAGTTACCTGCTGATGATCACATGATTGCATCCTACTACAAACTGACTGATTTATCAGTTGGAAATCATACAAAGAACAAATGATTAAACTGTGGGCTGTTTCTGAGTTCCGCTACATATTTAGATCACGCAATGTAGCAAACCCCAGCCAGACACGTTAAGTTCAGCCGTCAGCCTTATTTTAAACACAAATCCACCTTCCTGTCCTTCACTCATTCCTTCACAGTAAGAGCTTGTCTCCATTGCAGCTGCTTCTAAGTTTAGACACATCCTTTGCTAGACAGCAACAGCGTGGAACCGTTGTCTTTCATCTTATTTGAATTTTTGGACTTTTCAGCAACGTCTTCGCCATGTCAGCAAACCGCTTCTTAGAGAATCCCTTCCTGTGCTGCTGGAATGGTGACAAAATAAAAGCCCGCAACATTAAAAATACGTCTTCAAAATAAAAGCATGGAGGGAATGGTTATTTTAACACTAGCAAAACAAAGGTTTGCCAAAAGTGATGAACTGATCAACAGACTTTATAAGAGTAATTTACACGCAATTTGATATTCATACATAACATGCACATGCATAACACATGCTTGCCATTTTGTGTCTCTTTTGGCCTATTTTTTCTCCCCCTACTATAGATATTTGAAGACATGAACAAAATTTTCCATCTATTTGTAAAGGCTTCTGGAAATATGGCAAAATCCACTCGGTCAAAATATACATGCAGCAAACTGAATTATCAGTTTTGATGATGTAGAAAGTTGTGTTAGTCTAGTTTTCATAGTTCCACGGCCTCTTAACTTCTTCTGAGTGATTCCAGTCGACTACAGCTGCTGACTCCTCTGATCCAGTTTAAATACAACCTATTAGATCCACTCATTAGACTCAAACTCTACAGTGGGAAAATCTGAGGAGCTCAGCAAAGATCTGAAAAAGAAAATCATTGACTTGAACAAGTCAGAAAGTCACTTGGAACCATTTGAAAGCAGTTTCAGATCCAAAATCATCTGTTTGTCAGAATAAAGTTCATGGTCCAGTTGTGTTACTGCCACCATCAGGAAGAAAACACAAACTATCACCTGCTGCTGAGAGACCATTGGTCAGGATGGTCAAGAATCAACCAGGAATCATCAGAAAGCAGGTCTGAATGAATGAGAAGCTGCTGGAACACAGCTGTCAGAGTCCACAGGGTTTTACATCAACATGAGCTGAGAGGATCCATGAAGAAGGAACTTCTTTCTCTAGAAGCAGAACCTTAAAGCTCCACTCAAATCTGCTGCTGATCACATGGACAAAGAAAAGACCTTCTGGAGGAAAGTTCTGTGGTCAGATGGAAAAAAAACTGAAGGTGAGGCCTTTAACCCCAAGAACATCAAACCTACCATCAAGCATGGAGGTGGCAGTATCATGCTCTGGGGTTTTCTAGAAGAGCTTCTGGACTGGTTTCAGACTGTATGTTGGACTTGTTTTGGACTTTCTTGGGACTGGTTTATGTTTGGTTCCAGTCGTGGTTCTCCTGGTTTTGGATGTGATTTAAAGTTGGTTTAGGATTTATTTTACTCTGGATCTGGTCCTGGATGAGGACCGGTTTCAGAGGGTCTTGGGGTTTTTTAGGAGTAGTTTAGGTTTGGTTTTGGTACCGATATTGTACAATTTTGTTGTTGTTGGTTTGTTTTTAAAACTTTTTTGGGACTGTTTTCAGTTTTGGTTTCGAACTGGTTTCAGACTGTATTTTAGCTGATTCTGAACATGTTTTGGACTGGTTTAGGTTTGATTTAGGTCCTGGTTTTAGACCTTTTTTGGACTGGGTTAGGACTTTTGGGTGGGTCTTTCTTTAACCCCAAGAACCCCAAGCCTACCATGAAGCATGGTGGAGGCAGTATCATGCTCTGTGAAACTGGAGCTTTACACAAAGTAAATGGAATAATGAAGAAGGAGGATCACCTCCACGTTCTTCAGGAAAACCTAAAACCATCAGCAGAAGGTTGATCTTGGACACAGTTGGATGTTTCAACAAGACAATGAGTCTAAACACACATCAGACGTGGTAAAGAAATGGTTCCATCAGGCTGGAATGAAGGTTCTAGACTGGTCTCCCCAAAGCCCTGACTTAAACCCATCAAGAACCTGAAGAAACAAGTCTGAGACAGAAAGACGACAAGTTTAGTTGAACTGAACCAATTCTGTCCAGAGGAGTCAAAGAGAAACCAGAAGATGGAAACCAGAAGAACCGAACTGAGGAGGAAATGGAGAAATTTAACGAAATATTAACATTTCTGTTTGTATATTTATGACCCAGCAGATTATGTTACATTTCCAGAAAACCTTTAATAAATCTATGAAAGAACCAAAATCAATTCAATAATTTTCTTTTTCTGATCTTTGCTGAGCTCCTTTTTGAACTGGCTCAGAGGAGTCAGCAGCTGTAGTCGACCGTTATCACTGACAAGAGGTTCAAAGGCCACGACCACAAGATTATAGATGGAAACCAGAAGAACTGAACTGAGGTGGAAATGGATAAATTTAACCAAATATTAATATTTCTGTTTGTATATTTTTATGTTTACTCAGAGGAGTCAGCAGCTGTAGTCAACCGTAATCACCATGAAACTAAGAAAATTAGATTAACACAACTTTCTGCATCATTAAAACTGATTATTCAAGTTGCTGTATGTAAATTCATGACCCACCAGATCTCCAGAAGACCTTTAATATTAATGACTATTGATTTTTATTTATTAATTTATTAGTTTTTTTGTGCTTGACAACAATTTGTGTGTTTCAATGATTCCGTCATGGAAAATTCCGAGTTTCCATGTAAGCGAACCTCCCTCTGCTGAAGGTGGAGGAGTGTTAGGAGGTTCCAGGTATAAAGGACCTGCAGAGATGTGCCTCCTCTGTCTGTGATGATGGAGGAGGAGGTGGAACTCTGCTTCCCTCAGCTGCTCAACTCCTCCTGCAAGAAGCCGAAGCGTCCTCAGCTGCAGCTGGTGGCGACGTTCATGGTCCTGTCCTCCATCACGCTGCTCACCACCACCCTCAACCTGCTGGTCATCGTCTCCATCTCACACTTCAAGTACGCTGGCGCAGGTTGAACTGGAAAAAACGGCAAATTTAACTCAGAAACGTGATGCTGCTGCAGGTTAAACTGAATCTGCTGCCCCTTGACCTGATGTTTCTACAGGTTTGACTGATAAAGCTGTAAATGTAACTCATGAAACTGAAGCTGTAGCTCATTTAACTGACACTTCTGCGCTTTTCTGTGATGTTTCTGCAGCTTTAAATTATGTTTCCATGGGTTTAGGTGATGCTGCTGTGAGGTAAAATGATACAGCTTTAAAATTATCTCATGAAACTGAAGCTGCTACAGGTTTAAGTCATGCAGCTGATGTTTCTGCATGTTTACCTGATGTTTCCACAGATTTAACTGAACCTGCAGCCCGTTTAACTGATGTTTCTGCTGGTTTAACTGACAAAGTTGCAAATTTAACACATGAAATTGATGCTTCTGCAGGAAAAACTGGTGCTGCTGCAGGTTTAAGTGATAAAGCTGTAAATTTTACTAATCAAATTGATGTTTCTAAAGCTGAGGCCCGTTTAGCTGATATTTCTGCAGGTTTATATGATGTTTTTGTCTTTTTAAATTCTGTTTCTACAGGTTTAGGTGATAAAATTAACTAATAAACGGATGCTGCTCCTGGTCCAACTGATAAAGCTGCAAATTCAACTAATAAAACTGATTTTTGCTGTGAGGTAAAATGATAAAGCTATAAATTTAACTCATGAAATTGATGTTTCTGCAGGTTCAACTGATGCTGCTGCAGGTTTATGTGATGTTTCCGCGTCTTTAAATGATGTTTCTGCAGGTTTGACTGATAAAGCTGCAAACTTAGCAAATTAAACTTATGTTTCTGCAAGTGAAACTGAAGCTGCTGCAGGTTCACACGATTCTACTGCAGGTTTAACTGATAAAGCTGTAAATTTACCTAGTAAAACTGATGTTTCTGCAGGTTTAACTGCTGCTGCTTCCGATTTAACTGATGAAGCTTCAGGTTTAAGTGATTGTGGTGCAATTTTGGCTGATAAGGTTGCAAATTAACCAACAAAATTGTTTCTGCTGCAGGTTTAAGTCATGCAACCAATGTTTCTGCACATTTAACTGATGTCTCCACAGGTTTAACTGATGTTTCTTCAGATTTAACAAATATTTTCACAGATTTATATGATGCTGATGCAGGTTTAACTGATAAAGCTGCAAATTTAACTCATGAAATTTATGTTTCTGCAGGATAAACTGAAGCTGCAGCCCATTTAACTGATGCTTCTGCAGGTTTATATGATGTTTCTGCATGTTTGACCAAAGTTTCCACAGGTTTAACTGGTGCTGCTGCAGGTTTGACTGATAAAGTCGCAAACTTAGCTAATTAAATTGATGTTTCTGCAAGTTAAACTGAAGCTGCTGCAAGGTAAAATGATAAAGCTGTAAATTTAACTCATGAAACTGATTCTGCTAGAGGGTTTATATGATGTTTCTACAAGTTTAACTGGTTCTGCTGCAGGTTTGACTGATGTTTCTACAGGTTTAACTGGTTCTGCTGCAGGTTTGACTGATGTTTCTACAGGTTTAACTGATTCTGCTGCAAGTTTGACTGATGTTTCTACAGGTTTAACTGGTTCTGCTGCAGGTTTGACTGATGTTTCTACAGGTTTAACTGATTCTGCTGCAAGTTTGACTGATGTTTCTACAAGTTTAACTGGTTCTGCTGCAGGTTTGACTGATGTTTCTACAGGTTTATCTGGTTCTGCTGCAGGTTTGACTGATGTTTCTACAGATTTAACTGGTTCTGCTGCAGGTTTGACTGATGTTTCTACAGGTTTAACTGGTTCTGCTGCAGGTTTGACTGATGTTTCTACAGGTTTATCTGGTTCTGCTGCAGGTTTTAGTGATTCTGCTCCCTGTTGCTGCTGTTCTATAAACCTTTCTCCCCCCTCCTCTGCAGGCAGCTCCACACTCCCACCAACCTCCTGCTGCTCTCTCTGGCCGTCTCCGACTTCTTCGTGGGCATCTTCACGTCTTTCCAGATGCTGCTCATCGACGGCTGCTGGTACCTGGGCGACTTCATGTGCGTCGTGTACCAGTACCTGTCCTACATCGTCACGTCGGCCTCCATAGGGACCATGGTGATGATCTCGGTGGACCGCTACGTGGCCATCTGCGACCCCCTGCGCTACACCGCTAAGGTCACCTACAGGAGGGTGCAGCTGTCGGTGTCGCTCTGCTGGATCTTCTCCACGGTGCTGCAGACTCTGCTGCTGTGGAGGAACCTGGAGCGTCCCGGCAGGTTCGTCTCCTGCTCCGGTGAATGCGTGGTGGGCATAGACTACGTTTCCGGCCTGCTGGACGTCCTGCTGTCCTTCATCGGGCCCGTCGCCGTCATCGTGCTGCTGTATCTGAGGGTGTTCGTGGTGGCGGCGTCTCAGGCCCGAGCCATGAGGTCCCACGTGGCCTCGGTGACGCTGCAGGGCTCGGTGACGGTGATGGTGAGGAAGTCTGAGATGAAGGCGGCCAGGACTCTGGGCGTGGTGGTGGTCGTGTTCCTCATCTGTCTCTGCCCTTATTTCTGCGTTACCCTCACAGGGCAGGACGCTCTGCTCAACCCTTCGTCCGTGGCCTTCGTCACCTGTCTGTTCTACTTCAACTCCTGCCTCAACCCCATCATCTACGCCTTCCTCTACCCCTGGTTCAGGAAGTGTCTCCGGCTCATCGTCACGCTTCAGATCCTGCAGCCCGACTCCAGCGAGGCCAACGTGCTGTAGAGAAATCACGCTTTGCATCCGTTAACATTACAGGAAAGTTTGTGATCTTTAATGTAGTGGAGGTTAGCGTTAGCACTGTGTCTTAAATCTGTTGTCTCTCTTCAGATTCTGCAGATCTAGTGTACAGAAAACATGAAAACCTGCTTCCCTTTTCCTTTGGACCCACAGTTTTTCCAAGAACTGCCTTTCAGAGCTTGCTTTAATGTGATATTTGTGAGTTAACTTGCTTTTTTCTGCCCCTGTATGGTTCAGAAAGTGTCTTAAATTCATTGTCGCTCTTAAGATCCTGCAGCCTGAATCCAGTTTGCACAAAACATGAAATCACACTTTTATTTTCCTTCATTGCATCCACTAAGATTATAGGCAATGCAACAGTTTGTAATCTTTAATATTGTGGGCGTTTGCAGGAAATGTGATTATTTTATGTAATGTGTATTTTATATAGTGCCTTAAATTCTTCAGATTCTGCAGATCCAGTTTGCACAAAATATGAAATCATGCTTTTTTTTCCCTTTGGAGCCACAGTTTTAACAATATCTTCCTTTCAGAGCTTTGTTTTAATGTGATTTTTTTTCTGCAGATAATTTTGCGGTTTTTCGGCCCCTATCTAGCTCAGAAAGTGTCTTGAATTCTTCAGATTCTGCAAATCCAGTTTGCACAAAACATGAAATCACGCTCCATTCCTTCACTGCATCCACTATCATTAGTAATTAATGCAGCGGTTTGTCATCTTTAATATTGAGGAGTTTATCAAGTATCTTACCTCCAAAACATCTATGAATGCGAGCTTTGTTGCAGATTTCTGTTAATTTCCTTTTCTTGTAAGTTTCAGAAACTGTTTAAACAACATGAAAACCTGCTTCTTACTTCCTTTACTGCCACAATTTTTCAGCTTTTTACTTTCAGATCATATTGAAATGTGATTTTTCTCTGCAAGCTTTACATCTCATATATATATATATATATATATGTATATATATATATATATATATATATATATATATATATATATATATATATATATATATATATATATATATATATATATATATTAGATGTAAAGCTTGCAGAGAAACATTACAAGACATGCAGATGTTTATAATCTTTCATATCATGGACATTAGCAGGCAAAATGTTTAGTCTAAACACAGTTTATTCATAACCTTCTCTTCAAAATGTATATGAATCTAAAACACAAAAACCTGCTTCTCTCATGTTTTAATGTGATTTTTGTTGGTAGAAGAGGCCGCCACGCTGAGAAAAAGCATGAAATCCTGCTCTTTTATTATGTTCCTGTGAAAACTAAGAATTATTTCACTCATTTTCAGAACATAATTGAATTCTTGTTGCTGAGACTCCAGCAGGAGGCGCCGTTCCTTCAGTCCACCAAGCACCAGGAACCTGTAAAAAACTGATTATTTATCAAAACTAAACGCTGCAGATTAGTTTTGTGTTTAGTTTTCAGACTGATTCAGCTTTTACATTCATATTTCTGTAGTTCTGCAGCTTCTTTTGTCTTGTTTTTATCAAGAAAGTCTAAAATATATGTAAGAATTTAGATTTCCTGTTGGATAAAAAGAGAGATTTAATAATAATGTTGGTTCGTCCTCATTGCTTGAAGGCTAAAATACATGAAAGAAACTATAATGTCTGAATAGGAAAAATATTCTGATTAAAAAACGTCGTGTTAACTGGATGTTTGTGTGATTTCTGTTTGCTTTGTGAAGTTTTTAAAATTCTGAGGCAAATAATCAGATGTTTTTACAGGAAAATGTTTTAAATGTCTGTTTTTTTAAAAAAAAACAAAGGAAAAAATTTAATACAATATTAGATTAAAAATCAGAGTTTGCACGGTTCTTTGACAGACAAAGCAAAAATAAATGTGAGGCGGAACTAAGCAGGTGGAATAAGAATAAAATAAGAGGAAAAAGATTAAAAAACAGAAAATGTCAACATAAATAAACACAAATACACTCGCGTCACATTTA
Organism: Amphiprion clarkii; assembly: GCA_027123335.1. NCBI lineage: Eukaryota > Metazoa > Chordata > Actinopteri > Pomacentridae > Amphiprion > Amphiprion clarkii. The sequence goes on from CM049576.1 coordinate 6,044,941, forward strand.
TTTATTTTGTACATTTAAACAGCTGTTGATCCAAAATAAAAGTCACACTCTAATATTTCATTGGAGCCTTTAGCTCTGAGTACGACACACATTCATCGTTTCAATACGCTTCTGCAATGACAGCATGTATTTCTGTCCAGAGCTGCATTCATTTTCTACCATCTTATACTGATGATGGGAGAGTCGGACAAAGCCTTCTCCAGATTACCCCAAAGGTTCTCAGTGTTGAGGTCTGGACTCTGTGGAGGAAAATCCATCTCCTGCTCCCTGATCCACTCATTCTCAATGTGAGCCCATGAATCCTGGCATCGTCATCTTGGAACATAAAATAGTTTAACCCGCCTAAAAAGGGCTTAACTAATAATCTTTATTCATTTCAATTATTATTTGTCCCTGTTTTGCGTTTTTGAGTCGTTTGTATTTTTAATTTTGAAAACCGGAAGTTTATTTGTATAGAAACCGGAAGTAGTGCTCTGTAATACTCACTCTCGCCTAGCGAGTTAATACGTCTGGAGCACAGGCTTCTGTTTCCTCCCGTGTGGGTGTTAAACGAGGGAAAAAGGTCTGCAAACCTGGTTCTTTTTCTTTGACACTTCAGATTTATTTGTCAAAGATGTAAACCTGTGTAATTTGATTTTAGAAGTCCGAGGACCGATAGGGAAGCGTTGTGTTGCCCAGGTTTTCTGGTAGAAACCCCATTCCTTGGTAAGCTAGCTCTGGAAAGTTCTCTGTGATTGTGTGTGTGGAAAACACCACGAGGTGAATGACGCTAGGCTTCTGCACATTTTATGTTGTTTCTGGTGAATGTATTTCATGTAAAAGGAATTTATTTTATCGTTTAAAATGAGAATTCATACAGATTTTGCATATTTCACTAAAATAGGCACTTTGAAACTTTTACACTGTTAGGTGCATGGTCATTTTCTTTTGTGATAAACTCACAGTGAAGTTCATTTTAAGTAAATTAACATGGTTAAAAGCAGCAAAGCTGTAATACACGTCAATGTTGTCATTTTAAAAACAATTTATTTCATTTATTTTCATTTTAAATGAAAAAGTTAAATGTTAAAAAGAGATACTACATGCTGAAAAAGTGAGTTATACGTATTACCTTAAAGGTAATGTGTCTTTCATAAATTAGTGAGTTCATAAGTAAAATGTGGTCACATTATTAAAATTCACTGTAATTACTAAAGGTTAAAACGCTATATTTTGACTGTTTTGAATTGATTAATGGGAAAATAATAATTGTTACGTTTTTGTAAACAATACTACTTCATTTTCTTAACTGAAATGAAAGTTTTAATGTTGTACAACACCTGGAAACCTATTTAGATTATTTTGCTCATATTATCCTGCACTATAAACCTGTTCTTCATACAGGTCAGGTCTTTTTGTGATGCAAGAAAGAATCGAGAAACACCAGTCCTCCCACAAGGCGGACTGGCGATCCATTTGATGGCGAGCCTCCCATGACGAACTGTGGAAGTCCACCACACCTCTTAACAAGTGGATCTGGTGGTAGGTTCGTGCAAATCTTATTGTCCAACAACAAGATACTCTTCCTGGATACTTACTCATGACTTTTGACTATTCCCCCTGACTTTTGACTTGAACAAATCTTGGCTTGGCAAAGATCAATACTCATAAGGAACACTTTTGAAAAAGACAATTTATTTCGTTTTTTTTTGTTATTGGGCCCATAGTTCTGTGCACAGTATTTTTGTACACTGTTAAAATTATTTTGCAAAACTGAAAGTTACAATTTTACCACTTTAAATTTGTGTTGCTTCATTATTACTTAAACTCACAGCTCCTTACGAACCTAGTATCGACATGTACATACTCTGAAGTGGGTTACAATAGCATTTCTTTTAAACCGACAAATCAATAAGGACAGTACGGTTTGACCTTGCCGTAACGACTTTGCAGACTTTCAACTGCAACTGCAGTCTTCTTCAGAGCGTCATCCAACGTGTGATGACGTGTCCTTTTTTATCACGTGGCCGATCTGACAGATCTGTCAGAATCGGTCAGATCGGTCCGGTGGTCTCTGGAGGATGGAATCCCAGGTATGCAAGAGGGAGTAGGCCCCCTCGTCCCGGTTCATGGATCTGCTCGCCCGCTTCGTGATCTCGATGGCTTCCTTAACCCATTGTGTGTATTTGTTGGCTTCCGATGTTACAATCCTCCCCCTGTCCCAGTGATTAAAAAAAGGACACGTCATCACATGTCGGATGACGCTCTGAGGAAGACTGCAGATGCATTCAAACATGTCAGCAAGGTAAAACCATACTGTCCTTATTAGTGCTGGGCGATATGACGATACATATCGTGAGAACGATAGAAAAGTGTCTATCGTGCCATTTCTCTTCTATCGTTTCTATCGTTTCTAACCTAATTTTATCAATTATTACAGCAAATATATCATTAAATAGCCTGCGACGATTGTGTTAGTGATTTCTTGTCACTATGCATGCTCTACGTTTATATAAGTGAAAATAAAGAAGAATAAAAAAGATTTTTCGCAAAGAAACTCCGTCTTGTGGTTTTTGCGACATGACGCTGCTTTACGTTCTTTGATTGTCACGCGGTTTTGCGACATGCTTTACGTTATTTAGCTCATGAGTGCTGAGCGATGGACGCGCAACAGGTAGAGCTGGCCCGAATAGCAGTTCCTGGGCTCCGGATATTTGGGCCCTATTAATGAGAACATTCGGTCCGCTCCGTAACGTCCGGGGGTGGGGGTGGGGGGTTGACGGACGGAGGAACGACTCGAATATTCGGTTCGGTCCGTGAGGTCAGAGGCGGCGAGCTAACGGAGGAAAGAGCCGAATTTTCGGCTCGGTTCGTAACGCCTGACGGGGGGTGGGGGTGGGGGGGTTGACGGACGGACGGAGGAACGACTCGAATATTCGGTTCGGTCCGTGAGGTCAGAGGCGGTGAGCTAACGGAGGAAAGAGCTGAATTTTCGGCTCGGTTCCTAACGCCCGACGGGGGTGGGGGTGGAGGTCGGAGGGGTCGAATGTTAGGATCTCTACATGAATATCCGCATACCACCATCGGACCGGATATTCGGGTCCAGCCCTAGCAACAGGTTGAAGTTTCATGGAGAAAAGTAAGCAATGAAATTTTTGTCAAACTTTTCAAAGAATAACTGAAAACATACTTTGTTGTGGTATATCGTCATATATATCGTTATCGTGATATAAAATAATCCATATCGTGATATATGATTTTTTCCATATCGCCCAGCACTAGTCCTTATTGATTTGTCAGTTTAAAAGTAACGCTATTTTATAGTAAGCAACAGCAAAATGAACATAAAACAACTATCTTGGAACATGCCGATACCATCAGGGAAGAAAAACTCCATTGATGGTAAGACCTGGTCATTCAGTATCTTCAGGTAGTCAGCTGACCTCATTCTTTGGGAACACAACGTTGGTGAACCTGACCAACCCCAGATCATAACCCTAACCCCCACAGGCTGGTAGGCACTAGCCATGATGAGTACATCACTTCATCCATCTCTCTTCTTACCCTGATGCCCCCATCACTTTGGAACAGGGTAAATCTGGACTCATCAGACCACATGACCTTCCTCCATTGATCCAGAGTCCAATCTTTATGCTCCATAGCAAACTGAAGCCTTTTTTTTTTGATTATTCTCACTGATCAGTGGTTTTCTTCGAGATGAAGAGGAAGATGACTCACAAGTGGACGGTGTGTCTGAATAAAGACACTGATGAAGTAGTGGAGGAATCTGAGACAAAGGATGAGGAAGTGAAGAACTCAGAGTCAGGATTTTTACCCACAGCCCTTTATTCTCCTCCATCACACACAACATGAAGGAAGTTCTCTTTTCATCACTAGAACAGGACTGAAACACTGAAATCAGGATGAAGTCTGGCTGCACAAAAACCTGATTTTCACTGGACAATAATGTGTGAAAGTCTGTCAGCAGTTTGTAGATTCACTGCTTCCTCTCTGATTTCACACTTTGTGCAGCTCAAATGCTTTTAGTTAAAGTGAGCGTCAGAGGAACACCACATCCTGATTTTCACTCTCAACATTTGACTGGAAAAAGATGGAAACACCACATTTGGGTCCTGGAATAATCACAACTTCCATCTTTGAAGAGGAACAAGTTTACAAGGAATCATTTAGAAGGATTTCAGAAAAAAACAGATTTAATCCATGAATGTGAAAACATGTTTCTGAGGGACAGAGTCATGGAGAGACTCAACTATCTGTTCAACACTGTTTCTCTACCAGGAGACTCCGGATACTGAACTCAGCACAGAAACACTGAGGAACCATAATAGACCCCAAATCCAGGATGGAGAGGTTGAGTGAATGTGGTGTTGAAGGTGTGGAGGTGGATCAGAGAGTCAGAGGAGACTCTGTAGAAGGACAGAGTTCCAGCAGGAACGTCCACATAAACTGAAACTCTGTGAGAGACTGAGGAGGACCTGATGGATGTTTCTCTGTTATTGTGACTGACAGAGAAACCGTCATCATCAGAGCAGAACAGACTCCAGGACTGCTCATTCCGTCCAAACACACAGTCAGTAGCGCCTCCTTTCCTTCTGATTCCTCTGTAACTCACTGATATATGAACGCCTCCTCTCCACTTGACCTCCCAGTAACAGCGACCAGTCAGACCAGTTCTACACAGCAGCTGCCACCACTGGTCAAACCTGTCTGGATGATCAGGATACGACTGAATCTCCTCCTTCACAAATGTCAACTTCCTGTTGTTGTCAGACAGTTTGAGTTTTCTGTGTACTGTGTTTGTGTCGACTGTGAGTTGACAGGAATCTGATGGAGAGAACAAACACAACACAGCTGCAGTTATTGATGGATCATGTGATCAGTATTAAACCTTTGATGATGACCTCAGAGATGTGACACTTTGAAGATGCTTGAATGTGCTGCTTTGTTTCCATCAATCCATTAAAACACACTTACACTTCCTCAGACCTGGTGTCAACCATCGGACTCCAGCAGGCGTCACCCTGAAAGGAGGAGGACGGTCAGAGCAGCAGCGACTCTTTCAGCAGCACACATGGACGTTACATGGTTCTCACACTGTTCCACTGATAAAGGACCAGTCCAACATGGAGACACAGACACCTGAATGCAGCATCTCTAAAGTCCTGTCCTGTGCTCGTCACGTTCCAGCTCAGCTTACACTCATTATTCAGCTTTACTCATTTATGTTTCCTCTTTTCATGGAGCTAAGCAGTTTACCCTGCTTCCTGTCTTTGAGCTAAGCTAGGCTAACAGTTTACCCTGCTTCCTGTCTTTGAGCTAAGAAAGGCTAATAGTTCCCCCCCTCACTCCAGTCACTATGCTAAGCTAAGCTAGCATAGGCTAACAGGTTCCCTGTGTGTCATGTCGATGTGCTAAACTACGCTAACAGTTTCCTCTTCCCTTCAGTCATGGTGTGTAGCAGAGCCAACAGTGTTCTTCTGCTTCCACTCTTTGTGTTCAGGTAGGCTAAAAGGTTCCTGAGAGTGTCTGTCTGTCTGTCTGTACCTGAGAGTTTCTGTCTGTCTGTACCTGAGAGTGTCCAGTCTACAGTCTGGATCCTCCACTTTAGCTCTCAGCATCTTCTCTCCTGAGTCTCCTGGATGGTTGTAGCTCAGGTCCAGCTCTCTCAGATTTGAGGTCTTGAAGCTCTGAGCTGAGGCCAGAGAAGCACAGCCTTCCTCTGTGACCAGACAGCCTGACAGCCTGCACACGCAAAACAACACAAACCTGACGGACAACACTTGGATGGATGTTTCTCACTCTTTGTTTTCTTCTTTGTCTTTCAGCTACATTTTGGTGCAGATTTGATGCATCTGAAGCAAATTAAGAATCAATCTTTCATGTTCTTTCAGTTTCAAAGTGTGAGTCCTGACCTGAGAGCTTCCAGTTTACAGTGTGGACTCTCCAGTCCAGCAGAAAGGCTCTCCACTCCTGAATCCTGCAGGTTGTTGTTAGTCAGGTCCAGCTCTGTCACACTGGAGGACTGGGAGCTGAGGACTGAGGACAGAGCTCCACAGCTTCTCTCTGACAGATTACAGTTCCTCAGTCTGAAGAGACAAAGATATGAATAGAAGTAAAACATTAAGTCCAGTATTTTCTGTCCTGTTGAAAAGACAGCAGTGAATTAAACAAAAAATACATCCCACTATGTCCAGAATACAGCAGCAGTAAGTACATCTATCAGATGATCAGGCGTCACAGAGTCAACAGGATAAATCAGCATCTCTGCTGGTGAGAAGGTGGACTGTTCAGGTGGTCAAACATCTGAACATTGTTCTCCACATCTTCTCCTTCCTGCTTTCTGTCCAACAGCTGAACTGCAGAGTTTAGTCATTGAATAAACATCAAACATTAAATGTTTTTTCTAGTGTTTCCTTTTCATCGACGCATATCTAAAACATTCTATTTCATAAAACGGTGGAAACTACAACAGAACCTGGAACCAAGACTATACAGGTTCTCACAGGTTCTGGTTCTGTGATGCAGGTTCCAGGTTGTTAAGTTCTTGTAGTGGAAGAGGCCTCATTAAGAGAAATTAGTGCTAAAGGTCAGTCACAGAACTGATCTGAGTCATACAAATACAGAAAACCTCCCACCTCGGCTGTTCTGGTCATCATGAATAAAAACACATTTTCAATGGTCATCAGTTGAACAGGTTGATGAGTCCTGACCTGAGAGCTTCCAGTTTACAGTGTGGACTCTCCAGTCCAGCAGAAAGACTCTTCACTCCTGAATCCTGCAGGTTGTTGTTAGTCAGGTCCAGCTCTGTCACCCTGGAGGACTGGGAGCTGAGGACTGAGGACAGAGCTCCACAGCTTCTCTCTGACAGATTACAGCCATTCAGTCTGAAGAGACAAAAAGCAGATTATTCTGATGAAACCGCAGCAAAATGAAAAAGGATCTTCAGTCTCCACCTACTTACACAACTTTGTTGGCGGCTTTGACCACTGGCAGCAGCCTCAGAAGAACATCCTCTGAAGCAGAGTATTTCTTCAGGTCAAACACGTCCAGATGTTCTCCTGATGACAGTAAGATGAAGACCAGAGCTGACCACTGAGCAGGAGACAATTTATCTGTGGACAGACGTCCTGATCTTAGGGACTGTTGGATCTCCTCCACTAGAGAAACATCCTTCAGTTCATTCAGACAGTGGAACAGATTGATGCTTCTCTCTGCAGACACATTCTCACTGATCTTCTTCTTGATGTACTCCACTGTTTTCTGATTGGTCTGTGAGCTACTTCCTGTCTGTGTCAGCAGGCCTTGTAGGAGATTTTGATTGGTCGGCAGTGACAGACCCAGGAGGAAGCGCAGGAACAAGTCCAGGTGTCCGTTTGGACTCTGTAAGGCCTCGTCCACAGCTCTCTGGTAGAAAACTGTTGGATCAGGTTTCTCTCTGAACAGTTTAGACCAACGGGACATTTTTTGTTGTTCGTCTTCCAGCAGGTTGATTCCAGAGTTGATAAAGGTCAGATGGACATGAAGAGCAGCCAGAAACTCCTGAACACTCAGATGGACGAAGCAGAACACCTTGTCCTGGTACAGTCCTATCTCCTCTTTAAAGATCTGTGTGAACACTCCTGAGTACACTGAGGCTGCTTCCAGATCGATGCCACACTCTGTCAGGTCGGACTCATAGAAGATCAGGTTTCCTCTCTGCAGCTGCTCAAAAGCCAGTTTTCCCAGAGACTCAATCATCTTAATGCTGTCTTCACTCCAGTGTGGATCTGTCTCATCTCCTCCATCATACTTCACCTTCTTGACTTTGGTCTGAACCACCAGGTGGTGGATGAAGATCTCAGTCAGGGTTCTGGGCAGATCTCCTCCCTCTGTGGTTCTCAGCAGCTTCTCCAGAACTGTAGCAGTGATCCAGCAGAACACTGGGATGTGGCACATGATGTGGAGGCTTCGTGACTTCTTCATGTGGGAGATGATGCTGCTGGCCTGCTCCTCATCTCTGGATCTCTTCCTGAAGTACTCCTCCTTCTGTGGGTCGGTGAACCCTCTGACCTCCGTCACCATGTCCACACAGTCAGGAGGGATCTGATTGGCTGCTGCAGGTCGTGTGGTTATCCAGAGGCGAGCAGAAGGAAGCAGTTTCCCCCTGATCAGGTTTGTCAGCAGCACATCCACTGAGGTGGACTCTCTAACATCAGTCAGGACCTCATTGTTGTGGAAGTCCAGAGGAAGGCGACACTCATCCAGACCGTCAAAGATCAACACAACCTGGAAGTCTTCAAACCTGCAGATTCCTGCTGCTTTGGTTTCACTGAAGAAGAGATGAATAAGTTCCACCAAACTGAACTTTCTCTCTTTCAGCACATTCAGCTCTCTGAAAGTCAATGGAAACATGAAGTGGATGTCTTGGTTGCTTTTGTCTTCAGCCCAGTCCAGAGTCAACTTCTGTGTTAACACTGTTTTCCCGATGCCAGCCACTCCCAGTGTCATTACTGTTCTGATTGGTCCATCTCTTCCAGCTGAGCCTTTCAGGATGTCTTCTGCTCTGATGGTTGTTTCTGCTCTGTCTGCTTTCCTGGATGCTGCTTCAATCTGTCTGACCTCATGTTCATCATTGACCTCTGCAGTCCCTCCCTCTGTGATGTGCAGCTCTGTGTAGATCTCATTCAGGAGGGTCGGCTGTCCTGCTTTAGCGATGCCCTCAAACACTCTCTGGAACTTCTTCTTCAGACCACATTTAAGTTCACGTCTACAAACTGCAGCAGCAAGTTCTGAATGAAAACACAAGAAAGAAAGAGTGAAGTAGAAGTAACCTGGATATTAAAGCACCAAAGAAGCAATAAAGTGAAGGTGACAGTTTGTCCCCCTAAAGACTGATTGTGTGAAGATATTCTGAGACTTTAGTAAATGTTCTGTTGATCAGCAGCTTCAGTCTTTCCACAAATCCTCTTACTGCTCTGCAGACAGTCAGCCAGCTTCTCCTGCTTCATCCTCCTCAGGAACAACACTGTGATCTGCTGAAACATCTCTCTGCTACTCCTCTGATCTTCATCATCACCTTCCAACTCCTCCTCATCCTCCCTCTGACTCGCTGAGGAGCATTCTGGGTAATCTGGACTCACAACCTTCTGCATCTTCTTCAGCTCCTTCTTCACAAAAGTCACCATGTTGTCCTCCAGCAGCTGGAACAGAGAAATGTGTCAATGAGTCCATCAGAGTCAAATCATGGAGCCAAACATCAGATCCATGTTGGACACACTGACAGTCCACTGGTCTACAAAGAGCAGCATGGAGACGCCTGAACACAACAGATGGAGAACTACTTGTTGTCCATGACCTCACCATGAATATGGAGTCCAGGTGATGCTGCTGGACAGACTGAGCTCTGGGAACCTCTGAGTTCTGCTGCTCCACTCTGTGGATCAACATCAACAGTTAGATCTCAGTTTATCACACAGAGACAAAGACCAGCTGAAGGTCCATGATGTTCATTAGAGATTCCAACATTAGTCTGTTTTCCACTGCAGGAACTTTCTCTTCATTTTGGCTTATTATGAACCTTTGTTCTGACCACAGGAACCGTCCCTGTAGAACCTCTTCCAGGACTGTTTATAGGAGTTAAAGGTTCCTACTCCAGGGTTGGTACTTCTGAGAGAACCTGGAAAACTGCTCTGTAGGACTTGATGCTGACTGATTAAACTCAGAGAGGACAACAAGAACCATATTTCTGTCCTCTCCATCCTCGTCCAGCATCAGTCGTCTCCATCAGCAATGTAAAATTCACCCTTTAAGTGAACATATAGGCTAACATGTCGGCTAACATGCAGTCTAACAAAGCTAATATGATCACAGAACTGGGGTTTTGTCTAGTAAAACTATTTCTTGATATTTTAGTAAATTCAGAGTTCTTGCTGTGATCCACTTGGTTCTGTTTTTAATGTCTCTGTGGATGATGTTCACGTTATTAGCATCACATCTTCAAAACATTTGTTCTGTTTGATGAGGAGCCAATCTGCCATCAAGCTAGCAGCTCTAAAACCTTGTTCTGAACATCTTACCCCTCTGCAGCAGGAGGCTGTTCTCCTTTAAATCCAATAGAAATACCCTTAGACCGGTCACTCCTGAAGGACACACAGCTGGATGCAGGTCCAGGTCCAGAGGACTCTGCTCTTTGATGGATTCTGGTAGATGATGAAGAAACCCACCAGCAAGAGAATCTCATTTTAAATTCTTTCAGACATGAATCTTGTAGCAGAGTTTCAGAGTGATTTAATGATGGAACATATTTGGAACAATGACAAAACATTTGACACAAGAGTCAGTAGTTTGATTTCACAGCTTACTTCTGTGCAGCAGGAGGTTGATGATCTTTAAATTCAGTCATGCGACCCATCGACCTGTCACTCTTTAAAGACACACAGCTGGATGCAGGTCCAGGCATAGATCTAGGTCTTAGTCCAGGTCCAGGTCCAGGTGGATTCCTGTGAATAATCATGCAGCAGTGATGTGATGCTGAGCTCTGACATGCACCAGAGTCCTGGACAGTTAGAGATGCTGGTCTCACCTCTGAGCTTGGCTCTGGTTCTCCTGTTCCCCACACAGAGAGCTTTTAGAGAGAGGGACTCCCTCCTCTCTGTCCTCACACTCATCCATGCTGCTCAACTCACAGCAGCTCACACACACTTTCTACCTTCACCTGCAGAGGAAAAAAACATCATTGATCCACTCAAATCCTCCTGGAAAAGATCAGCTGCTCCTCCACTGATCCACTCTTATCTTGTGTTTCTATCAGCTGGATCCTGTCAGACAACAGTATGAGGACGTAGAACCTCCTCCTCATATCTCTATGGTTTTCTACATGGATGTTGAAGTTCTCCAGCAGAACTAGAATCCTCCGGTAGAACCCTGTTGAGGAAACCATCCAGCAGTCCAAGAAGGTCTGAAACTCTGAGCTGCTGTTCACCACATCAGCAACAACAGTGAGATCTGTTAAAGACTCTTGGACTCTGACTGCTCACCTGTGCTAAGCTAATTAGCATATTTGGGTGGTATGTATATCAACATAAATGGTATATTTAGTCAATGTTCATAGCATACTAGGATACTTTGATAAAGATATGAACTATTTGGCCTGTTGAGACCAGCATCCTGAACATGTTTAGATAGTTAGCATACTTGGTTATTAGCATATTAAAGTAGTTAACATACATACCTAGTTAGCATATTTAGACAGTATGCATATTTGCTGAGGTAACATATTTAGCAGGCTAGCACATACAGGTAGTTAGCATAGCTAGGCAGTTTGTCAATTTCAGTAGTTAGCATATTTAGCTATTCAGCATCATTATCGAGCATATTCACATAGTTAGCATTCTTAACTAGTAAGCATATTTAGATTGGATCTTAGGCAGTTAGCTTGTTTAGCTAGTCAGTACACTACCGTTCATAAGTTTGGGGTCACTTAGAAATGTCCTTATTTTTGAAAGAAAAGCAGTTTTTTTTTCAATGAAGATCACATTAAATGAATGATAAATCCAGTTTAGACATTGTTAATGTGGTAAATGACTATTCTAGCTGGAAACAGCTGATTTTTAATAGAATATTTCCATAGAGGTACAGAGGAACATTTCCAGCAACCATCACTCCTGTGTTCTAATGCTACATTGTGTTAGCTAATGGTGTTGAAAGGCTCATTGATGATTAGTAAACCCTTGTGCAGTTATGTTAGCACATGGAGAAAAGTGGGAGTTTTCATGGAAAACATGAAATTGTCTGAGTGACCCAAAACTTTTGAACGATAGTGCAGATAGTTCACATTTGTAGCTATGTGGCATATTTAGGTAGGTAGCACTAGCTTTCACGTGCACCAGCTCTCCCATGCACAGGCCTCTCTGGAATGGTGCTGTGTTGTCGCTCTGAGCCTCGTTGTTAGTTCCATTTCCAGAGCAGGACTGTGTACGAACACATAACAGACAGCCAGCAGACTGTGAGGAGATTTTCACTGAATCTGACACAAACTGTGTTGATCACAATCACTGACTCCACCTTTAACTCTGGATCAACTCTGGATCCTCTGATCTGTTCATCCTGATAGCACACATTCTGAGACACTCACTGATGCAGACGGTGCGCCATGGTGCTGGAAATATAACATTACAAGCACATGAAGAACAAAGCACTGAGACATGGACACTGGAAATAGAAGAGTTCCATGTTTTCAGCAGAGAAGAGGCCAAAGCTGAAAGCTAGAAGTGGCCTGTTTGATTCCAACAACATAGAAATGACTTCCAGGGTTTGAACTCCTGCTGTTACTTCACACTGTCAGCACTTAGTGAGAGGCTTATTGACAAGTCTATGAACAAACTCCAGCACAGAATATTAAATAGAGTTTGAATGTCTTTAATGAGGAGGAAGCTCATTAAAATGTGATCAATGCTGCTGACACTGAACTGGGAATAAAAGCTGCACTGCAGGTGTAGCAGCGGGACTGCAGTTAATCCTACAGGATCACTGACAACAACACTGAGGGGAACCAGCAGGGGGCGCTCAGTGCTGTCTGTTAAATATTACTCATGGAAGTCACTCTGCAGTCACTGGACCACAACAGAAAGATGATCCCACATTATTAAACTTTGACCAACAGAGGCTTCAAATAAACATGAACTCAGATCCTTCACAGAACAAGTCCAGGATCAGAGTCAGACTGGAGTCCAGGATCAGAGTCAGGCTGGAGTCCGGGATCAGAGTCAGACTGGAGTCCAGGATCAGAGTCAGACTGGAGTCCAGGATCAGAGTCAGGCTGGAGTCCGGGATCAGAGTCAGACTGGAGTCCGGGATCAGAGTCAGACTGGAGTCCAGGATCAGAGCCTTATATCAGGGTTTTATACTTTTATACTGAGTCTGTTCAGGGTCCAGACCAAACACTGACTGCTACTAAACAGCTCATTACTGCAAGAAATGTCTCTCATGGACTCCACATACATTTCATTCTTCAACTTTTCAACAAAATCCAAACTTCTGTGAGGATTCTTCTGATAACATTTCTACTGACAGTAATAAAAGCTGTTCTCTTGGATTTCTTTCTGCTCTATTTGACTCTTTATCGGTGTTTTCAGTCTGTTTCTGTCCTTTTAGACGGACTCTTGTGATCAGCTGATTTCTACGCAGCAGCAGGAAACTGATGCTGATTTCCATGAGACTTGATGTCAAATGGAGGCTGAAGCATGAAAACAGCTCTGAGGTCTGGACTACCAAGCAGGATCTGAGCTCATGGAGGGAACTTCAGCTTTTACTTGGGTTTTCAGAACTTTTTAGGACACCGGTTCACTTCTTAGCAGGTCCATTGCTATGGTAACTAATGCTGAACTAGATAACAGATCAACTAAAACACCTCCTACTGACCAATCAGCTCTCTGGAAACATCTCCATCCTTCCTGAATATGCTGCAGAGCTCGGTGTGGGGAAAGCCACACCTCTGCAGAAGAGGATTGGCATTCTGACCTTCTGATCTCCCTACCTAACACACACAACTTTCTATACAGGAATGGACTGAACAGTTGAAATCAGAACATTAAAGAACTGCAGCATCACCGGAGAGACGATCTGGACTCAGTCTCTGATACCAGGTTGATCAGGACCAGGATGGAAAAAGAACACATGGAATCTGAAGTGTTTGTGGAAGATGGACACACATGATATACCAACACCTCCTTCTCTCTCTCACAGACCACAGCTATAAAGGCAGAGAGACTATTAACTCCAAGCACATATACTTCCTAGGTCTTATTTTTCTTTTTATTGAATGTAAATGCTTGTGTTTTAGCTGTGTTATGAATTTACTTTCATGTACCCTGAAGTCTACAAGTTTGTTCTTATGTTTACACATTTTATTGTTATCTCAGGAACCATATGAGATAAACATATTGTGTTTGGTGTCATTCTAATCACTTATTCTGTGTTATTTCAGATCTGTGATCATCATAAATATCGAACAATTGCATTTGTACATTTAAGAAATGAACTAAGAGTAAGTTCTAAAGGTATCTGGCTTCTGACCTCCCCTGGACAGTGAAGCTCAACACCACCCCTTGAGAGGAACACATCCATGATTGGTTAGATGCTGATTTGAATTTGGCTCCAAAAAACTTTCCATATAGAGGAAAGTCTCTGGAAAATTCAACTTGGGCTTGTCACAAGGGGCTTGGAGAAAAATGGCTCTTAAAAGAATGAAACTGGGCTGAAGAATTACTTAACAATTACAACAGTGTGAATATTTTCTTGACAGCTATGAGCTTTGACTCTTAGTGTTTTTATTTCTTCACACTTTTGCAACACAAACCTGCCAGAGTTCCTCCTTATCTCTGCGTTCCTGAACCAACTCATCCATCAGATCATCACAGCTTCACATCCTGCAGAGGCTTCCCTCTCACTACTACAAAGGCTACGCTAGTATCACTTTCCTTCTGCTAAACGGCTGAATTCACAAATTACAATTACTCATTCTAAATTCATCACCTTTCTACCAACTGCTTCCAGTGACGATCACAGTTCATGAGTTTATCTGCATTTATTCATTCATTTATTCACTGTCTGTTGTTGTCTATTGTTTGTTGGTAGTATTAGATAATAAATGTTTGTGTATAATTATCATTGGCTGTACCTGTATTTCTTTGTTTTGGGATCTGGAGGTCAATGAAATCAGAGTTTACAACTTTCATAATGAGACTGATCAACTTCTTTTTCATCAAAGTCTCTTTGAGACTTCGTCTAAATTGATAATTTCCTCAGACAAGCTGAGGATGATGCCCCTAAATGAACGAGTGTAGTTTTAATCATAAAGTGTAGTTTCTACCATTAAGTGTGTTGCAGCTGACATTTTTATCTACATTGTTTGCTGCGGCTGCATGTGTCTAATGTCTGCAACATCTTGCTACACTATTGATTATTGATTCTTTACATCATCTGTCTCTTTGTGAGCATCATGAAGGAACCATATCTGTAATTTCATTTTACAATCTGTGATGCTGGAAGGTAATTCAGCTGAATGTTGAATCAGAAACTGACCTCTGATCAGGAAACAGTCTTTCTATTAAAGTGTGGCTCGAGGCAATTACAAGGTTTAAACTCTACAGAGGTAAAAATGTTTAGCTGGCCGGCTGATGATCGTCATTCCACCCCAACACTGTTTGATCATAGATTCAAACAATGGGTCCGCCACCATATGATTGCATTCTGTAGAATTATCTCAAATGGGGAAACTGAGAACTTCTCAGGTATGAGCCAAGAACACAAACTCAACAGTCAGGACTTCTACAGATACTTACAAGTGCAGCATGTTATTTGTAATGAGATGAGCCACAATCTAAACCTTGCTCACAACGGACTCAGATTTTCATAGATGCCTACAAGGAGGAGCACACTAAAGGAATTATGGGTAAATTATACAATGCCATTGTATCAGTGAAAGAAGATTGGACTGATTCTGTCAGAAAACGCTGGGAGAAGGATATGAGGGTGGAAGTTCCTGAGGAGGCTTGGTTGCAGGCCTGGAAGTCTCAGTGCTCGGCTTCTAACTCTCTGACCTGGAGGGATTTCTGTTGGAAGTCATGGATGGGCTTTTTTAGTACACCAAAGCACAAATCCAAAATGACTGAGACTCAGTTAGCTGGAGGGAGTGTGGATCAATGCCAGTAGACCACGCTCAGTATTCTGGCTATGTCCACATATTAGACCTTTCTGGGAGAACCTGAGTGGTCTGCTGTCCAGGATTCTGACAATCAACATTGATGTGTCGTTCTTCTTCATGTTCCTCTGCGTCCCTTCTACAGCTTTATGTAAAAGAGACGTTTAACCTCCAAAAAACCTTCTTTGCTGCATCCAAAAAAGCCAGAACCAAATGCTGGTTGCAGAGAGACCCTCCAACTATGGACATTTTTATCAGAACTATCAACCACATATGCTCCGTGGAGATCAGGACTTCTAGCCTTTGTCTACAAAGAGACAAAGGGAAAGAACTTTGGATGAAATGGGACTGTTAGCTGTTGGACGCTGGCATTGAAAAAGAAGATCAGAGTCGTATTGGAACTTCCATTAGTCTCAGACGATACTCAGATCTGACCTCCCTGTATTTTGTGTTGGAACTATTTTTGTTCTACATATAAAACTTTTATAAAAAATAAAAAGTTTGAAAAAGAAATATACAAAGTTGTTCCCACTGACTTGTAGCTTCTGAACAACCTGAGAGTCGGTCTACTGAGAGCTTTGAATGATGTTTCTCTGTTCATGTTTTACTTGTGACTGTTTAACAGCTGAAAGCATCAAACTTTCTGATAGCCAGAAGAATGAATCTAAACATGTTTATTTAATAGAAGAAACAACTGGACACTGAAATATGAACAATAATATCAATATTATTGGAAATGTGTGCAGCTTCAGTATCATGTAATACTTCTTTAGTTTTACTTCTGGCTGTTCTATTCTCATCTCATTTCAGCTCAATTATTTGGATTCTCTGTAATATTTCATCCTTATATCTGATCGGTTTTGTTGAGTCATTTTGTTTTCTGAACAATATCTGCCACAAGAATGTCCTTCAGGTAAATGATTTTCTATCTGGTAAAGAATGAGCCTCATATCAGGGTTTTATACTTTTATACTGAGCCTGTTCAGAGTCCAGACCAAACACTGACTGCTACTAAACAGCTCATTACTGCAGTAAATGTCTCTCATGGACTCCACATACATTTCATTCTTCAACTTTTCAACAAAACACAAACTTCTGTGAGGATTCTTCTGATAACATTTCTACTGACAGTAACAAAAGCTGTTATCTTGGATTTCTTTCTGCTCTATTTGACTATTTATCAGTGTTTCCAGTCTGTCTCTGTCCTTTTAGACGGACTCTTGTGACCAGCTGATTTCTACGCAGCAACAAAGTGATGTGATGCTGATTTCCATGAGACTTGATGTCAAATGGAGGCTGAAGCATGAAAACAGCTCTGAGGTCTGGACTACCAAGCAGGATCTGAGCTCATGGAGGGAACTTCAGCTTTACTGTCGTGTCCTTTTGTTTCCTCAACAAGAATTTCCTTCAGCTTGAATCATTTTGCGTCTGAATCAAAGAGAATGAAAGTTCCACTTACTCAGCTTCTTCCCTCTGCAGCTCTGCTGTCTGGACCAGGTCTGAGAGAAAATCCTCCTCTGTGTCTGCAGGCTGCCGTCACTCAGACACAAAGAGCAAAGATCAGCTGCTGCACCTTTAGATGACGTTAATATGAGACATGATGAAGCTGCAGCAGCTTCCTGGAAACAGCTGAGGACTAATAAAGCTCCTCCTCTCTGGCCACAGCCTCACTGTGTCCTTTATTTCTACACTCATCCTGCACACATTCACATGTTGATGAAGGAGCAGATCAGGAGTCTGTTTGTCTCTTTCCAGGCTGCTGTCTCTGACTTTATCCATCATGTCTGGCTTTAGACTCTCACATTATTCCATCTACTGTCCAACATTGCAGATTCTCAATCAATGACATGATGAGAAATAACAGTCAACATTTCAGCTTTTTATCTTTAATAATAATAGCATTGAATCAAATGTTAATGTCTAAAAAAAATTACAGAAAGTGGATTGACAGGTAACTTTTATAGGTTTTTAATGTTTTTCTGATTGTGCGTGAGTTGAAACCTATAAAGAAATGAAGTCAAAGTTCCACCTTTGAGCCACATGAAGCGAAACGATTAAAGCAGAAGTAAACTGGTGATATTTTCTGAAGCAGATGTAGCTGCAGGTCACAGTGATACAAAACTAAGCATGTAGAAAACTTTTAATATGAAATAGTAGAAAAAACAAATGATTTGTATTGGACTTTTCTAACTGGTTGAGCAGCTTTGACAAGTTGTTCCATTGTTCGATATTGTTGGATCATAGGATCCAAGCTGAACACAGTTGTGGAGTTTCAACCAGTTTCTCCAGATAGAATTCAGAAAACATCCTTTTGAAATGTGGACATGTTTGTGTTTTTCTGAGCCCCTCTGTAGGCTGCAGAAACACAGTGAAGTGTTTCCTGTTCTACTGACTGAATCCATCAGCTTACTGAAGAGGTGCTTGAAGGTCCACCAACCAGAACCCATGTTGGTGACGGACAACTCAGGAGGAACATCCAACTTTCTAAGAAGCACCAGAGGAATTCACAGATCCCTTCCACTCACAGGAATGTGAGGATGGACGCTGTTATTATGGGATGTTTCTTCCAGCAGCTGTTGACTCATCTGCTGAAGAGGGGACTGAGATCAGTTTCCAGGATCATTGAAGGCTGTCAGACATCTTGAACTCCGTCACATGAGACCAGTTTGTCATTGATCTGATCAGCTGATAATCAGTTGTGAGGAATTCTTATTGATCGTCTGAGTGGAGCTCTGATGGAACCTCCATGGAAACGAACTGTGAGGGAGCTGGACCCTCATTGCTGCTGATGTGTCGCCCTCTGCTGCTGGAAACATGAACTGCATCACATCACTGCTGACAACACACCACAGGAAGTGTTTTTAGATAGATATTCATTTTGAATGTATGTAATATAAGACAAATACCAAGAAAACAAGGAATTGATTTTATATATATACATAAATATACACATTCATATAAAACAAAATCATAAAGCAAAAGAAATATTCCACAATTCTGGACCAGGTCTACATATTGAAAAAGGAGTGAGAAGAAGTAAACAATTCTTTGATCCCACCCCTTTTCCTTCAATTATTGATGAATAATTTCCAGCTAAATATATGCAACCCGCCTAAAAAAAAAAGGGTAAAATCATATTTTTTATTCATATCTGATCATTATTTCTTATCACTTTGTGTTTATACGTACTATGCGTTTTAATTTGTAAAGCGGAATTTTTGGGGGGTGAGACCGGAAGTAGTATGCTAAAATATTCGACGTAGCTTAACATCGCTAATTCACGGACTGAGCACTGCTTCTCAAAACGCTAGAAAAACCTGCTTGTCTTGCACAAAAACTAAGAAATTATTTTGTAAATTATATAAACTGATTGAAATTCTGCTCTAGAAGTTGGAGAACCGTCAAAGAAACACTTTAAATTGTCCATAACCGCCTTCTTGGTAAGCTAGTTCCAGCTTGTTCCTAATGAATGTGTCTGTGGAAATACCACGAGGTGACCATGCTAGCTGCCATTAAGGGCGTATTGCACATTTTATGTTGTTTTTGAAAAATGTGATTTACTAAAAAGCATTTATTTGATACTTTGAGTTCATATTAATCCGTCCTGTATCACTAAAATAAGCACATTGTGAGACTTTTACATGGTGAAGTGCTGAGTCAACTTCCTATGTGACTGAAGGTTAAAGATATACTCAGCAGAAAGTAATAGTGATCATACAGTTGATCTTTATTGTAATTACAGTTGGCTAAATTGTATATTCTGACACTATGAAACATTTATTGTGAAAATAACTATGGTTATCTACCTGTAAACTATAGTATTTTGTTTACCTAATAGAAAAGATACATTTTAATGTTGTACAACACTTCGAATGAATCTCACTGGATAATATTGCATCAGAACCTGGACTATAGACCTGTTTTGTAAATACAGGTCAGGTCTTATTTGATGTGTGGAAAAAGTGAAGCTCCAGTCCTGGAGTCCAACGAGGCTGACCAGCGATCCAGTTGATGGTGAACCTCCCAGTGGAACTTTGAGCCTCCACCAAACCATCCAGCAGATTCTGTGGTAGGATTGTGTCAGTCCTACTGACCGACACCAACGAGAGCCTACTGGGATACTTTTCCTTGACTTTGACTTCCCCCCTGACTTATTGACCTGAACTTTGATTGGATCCACAACAAACCAATTCCAGAGGAATAACTTCAAATGGACATTTTATGTTTTTTCTTAGTTTATTGGGCCCATAGGTGTTGCATTGCAAATATGTTGTGTACTGTTCAAATAGTTTTCTAAAACTAAAAGTTCACAATAACAACTTATACCTGTGTCCAGTGGTTACTGCTGTTACTCCTAGATCCTATGAACCTAGATAGTGATGTGTACATGCGCAGAAGTGGGTTACAAATTCAAGGTGTCAGTGAGTCCAGTTTTCTTCACCATCAAAAGGCTCAGAGACTGGAGTCAACTCTGACAGGAAGAGATCTAGAAGACCCAAAGCCACAACTGAATCAGAAGACCAGTTTGTGAGAGTAAACAGCTTCAGGGACAGCTTCATAGTGGTCGTAGTAAGAAGTCTCAGATTCAACTTGAAAATCTGTCCAAAACAATTTGAATTGTGGCCACAATAACACAAAATCTGTCTAAAACAACCTAAAATGTGGCTAAAATGACTGAACTTGTCCAAAATTACTTAGACGTTTTCCAAAAACGATTTCAAATCTGTCTAAAACAGCTTAAGACCTTTTCAAGAAGACTTAAACTTTGTCAGAATTACTTAAAATGACTCAAAACTTGACCGAAATGACTTCACCAAACAGAAAAAAAAATTGCAGCTAGAATCTACATCCTACAGCAAGATAATGTTCCAAAACATCAGTCCAAGCTCTGCCAGAACTACCTGAGGAAAAAAGAACCAGATGGTGAGCTTGAAAACATGGAGTAGCAGCACAGTCTCCAGACTGAAACCCCATGGAGCTGGTTTGGATGAACTGGACAGAAGAGTGAAAGCAAAGAAATCTACAAGAAGCACACATTTATGAGAACTTCTGCAACAGAGAAGGACAAACTTTCTGAAGAATATTTGATTTCCATTGTGGAAAGAATGCCACCAGTGTGTTCAGCTGTTTTATCTGCCAAAGGAGGTGCTTTGATGAGTCAAAAGTTTACAGTACATTTTGGTTTCTAAATTGATTTTTCTCAAGTTCATTTCCAATACAAAACTGGATTATTAGGGCATTCTAAAGCTTCTGGGCAGTAGTGTAATTAATTATAATTTGTATTATTTCGTGTCACGTTGTGTTAGTTTTTTTGTCTTTTTTCTTCTCTCTCTGTAGCCATTTTCCAGAGTATAACCTCTGAATGTGTTTGGTTTGTGTAAAATCATTATTCAGGTTGTAAATAACATGATGGATTTTATAAATAAGATAAAGAAATGATCTCTTTTCCATTAATCTTTACGGAAAGACACTCATGAAGTTATTTTCATGAATTAATAACATTTCAGTCACTGTTTGATGAATGGAAAACTGCATTAAATGAGCTGGACTGGTTTTTTAATGTTTAAACCAGGAAAAAGAACTGGTCTGGTAATGATGTGGAGCTCAGAGACATGAGGAGAATCACAGCAGCTTTTATCCAACATCAGCCTTCACCTGGACTCACCTGCAGCGTCTCCTGTCTCACCTGTCTGCAGGTTTTTCATTCACTGTGGCCGTTTCCACGTCAGGATTCATTCTGTGCACAAACTCTGCAGCTTGTTGAGTCTTTGTTCAGTCAGACGTGGAGCAGCTGCAGAGATTCATCAACCTGCTGCCTGATGTGACAAACGGCTTCTTCACTGCTGTTTTCTGACACATCTGATGGTTCAGCTTCAACCTGCAGAGTAAAAACTAAACGGAGACTGAACTGTGGTCTACAGACGTTGATGTTCCAGCAGCTGACTCACCTGAGCGCTACACTGTCCTCTGCTGCCTCCTGGTGGACGCTCTGGTCAATCACAGCAGTGAACCACAGATCTAATGGGATGATGGGATTTTTCTACAAGGAATGTTTTTGACTCTGGACACTGACTGTGAACATGGAGGAGCTTCAACACTGTGTTTGTTTCACTGTCAATCTTTACGTTTCTCTTCTCGTCACTTTGTTCCTCCTTCAAATGAACTCACTGATCTCTGATGGAAAACAAACTAAATGCTGGAACATACATGACATGTTGGTATGAAAGTCACATTTGAACTCTGAAATTCCAGGAGAGTCTCTAGGAATCCTCTTCTAGATTTGTTCTCAACCAGGTGAGTGTGGAAAAGAGAAGGAAGAAGTAAAACACCCAGATGGTTGCAGCTGAACCAAAGCTGACTGATTTATTGAAGGAAGTTGTTGACTTCACACAAATCAAACAGCACAGGAGACAGACAAAGGAGCAACAGAGGAGGATGGATGCTACTGAAAAGAACTGAAGAGAATCAACGAGAAGATTTCTGACTACAAGTTAGAACCAAACTGAACTCTCCTACGTTGAGCAGATAAAAGTCCAAATGAAAACCCTGCTTGGACTCACCTCCACTCACTGCCCACAGCTAAAGCTACAAACAGGAGAAACACCTGCTGTGGAGTTTTCAGGACATTTCATCTCAAACAAACAGTAGATCTGAACATGAAGGCCATAATGAAGGTCTGGATTAATAATTCCATCCTGACTGAGAAACTGACCAGTTGGACAAATACAGTTTCTGTCAGAGACCAGGAAGTGTGCTGATGTAACAACATGTCAGCAGAAAACTGACTGATGATCATCAATTAACTAATATGTGCTGGAAAAGTCCTGATTAAACACCTGAAGGCCCTGAGTGTTTATTTACAAGCTGAGTCAGGATGCATTTCATAATTCTGTGTTAACAAAGGTTTGATTGAATCATTACCAAACATGACATCATGCTAATGTGAGGACAAAACTAAAATATAACAGTGGAACATTCGCAGAAACAGACCAAGGACTGAAAACCTGGAATTGAGGCTCCAAGTGGGCAGATATCAGTCAGAGTGGAAAACATCCTGAAACTTCCTGCACACTCTGCAACCTGACATCAACCTCCAACGGATCAAGTCAACATTAACTGCAGTTCTCCATCATTCACAGTGTGGAGCTGCAACACTAAACTATACAGGAACAACAGACTTCATACTGGTTCCCAGTCCACCTCCCAGTAACATGGTCCAGTCAGAGTCTCTACACACCAGCTGCTGCTGCTGCTTCAACCTCTGGATCATCAGGACACACTTCATCCTCTCAGCACAAACACTGTCCTGATCAGCATCACTCCCAGCTGCAGAGAGAAGAAAGAGCAGAGGAGATCAATGAGTTTGATCAGCAGCTCATCAGGACTTCAGTCGTGTTCAGATCAGCAGCCTCATGTTAACGTGTTGGAATGAACACACTGAGCTCTAAGCTCACACACCTGCACACACTGCCAGCATCAGGTGTGTTTCTCTGCACATTTCACTGCAGTCCACAGTGGAAACAAACTGCTGACACTCATCAAGCTTCATTACTGCACAAACTCTTCACTCATGGATTTACTGCTGCTCCATTTAAACCAACAGTCTCTGAGTGTCCATCAACATCTCATCTGCTCCTCAAACCAACATGGAGGCTGTCAGTCAACACATCTGGATCAAAGCAGTCACAAGGACACAGATCCAGATGTGAGTGCTGGACCTGAGCACAGCTTCTGCTCTGTAGAAACACCTCATGGTTCCTACATGTGATGATGCTGCTGTGAAATAAGAGCCGCTGGTTTGCAGGCTTCAGTCTCATTGACTTCAGAGCTGTGACAAACATCAGACTGATCAGCTGATCACTGTTGAAATAAGACAACAACAGTGAGATCAGATCTGATGAACACTTTGATGAAGGAGGACCACTGTCTCTGCACATCTGGAAGGCTGTCAGCTGGAATCAGCTTTATTTTCTCGACGCATCAACACAACAGCAACAGTCGGCTTCACATCCACTCACACACCATGACAACCAACTTGTGGGTCCTCTGATTGGCTGACTGCTGTCTCTGTGTTTCTGTCTCCATTCTGCTCTCACAGCTTCACTGAGAAGCTGCAGGTTTACAGGAGACTCTGGATCTTTGCTTTGATACTGACTGTGTTTAGTAGAAAACTGCTGAAAGCAGCAGAGACTGATGGAACCTTCTACTGACCTCAGAGTCTTCAGGATGCAGTCTGCACTCTCCACAAGATCTAACAGATGTTTCACTGATGAATGCTGCAGGTCGTTTCCACTCAGGTCCAGATGTTCCAGATGGGAGGGGTTGGACTTCAGAGCTGAGACCAGAGAATCACAGCTGATCTCTGACAACCTGCAGTTCTCCAATCTGAATAAAGAATTAAAGATGGAGACAAAATCATTGATGATCCATCAGATGTGTTCAGGTTCTGAATGTGCAGATCAACATTACTTTGTCCTCATCAATCAGCTTTTCTCTAAAACCAGCAGAGTGACTTTGTCCTTCTGTTATTGTGGATCATCATCATGTCAACCTTCTACACACATCATCCACATGTCAGCACAACATTCATCCACCTATTCATGTCCACACATCAATAACATGCTGCATCATCAACAGGATCAGGATCAGTCAAAGAAAACTCAACACAAACCAAAGAAATATTTAGACTTCACTCACTAAACTTTGTCACTTCAAACTGATCTGAGTTCAGTGGATCTTCTGGATCCAGATGTGACTCTTCAGGTCAAATTACAAACATTCATTTACTTTAACAACTAACACTCAACATCTTCTACACTTTCTGCTACAAACACTCCACTTTTGCCACAACAAACTCAATTTAGAACAGAAACAGAAAATATGAACCAGAGCAGATTCACAGCTTCATGGATGGAAGTTCTGTTGAACATAAATGAGCTTCAGTTGTCATCAAACACATCAGATCTACAACAGTAACAGTCAGTGAACTGACCTCAGAGTCTTCAGGATGCAGTCTGGACTCTGCAGAAAACCACTCAGATGTTTCACTCCTGAATCCTTCAGGTCGTTCCAGCTCAGGTCCAGATGTTCCAGATGGGAGGGGTTGGACTTCAGAGCTGAGACCAGAGAATCACAGCTGATCTCTGACAAACTGCAGCTCTTCAATCTGAATAAAGAATAAAAGATGTGAGTTGAGGAGACAAAGTTCCTGCTTGGAATCATTCAGAGTTTCATCATGAGTTCAGAGCTGAAGAAGCTTCAGAAGGTCCAAGTTTAGAAAATAGAAACTCCAAGCAGCTGAAGCCAACAGGATGCAGCTTCAAACAGTCCAACAGAAGCAGTGAAGAAGAGCTTCATTAATATTAATGACAACATGCTGCTGCTTCAATAAAGACGGAGTGACTTCAGCTCTGAAACTCTGCAGCTCCACCACTGGCTCCATCCACACAAACTCATGCTGAGCAACAAACACCAGGAAAAGCACTTGGACATTTATTTCACTTTCTGCTCAGAGTCACACAAACACACAAGAAGGAAACGTGGACAAAATGAGACTACAGACTCTAAAATATCTTCATGTTCTGGAACCATGGAGACGTTTCAATCAGGACTCTACATTCACATGATTTCATTATTGATCCATCTGTCATTGATAGTGGAAAGTGTCCATCACAGTTGTCAGAGGACCAGGTGACGTCTTCTAACTCTGTTCTCAAACACAAACATCTTGACTTTCTAATGACTCAAAGCAGAGAAATGGAGTGTGAGGGGTGGAGCAGCTGTCTGTCATCCACCTGCAGCTCCATGCAGCAAACACAGCTGATGATGGAGGACAGAAGGAAACGTTCAGTCGTCTGATTCAACTTCACTACAGCTGATGCGCTAAATGTTGGCTGAACAACAGGAACAAGTCATCTGCATAGAAGAGCACAAACACAATCAATGTGTGGAAACACTCAGCTAAAGTTGATCACAGAAACGTTCAGTTTGACTGCTGAGCTGCTAGTTCATCCCTCACTAAGCAGCTAAGTTCTGTCTGCTAGCAGCTGCACACTCAACTCATTCTACCAACATGGTTCAGGATTCAAAGGAAGAATTCTCCACATCTTTAACTGTGGCTCACTTCACAAATTCACTCTCACATTCAGAGCATCATCTCAACTCTCCATCAGTTTCACTTTCAGAGCACAGAACAGCAGGATTTAGTGATTTCAGGCTGCAGATAAACTCTGACTTTATTTTCACTCTTTCTCTGACTCAATGCTGCTGTTAGTGGCACAACAACTTCAACTCTTCTCTTCACTAAAACCATTAATATCACAGTAAAATACTGTCAGAGAGAAAGTTCTGCATCCATTTTACACTTCAGAGTGAAAGAGCTTTAATCAGCACAATGTTCTGACATTTCCTTCATATCTGTTCAAGGTGCAGCTTTTCATTCTGATGTGATTCTGGACACTTGACTCAAACACTGAACAGTATTTGATTTAGTGACGCTGTCCACAGTGTTCTGATCATCCATCAACACAACATCAGTGTCACAAAGTCATTTGCTTTCTGTTGCTGGAAATAATTATTGGATCTATTTTACATTTCAGACATCACATTATGGGATAGAATAGTGTTGCTTCAAAACAATTTTCCTGCAGAGAGCTGCTCAACACTTCATTTATATACAGTATATATGAGGGAAAAAAAGCAGCTTTCATTCTCTTCTTCAGTTGGTTTGTTGATTTCTTTCATAAAAAGTCAAAGTTGTGGATGATGAACAGCATCAGTCAGAGGAGTCGTACTGTTTAGATCTTCATCATACTCATCCCTGATCACATGATTTCATCCAACAGCTGGAACCAGCAGATGCTGAATATTAGTTTCTGTCTCTCAGGATGAAAAACAGCTTGAATTACAGCTCAAAGTATCAGTTCACTATTTGATGAGTCTGTAGACAAAACATCAAAAACATTTCAATCATGGTTTCACTCATTTATCCAGAAAAAACATCAAAAACTGCTTCCAGTCTGTCCACTGTCAACACTTTCTGTTTTCTATCACATTAAATGAATATTTGTGCTTTTGGACAGTTGCTGGAACAAAACCACACATTTGAAGACGTCACCTTCAAATGTGACAAAGTGGGATCAACATTGTTCACTCATTTCAACATCTGATAAACTAGTGAAATAACTGACAGCTCGATCAGTAATAAAAACAGCTGTTAGTTGCTGCTGTCAGTTTGAAGTGAAGTGAAACATGAGGTCAGATCTGAGCTGAAGATCACATGTCAGAGTTTCACTGTCAGTTATTCACTGGAGGATTTTTATTCTTAGGTTCAGCTTGGAAATGTGCAGCTCAACATTTCTCGCAAAGAGTCCAAGGACTAAAGCAGAGAAGAAGAAAACAGACGTTCTTATGCAGATCCTCAGTGAGGATCAGTAGAACATCAGCCTGATGGCTGCAGTTTGGAGTCAACACAACTTTACATCACATTAATCTCAGCACACAAACAAAACATGATGTCTGACCCCAGATACTTCAGGATGCAGTCTGGACTCTCCAGAAAACCACTCAGATGTTTCACTCCTGAATCCTTCAGGCTGTTGAAGCTCAGGTACAGATGTTCCAGATGGGAGGGGTTGGACTTCAGAGCTGAGACCAGAGAATCACAGCTGATCTCTGACAGCCTGCAGCTCCTCAATCTGAATAAAGAATAGAAGATGTAGATAAAATCATTGATGATCCATCAGATGTGTTCAGGTTCTGAATGTGCAGATCAACATTACTTTGTCCTCATCAATCAGCTTTTCTCTAAAACCAGAACAGTGACTTTGTCCTTCTCTTATTGTGGATCATCATCATGTCAACCTTCTACACACATCATCCACATGTCAGCTCAACATTCATCCACCTATTCATGTCCACACATCAGTGACATCTGCTGACCTCAGTCCACTCTCTCATTACAGGATCAACATCAAATCTCTTCATTCTTTCATTTATTCCATCACCTTCTTCTGTGGAAATCAGCTTCTAGCTTTGTCTCATTCACATCTTCCAGTGTGTCTTCCAACAACAGTCACATGTCATCTGTACATTCCAGAGGGATTCTGATTCCTGCTGTCCACACTGACTGTCCACTGCTCTCTTCCTAACAACTCCACTGGAAGGAATCACTTCATGAGTTCAGCTCACACTAACATCAAGCTTCAGCTTCTGAATGACACTAATCAACTTCCAGACTGTTGACAACTAAACTCCTCTTTGACTTCCTGAGGCTCCACTGCAGCTCAGAACAAACACTGTGGAAACGCAAACATACTGACTGGATCTGTGGAAGTCCCACTGCTGAAGCCTCACATCACTTTCACATCAGCTTTACATTCAGACACACAGCAGGACTGAGGATTCTGTCCTCCATCTGGGAACTCTGCAGTCAGCTGATCAGGGGATTTATTCACACTTCGACAATCTGAAACAGCTTCACACTGTTTTCAGGAAAATACTCTAAATTTATCAACAACAAACTTCAAACTTCAGTCAAGGATTTGACTTGAATGTATTGATAAACCATCGACAGTGAACTGACCTGAGAGTCTCCAGTTTACAGTTTGGACTCTGCAGTCCAGCAGAAAGATGCTTCACTCCTGAATCCTGCAGGTCGTTATTGTACAGGTCCAGTTCCATCAGATGGGAGGGGTTGGACTTCAGAGCTGAAGCCACGACTTCACAGTGACTCTCTGAGAGTCTACAGCCATAAAATCTGTAATGGGACATAAATGACAAAACATGTTATGAAAGAGGACACTTTATATTTCCTTCATGCATTTGATAGCAGAACATGTGGACTGGTCCTGTTGGACATTTAGTTCTTCACATCAGTGCTTCAGCTGATCTTCTCTGACTGTTTGACATCAAACTGAATTCTCATCAGCCTCTCTCACACCTGCACACTTTGAATATGGAATAATTAGATCTATAAGCTTAGTGTTTCATCTGCAGATGGAGGACAGAAGATGGACTTCCATTCAGGCTTCCATACTGTCCCCAGTCTGTCAGTGTGATCTGATCCCACGTCTGACTCCACAAAGCTCTAAAGAGAATATCTGGATCAGAAGAACATTTTCTGTCTGAATGTTCACACCACACTTACAGAAAGAATAAATACACAACAATTCAAGAAAAACATCACAAATGACCATAAATAAATGAATTAAAAACCAACTCAAAATAGTAACAGCAATAATTCCATTAAATCAATTCTCCCAGACATCAGAAATGATTCAGATCTTATATTCAACTCCAAAGAAGAAGAAAAAAAATCATTTCAAAGCTGTATGTCTGATTCTAGAAGACTGCTTCCAGAAGCTCCTCGTGTAATAATAACTGATGCTGTGATAAAACCTGGACAAGAACCTCTATAGTTCTTCATGAGTTTCAGCAGATCTGCATGTTTCCTCCATCAGCCAAAAGAAGAACCTCACAAGAAAAAACTGTCTGATGGAACAATTATTAGAATGAAATAGAAAAACTGTCTTCATTCATTTATCAGCTTGAAATACAAGAACATGAAAAATCTACATTTTCACAGCATTTAAAGCAGCTGGAGAACATCTAAGACTAAATATAGCTGACGTGAGGTTTGAAATAAACAAGTGGAACACTGAGAATGATGAGATGTTCTAGTGAGAACATCTGAAGAACTGAACGACTGATCTACTCTGACTGATCATGTTCATCACATCTGTACTCACCGAAACTTTCTGCAGTTCCTCACAGCTGGAAACAGTCTGAGTTTTCCCTCCCATGATGTTCTGTAATTGTTCAGGTCCAACTTATCCAGAACTTCCTCTGACATCTGCAGCATGTAGGTCAGAGCTGAGCAGTGGATCTCAGAGAGGTTCTTCTCTGATCTGTTCTCTGACTGCAGGAACTCTTGGATCTCCTGATGTACTGAGAGATCCTTCATCTCCATCAGACAGTGGAAGATGTTGATGGTTCTGTCTGGAGAAATGTCATAACTGTTCATCATCTTCAGGTTGTTGATGACTCTCTGGATCATTTCTGGACGTTTCTCTGTCCGACCCAGCAGGCCTCCTAAGAGTCTGTGGATCATTTCTGGACGGTTCTCTGTCCGACCCAGCAGACCACCTAAGAGTCTCTGGTTGGACTCCAGACAGAGGCCATGAAGGAAGCGAACAAACAGGTCCAGGTGACCATTTTTACTTCTCAGGGATTTCTCCATGACTCTCTTTAGGAACACATCCAGAGTGTCTCTGTTCTTGTCTTTCCAGTCTTTTCCCAGGAAGTCCTCCAGAACCTTCTCCTTCCTGTTGGTGTAACAGTGGAACATGTAGACTGCAGCCAGAAACTCCTGAACGCTCAGATGGACGAAGCAGAACACCTTCTCCTGGTACAGTCCACTCTCCTCTTTAAAGATCTGTGTGAACACTCCTGAGTACTTTGAGGCTGCTTCCACATCGATGCCACACTCTGTCAGGTCAGACTCATAGAAGATCAGGTTTCCTCTCTGCAGCTGCTCAAAAGCCAGTTTTCCCAGAGACTCAATCATCCTCCTGCTGTCTGAACTCCAGTGTGGATCTGTCTCAGCTCCTCCATCATACTTGACCTTCTTGACTTTGGCCTGAACCACCAGGTGGTGGATGAACATCTCAGTCAGGGTTCTGGGCAGATCTCCTCCCTCTCTGGTTCTCAGCAGCTTCTCCAGAACTGTAGCAGTGATCCAGCAGAACACTGGGATGTGGCACATGATGTGGAGGCTTCGTGACTTCTTCATGTGGGAGATGATGCTGCTGGCCTGCTCCTCATCTCTGGATCTCTTCCTGAAGTACTCCTCCTTCTGTGGGTCGGTGAACCCTCTGACCTCCGTCACCATGTCCACACAGTCAGGAGGGATCTGATTGGCTGCTGCAGGTCGTGTGGTTATCCAGAGGCGAGCAGAAGGAAGCAGCTTCCCCCTGATCAGGTTTGTCAGCAGCACATCCACTGAGGTGGACTCTGTAACATCAGTCAGGACCTCATTGTTGTGGAAGTCCAGAGGAAGGCGACACTCATCCAGACCGTCAAAGATCAACACAACCTGGAAGTCTTCAAAGCTGCAGATTCCTGCTGCTTTGGTTTCACTGAAGAAGTGATGAACAAGTTCCACCAAACTGAACTTTCTCTCTTTCAGCACATTCAGCTCTCTGAAAGTCAATGGAAACATGAAGTGGATGTCCTGGTTGCTTTTGTCTTCAGCCCAGTCCAGAGTCAACTTCTGTGTTAACACTGTTTTCCCGATGCCAGCCACTCCCTGTGTCATCACTGTTCTGATTGGTCCATCTCTTCCAGGTGAGCCTTTAAAGATGTCTTCTGGTCTGATGCTTGTTTCTGCTCTGTCTGCTTTCCTGGATGCTGCTTCAATCTGTCTGACCTCATGTTCATCATTGACCTCTGCAGTCCCTCCCTCTGTGATGTACAGCTCTGTGTAGATCTCATTCAGGAGGGTCGGCTGTCCTGCTTTAGCGATGCCCTCAAACACTCTCTGGAACTTCTTCTTCAGAGAACATTTAAGTTTACGTCCACAAACTGCAGCAGCAAGTTCTGAATGAAAACACAAGAAAGAAAGAGTGAAGTAGAAGTAACCTGGATATTAAAGCACCAAAGCAGCAATAAAGTGAAGGTGACAGTTTGTCCTCCTAAAGACTGATTGTGTGAAGATATTCTGAGACTTTAGTAAATGTTCTGTTGATCAGCAGCTTCAGTCTTTCCACAAATCTTCTTACTGCTCTGCAGACAGTCAGCCAGCTTCTCCTGCTTCATCCTCCTCAGGAACAACACTGTGATCTGCTGAAACATCTCTCTGCTGCTCCTCTGATCTTCATCATCACCTTCCAACTCCTCCTCATCCTCCCTCTGACTCTCTGAGGAGCATTCTGGGTAATCTGGACTCACAACCTTCTGCATCTTCTTCAGCTCCTTCTTCACAAAAGTCACCATGTTGTCCTCCAGCAGCTGGAACAGAGAAATGTGTCAATGAGTCCATCAGAGTCAAATCATGGAGCCAAACATCAGATCCATGTTGGACACACTGACAGTCCACTGGTCTACAAAGAGCAGCATGGAGACGCCTGAACACAACAGATGGAGAACAACTTGTCCATGAACTCACCATGAATATGGAGTCCAGGGGATGCTGCTGGACAGACTGAGCTCTGGGAACCTCTGAGTTCTGCTGCTCCACTCTGTGGATCAACATCAACAGTTAGACTTCAGTACATCTGTCCACACAAACACCAGCTATGACACCATCAACGTCTTCAGGACTGAAAATGGAACCAGTTATCTCCAGATTTAAACCTCATCATGTCTCCCCTTGCTGTGACATCGACGTTCACAACAGACACAAACACTTTGGATTTCAGAGCAGGTCGGACAACACATCGTACAAACTGGTTCTGTTCTAGAATAAGTGACTCTTTCTGTCAGTTCCAGCTTACATCTGATCAGCAGATGGACGGACGTCTTTAAATTCATAGAAATGCTCCTTTGACTGGTCGCTCTTGAAGGACAGACAGCTGGGTTCAGGACAGTCTGGTCTCTGCTGCTGGATCCTGAAACAAAACCAGAACAGATAAAAACTGATGAAAAACATCTTCAAGCTGTTAATAAACACAAGAACAACTTTGAGTCTGAAACGTCTTTCCGTCAGTTTTACTGTCTCACCTTCCATCTGCTGATCTTCTGAATTCAGGAGGAGGATCCTTTGACCAGTCACTCTTCATAGACACACAGCTGGATCCAGGTCCAGGTCCAGGTCTAGGTCCAGGTCCAGGTCCAGCAGAGTGTGTGTTCTGCTGCTCTGGGCTTCAACACACAGAGCTGTGAGTGTGAATAATGACAGCAGTGATGTGATGCTGAGCTCTGACACTTAGAGATGCTCATCTCACCTCTGAGCTTTGCTCTGGTTCTCCTGTTCTCCACACAGAGATCTTTTAGAGGGAGGGACTCCCTCCTCTCTGTCCTCACACTGATGCATAGCAGACAAACACAACAACCTGCTGGGAGAGTCACACATTAGTTCTCCTCCTTCCTCTCAGTCACATGACAAACACACTCTGCTCTGATTGGAGGAAACCTGTCCAGTTTTGGACAGCTGCTTCATCTCAACACTCAATCTGACAGTTTCCATGCAGAGCACAAATGTTGATGCACTTTGAGCTGCAGTTTCATATCCAAGAAGTAACATCCACAAAGCTCTTTGGACTGTTGGACTGTCTGAACACCTGAGAAACTCCCTTCATGCTGCTTATTCTTTGGCTTTCTGTAGGGAGGAGATGACTATCTGCTTCCATCTGACTGACTTTGAAAAGC
Organism: Amphiprion clarkii; assembly: GCA_027123335.1. Lineage (NCBI taxonomy): Eukaryota > Metazoa > Chordata > Actinopteri > Pomacentridae > Amphiprion > Amphiprion clarkii. The sequence goes on from CM049576.1 coordinate 6,077,987, forward strand.
TCAACACCTGACATATGGCTCTTTGTCTAATTCTATGATATCCAGTCAGAGGCCTCAGTAGCTGCAGCTCCAAGAACCTAAAATTAATCATGGGACCTCAGAAGATGCTGCTGGATTCATATCAGTTCCCAGAGATGTTCTACCTTCATCTGTGGACTAAACAGTGAGAGCAGAGCTGAAACCATGAATCTAATCTTTGATCAGCACATCAGCTGAAAACTAGAGGCTCCAGAGGGCGGTAAAGTCTGCACAGAGGACTATCAGGTGCAGCTAACTACCCATCGGGGACATCTACACCACCAGAGGCTGGGAAAGAGCCACCTGCGTCCTCCGTGACCCCACCCACCCTGCACACCAACTGTTCACCCATCTGGAAGGAGACTAGGCTGCATCCAGGTAAAAACATCCAGACGGACAAACAGCTTCTACCTGGATGCAGTCAGGCTGCTCAACTGCTCCTCCCTATTATGAACATTTGTACATCCACACCTTCAAACAGTCACTTTAAACAAGTCTTGATGCTGCAACACTGACCCTGTTCATGTTCTTTCCATGTGGTGAACTGTTGGAGCTCATGGACGCTGCTACTCTGCTGCTGCTGCTCTTCACTGTTGCACTGACCACCCTGAATATTCTACAAACCTTTTTTATTGTTTACCTTTCATGTCAAGTTTTCTGTCCATCTTAATTTGATTTCCTTCATCCTAGTTTGCAATATACACATATGTATTTTAAAAATGTCCCACTACGAACCAAGACCTGTGACCCTGTTGGTTGTCGTCATATCATGCGGTCAGAAAGTTAAAGGTGATTCTGAGTCTGGAGCTACAGCCTGACGGGCTGCCTCACTTTGATTCTCTCTAAGCTATGAGACAAACTGCATCAGTTTAGCGACATTTCTCTTCAACTTTCAGACACTTTCAGAGACTTTAGCCGCTGATGGACAACTTTAGTGTCCAGGAAGGAGCGAACACGGAGCTGCTGCTGCATGAATCCAGTCAAAGCTGAGCTGAATGTTAGCAGAGCTGTGGAGACACATTTCTGCTGCTGGAACTAAACTAACAGCAGCTGGACACAGAGAAAAATTTCTTTTACTCACCTTCACACGGAGCAAAGAAGCTGCGACACCAGGACGGTAAAAGTGAAACTAAATTGGAGAACAGGAAGGGCCATGACATCACTGTTGTCAGGGCAACAGAGGAGGAAGTGGAAGTGCCTCCAACAGAGACATGAAAGAGTCTGTCAGTGTCCAAGTTGTAGTTTTAGATCTGTGCTCTAATGTGGTCGACAAAGCAGTGAAATCTGCCTTCTGTTCATTTTCACCAATAGAATAAAGTTGTGACAGATTAGAACGTGAGTTTGAGAAAAATGAAGGTTTGATCTTAAATGTGGAAGACGGTTTGACTTGATTAAAATGTAGAAAAACCTGAGAATCTCTAGAATGAAGCTTCAGAGAACTTTCCCCTTAACTTCAGGGTTGTTAGTGACACACAGAATGTTATTGAAACTATTATTAGTCCAGCTGTCACCATGATGGGATCAATACTGATCAGTGACTATTGATCCTAATAATCAGCTGTTGATCAGATCAGGATTTGATATCAGAGTTCACCTGTAGGGTATCATGATTACACTGATGGACAGAAGAGGTAAAATACTGTAGTAACTGATGAGTATTAGAGGTAAAATACTGCAGTAACTGATGAGTATTAGAGGTAAAATACTGCAGTAACTGATGACTATTAGAGGTAAATACTGCAGTAACTGATGACTATTAGAGGTAAATACTGCAGTAACTGATGAGTATTAGAGATAAAATACTGCAGTAACTGATGATTATTAGAGGTATAATACTGCAGTAACTGATGAGTATTAGAGGTAAAATACTGCAGTGTCTGCCTATGTGGAGGCAGATCCCCAACACAACTGACAGGCAGCAAAATTACAGTGATTTATCCAAAGTTGTTTAAGTCAATCCAGTTGGATTGATCTCTCAATATGCATACTTGTCCATACTTGTGTTCTCGCGTACGTCATCAGTCGGAGACCAAGTACTGTTCCAATTCAAAGAACACGTGTGGCCGATACTCGGATGTGTTCTCGCTCTGCCCACATTATCAAGACTGCATCAGACTTGTGTTGGCTTGGGGCGGCCAAATAACCCATAATACATTTCACACAAACCAGCGGGAAAGGCAGAGGAGAAAGCTTTCAGAGGTAACACAAGTATTTTTGGGAATACTACTGTTATTGTGACACAAATTGTGGTTTTGAGATCATTTCAGGTGAGAATGTAGTTGTGTAAACGTCAAATCTGTGGTCAGATAAATCCTGATTAAAACTTTGCTCTAACGGTTTCAGAGGTCACACTTTAGCCTCACAGTGCATTTTTTTTATTGTTCAGAGAAAAATGGGTTTGAAAGAAGTTAAAGTTAATATTCATAACATAATATTGTTCTCGTTTTACTCGATCGCTGACTGTGTGATTCTGAACTACTTCATTATCTGTAGTACGACTTTGTTCTACTCTTACGACTGTTACTGTGCATCAGACCTGTTTGATCAGATGCTGCTGATGTTTGAAATGGTTTCTGTTTTATTACCTGACAGGCAGAAGAAGAGCTCACCTGTAGGAGCTCACAGGAGAAATATTCTTTCATTAATCAGTGCTGATGTTGAGCATCCAGAAGTCCTGGTGATCACATTAAAGTGTAGTGATGTTTGTGTATCTGTCAGACTATAAACCTCTGGATGTTGGAGGACAAACATCAGGTATGTATGTAGAATGTAGACTCATGTATTTTAGTAATGTTAATCATAAATCTGTAAACCATCCATCCCTGTTTATGAGTTACGGTGAAGGTTTAATATTTTTTTCAGTTTCTGAAAAGGTTTTGTGGGCTGCACAGTGGCATAGAGGTTAGCACTGTCACCTTGCAGCTAGAAGATCCCTGGTTCGCGTCCCGGCTTTCCCGGGATCTTTCTGCATGGAGTTTGCATGTTCTCCCTGTGGATGCGTGGGTTTTCTCCGGGTACTCCGGCTTCCTCCCACAGTCCAAAAATATGCTGAGGTTAATTAATTATTCTAAATTACCCGTAGGGGTGAGTGAGTGAGTGATTGTTTGTCTGTATATGTAGCCCTGTGACAGACTGGTGACCTGTCCAGGTGTCCCCTGCCTTCGCCCGAGTCAGCTGGGATAGGCTCCACCCCCCATGACCCCTAATGAGGACTGAGCGGTGTATAGATAATGGATGGATGAAAAGTGTTTGTGGATCCACTGATAAACTGAGAATGAGATGGTTCAGTACCACTGCATCACAAATTACAGCTGTCAATAAATCAGGGCCTCTAAAAAATCTTTAAAAAGATTTTTCTGACAAACCTGAATATATATACACAGTAACTGTTTTAATATTAAAACGTGAACATGCAGGGCTCTGCTATTATTTCAGGTTCATTTGGTTGTTTTTCATGGTAAAAATAACCGGAGCAGATGAACCGAGGCGATGACGTCATCAAGTACGCTGGTGTTCCAAATGCACGTAAACCGGGATCCGTTCTCACGTTTCGCGTTCAAGTTTGTACTCGCCAAGTACACGAGAACGGACTTGCGTAGTTGGAATTGACAAATGGCCCAAGTGTTCAGTCTACCCACGTCTTCCACATGTGATGGCATGTAGACTGTGTTGCAGCAACATCCGTCCCCTCAGAGAGAATCTTCTCCAAAACAAAGCAGATCATAACAGAAAGGAGAAACAGGATCAACCCCTCAAAGTTGAGCCTCTTGTTTTTTTTTTTTTAATGCCAATCTTCACTAAAGACACAACTGTGACCTGGATGCTGCTTTTTCTTTTGCACTTTTTAATTTATGTTTTGTTGATGTTGTGTTGTTTGACTGTAAATAGTTAGAAATTTTACATGCAGAGATTTGACCTTGTTGTCTGTTGAGATTAGTCTTTGTTTTTTTTAATCTTGTAATAAAATATTATATTAGAAAGTATTTGTTGTAGCAGTTTGATGAGGATTTAAAGTCATTTAAATAATAAACATTTCATATGATGTATGTTTTTGCACGACTAAGTCATTTTACACAATACACAATTTGGTAATAAATTCATTTAAACAACAAAAAAATTTGCAGAGCTGAAAAAGCCGCCTCTAAAAAAAAAACGATATTTCCATCATTACCTGATACATAAGGACTGCATGTTGATGATGTTAGGTCTTTATTTTCATTCTTTTTGTTATTTTTAGCAAACAAACAACAACAAAAATCTTATTTTCTTGATGAAACTTACAAAGTGCACCGTCAAGGAGAATTACTCGTATTAATCAAAAACTGTGAGTCTACTGGGTGGAAAAGTATGAATTACTGCTTCCTTGTTGCTTGATTCTCTGTTTTTTCTCACTTTAATTACATAAAACAAACAATATATTAAATAAAAACAACAATATTCAGAAGTGCAGGAACTGAACTTGGTTCCCTTTCTTTAGTTTTGTCCTCATGTAGCTGCCTTGTGACTAAATAGTAATAATAATGTATTGATTTTACAAAAAAATCCTAAACTATACAATATTAATTTGAAAGTGACACAAGTGTGACTTTTGCACATGTTTTTGCTGCATTATTTAACCCTTGTGTTGTCTTCAGATCCTGTCCACTCTCCTTGTCCTCAGGATCAAAAATGACCCACCTCCACAGAGCCTCTGAAATAGAGCAGCTTCATTGAAATTTCAAACAAAATTCTATTTTACATGAAGAAACAACCTGTCAACCATGACACACTTTGTGAACCTCTGGATTTTTCCCTCTTCAGAGGGCATAAAGTCTGTATTTAATCAGTGGACACCACTCGTTTTTATTACATCACACATGTTTTAATTGTTTTCTTTGCTAAAGTAGAGGTTTGTTATCACTATTATTGCTGTTGAAGATACTATACAGGTGTAAACATTATTTGTTTAGCAAGAGATAGTACTTCTATCTCTAAGAAAGGACCAGAAATGTGCAGAAAGTAGCTTGAAATGCATTTTTGAAGGGAAATAACAGTGTGCTGTTTACTGTATGATGGAATGGAAAACTACAAAACTCAACTACAAAATACTCGTCCTCTCACATGTTTTGAATCATTGCTCCCACCCACAAGGTGTATAACCTACAGCTACAATAACAGGAATAAAATAAAATAATCGAAGCAAAACAAAGATATGAAGAACATATTAAACTCTAATTAGCATGTAGGACATTATGCAAGTGTGTGTGTACAACCCGACTAAAGAAGGGTTAAATAATCATTTTTATTCATTTCTGATCATTATTTCTTTCCACCTTACATTTATAAGTACTGTGGGTTTATTTTGAAAACCGGAAGTTTATTTTGAGTGAGACCGGAAGTAGTATGCTAAAATGTTCGACGTAGCTTAACATCGCTAATTCATGGACTGAGCACTGCTTCTGTTTCTCCCATGAGGGTTGAAAACGAGAGAAAAAGGTATGAAAACCTGCTTGTCTTGCACGAAAACTAAGGAATTATTTAGTAAATTATATAAACTGATTGAAATTCTGCTCTAGAAGTTGGAGAACCGTCAAAGAAACACTTTAAATTGTCCATAACCGCCTTCTTGGTAAGCTAGTTCCAGCTTGTTCCTAATGAATGTGTCTGTGGAAATACCACGAGGTGACCATGCTGGCTGCCGTTAAGGGCGTATTGCACATTTTCAGTTGTTTTTGAAAAATGTAATTTACTAAAAAACATTTATTTGATGCTTTGAGTTCATATTAATCCGTCCTGTATCACTAAAATAAGCACATTGTGAGACTTTTACATGGTGAAGTGCTGAGTCACCTTCCTATGTGACTGAAGGTTAAAGATATACTCAGCAGAAAGTAATAGTGATCATACAGTTGATCTTTATTGTAATTACAGTTGGCTAAATTGTATATTCTGACACTATGAAACATTTATTGTGAAAATAACTATGGTTATCTACCTGTAAACTATAGTATTTTGTTTACCTAATAGAAAAGATACATTTTAATGTTGTACAACACTTCGAATGAATCTCACTGGATAATATTGCATCAGAACCTGGACTATAGACCTGTTTTGTAAATACAGGTCAGGTCTTATTTGATGTGTGGAAAAAGTGAAGCTCCAGTCCTGGAGTCCAACGAGGCTGACCAGCGATCCAGTTGATGGTGAACCTCCCAGTGGAACTTTGAGCCTCCACCAAACCATCCAGCGGATTCTGTGGTAGGATTGTGTCAGTCCTACTGACCGACACCAACGAGAGCCTACTGGGATACTTTTCCTTGACTTTGACTTCCCCCCTGACTTACTGACCTGAACTTTGATTGGATCCACAACAAACCAATTCCAGAGGAATAACTTCAAATGGACATTTTATGTTTTTTCTTAGTTTATTGGGCCCATAGGTGTTGCATTGTAAATATGTTGTGTACTGTTCAAATAGTTTCTCAAAACTAAGAAGTTCACAGTAACAACTTATACCTGTGTCCAGTGGTAATTGCTATTACACCTGCCTCCTACCAACCTAGGTAGGAGTACAGACCCAGAAGTGGGTCACATGTGCATGGACTTTACAAATGTGTTTCTCACATGTGCAGCATACAGTATTTGTTTTACAGTCCTTCTTGTTACTCCTGGATGTCTGAAAAAAGTCTGACCTCTGACCTGCTGGGTTCTGAAACCTGAAAACTGCCCTCATGGCTTCAGCAAAGAGAGAACTGGTGGTGCTGTCATCTGCAGCACCTTTATAGCCTCTGAACACATTCCCTGTAAGTAAACGATGCTTTCACATGGTTTCTGTGGGGCATTAAAAAGCATTAATAGTCATTAAAAGGATTTTGTGAAAATTATGGCCTTAAATGGTGTTAAAAATCATGAAATTTAATTCTCAGTGGCATTAAAAATTATTTCTGCAGTTTTCAAGAAAAAATAGATAATAATAATAGCAAATAATTATGAACTGCAATTCGCCATGTACATCTGCGTAAACATGGGGAACCATTGCAATAATTGTTCTAGCTGATCAGGTACAATTGCTGTAAAACCAGATGTTTGGAAAGTGGCGGGCTGGACCAGGTAGAGGAGAGCTGGGAAATGGGGAAATGCAAATTCCAGCAAAAATGGCTAGAAAACGTGGACTTCAGAGAATGACTACAGCCTGTTGGTGGTCAAGATGGAGAAGGATTTTACAGTGCTTGTAAAAAAAATTAATCTTGGTACAATTAGTGTTGCTTTTGTCAACAAAAATTATGATGAAATATCGTCGTCAACGAACCTTTATCACTTGACGAAAACGAGACGAGATGAAATGTAAATGGTGGTTATGTGACGATAACTATAATAAAATATATAAATATTGTTGATGAATAAAAACGAGACGGAATTCGGTTTACAAAATAAAAACTCTGCTGAAATGTCTCTTCATTTTTGTTGACCAAAACGAAATTATTTCGTCTCGTCTCGTTTTCGTCAAGTGATAAAGGTCCGTTGACGAAGATATTTCGTCATAATTTTCGTTGATGAAAGCAACACTAGGTACAATGGGTGTCAACGCTGTGAAATCTCACATGCAGTCTGACGGCCACAAATCAGCTGTAAGAGGCAGACAACGGTTAACTGTGGCTAGTTACTTTCCCGTGACCAACAGCGTAGCATCTTCAGCTTCTACTTCGACCACCACAAACAGCACAACTGCAGCTGTAGTGACCACCGCTCCCACCAGAGCCGCTACCGTCGGAAAATCGAGCAGTCTTCAGGCATCTTTTGGGTCGAATGCAATGCTGCAGGTGGAGGTGCTCTGATGTCTGAACACTGCTGTCAAGAACCACTCATACGCATCCAGTGAATGCATTTCTGGATTGTTCCAGGCAATGTTTCTGGATTCAGAAATAGTAAAATGTTTCATGTTTCACCTGTGGAAAGGACAAAACTAGCTACATGCTAAAGTTTGAACTTACCCCACACTTTAAAGATGAACTGATTTCTGCAGTGAACAATGCAGGACCATTTGTTCTGATGTTTGATGGAAGATTCAATGAGTCAACAAAAAATAAACAACTAAATGTCCATGTTGGATTTTGGGGGGGCTGGTGGTGTCCAGTCACGGTATTTTGGATCACAGTTCATGGGACGTTCAAAGCCTGAAGATCTTCTGCACCATTTCAAAGTAAGTATAGCTGTACTTTTTGCTCATGCAATGTTATTTGGATGAATTAAAGATACAAGATACGTTCACCATTTCTCAGTGAATCTTATTGCTTTTAGAAGCTTCAAAAACTATTTTTTGTGATAGCTTTTTAATTATTATATCAAATTTACAGTCAAAGGGTTGTCACCTTTTCAATTTTTCTTGTTCATGTCAATTGAAATAAAATATTTCTATTCTTAGGATTGTGTGCGCCTGCTGGACATGAAGAATCTCCTTTCCATTGTATGGATGGGCCAAATGTGAACTTGAAATTCCTCAATAATTTCCATCCAGACCATGCTGAACTACATGGAGGTCAGCAGTTAATTAATGTTGGGAGCTGTGGATTGCACTCACTACACAATTCACTCAAGACTGGCTTCTCCACGTGGAACGTTGAGAAACTCTTGAGAACAATGCACTTTGTTTCACACAATGTCCCTGCAAGAAGAGAAGATTATACAAAACTTACTGGCTCATCTCTTTCTCCACTCCCTTTCTGTGGACACAGATGGGTGGAAAATCTTCCTGTTGCAGAGAGTTCCATTGAGGTACGGCCAAATCTAGAAATGTATGTGGAGGCGGTCCATAGAAAAGAGCTACCAAACCCTGGAACCTCCTCTTTTGATACCATTCAAGCAGCAACTGCAGATCCCCTGATTTCAGCCAGACTTCACTTTTTCATGGCGATCTCCAGAACGTTTTGTCCGTTCTTGACAAAATCACAGACTGATGAGCCAGTGCTGATATTTCTGTGCAGAGACTTGACAGAGTTGATGATGGTAATAATCTTTGCTTCATTTAAAAGTGATGTTTTTCATTTTATCTTTTTCAGTGACTATCCTAGAATTCTTTGTTGTTGTTTTTCATTTTATAGAGTCTGGTGAGACGTTTGATCAAAAAGCTCCAAGACATCAGTCCCTTTCAGCTGGCTAAACTTGACCTTGATGACCAGAGGAACTGGGTCAGTGCAAGCAATGCTGACATTGGCTGAGTGCTGAGTCTGTCCTTAAAGTCGTGAATTGTTATTGTTTTTAATGTTTACTTAAAAAACACAAAATATGCTGCATTCATTCCCCATGTGTTACTTACTGGATGTGTGCTGTCCCTCCTTGGTAGGCTCTTCAGAGCAAATCAAGTAACAGAGTAGGTGACTTTGAATTTAGGAAGAACTGCATAAGGTTCCTCTCCACAATTGTTAAGAAAGTGCAAGAAAAGAGCCCTTTGAAATACCCTACCATCAGGCAGATTGCGTGCTTGGACCCTCCATCATGAGCAGAGACCCAGAATGGTGCAAGGGAATGATCAAGTCTGTAGTGCAAAGATTTCTGCAGGACAAGCAGTTGATCGGAGGGATTTCTGCTGGTAGGAATGTTATAGGGATACCTTCAAAATAAAGGTCATGCACAGCTTTTTATGCATGAACTGTAAATAATTAAAATATTTTGTGATTTCTATATATTAGTCTTCCTGATGCAGAAACTTAAATCATACAAATGTTTTATCAGTATCCCGTACCAATGTGATGTCTGAATGAACCATTCATTTAAGCTGATGAGATTTAATGACTGTTTTTTGATTCCTGTTGCAGGTGACGCTGTTGTGCAACAATTTGACAGCTTTCTCTCTCTGCATGGCAAAAGTGAGGAGTTCCTCTCTTTCAAACCCGTGGAGCAACGGCTTGATGCTTTTGTTCATGATACTCTCAACCAGTCTTATCCTGAGCCTCAGAGTTTCCTTCAACGCCTCCTGCTCCGATCTCATGGGCAGCTACAGTAGAGAGAGGCTTCTCTGTGAACAGGGAAGTAGAGACTTGCAACGTAAAAGAGGAAACTGTTGAGGCCCAGAGACTAGTCTGTGACCACGTAAGAGCTTGTGGGGGTGTTCTTAAAGTGCCCCTTACAAAGGAACTACTGACTTCTGTAGCCTCATCCAGGACAAGATACAGGATCTACCTTGAGAACAGAGATGGAAGAGAGAAGGTGCCATGCATGGACTGAAGATGGACTGAGATGAGCTGGAAGACCTGAAGAAGAACAAGGAGGTGTTGACAGCGGTGTGAGTCAGCCTTCAGAAGGATGCTGATCAACTGGCTGAGCAGGCTGAAAACAAATCCAGTACAGTCATGGCTCAAATGATCCCAAAGTGGAATACTTTAAGGAAAAGATACAGGGACAAATGCAATGAAGTGAAAACCATTGAGCCAGAAATGGAAGCAAAAATTGCTGAACTAAGACACATCCCTTAAAGGGGAACTAGTGGTCAGTGTTCTAGAAGTGTTCTCACAGCTCTAGAAGTTCTGATGTTTCAGATGAGATATTTGTAGTTACAATTTTCATTATAAAAATCATCTTTTACAAATTACAAACCTGTGTAATTTTTCTTGAGTTCACGGTCCTGGCATTAAAACATTTACAGTATAGCATTAAAATGGCATTAAAAAGCATTAAATTTGACTGGCTGATTTCTGCAGAAACCCTGTTTCAAGAAATCTTTCATTTGTTTGAAATTGTTAAAACTTGAGATGTGTTGTGGATGGATGATGTGGCATCTGCATGTGTGTGTGTGTTATATTTTGTCTGTGAACTTGAGTTGTGTGAGGTCGTAGGAGGGCAATGATGCACGTAGTTTATCTGAGATCAATCAGTAGCACACATAATCTAAATTATTCATTGTGTGTGTAGGTGTGTGCGCGCATGTGTGTGTTGTTGTGGTTTCAGAGGTGTGTGTGATGTGGCTGTGTGTTTTAGTCCTATCTAACTGTGATTTTTAACTACCGGGTCAAAAATGACCTGAATACAATCTTTGTTCCCTGTTGATGAACAGCTTTGATGAAAATATAAACAAAAACAATGTTTCACTTTTTCTAATGTTGGGGTCACTTTAGGCAAAATCATTGAATTTCAAGTTAAAAAAAGGTCATTTAGGGGGTTTTCTGTCCTATTAAACATTGTGGCCGGGTCATTTTTGACCCCAAGACAACATGAGGGTTAATTAAAATTTTAACACATTTGTGCAACAAAAGCAAAGATATCCTGTTTGATCAGTTTGATTAAGGAATAAATCAGGATTTAAAAACGGTTTATTTCATTGTTCAGGTTTACAGGCTTCAGCAGAAAATGCTGGAAAAATTAAAAAGGCACTTTTTCAACATACATGAATGTATAGCCAGAGTGGAAACGTTCTGAAATGTTACAGTGTTCAGGAGGTTCCCCGTTAATCTGAAGATGTTGGACCACAAGATGAAGAGATGTGAAGTATTTGTGTTACACTTGCACAATGATGACAGTGTCCATCCAGGAGCCGGTGACTTTAATTACACATGAAGACTCTGCAAATGCAGAAGAGATACAGATAGAGTTTCTGATTAGTATTGATTCTCTTTGCTGCTGTCTTCACTCCTCGTGTTATGACCGGGTTTACTTCCTTGTACACCAAGATAACAGCACCGGTCTTTCACATGACAAAGCCAATACTGACTCCAACTGACCAAAATGGGTATCGCCCTACAGTTGCTTAGGAAGAAGCAGGAAAGTTTTCCCTGTTTTTAGGAGTGACACAAGGCCTTGAAAATTCTATAAAAATGAGAAATAATAGTGGTGGGACCAAACTAATGAGAAGAACGACTAATTCTGGACATCATATGAACAATAAAGATGTCCAGGGTGCTGCATTTGCATGATTCTATTTTACTTAAACAACCTGTCAGCATTTGTTTGATAAATTACACTTAATTTCTTGAGACAGAGTAACTCTTTAGCTTCAGCTCACTTCTGTTTACTTGTACTCTTTGTAGTTTGTTTCTAAATTACTTTGAACTCAACACTTCAATCGACTCTGTGAAGAAGAGCAATGAGTAAATGAACATTTACCTGCATTAACTTGTGAGAAGAAACCGGGAAGCCTCCAGAAATGAACTGAAAATGAGGTGGACATAAGACTTGATAAATCACATACTGATATAATTTGGTTTATCTGATACAGGTGCAGTTGTGGTTATTACAGTGACACCTGTTCAATATAATCTAGAAGAAAAGATGCTGGACTTGAGGGGGAAATTTCACCTAAAAAATCTATACTTGATCATTTTAATATTGGAAATTCTCTCCAGGTGTGATGAAAATGTTTCTATTTACAACCAGTTATGGTGCAATAAATGAGTTTTCATGGACAAACTGACACATTTCACTCAGTCACATTTTGAATATTTTGTACATTTAAAAACTTACAGAAAATGCTGCAATATCAGCTTTTTAATATATAGATGCAGTCATGAACAAAAGTTTTCAGACACTTGTAAAGACCGTGTACACCACAAAAGTCATGAGTTTCCAGTGACTCCGATAACTCTGAATTTTAAAACGTGTCTTTGTCGCAAAAAGCAATCGTTTATTTTGGTTCTTTCACAGATTCTAGAAATCTGACAAAATCTGCTGGGTCATAAATATACACACAGCAACTTGAATTATCAGTTTTGTTTACGCAGAAAGCTGTATTAATCAGATTTTCTTAGTTTCATGGCCTCTTTGCTTCTCCTGAGTGATTCCAGTCGACTACAGCTGCTGACTTCTCTGATCCAGTTTAAATAGAACCCATTAGATCCACTCATTAGACTCAAACACTGCAGTGAGAAAGTCTGAGGAGCTCAGCAAAGATCTGAAAAAGCAAATCATTGATGTGAATTTTCAACAGCATAACAGAATTCGTAAAATTCAGTCATGACTCTTGGATTTTGTTGCCAAAACAAAATTTTCAGTGGTCCCATCTTCTACCACTATAAAACATTTCTGGATGCATCACTGCTCATATGGATCCTGCTGTTATTTTAAGCTACAGATATTGAAGCAAATCATGCGTTTTGGTTGTTTCATAGATTTATTAAAGGTTGTCTGGAAATATGACAAAATCTTCTGGGTCATAAATTTACATACAGCAACTTGAATTATCAGTTATGGTCACATAGAAGTTGTGTTTATCAAAATTTCTTAGTTTCGTGGCCAAACATTCTGACAAAGAGCCCCACAGTTATCACCAATGTGGAGAATAATAGAAAAAGACAATAACTTTAATTAGATCATTTGAAGAAACAAACTTATACTATCTTGGAGAAATGGTCAGAATTAAAGTGGCTGAAGATATCTGGGCTATGGAACACCTGTTGACAGGTGAAAGCCTGCTCAGATAAATGGTTCAATGGTACTGTAGTTTGTCAGACATCCATGATGTGCAGGTGAAGAAGAAATGTCCATATACAATGACTTCCTTAATAATAAGTTTATTACAAAGATCACCAGTATTGATCAAACATAGACTGCCTGGAAGGATTCCGCCAATAAGAACCTCTCAGAATAACGTTTTGAGCTTATCTATAGGTTTGTGGGTACTTATGAAATCTTAATATATGCTTTCTGTTATAATGGGAGATCCACTGTCAAGACAAAGAGCATATTCCACCAGCCCCCTGGACACAGGGACCCCGACTATATCAACATCATCAAATTACCTTAAATATTCAAGAACTTGCAAGAACACATTCCATTCTGTAGATTATATAAGCAACACACGTCTCAGGTCAGATACTACATATTTCCCCCCTTCGAGACCACACAGAGTCTTGAAAAAGAGAAGAGTGACATGACCAAGTCTCAGTTGGCCATATAAGAGTCACACAGAATGTTTTTGACATGCCCTCCTGTCTACCTTAGCAATATAGCAAATTTGTGGAGTGTGAGAGCAAAAATGTCACGGCCGCTGCAGGTGACCGGCATGAACGAAATGAGCTGTAGCAGCACACCTGCAGCTCATCTCATCCTGATGCTCTATAAAGACCGACGCTGCATGGAAAGCGGCATCGGATCATTCAGCCTCTGTCGCCTAGGATTACAGAGTGACATCGAGCTACGGAGCAGCCTGATTTCCCCTCTGCCATCCTCAGGAGTTAGGACGTGGACTTTACCGTTGGTTCCGAGTTTCTGGCCAGTGTTGGCATTATAGCTCTTGTATTTTTGTTTTTGTCTGGTTAAGTTCGACCTGCCTGCCGCCTGCTCTGTGTTGCTTCTCACTTTGGGTTTGCCACTAACCCCCGTTCCATGACAGAAAAACCTGTCTTTCCTTAATATCCATCAAACAATAAAGACAGGAAAACTCTCTCATGGTCCCTCTGCCACAGGAAACCACATATAGTACTCCAAGCCAAGTTTAAAAAGAGGGTTTTAACATTTTTGTAGAACAAAATGTAAGCAAATACATATGGGAATCACAGAAATAAAATCAAAAAATGTCCAAAGTCAGGCTGGTCAACCCATCACACCTTGAACCAGTGGACCTTCAGCTGCCTAACTTCACTTTCCCTAGGCAACGATAAAAAAAGAAAACACCTGAGATGCCATTGCACTTACTTCATAGCAAAAAACATCATTCTCAAACCAATCAGCATATAGTAGAAAAAGTACAAAGTATTCATCAATGTCACAGAGTATAATATAATTCAACGAAATTCAATACTGCAAAAATGTATAGGAAAACATACAAATATACCAAACTGTCGCTCCTCAGCAGCAACTCCAGTTGTAGTGTGCTCTCGAGACTGTCCTCAATCAATATATTTCATTATTATAGCGTCCTTGTTCAGAGTTCACTGTCCTTGTCATCGTCCATTATCATTGTTCACGCTTGAGTTTTTCAGTCCAATTAGACAGCCATCTTTGATTTGGTCTCCCAAGCATTGTCCTGGAAAGAAAACAAATCACCCACCAGTATCTTGGACAAAATATCAAATACATCAAGAATCAAATATAGTATAACATATTGCAATATAATGAAAAAATGTAAAATTCAATCTATAATGTACTAAAACTGCAGCCACTTCATGGCCCCAGGAGGCTACATTTGACACCAATGCTTGTGTGGGAATGGAGGTGCTGATTAGAAAGCATAATTTCAATCCCCAGTATGAGTCAGCAGTTCTCCACCCCGACTGTACACAGCCTGGGCAAAGCCTTGCCTCCCCTTCCTGAGGTGTCGAATGGTTTGCCAGAACTTCCTTGAGGCCATTCGAAAGTCCTTCTCAATAGCCTCTCCTCCCACACACCCGAGTTTTTGCTTCAGCGACTGCCGCCATTTTGGGCACCCGGTACCCGTCAGATGCTGCAATATCAGCTTTGTCAATATATAGATGCTGGACTCTGCTACATGTCCTGCAGCTCAGCATGTGCTGGTGGTGGGGGACAGAAGCTGAAGAGGAAGACGACTCACAAGTGGATGGTGTGTCTGAATAAAGACACTGATGAAGCAGTGAAGGAATCTGAGACAAAGGATGAGGAAGTGAAGAACTCAGAGTCAGGATTTTTCCCCACAGCCCTTTATTCTCCATCACACACAAGATGAAGGAAGTTCTCATTTCATCACTAGAACAGGACTGAAACACTGAAATCAGGATGAAGTCTGGCTGCACAAAAACCTGATTTTCACTGGACAATAATGTGTGAAAGTCTGTCAGAAGTTTGTAGATTCACTGCTTCCTCTCTGATTTCACACTTTGTGCAGCTCAAATGCTTTTAGTTAAAGTGAGCATCAGAGGAACATCACATCCTGATTTTCACTCTCAACATTTGACTGGAAAAAGATGGAAACACCACATTTGGGTCCTGGAATAATCACAACTTCCATCTTTGAAGAGGAACAAGTTTACAAGGAATCATTTAGAAGGATTTCAGAAAAAAACAGATTTAATCCATGAATGTGAAAACATGTTTCTGAGGGACAGAGTCATGGAGAGACTCAACTATCTGTTCAACACTGTTTCTCTACCAGGAGACTCCGGATACTGAACTCAGCACAGAAACACTGAGGAACCATAATAGACCCCAAATCCAGGATGGAGAGGTTGAGTGAATGTGGTGTTGAAGGTGTGGAGGTGGATCAGAGAGTCAGAGGAGACTCTGTAGAAGGACAGAGTTCCAGCAGGAACGTCCACATAAACTGAAACTCTGTGAGAGACTGAGGAGGACCTGATGGATGTTTCTCTGTTATTGTGACTGACAGAGTAACCATCATCATCAGAGCAGAACAGACTCCAGGACTGATCATTCCGTCCAAACACACAGTCAGTAGCGCCTCCTTTCCTTCTGATTCCTCTGTAACTCACTGATATATGAACGCCTCCTCTCCACTTGACCTCCCAGTAACAGCGACCAGTCAGACCAGTTCTACACAGCAGCTGCCACCACTGGTCAAACCTGTCTGGATGATCAGGATACGACTGAATCTCCTCCTTCACAAATGTCAACTTCCTGTTGTTGTCAGACAGTTTGAGTTTTCTGTGTACTGTGTTTGTGTCGACTGTGAGTTGACAGGAATCTGATGGAGAGAACAAACACAACACAGCTGCAGTTATTGATGGATCATGTGATCAGTATTAAACCTTTGATGATGACCTCAGAGATGTGACACTTTGAAGATGGTTGAATGTGCTGCTTTGTTTCCATCAATCCATTAAAACACACTTACACTTCCTCAGACCTGGTGTCAACCATCGGACTCCAGCAGGCGTCACCCTGAAAGGAGGAGGACGGTCAGAGCAGCAGCGACTCTTTCAGCAGCACACATGGACGTTACATGGTTCTCACACTGTTCCACTGATAAAGGACCAGTCCAACATGGAGACACAGACACCTGAATGCAGCATCTCTAAAGTCCTGTCCTGTGCTCGTCACGTTCCAGCTCAGTTTACGCTCATTATTCAGCTTTACTCATTTATGGTTCCTCTGTTCATGGAGCTAAGCAGTTTACCCTGCTTCCTGTCTTTGAGCTAAGCTAGGCTAACAGTTTACCCTGCTTCCTGTCTCTGAGCTAAGAAAGGCTAATAGTTCCCCCCCCCCACTCCAGTCACTATGCTAAGCTAAGCTAACATAGGCTAACAGGTTCCCTGTGTGTCATGTCGATGTGCTAAACTACGCTAACAGTTTCCTCTTCCCTTCAGTCATGGTGTGTAGCAGAGCCAACAGTGTTCTTCTGCTTCCACTCTTTGTGTTCAGGTAGGCTAAAAGGTTCCTGAGAGTGTCTGTCTGTACCTTAGAGTTTCTGTCTGTCTGTACCTGAGAGTGTCCAGTCTACAGTCTGGATCCTCCACTTTAGCTCTCAGCATCTTCTCTCCTGAGTCTCCTGGATGGTTGTAGCTCAGGTCCAGCTCTCTCAGATTTGAGGTCTTGAAGCTCAGAGCTGAGGCCAGAGAAGCACAGCCTTCCTCTGTGACCAGACAGCCTGACAGCCTGCACACACAAAACAACACAAACCTGACGGACAACACTTGGATGGATGTTTCTCACTCTTTGTTTTCTTCTTTGTCTTTCAGCTACATTTTGGTGCAGATTTGATGCATCTGAAGCAAATTAAGAATCAATCTTTCATGTTCTTTCAGTTTCAAAGTGTGAGTCCTGACCTGAGAGCTTCCAGTTTACAGTGTGGACTCTCCAGTCCAGCAGAAAGACTCTCCACTCCTGAATCCTGCAGGTTGTTGTTAGTCAGGTCCAGCTCTGTCACACTGGAGGACTGGGAGCTGAGGACTGAGGACAGAGCTCCACAGCTTCTCTCTGACAGATTACAGTTACTTAGTCTGTAGAGACAAAGATATGAATAGAAGTAAAACATTAAGTCCAGTATTTTCTGTCCTGTTGAAAAGACAGCAGTGAATTAAACAACAAATACATCCCACTATGTCCAGAATACAGCAGCAGTAAGTACATTTATCAGGTGATCAGGCGTCACAGAGTCAACAGAAGAAATCAGCATCTCTGCTGGTGAGAAGGTGGACTGTTCAGGTGGTCAAACATCTGAACATTGTTCTCCACATCTTCTCCTTCCTGCTTCCTGTCCAACAGCTGAACTGCAGAGTTTAGTCATTGAATAAACATCAAACATTAAATGTTTTTTCTAGTGTTTCCTTTTCATCGACGCATATCTGAAACATTCTATTTCATAAAACGGTGGAAACTACAACAGAACCTGGAACCAAGACTATACAGGTTCTCACAGGTTCTGGTTCTGTGATGCAGGTTCCAGGTTGTTAAGTTCTTGTAGTGGAAGAGGCCTCATTAAGAGAAATTAGTGCTAAAGATCAATAACAGAACTGACCTGAGTCATACAAATACAGAAAACCTCCCACCTCAGCTGTTCTGTTCATCATGAATAAAAACACATTTTCAATGGTCATCAGTTGAACAGGTTGATGAGTCCTGACCTGAGAGCTTCCAGTTTACAGTGTGGACTCTCCAGTCCAGCAGAAAGACTCTCCACTCCTGAATCCTGCAGGTTGTTGTTAGTCAGGTCCAGCTCTGTCACCCTGGAGGACTGGGAGCTGAGGACTGAGGACAGAGCTCCACAGCTTCTCTCTGACAGATTACAGCTACTCAGTCTGAAGAGACAAAAAGCAGATTATTCTGATGAAACCGCAGCAAAATGAAAAAGTATCTTCAGTCTCCAACTACTTACACAACTTTGTTGGCGGCTTTGACCACTGGCAGCAGCCTCAGAAGAACATCCTCTGAAGCAGAGTATTTCTTCAGGTCAAACACGTCCAGATGTTCTCCTGATGACAGTAAGATGAAGACCAGAGCTGACCACTGAGCAGGAGACAATTTATCTGTGGACAGACGTCCTGATCTTAGGGACTGTTGGATCTCCTCCACTAGAGAAACATCCTTCAGTTCATTCAGACAGTGGAACAGATTGATGCTTCTCTCTGCAGACACATTCTCACTGATCTTCTTCTTGATGCACTCCACTGTTTTCTGATTGGTCTGTGAGCTACTTCCTGTCTGTCTCAGCAGGCCTTGTAGGAGATTTTGATTGGTCGGCAGTGACAGACCCAGGAGGAAGCGCAGGAACAAGTCCAGGTGTCCGTTTGGACTCTGTAAGGCCTCGTCCACAGCTCTCTGGTAGAAAACTGTTGGATCAGGTTTCTCTCTGAACAGTTTAGACCAACGGGACATTTTTTGTTGTTCGTCTTCCAGCAGGTTGATTCCAGAGTTGATGAAGTTCTGATGGACATGAAGAGCAGCCAGAAACTCCTGAACGCTCAGATGGACGAAGCAGAACACCTTGTCCTGGTACAGTCCTCTCTCCTCTTTAAAGATCTGTGTAAACACTCCTGAGTACTTTGAGGCTGCTTCCACATCGATGCCACACTCTGTCAGGTCGGACTCATAGAAGATCAGGTTTCCTTTCTGCAGCTGCTCAAAAGCCAGTTTTCCCAGAGACTCAATCATCCTCCTGCTGTCTTCACTCCAGTGTGGATCTGTCTCAGCTCCTCCATCATACTTGACATTCATGACTTTGGCCTGAACCACCAGGTGGTGGATGAACATCTCAGTCAGGGTTCTGGGCAGATCTCCTCCCTCTCTGGTTCTCAGCAGCTCCTCCAGAACTGTAGCAGTGATCCAGCAGAACACTGGGATGTGGCACATGATGTGAAGGCTTCGTGATGTCTTCATGTGGGAGATGATGCTGCTGGCCTGCTCCTCATCTCTGGATCTCTTCCTGACGTACTCCTCCTTCTGTGGGTCGGTGAACCCTCTGACCTCCGTCACCATGTCCACACAGTCAGGAGGGATCTGATTGGCTGCTGCAGGTCGTGTGGTTATCCAGAGGCGAGCAGAGGGAAGCAGCTTCCCCCTGATCAGGTTTGTCAGCAGCACATCCACTGAGGTGGACTCTCTAACATCAGTCAGGACCTCATTGTTGTGGAAGTCCAGAGGAAGGCGACACTCATCCAGACCGTCAAAGATCAACACAACCTGGAAGTCTTCAAACCTGCAGATTCCTGCTGCTTTGGTTTCACTGAAGAAGTGATGAACAAGTTCCATCAAGCTGAACTTTCTCTCTTTCAGCACATTCAGCTCTCTGAAAGTCAATGGAAACATGAAGTGGATGTCCTGGTTGGTTTTGTCTTCAGCCCAGTCCAGAGTCAGCTTCTGTGTTAACACTGTTTTCCCGATGCCAGCCACTCCCTGTGTCATCACTGTTCTGATTGGTCTATCTCTTCCAGGTGAGCCTTTAAAGATGTCTTCTGGTCTGATGCTTGTTTCTGCTCTGTCTGCTTTCCTGGATGCTGCTTCAATCTGTCTGACCTCATGTTCATCATTGACCTCTGCAGTCCCTCCCTCTGTGATGTACAGCTCTGTGTAGATCTCATTCAGGAGGGTCGGCTGTCCTGCTTTAGCGATGCCCTCAAACACTCTCTGGAACTTCTTATTCAGACCACATTTAAGTTTACGTCTACAAGCTGCAGCAGCAAGTTCTGAATGAGAGCACAAGAAAGAAAGAGTGAAGTAGAAGTAACCTGGATATTAAAGCACCAAAGTAGCAATAAAGTGAAGGTGACAGTTTGTCCCCCTAAAGACTGATTGTGTGAAGATATTCTGAGACTTTAGTAAATGTTCTGTTGATCAGCAGCTTCAGTCTTTCCACAAATCCTCTTACTGCTCTGCAGACAGTCAGCCAGCTTCTCCTGCTTCATCCTCCTCAGGAACAACACTGTGATCTGCTGAAACATCTCTCTGCTGCTCCTCTGATCTTCATCATCACCTTCCAACTCCTCCTCGTCCTCCCTCTGACTCTCTGAGGAGCATTCTGGGTAATCTGGACTCACAACCTTCTGCATCTTCTTCAGCTCCTTCTTCACAAAAGTCACCATGTTGTCCTCCAGCAGCTGGAACAGAGAAGTGTGTCAATGAGTCCATCAGAGTCAAATCATGGAGCCAAACATCAGATCCATGTTGGACACACTGACAGTCCACTGGTCTACAAAGAGCAGCATGGAGATGCCTGAACACAACAGATGGAGAACAACTTGTTGTCCATGACCTCACCATGAATATGGAGTCCAGGTGATGCTGCTGGACAGACTGAACTCTGGGAACCTCTGAGTTCTGCTGCTCCACTCTGTGGATCAACATCAACAGTTAGATCTCAGTTTATCACACAGAGACAAAGACCAGCTGAAGGTCCATGATGTTCATTAGAGATTCCAACATTAGTCTGTTTTCCACTGCAGGAACTTTCTCTTCATCTTGGCTAATCATGATCCTTTGTTCTGACCACAGGAACCGTCCCTGTAGAACCTCTTTCAAGACTGTTTCTAGGAGTTCAAAGTTCCTGCTCCAGGGTTGGAACTTCTGAGAGAACCTGGAAAACTGCTCTGTAGGTCTTGATGCTGACTGATTAAACTCAGAGAGGACAACAAAAACCATTTTTCTGTCCTGTCAGCCAACATATAGGCTAATATACATGCTAATATTTACGCTAACATACAGGCTAACAAGGCTTATATGATCACAGAACTGGAGTTTTGTCCAGTAAAACTATTTCTTGATATTTTAGTGAACTCAGAGTTCTTGCTGTGATCCACTTGGTTCTGTTTTTAATGTCTCTGTGGATGATGTTCACGTTATTAGCATCACTTCTTCAAAACATTTGTTCTGTTTGATGTGGAGCCAATCTGCCATCAAGCTAGCAGCTCTAAAACCTTGTTCTGAACATCTTACCCCTCTGCAGCAGGAGGCTGTTCTCCTTTAAATCCAATAGAAATACCCTTAGACCGGTCACTCCTGAAGGACACACAGCTGGATACAGGTCCAGGTCCAGAGGACTCTGGTCTCTGATGGATTCTGGTAGATGACGAAGAAACCCACCAGCAAGAGAATCTCATTTTAAATTCTTTCAGACATGAATCTTGTAGCAGAGTTTTAGAGTGATTTAATGATGGAACATATTTGGAACAATGACAGAACATATGACACAAGAGTCAGTAGTTTGATTTCACAGCTTACTTCTGTGCAGCAGGAGGTTGATGATCTTTAAATTCAATCATGCGACCCATCGACCTGTCGCTCTTTAAGGACACACAGCTGGATGCAGTTCCAGGTCCATGTCCAGGTCCAGGTCCAGGTCCAGGTCCAGGTGGATTCCTGTGAATAATCATGCAGCAGTGATGTGATGCTGAGCTCTGACATGCACCAGAGTCCTGGGGCCTCATTTATAAAACATTGCGTAGGATCCACACTAAAAGTTTGACTACGCCGAAAACCTGAAATAGGCGTACGCCAAAAAATATTCGGATTTATAAAACTGTGCGTACGCACAACTGCACGCAATTTCCCATTTATAAATCACACTCCAGCTGGAAGATTGCGTAAGTGGATCCACCTCACATCCCGCCCACGACACACCCACATTTTACCATGAATGGTCAATGCAAAGTAACTCATGAATGTATTTCCATATAAACAAGCTGCTGATCCACGGCATTTTACGCTCAGTCGTGGCAGAAAAAAGAAAACGAAATGTTTCGGAGACCGAGATAGAGGTGCTTGTGGATGAGGTGGAGGCCAGGAAGAGTATTTTGTTTGGTGGTCATAGTAGTGGCATCACTAACAAAAGAAAAGGCACTGAGTGGCAGCACGTTGTCACCTCTGTCAACAGTGTGACTTCCAGACAGAACTGTGGCAGAGGTGAAAAAGAAGTGGTCTGATTTGAAGGTGGAGGCCAAGAACAGAGTGGCATGCCATCACCAAAGCATGTCTGCTACAGGTGGGGGTAGGGGCAAATCTGAGCCCACACTGCTGGACAGCAGGATAGCATCCATCCTCAGGACGGACAGCGAGTGTGGAATCGTGTCAGAGAAGGAAGGAGACACCGATTTGGCAGAGCCCACAGAGGAGACCGGTAAAATACAATTTTATCTGTTTATTAAATGTATTAAATATTTAAATGGACTTGTAAAAAGGCAGTGGACATATGCTTTTTGTCCTCCGTCACTCTAGAGTTGGAAACGCTGGCTGACGAGGAGGTTCCGACCACAGCGTGTCCTGTCAGCGTGGATGAAGCCTGGCTGTCCCCAGTACATCCTGAGACCATGGCACACCCAGAAGTGGTCGGATCCTGACAGACAGAGTCCCACAATCACAAAGGGACACCATCGGTGGCATAAATGAAGTGGGATGAGCTCCAGCAAATACGCACAGTAATGAACAACATGTGTGAGGTCCTGTCTGACATTGCCGCGTCTATTAAAGAGCTTGTTAAAAAAAAATGAAACGTACTTTCAGTCTTATTGTAAACGCTGCATAACACCCCGGCTCTACAAGTGTAATATGTGATGACAATAAAGGTTTGGGATCAATCTGGCTTCAATTCACCACCTCACCGTCTGGCACTGCCGTTCCGTCTGTCTCCAAAATGTCCATACGCAAGTATCAAAGTTGGCACAGCGGTGCGCAAATTCTCACGCCACGTTTATTTTTATAAATCACAACCTTTGCGTTGGAAGTGGTGGCATACGTAACTTTCTAGCCCCGTTTTGTGCGTACGCAAGCTTTATAAATGAGGCCCCTGGACAGTTAGAGATGCTGGTCTCACCTCTGAGCTTTGCTCTGGTTCTCCTGTTCCCCACACAGAGATCTTTTAGAGGGAGGGACTCCCTCCTCTCTGTCCTCACACTCATCCATGCTGCTCAACTCACAGCAGCTCACACACACTTTCTACCTTCACCTGCACAGGAAACAAACATCATTGATCCACTCAAATCCTCCTGGAAAAGATCAGCTGCTGCACTTCTACTATCAGTCCAGCAGATGGAGTTATGGAACTGCAGAGACGCTCAGAGAAACCGAAAGTAAAAAAGGACGCAGTTTGTATTCTGAAGAAACAAAGAAACATCAGCAGCTGATCAAACTGATTGAAGTCAATCAATAATATAATATAAATATTGACTGATTACAGTAAATCAATAACCTAATAATCATATTGATCCATGTTTAAACAGCAGTGATCCAAAGTTTGTGGTGAAATAAGAAGTGAACATGTAGAAACATCACAGAGCAGAAACAAACAGCAACATGACTGAAGTTAAAGCAGCAAACAAAGCAAACTTACACTTTATTCAAAGCCCTGAAGAAGAAGAAGAAAGTTTCCAGTTGACACCTGAACACTCA
Source organism: Amphiprion clarkii (assembly GCA_027123335.1). Classification (NCBI taxonomy): domain Eukaryota; kingdom Metazoa; phylum Chordata; class Actinopteri; family Pomacentridae; genus Amphiprion; species Amphiprion clarkii. The sequence goes on from CM049576.1 coordinate 6,102,194, forward strand.
GACAGGTGATCTGTTACCTGGAGCCAGTCAGGACTCCACCTATGAGGAAGCAGCAGGCAGACTTTCACAATAAGAGCACATTTTACAGGCTGATTCTGACCACAGACTGTAGAATAAAGATGACATAGCTGCCGTTATCCGTTACTACTGTCATTTAGCTGCTGCTGCTAACAACATTAGCCTCCATAGAGGAGATGAACTCTACATCTCAGTAACTGGGTGGACTCTTCTCCACATCATCACATCTAAAGCAGTGACCTACGTTACTGTAGCTGAAGTTACTGTAAGTTAACATCAGACTGGAACTTCTGATCAGAAACATGTTCTAACATCAGGTTTTAAAGTTGTTCTCTAAATCTCTTTTCATGATTATTTACATTGTAGATGTAGAAACTGAAGTCATCATGAAAAGTTCCATCTTTGAGCAAAATAACAAAAAACTTAATAAGCAGAAGTCAACTAGTGATATTTTCTGAATTTTTTGTAGCTGAATGTCACAATAATACAAAATAAAACGTGTCAAATGCTTTTATTGTGAAATATTTGGTCACACAAATGAAATTAAAGTATTTTTTGTTGAACTTTTAGAACTGGTTGAGCAGTTGAAGCATGAAAATCTAAACTGTTTAATGTTATTGTGAGGTGCAGCTTTAAGTTTTGTAACAGAAGTGTGTGTGTCCCACTGAACAGCAGGTGAAATGTTGCCACGGCAACAACAACAACAAACACTCTGGATGAAACCTGGCAACAAGGACCGAACACACAGCAGGTTTGTTCTGTTTCTGTCTTTCAAAGCTTCATTTCATTTGATTATAAATCTACCAACAGCTACAGACTTTCTTTTACCAAACACTGATGAATTAAATCTGAATTTCTCTTCCTGCTTCTCATTTTTCTTCATCAGGAACATTTTCAGGTTTTAATCCTCGACTTCTTCACTGCTGCTTCATTTAAGCTAAATCTGCTGTTTTGTTTTCCTCTCTGCACTGTAAAATAAATAAAATCTGTAAACTAAAAAAAAAAAAACAATCTGGCAGGGAAAAAATACTCTAACATCCGAAAACTCTAAAAACTGCACTCACAAATATCTGGATAATAATTTTAGTTTTGTTTTAGTTGGTTGAAATACAGTAAAAATGTAATTTCATGATCACATTTTGTAAAAGAACAAATTATTTCTTGTAAAAATGCAGATTTTTTGTGGAAATGATTTACAGCTTGGCCTGATTTATTTTTTACTGTCAACATGTAAATTAATGCTTTTCTTCTTTTAAAGTCACTTTAAGAGATATTATTTATAATTTAACAACACAGGAGAAAACTAACAAAACAATTATGTAAATTTTTTTCTATCTTTAATATAAATAATTATTCTTTCAAATAATATTCAACTAACAATAAAAATTTATATTTTGTTCATTTAAGTGCAGTAAGACTGTGGATTCATTGTGAAATGTTGTTAAAGAACTGTTATTTTTTATTAATATTTTGGATATTATTTTACATTTGCATTATTTGAAGGAAAATAAATATTAGGACTCAATTTGATTTTTTTTTTCTTTACAGATTTTACCTGTTTGGTATAAAGCATCAATTCAATAAAAGAAATAAAAAAAAAACAATAAAAAATCAGCCAAAACTGTAAATAACGTCAAAATCAAGAACTTGTATTTTTATAAATCATCATTTTTACGATGTGTGACTAAAAATGCACAATTTTACTGCATTTAAGTCAGCTAAAATATTATTATTTTACAAATAATGATTTTAAAAAACGCTAAATATCTCTATTTTTTTCCTAATTTAAATGCAGTAAAACTGAATTTATTGTCAAATGTGGTTAACGGACATTTACTTAAAAATATTTTAATGCTATTTTAAATATGCTGTGATTTGAAGATATAAATAAATATTGGGACTCAAAAATTGTAAATACATTTTTTTAATTGTCACCATAGGTAATATTGTGTAAAATCACAGGAAAAAGTATTACTACATTTGACAATAAATCCGCAGTTTTACTGCATTTAAATGACCAATATATGTATTTTACAGATATTTAGCATGATTGCATTCAAATGACAGTTTAAAAAACTATTTGCCAATGTTGGAAAAAAAAATGTTAGGGCTCAAAATGGTGAATAGTTTTTTAATTGTTGTTTTACAGATTTTTGTGTTTTGGTAAATTACAGGTAATATTCTGTAAAATCACAGAAAAAATATTAATTTATGAAAAACAACAACAACAAAAACTTTAAATAATTTTTTGAATAAACACAAAAAATACACCATTTTCTGCATTTAAATCAGCTAAAATGTCGTTATTTTCCAGATATTTGCTGTTATTTTCATATTTTTTGAATATTTTTCAACCCATTTATTTGTGGTATTCTTGCTGCCAGATTTTCAGTTTTTTTTTTGCAGTATTTTGTAATAATCAGGTTTATTTTGTCCCTCCAGGGTTAAACTCATCATGCAGGATCCTCCTCTGTCCAGACTGAGTCGAGGTTGTGGTCGTCTGGTTTCATCCAACGGACGTCTGGACGTCTGCTTCACTCCTCAGGTAAACTAATCATCCTCCTAATCAATCAGTCCTTTATCAGTATGTGATCAATACTCTCCATCAGCAGGATTACTACATCTGGAGGGATCAGGATTCTCTACTGCGTTTGTCCAACAGTCTGATGGGAACAGAATCAACGCTTCCAAAGACGTACAGTACTAGAAGAGGAGCTCTACTGCTGTACTCACAGGTAGAAGTACTGCAATACTCTGTACTCACAGGTAGAAGTACTGCAATACTCTGTACTCACAGGTAGAAATACTACAATACTGTATAGTCACGGGTAGAAATACTACAATACTCTGTTCTCACAGGTAGAAGTACTGCAATACTCTGTACTCACAGGTAGAAGTACTGCAATACTCTGTACTCACAGGTAGAAATACTGCAATACTCTGTACTCACAGGTAGAAATACTGCAATACTCTGTACTCACAGGTAGAAGTACTACAATACTCTGTTCTCATAGGTAGAAGTACTGCAATACTCTGTACTCACAGGTAGAAATACTACAATACTCTGTACTCACAGGTAGAAATACTACAATACTCTGTACTCACAGGTAGAAATACTGCAATACTCTGTACTCACAGGTAGAAGTACTGCAATACTCTGTACTCACAGGTAGAAGTACTGCAATACTCTGTACTCACAGGTAGAAATACTACAATACTCTGTACTCACAGGTAGAAGTACTGCAATACTCTGTACTCACAGGTAGAAATACTGCAATACTCTGTACTCACAGGTAGAAGTACTGCAATACTCTGTACTCACAGGTAGAAATACTACAATACTCTGTACTCACAGGTAGAAGTACTGCAATACTCTGTACTCACAGGTAGAAGTACTGACAATACTCTGTACTCACAGGTAGAAGTACTGCAATACTCTGTACTCACAGGTATAAAAAGAGGATTTTAAAAACAGACTCGGCTTATTTTATTCTCCAGATGTTTGACAGAATCCTGCTTCAGGTTTTTATTCCTTCTTCTGTCTCCAGCATTTGGTTTCGATGGAAAGCATCCGTCGTCCAGGAAACAGAAACAGGAAGCAGAGAGCAGCTCGGAGATGCTGTCAGCAGGTGGAGCAGCAACTGAGCATGCTCAAAGACCTGACGGCGGCCATTTTGAACCACAGCAGCAACCAGGTGGGTGGAAGAACTTCAGCAGGTGAAACTTCTCAGCTTCTTCTTCGTCCATCTGCTCCAGCTTTTATTCTTCTCCTGTAGTTCTTCTCCTCCAGGCCTCCAGTCCTTCCTCCTCTGAACCTCCCTGCAGCCTCCAGAACCCTGAACACCAAACATCAGCAGCTCGGTCCAGAAAGAAACACCAAACAACCAGAGAACCAATCTGAAGGTCTAAAAACGTTCAGCAAACATGAATTAGTGGAGCCATTTAGTCTCTTGGTGGTTATTTTACATTTCTTTATGGTTGTTTTTGTCCCAAGTTGATAGTTTTTGTCTGAAAGTTGAGGCATTTGGTGTCTGTTTTTAGACATTTTGCATCTTTTTTTGTTGTTTTTGGTTGTTTGTGCTCTATTTTGGTCATTTTGTGTGTCATACTGTTAATTCTGCATCTCTTTTTTGTTGGTTTTGTTCCATTTAGGGTTGTTTTGTGTCTAATTTTGTCCATTTTGCATCTCTTTGTTGCCATTTAGTCCTTTTTCCAGTTCGATCATGTTTGTGTCACATTTGGGGCATTTTAGAAAAAGATGGTCAGCTGAGCACCAGAAGGAGAGTCAGGCTGGACCTGGACCTCCAGATACCCAGGACCTCCAGGACCCCCAGGACCTCTGGGACTTCAACCCCACAGATGGAGCCTCATCCCTGGGGACAGCCTGTAGCTTTGACCCCTGAGGAACCAGAGAGGCCCCAGGTGACTCCTAATGATGGAGGTTATATCCAGACATATTTGATCTTGTTTGTCTTTGTAAGACAGTGGTTTTATGATGCTCCTTGTCTGTCCTGCTGTCTGCAGATTAGCATCACCATGAAGCATCACAGTACAGGAGAGCTTCATGATCGAAACAAGAACAACACTGGTCACCAAGCAGCCGATGGAGGCCGTCAAGATGATAGAGGAAGCTTTGGAAGATCTATGAGTGGAAGCAGATGTGGCAGGACAAGTGAGTATGCATATGAGATGAGATAATGAGATAAGATGAAATAAGTTGAGATAAGATTAGATAATATGAGATTAAATAAATATATGAGATGAGATTGAATGAAATAAGGCAAGATAAGATGAAGTAAATCTAGATCAGTTGAACGAGGTAATGAGATGAGATGAAATGAGAAGAGATGAGATCAAACAAAGTGAGATGCAAGTTAAGATGAGGTAGTATGAGATTAGATAAATTTAGATTTACTGAGATAAGATTAGATGAGTTGATATAAGATAAAATGAGATGAGATCAAACAAGATAAGTTGAGATAAAATCAAAAAAATCAAGAGTAAATTAGATAAATCTTGTCTATATAAGATGAGATGAGATCAAATGAGGTATGAGATGAGATAGTATGAGATAAGGTTAGGTAAACTGAGATGGAATTAGATAAGATAATGAGTTGATATAATATGCGATTAGATAATATGAGATCAAACGAGATTAGATAAAACAAATTTGGATAAAGTGAGGTAAGTCGAGATTAAATGAGATAAGATGAGTTGATGTAAGATGAGATAAAATGAGATATGGGATGAGAGACGGTAATGTGAGAGGAGATCAGATAAATTCTGATAAAATGAGATAAACTGGGAGTAGATGAGATGAGATGATATAAAATGAGAAGTTGACATAAGATAAGGTGAGAAAAGACGATATAATATGAAAAGACTGGTTGAGATGAAATGAGATAAGATAAAATTAAATGATATAAGATGAGGTGATATGAGATGTGATGAGATAAAATGACAAGAGATGAGATTAGCTGAAATAAGTTGAGATGAGGTCATTTTAGATAAAATGAGGTGCGAGATGAGGTAATATGAGAGGAGATTAGACAAGATAAGTTGAGATAAAATGATATAAGCTGAAATTAAATGAGGTAGGATGAGTTGATATTAGATGAGATACGTTTAAATCAAGTAAATTGAGCCGAAATGAGTTAAGATGAGAGAAAATAAGGTAAGATGAGCTGAGATGACATAAGATGAAATAGGATAAAGTTAGATAAAATAGGATAAGGTGACATAAAAAGAGATAAAATGGGATGAGATTTTTTTTTAAATCCACAAAGAAATTCTTGCCCCTGATATTGCTCAGAAAACACAAAACGACATAACCTAAGAAATGTAGTGACTGAAAAGTAGTAAAACATGATATATTACTGAATTAAAATAAATCTAGAATGGAGTAGTATTAAGTAAAATTACACATGAAGATGAAATATTGCACCTAAAACATGAGATGAAAATGAGATATCACACAAAACATTGACAATGTCGTATTTAAATGTGAAATATTAAACACTAAATATTGTACATGGAAATGAAATGTTACTGAAACTGATATTGACAAGAATGTTCAGATCTAAGCTGTCTGTTATGCAGTTTATTTTCTGTCATATTAATAAATATCTTAAAAATAACATTTTCCTGAATGTTCTCCAGTCAGACGTGCAGCAGAGCAGCCGTCAAACTCTGAATTTGAACCAAACTCTACCTCAGGTATCGTCTACTGTACAACACCTGTAGTAGAAAAACAATAAAACCTAACGTCTGCTGCTCCGAATGATACCCATGATGCTCTGCTGCAGGTCTGGTCCTTCCTCCTCTGAATGCTGGATCCTGCAGACAGAACTCAGTTATGGTAAGAAGTGTCGGTTAGTTTGGAGAAACCGTTGGGTAGAGGTTAAATAAGTTGTTTTCATTTTGTCTTTGTCTGGTCACTTTACCTCTCATTATGCCATGGTACACTTCTTTATGGACTTTTTTGGGTCCCATTTTGGACATTTTGTGTTTGGTTTTAGTCATTTTTGCATCTCTTTGTTCCCTTTGAACTCTGGTACTGTTGATGCCTGGTCCTCATCAAGAGCTGCTCTAGCACGTGTTTTGTGATGTTCAGACCATGCTTGTTGGTATTAAGAAGCTCAGAGTGTTTTTTTTTTCAAACATAGTGAGTATTTCTACAGATTGTTGGTAAAGACCAATGGTTTCAAACACTTCGATTCACTGACATCCTGTTCTGCCTCATTCTGATGTTTTAATGTTAACTGATCTGTGTTTGCAGTGCCGATTGTGACTTCCTGATTGGATCTGTGTTTTTTGTTGATTATTGCAGTCCACATTGGAAGTCGTGGGTGCTAATGGACATCCTTCCACAGAGATTCAGACTGTTGGATCTGGACATCAGGACGATCAACCTCAGGCAGGAGAAGCTGAGATCCACCTCCAAGAAAATCCAAAAAGATGCAATCAGCAGCCTCACTTTCTACCTCTGCTGTTTCCTGGGAGGGATGGTAAGAATAAAAAGAAAAAATCAACAATAGGTATCCTTCTAGGAATAGATTTCAGGATGGATGGTCACCCTTTAAAGTGACTCTCCTAATTGAGGACAGTGAATGTGTAGAACTACACCATGAAGACTAAAGAACCCTCCAAGAAACTCTGAGAAAAGGTTGTTGAAAAGCATCAGTCAGGACGGTACAAGAACATTCCCAAGTTCCTGAAGATCTCTTGGAGTCCAGTTAAATCTATCATTAAGAAATGGAAGGAAGATGGAACATGAATAAACTAGAGCAGGACGTCCTCAAAAACCAAGAGACCGAGAAGGAAGAGACTAGAGAGGGAGGCAACCAAGACTCGTATGACTCCTCTGAAGGAGTTCTAGCTACAGCAGCTGAGATGTTAGAGACTGTTCATCCAACAACTGTTGTCTGTCCTTCACCAGTCAAAGCTTTATGGAGACAAAGAGAAAGACTCTGATGGAAAAATCTCAGATTAAATCTGGACTAGAGTTCACCAGAAGACATGTGGAGACTCTGAAGACACCTGGAAGAAGGTTCTTTGGTTTGAGGAGACCAGGATGGAGCTTTTAGTCCATCAGACTAGATGATATGTTTGACCAAACACTGAACATCATCACAAACACACCATCAACACTGTGAAGCATGGCGGTGGTGGCAGCATCATGATGTTCCTCAGCAGCAGGTCCTGGAAGGCTTGTAAAGGTAGAAGGTAAATGAATGCAGTACAGTCTAGAGAAATCCTGGAGGACAACCTGATGCAGTCTGAAGAGAACTGAGACTTTGAGAAGATTAGTTTTCCATCCAGACGATGAGTCGAAGCAAACAAAGATCCTCAGAAATGGTTTAAAGACAACAAGGTGGAAGTTCTGGAGGCTGAGTCAGAGTCTAAACCTCAATCCAACTGAGAAGTAGAGCCTGGACCTGAAAAGTTCTGTTCACTCAGGATCTCTGTGGAACCTGAACTTGACACAGTGTTGAAAAGCAGTAAAAGGGGAAACTTCAGATGAGGGTGAATTAGATGGTGGGAACAGATCACTAGAATACTTCTAAAGTTAGATCATTGCATCAAATGAACTTGTTCTGAGTTTCCTTCCTCTGTCTGTCAGAAGATCTGAGTGGCGACAAACAAAGAGAAGGAAAAGTAAAACCAGAGAGACGACATGTCAAAACCGAGGCAGCAGAGCGACAACGAGGACGATGGTTTTCTTCTGATGGAGGTTCTGTGGTTCTGCTGCAGCCAGGAGATGGTAAATATGAGATATTTTTCAGGAAGTTTGGAAGTTTTGCTTGAGATTCTTGGATTCTGCAGCCTCAGATCCAGATGATTCACACAAGTTAAATCCATCCTTTGTACACAATATTGACAATTATTTTGCCCTGTTTTCATGCTTAATATTTTAAGAAATGTATATATTTACCATTTTAAAATCCTTAACATAACTGAACTTTCTTTCAAATAATGCCTTACATCTTCCTGCAGATTCTTGTCTTCCACCAGAACCGTCTGGTTCTGTTGCAGGACATAGAGGTCCGGGAAGACAGAGCTCTCTGGCTTTCTTACAGAACCTCCAGAACCTCTGTGAACCCAGCGACACTAACAGAGATGTGGTGAAGGGAGTCCTGCCACTACAGCTCAGAGGTCTGTGGAGATAAATGTTTATTTAGGCATTATCTATTTTAACTCTCTGAACTCCTAAAACCTGCCACAAACAGAAAACAACAAAAAGAAGACACAAAGTGACAAAAATTGTTGAAAAGACACACAAAACCACGAAAAACTGGACGGAAAATGACAAAAATGATATAAAACTACACAAAATGAGAAAAACAAGGCAGAAAGTGACAAAACTCTCCCAGACACACAAAGCAACTAAAACAAGACACAAAATGACAAAATAGATAGAAAAAACCTAAAACGAGACACATAGCAAGACACTATATTACTACACTGTGACAAAACTATCCCAAAGCACATAAAATGACCAAAACTAGACACAAAGCAACAAAAACAAGACAGAAAACTGCAAAAACAAGACAGAAAACAACAGAAACAAGACACAAAACAAGAAAAATGTGATGCAGAACAACTTAAAACAAGAAAAAGCAGATACAAATGGACCACAGAGTGACAAAGCTTTCCCACAGACACAGAAAGCAACCAAAACAAGACACAAAATTACGAAACCGAAAGCAACTAAAACGAGACACAAAACACTATATGACTGTACAGTGACAAAACTGTCCCAAAACAACAAAAACAAGACAGAAAACAACAAAGCATGATGAAAAACAACCTAAAACAAGAAAAAACAATGTCTCTCTCCCAGAGACATGAAAAACAACCAAAACAAGACTAGAAACGACAAAAATGAGACTCAAATAAAACTGCAAAACAGTGACATAAGATAAATGTTTAAAATTTTGCCACAAAAATATCTGTAATATGTATTTATACACATTATATTCATAAATCTAACTACAGGAAGTTAGTGTCCACCTCCATCTGACATAAATCTGATAACAGGAAGTTAGTGTCCACCTCCATCTGACATAAATCTAGTAACAGGAAGTTAGTGTCCACCTCCATTTGACATAAATCTAGTAACAGGAAGTTAGTGTCCACCTCCATCTGACATAAATCTGATAACAGGAAGTTAGTGTCCACCTCCATCTGACATAAATCTGATAACAGGAAATTAGTGTCCACCTCCATCTGACATAAATCTAGTAACAGGAAGTTAGTGTCCACCTCCATCTGACATAAATCTAGTAACAGGAAGTTAGTGTCCACCTCCATCTGACATAAATCTGATAACAGGAAGTTGTCATGTTGGCTTCCAGATATTCAGAGCAGCAGGTCTGTGGGCAGCTTGATTCTGGGTCCTGATGGGGAAATAATCCGACTGTCTCTGTTCAACAACAACCAGGACCAGACTGAAGGTGATCAAACATCTGACAGTAACTCATACCTGATCAATAAATCATCAATAAGTCTCCGTCTGTCTGTCCTTCAGCCCTGCAGGTGGTTTCTACAGACGGACAGGAGTTCCCCTGGTTCATCCTGCTGCAGCCTCAACACACACTCCCAGGTAAAACACACAGTACAGGTGTGTTACCTGTGCAGGTGAGCAACACATGTTACAGGTAGCTGATAGAAAGATTAAAATATTGACTTTATTGCATTTACATCCAGTTTCTTGGCACTTTTGTGTGTTAATATCCAGATTTTTTGTTTTTTTAACACTTAAGTGTGTTAATTTTCATATTTTTAACCAATTTTTACCTTAATATCCAGCTTTTTGAGGCATTTGTGCCTTTACACCAAAAATGTTTACATTTTTAGGTGTTACTATTCAGATTTTGACACTTTCATATATTAATATCCAGAGTTTTGACACATCTGTGTGTTAATATCCAGATTTTTAACATTTTTGTATATTAATATCAAGATTTTTACAAGTTTTTGTAATCATATTAAAATTTAATACAATAATTTACAGATTTTTTACACTTTTTTTGTTCTTTTTTAGTATTATTGTACTGATTTTTGACACATTCGTGCATTAATATCCAAGTTATGACAACATTTGTGTGTTAATAATGAGATTTTTAGCATTTTTTTGTGTCAATATCCAGATTTTGGACACGTTTGTGCAATTAGCACTCTATATTTCTGTTTATATGAATGCAAGGAACTTTAAAGTATCATGAAAACAGTTTTTAGATGCTCAGCCCTTGAATTATTGCATTATTTTACTGTACTTTGTGTCCAGAAGCCGAGGAGGAGCTGAACACAGATGATCCTGTAGGCGACATCCAGCAGCATCAGTCCGTCCAGAAGGTCAGTGAACGTCCAACAGCATCTAAAGTGAAGGTCAGAGTTCATTCAGAGCAGCTCTTCATGGACGTAGATGGTTTTTGTTTCCTTGTTTTAGCAGCTCTTGGATGTTCTTGGATCAGCTGAGATGGACTCAGGTACAAACTGTGCTGCTGCTTTCATCAGAAATAAGTCAAATTTAAATCCAGGAGAGAAGGATAATGGCAGCGATGGGAAGAATCTACTGATGGAACAAAGAGGAGGAAACACTGAGGAAGAAGAAGATGATGAAGAGGTGCAGAGCAGCTCAGAACACAGCAGCCATTTACCTGCATCACCTGGATCAGGGTTTGTGTGATTCATATTTACTTAGACTTTTTACTATCAGTTATAGTTTATAAATCAGATTCAATACAAAGACACACATATGTTGGGGTTGTTTTGTGTCTCTTTATTTTAATTATGTGTATTTTATTGATCATTTTGTGTTTTTTGTTGTTGCTTTTGTGTCTGTTTGTGCTAAATATGTGTATTTTTGAGATCATTTTGTGGGTTTTGTTATTCTTTTTGTGTGTCTGTGGCAATTATGTGTATTTTTGTCATCATTTTGTGGTTTTTGTTGTTGTTTTGTGTCTCTGTAGTAAATGTGTGTATTTTTGAGATAATTTTCTGGGTTTTGTTGTTCTTTTTGTGTCTCTTTGTGGTAATTCCGTGTATTTTTTTGATTATTTTGTGTTTTTTGTTGTTTTTGTGCCTCTTTGTGGTAATTGCGTGTATTTTTTCATCATTTTATGATTTTTATAGTTTTTCTGTCTTTTTGTGCTAATTAGGTGTATTTTTTTGTCATTTTGTGGTTTTCATTGTTCTTTTTGTGAATCTTTGTGGTAATTGGGTGTATTTTTTTTTTTTAAAGATCATTTTTGTGTTTTTTGTTGTTGTTTCTGTGTCTTTGGGGCCATTTTTATTGCCCTGTGGTCATTTGTGGTTGTTATGTGTCAGTTCAAAGTCTGTTTCTCTTATTTTGGTAATTTTGTGTCTGTTTCCAGTCAGATCATGAACTTTCCTGAAGCAGCAGCAGCAGAAGAAGAAGAACCACCTGTGGACCAAACCAAGAAGAGGCAGAACCCTGAGAACGTTGCAGTGGCCACAGGGTGAACCAGGAAGTCTCATAAACTCTTTGTTTATTTAATAAAAACCAGACAAAATGTTACAGACCTGAACTAATAAACAAAAGCTAACAGAAGCTAATAAGCAAAAGCTCAGCGACTGGAGCGACCAGGCAAAATGTAAAACTCAGAATCTGATATACAAAAGCTAACAAACGACAATAAGCAAAAGCTAACGGACTGTAGCTACCAGACAAAATATAACAAATGGATGCTAATAAACAAAAGCTAACAGAGAAATGTATCAGACCAAAACTGATTAACAAAAGCTAACAGACTGTAGCTACCAGATAAAATGTAATGGAAGCTAACAACCAAAAGGAAAGAGACATTAGCTAATAAACAAAAACATAAACTCTTAATCAGTATTTTATATTTATGCATAAAGAATACAAACCATCAGGTTTCTGCACACGTCTGAAAGTAGATAAAGACGAGCCATTTGAACAAACTTGGTCATTTATCTATTAAGGAAAATAATCTAATATTACATATCTGAGTGTAGATTGATGTTATAATCTGTTGGTGTTTTAGGTCAAAATTTATGCAAAAATGAAGAAAAATTTGAAGGATTTGGAAACTTTCAAACACACACTAATACATTATTTTGGCCTTTATTTTATTTAGGAAAAAGAATGCAAAAATGGTGAAGAGTGAAGAATCAGACAAACAGAAGACAATGAGGAAAGAAAAAAGAAAACAAAAGACAGAAAGTGATGATCAGTCGAAACAAGAAGAGACAACGAACCAAGATGAAGAAACTCTGGATCGCTCTGTTCTTCCATCTCTGGTGAGAATTTACTGATTTATTGCTCATATTTAGACCAAATACTGCTTTAAAACTGCATAAAATATCAATAAAAGTTTAAATTATGAACACAAAATACCAGAAAACTCTAAACACATGGAACTATGTGGATGTTACTGACTGAATTCTAGAAAAAGAAGATGAGAGAAGGTCTGAGAGGAGATCTGAAGATGAAGGAGGAGGAAGAAGAGTCTGCTGAGAGGAGGAAGAGGAGGCTGAGGAGGAGAGAAAGGTCAACAGAGCTACATGTTGGTAAGACGTCACAAATACTGTCTGATGCTAAAAATAATTAGCTAGCACCACTGTGAGACGCTTACAGTCATGTCAACAAAATAGTACATCCCATAGATATAATTGAATTTCAGCATATTTGTCTGTTAGCTTCTGTCTGCTAGCTTGTGTTTATTGGCTCTTATCTCTTAGTTTTTGTTTATTAACTTCTGTTAGCTTCTGCTTATCAGCTTTTATTGGCTATTGTGTATTAGCGTCTGACTAGTACACTTTATCTGGCAGCAGCAGTCTGTTTTGTGTATTAGCTTCTGTTAGCTTGTGCTTATTAGCCTCTGTTAGGTTGCTTCTGTTTACTAGCATTTATTTTTTACATTTTGTCTCTTTAATTTATTGACTTTTATGTCTTAGCTTTTGTTTATTAAGTTTGTTAGTTTCTGTTTATTAGCTTATGTTAGTTACATTTTGTTAGCTTTTATTTATTGGCTCTTAACTCTTAGCTTTTGTTTATTAGCTCCTGCTGCCTTTGGTTTATTAGCTTTTGTTTATTAACTTTTGTTCATTAAACCTTGCCTGTTAGCTTTAGTTTATCAACTTCTGTTCATTAGCTTCAATCTGTTAAACATTTTGTCTGTTAGCATATGTTTATTAGCTTTTGCTAGCTTTTGTTTATTCACTTCTGCTAGCTTTCATTTATTAGCTTCAGTCTGCTGGCCACCGTCTGTTAGCTTTTATTTATTGGCTTTTGTGTCTTAACTTTTGTTTATTAACTTCTGTTAGCTTCTGTTTATTAGCTGTAATTAGCATCTGACTGTTACACTTTGGCAGCTACACTCTTTTGTTTATTAGCCTCTGTTAGCTGGTGTTTATTAGCTTTTATTGCTTCTGTTTATTAACTTATGTTAGTTACACTTTGTCTGCAAGCTTTTATTTATTGTCTCTTAACTCTTCGCTTTTGTTTATTAGCTCCTGCTGCCTTTTGTTTATTAGCTTCTGTGTGTTGCATTTTATCTGTTTGCTTTTGTTTATTAGCTTCTGTGTGTTGCATTTTATCTGTTTGCTTTTGTTTATTAGCTTCTGTGTGTTGCATTTTGTCTGCAAGTTTTTGTTAGCTTCTTTTAGCTTTTGTTTTGTTTTGAGCATTAGATTTAAACTTTAAAAGACTGATAAAACATGTTAATAACGTAGATTTATTGTTCTGTAAGTAATTCCTGAAGCTGCCCCACAAAAAGAGGGTCCTAAAGCAACGTCTGACTTCAAAAGTTCTTCAGCAACAAAACACGAAAACACAAAGTCAGAGAAGCTCAGTGATCTTTCAGCCAATCACAGCGTCCTGAACAACCCCAGCAGCGTCCAATCAGCTCGCTCGCTCAGGTCTGTGTCCAATCAGAGAAGCTTGAGGAGGTCGGCAGCCTCCTCCTGTGATTGGCCGACGGCGGCTGCCGGAGTGACATCATCACATGGACGCCTGTCATCGTGTTCCACCGTCATGGTGACGGAGGAACAGCTGATGTTGAACCCAGTGAAGCCAGAGGTTGGTTTGCAGCGTACTTCTTTATTTATTTATAAAAGTTTATCGCTGCAATCTTTAGACAATATTCTGTTATTTTACAGATTTTCATTGTTTTGCTAAATCACAGGTAATATCCAGATAAATCACAGACAAAAACAGGTCAAAGTTGTACATAACGTCCACAATTTTTTTTAAAATCTGTATTTTTATGAACATTGATTTCTTGTTTTATAATGTTGTATATTTGAATATTCAAATCAGTAACATTTATTGTTATTTTACAGATATTTGCTGTTTTTTGACGGGTAAAAAAAATCAATATTAAACAGTGAAAAATGGTCATTTTTAAAAGTTTTATTTATTTTGTCTGTTTTGTTAAATTACAATTAATATCTCATAAAATCTAAATTTATATATTGTAAATATAAATAGTAGTAATTTGCTATAAAATTATAATTTTTTTTACTGTATTTAAATAAAAGAATATATATTTTGAGTTTTGAAAAATGGTAAATTTTAAATTCTTATTTTCCAGATTTTCTCTGTCAATGTCCACATTAAAAACAGGTATTTTTATAAATGTTAATTTGTTGTTTTACAGCGTGTGACTGTATAATTGCAGTTTTACTGTATTTAAATGGGCTAAAATGTGATTGTTTCACAGATATTTGCCATTAATGTCACTGTTCTTGCAGTTTTTTTTTTCTGACACCTTGTTGCCAGACTTTTTTTTTAACAGATTTTTTTATTCCTTTATTTTTTTACAGTGCAGGACACTCATGCTGATACTGTTCTAGTGTTCTCATGTCATCTTAATGATTAGAATTAAATCATAATTGCTTGTCTCCCTTCTTTTCTTTACTCTATGAACTATTTAACGAGTGAACCAACATGGAAGACAGTGTCTCATGTTGTGTATGTTGGATGTTTTTGTGTTTTTCTGTTTTAGTCGTCCAGATTCAGACAGAGTCAGGAGATGAAGATGGAGGAAGAGGAGATGAAGATGAAGATGGAGGAAGAAGATGCTGCAGCTCTTCATCTGTCCCAGCAAGCAGAAAGAAAAAGGCAGGAGGTGGAGAGGAAGAGGAGGGAAAAGGAAGAAGAGGAGAGGAGGAGGAGGGAAAAGGAGGAAGAGGAGAGGAAGAGGAGGGAAAAGGAGGAAGAGGAGAGGAAGAGGAGGGAAAAGGAGGAAGAGGAGAGGAAGCAGCAGATGGAGGAGAGGATGAAGATGGAGCTGCAGGAGGAGAGGAAGAGGAGAACCGAGGAGCTGAGGTCTGGAAACAGTAGAAAGATGTTTAATGTTGATCCTCTGCAAAGAACCAGACGATGTGTTGAAGCTTTGAGTTGTTGTGACGCTTTTACTTAATGTAAGAAGGTTTTCAGTCATTTTAGGCAAGATTTTACTCATTTCAGGAGATTTTTGCCTAATTTTAAGAAAAAGTTTTATCATTTTGGACAATTTTTGAGTCATTTTGGACCTTTTTATTTGTCATTTTAGGCAAGTTTTGCTTCATTTTAGAATAAGTAGTTGTCATTTTAGACAAGATTTTAGTAGTTCGTGTCACTTTTTTTTCATTTTACACAAGTTTTGAATAATTTTCAACAAGCTTTTGTCATTTAGGACAATTTTTTTGGGCACTTATGGCAACTTTTGCCCAATTTTAGAAAAAATGTTAATTTGGACAAGTTTTGAGTCATTTTGAACAGTTTTTTTTTTTTGTCATTTCAGGCAATTTTTGATTACTTTTAGAATATGTTTTTTGTCATTTTGGAGAAGTTTTGAGCTGTTATGAACACCTTTTTGTTAATTTGTGCAGGTTTTGAGTCATTTTGGACAAGTTTTTAGTCCTATTAAACAAGATTTTGTCATTTTGGCCAAGTTCAAAGTAGTTTTAGTCACATTTTTGCCATTTTAGACAAGTTTTGCATAATTTTAAACAAGATTTTGTCATTTTTTTGCAAGTTTTGAGTAATTTTGGACAAATTTTTTTTGCATTTACGGCAATTTCTGCTTAATTGTAGAAAAAGTGTTTGCTATTTTGGGCAAGTTTTGAGTAATTTTGGATCTTTATTAGTCATTTTGGGCAAATTTTGCTTAATTTTAGAATACATTTTTTGCCATTTCAGACACATTTTGATTAATTTAAGCAAGATTTTGTCATTTGGACAAGTTTTTTTGTCATTTATGGCAATTTTTGCAGAATTTTAAAAGAGGTTTTTTTTTCTAAACTTGGACAGGTTTTGTGTTATTTTGGACACATTTTTTGTCATTTTGGACAAGTTTTGAGTTTTTGGGAACACGTTTTTGTTAATTTGTGAAGTTTTTAGTCATATTAAACAACATATTGTCATTTTGGACATTAGAACGTTAAAAATGTAACCATTCTTTGTTTTTGCAGTTTCTGGCCAATACATTTTGTCTTTTTTTATTAAATAAAGAAAAGATAACATGTCTCAGGTGAATTTTGATGTTCACATGGTTCATAAACTCTCCACGCTTGACATTTATTACCAGAGTTCTAATGCAGAGTCTTATGAATAAAATCAGTACCATTCTGCTTCAACAGGAAGAAAAAAAATGAGATTTTAAGCT